>BSBN01000008.1:2400000-3600000 GCA_027924645.1 Cunninghamia lanceolata
AAGCACAGAGAAGACACGCCAATCACATAGAAATAGTAACAGGCATGCAAAACATGGAGAAGATAGTTACAGTCACGTAGAACACAGAGAAGACAATCAATGCATAGAAGACACATTAATGCATGGAAAACATGCATGTTTTCTTTTCTTTTCTTTTTCTCATACATAGATGAAATGAAAATGCAAGTATTGGAAAGTAAATAAACCTCCCATAATATAGGATGCACTACCTTAGGGCGCAGGTCTCTGTATATATGGGGCAACACACACACAAGACATGCAAAACCTCCCAAAATGTAGGAAATACTACTTGAGGGCGCTGGTCTCTGCATATGGGGCAACAAACATGATACACAAAATAAGCATGCCAAAACACACACACTTGAAGACAGAGAAAACATAGCAGACAAGTGATGGTGTGTTCTCTATTTCTAGGCTCATCACCATCTTAGGCACATTACAAACACACACTGACAATTGGGCTTCACCACAACAATCACTGAAGACACACTTAATGGTTCAGTTAGTCAAAGAACGGCTCCTCGCCTCCATAGAGGACTTTTGAGAAAATGCAACCCCACCTGTGTCACGGAGACGCCTTATAGTGAAAAGGAGGTATGAGCTCAAAAGTATACAACATCATGGAGACACCATACAATGAAAAGGAAGTATACACAATAGATTTCGAGATAGATTGATTGATTGATTACAAACAAACTTAGGATGTAGGAAGTACTCATCGCACTAGTCTGCCCCTGAGGACAAGCACATTGCTAACATCTATAACAGATAGCTTACCTTATATATGTACCCACCTTAAGGTGGTTGATATCAGTTATTTATATCAAGCACGTTAAAGTAGGAATAAAACACACAAGGGAACACTGACTTTTGCAAAGCTCATGCCCCCTAGAGGTGACATGTACTTTACAATCATCAAATGTTCCCACAAACACATCCTTACAAGAAATGTGTTAGTGTCTAAAAGATCATGATAAACAACAACATCAATGCATATAATTAACCACACAAATAGCCAAGGTTATACAAAAAATTTGGAGTTTGAGGATAACCATGGGGCTATATCATGAAGCTCTCCAAATTGAGTACCACCAAGGCTAGATTCAAAGGCAAACGAAGGTGCATAGAGCATCAGTATTGTTAAGGTTTGTAAATGCAATAGAAACATCATCAAATTCACTACGCGGAAAGAATGAGTTCTTCCACTAGCCAAGAGTCAGATAAAATATACAACCCCATCATCATATTAGGAACTAAGTTCATTTTTTGATTTCTCTCAAAAGGGACACCAGGTTTGCATCAGTATAAATGTTTTTCGTCATCCGCCCGTTAGATGGAAACACTAGAGGAAGGGAAATAATAAATAAGAGAGGAGAAACAAGTGTCTTAGGGACAATCACATAGGAGGTTGCCCCTAGGTCACCAACTGTGACGCTATGTCCATAAGACACAACACATAACAATGAAATCAGAAAGAGAGGTAATATAGAAGAATGATGATACAAATAGAAGGTCACAACATAGGTGGTCTCCTGGTATCCCAGACCTTATAGGAGAATCCGAGGTCATCCCAAGAGGCCTAAACAACATATAACACATCATGGGGGAAGCACATCACGAGAGAGATAAAGGGTTAGAGATACTTACCTGTAGGGTCTTCATGCTAGAAGTCATAAAAAATCATTCTCTTTCCAATTGCAATTATAAGGTACCATTACCAAGTTTTTGTAATTATTCTTTTGTTCATTCTTAAATGCTTCTTGGTTTGACTCAATGTTAAGTGGAATGTTTACTTGTTGAAGTTCATTATTACACATACTCATTATCCTCTTAGGTGGTGGGAGAAGAAAATTATTTTGAGTGATCTCAACATCCATCCTTGAAGGAGTTAATGTGAGAATTTTCCTCATCAACTAGTGCTACATCCGTAGTGATGTCCAAATGACTTGAATATTCAAACAAAGGAGGGACATTAAAGGTCTTCTCTTCCTTAGTGAAATCCATGGTATGTGGACAATCAACTAAAGGAAGAAGGTTGGTGGGATGATCCATAGGGGTAGGAATTTGATTATTGTTAAATGAATGTTCATATTCTACCCATGGAATGCTCTTTGTTAGAGGGAGCTCTTCATTCACTAATGGTTCATCTTAGCTAGGGAGAGTAGTGGAATTACTAAAGCTATCCCTAGTCTTCTCATCTAAGGTTCTTGAATGCTCTATGGAATCATTATCAAATTTTTCATGAGTATTCCTAGAGATGAATTTAGTTAAATCTTCTAAGATCAAAGGATATGCTCCTATGAATATTGTGAAGCTATTAAAATCATGTGTATAACAAAGTAATTGTAGCTCATATGTAGAACATATAGAAGTATCAATAACACTTGCAGAAGCTATGTGCTCTAGAACATGAGGAATCTCATTAGTGAAATTAGAGAAATTTTCAAAATCTATGAAATAGTCATGCAAAGATTTCAAAGATGAATAATATGAAGATGCCATAATGAGATGCAAAATCATATTTTAAGAGATTTTCAAAGTTATTGCAAAGGACAAGTGCACAACTATAAAAATGAACTTAAATGCTTTATTTTTTGTACTTTTTCCAATGCAAATGAATAAACCAGAGGGTGTTGTAGGGATTTAAGTCAAGGGCATAAAGTTATATGTTTGATATTAGTCCAAAATAGAAAAAGTATCCTTCTCAACACACTCTTGATGTGATTCCAAGTTAATGTCAGTTAAAATATAGTGAAAATATATCAAAATAGGCACTTTTTCACCAAAATTTAATGTAAAAGGGCATAACAAAGGGTGTTGTGAGGAAAATGATCATGGACAACAAATAATATCAGTAATAACAGCTACTTGGTGTTAAAATAACCAACACAAAAGACTTTTAGTACCACTTAAGGTCAAACCCTAGTGAAAATATGGCTAAAATAAGCTATTTTTCATGGTTTTTCAACTCCAACACCTAGAAAAAGTGGTGTTGTAAGGAATTTTTGGAGGTATATAAAATAATATCAATAATATAAGTCACCTCAATCCATAAAATTGATCACAACATGCTTGGATTGCAAACTAGGTCAAACCCTAGGGCAAAAAAATAACCAAAATGTGTAGTTTTTCACCAAATTTTCACTACAAGTGTGAGGCCGATTATTTTTCCTTCCTTATTTAGATCATTTTGCATTTTAGTTGATGACAGTATCAAACTTTTAGAGACTATGGTTTCATTATGTAGATTTGATTATATCTCCTGATTTTGATATGACATTGATTTGACATATGGTGATTCGATTTGATCATGTTTTGATGCTATGTTGAGACTAGACATGCAAGATATATTAGATGATGTTTTGTGATGTGACTTCTAGTTCTTTATGTGGTGATGATTATGTGACATTTGATAGAAAAATGTAGTTTAATTCAGAATTATGTTATAGATGATTATAGTTGTATTCAATGGCAGGAATTTAATTTCCGTTACTTTGGCTATGTTATTCATGATATGATTGACACTTGATTGAGATGTGCAGGATTTACATTCCCAGGCCATAGGAAATTGGAGGTAGTATTCACACATATGTTATTCCCAATGAAACCGATTCATTCCCAAGAGGGATGAAGATCACGTTTGAAATTGAGTGTTGTTTTAAGTGCTGGTTTAATTTTATCATTTTGGCCTAGTACCCCTTAGTTTAATTTAATTTTATCATGTTTTGTATAATTTTTATTGATTTATACCACTTGGTATTATTTTTATTTTGAGGCCATTTAAAGTGGATTTATGACTCCCTAGGTGAACCTTAGTGTCCCAAAATTTGCCCTAGGTGGTTACCCATGGGTCTAGGGTCAATTTTGACTAATTAAACCTTGGGATAACTCACTTTTGGTCACTCTAAACTAAGGTTTAGTTAAAATGACGAAATTTAAATTAGATAAGGGTGGGAGATGAGTCATGCTTTGGGAAAGACTCATCTCCCTTCCCTAGGAAGACTTGGGAGGTCTCCAAGACTCCCAAGTGTGTGGGATCTTCCTCCAAGACTCTCACACAAATGTGAGAGCATCTTGGAGGGAGATGGCTCTCTTAGAGAATAAGAGGATGCCATATGGTATCCCTTATCCTCATGGAGGCTTGAAGGGGAATGCCACCTCACCACTTGTTCTCTCACACATGTGTGAGAGCACAAGTGGATAAGGTGATGATTGAGATGGAATTAGACGATAACACTTGTCACCCTCACACTTCCTCTCCCTTGCAAGTGGCATAGGAGGAGGAAGGAGAAGGTGACACCTTCTCATTCCTCAAGGCCAATTTGGAAGGCCTATATTACCTCCTCTTGTTGAGGATTGTGGGGTTCTTGCATTTGGGAGTTTTCTTTCTATTTTGAGTAATTTTTGGGGAAGTTAGAGAGATTTTTAGAGATTGGAAGGTTTGGAGAAGCTTGGAGCTTATCACCAAACATGCTTCCATTATAGGGCTTTTGAAAGTAAGCTTCATGACTATGTTCTTTACCCTTGCATATTTTATTATGATGTGTTTGTAGTTTTGTTGTTTGTTGTTTCATTTTTGTGTGGGATGGAGTTTAGTGAGAGCACCTCCATTTGGAGGCAAGGCTCAACTTGTTTGGGGTAGGGGAAAGAAACCTCCTTGAGGTCACTTACATATTTTGTGTTACTTAAGGCCTTGAGGGCTTTTTACTTGTTGTGGAGATTATTTGAATTGCAAGAGTGCCATGGAAGTTTATTTTGAGATATTTGGAGAGTTGTGGTTTTGGAGGTTTTTGGCTTGAGGCCATGAGACTTGGTATTTGGTATTTTTGGTATGGTCTTTGAGTAGAGGGGTCCATTCCCTATCCCCATCAAACTCATTCTCATGAGTTGTGTTATGTGTTTATCCTTGGGGTTAATTTTTGTGTTGTTGTTGCTTTGATGCTTGTTGTGGTGTGTTTGTAACTGTGTGAATCCCTACCTCCCTAGCTCAGTGGTGACCCACTTGCGGGTCTACAGTAGGGAGGAGGGCATTTCGAAGTGGCTAGGTTTTCCCTTCTTGTTGTGTATTTATTGCAGGTGCTTATTGAAGAAATGGCACTTTGGAGAAGCCCATTCTTGTGTTGCCTTGGTCATTTATTGTTGGCTATTTTTTTTTAAACAAAGCTTTCACATAGAATGGGGTGGGGTTGTGGTGGGCATTGGTGCCCACCACAGTTCCCACTGCCACCACCATAGTTGTCAATAGAGGGTGTGGGAAGGGAGTTGAAACCCCCACCGACACCCAAGGGTGTGGGTGGGGGTTTTGACCCCTTCCCCACCAATAATACTTATTACAAACAATGCCCATGCAGTTCGTTCTACCGTCCCCGCTATGGCCGTCGTTCAGCCCCCTTCCATCCTTTAAACCCTAGAAATCAGTGAGTACATATATATACACACACACATCTCTGTGCATCCAAATCAGTATATATATAATATTTATTTCTATTTTCTTAAATAGATTTGTATTAAAAAAATTAGAGATCACGGGTATTCAAAATCATTCCTTAATGGATTAATATCATAGCTCTGTGGTAGCCTTCCATGGTTGCCATGGAGTTCAAAACTGCAAACAATAAAAAAACAAAGGAAGAGGAAACAAAATGAGGGAGAGAGGCAAACAAAGAAAGTTTAGGGTTCACATAAGGAAACCATTAGAATAATGTTAGGGTTTCTTGGTCAAAGGAGAAAACAATAAGAAATAACTTAGGGCTTTCTATTTGAAAACCAATATTTTAGTGAGAGGAGATTGTGAGGAATTTGTTTTATTCTTTTTTTTTAAATTCTCTATTTTGCCTGTCTTTTTATTTCTTGTGCTTCATTTAATTTATTTATAATTTAAATGGGGTTTTGCGTTTTCATTTTAATGTCTTGTGATTTGTATTTTAAAGGGGAGGGTTGTCTTGTTCTTTTGTTTAAATGAGAAGTGTGTTCCCTTGAATTTAAATCATTTTACTTAGGATAATTATTTTACTCCTTCCTACGTTTTAGTCATTTTATTTATTTAGCAATTTGATTATTATTTTACGGGAAAGAGTAATTTAATCTCTCCCCCTTCTCTATTATTTCAAGTTAGTTAATAAATATAATGCTGATATTATATTTATTAACGGACTCAAATTTGGAATCTATTTTGGTATATCTTAGTTATTTTATTATTTTAAATTTGAGTTTTAATATTTTATTGCAAGTCAAGTTATCTGGACTTGGTGAAGTATTTAAATTTTATTTTGTTCTTAAGTTTAAATTTTATTCTTAAATTTTGTTTAATTTCTTATTGGTGTTTTATTTTTAAAATTTTTAATTTGATTATTAAAAACGCATTATGCTATCAAATTTTTCCTAGATTCTAGGGTTTTAATTTTACGATATTTTTATAAACTTTTATTTTCCATTCCACTTTATCATGCGTCCATCATGCCATTATTTCTTCATAATTATTTTGATTTCATTTTTGTTTTGAGTTAGGGTTAGGTTTCAAATCTGGCGAGATCACCTTCTCACCTAGGAAACTTAGGGTTTGAATTGAAATCATTCTAACCCTATAAGCACACACTTCATGTCGCATACCCCCTAGATGACTATCATCATGCAGGGGACTGTGAAAGACAATGCACTTCCCTGAACTATGTTGACTTTTTTATGCCTTATGCATATTGCCACCAAGCACACAGACACATGTGAGGGGGTTCCTAGGGATAGGTAGAAATTTTTTTCGTATTTCATGTCATGACCGCATGACAAATGTGGACATGACACATGTGTTGTGTGTCATGACTGCATGGGAAATGTTGGCATGACATTTGGTATCAGAGCCCAAGTTTAAACACTGGGCTTGCTTAGGGCACATTATTTTTCTATAACTTTGATTAATTTGTGGTTACCTCATTTTTGTAGGATGCCTCCTTAATGAGTTCGGTGAGTGCAGTCCTGCCACACTGCATCTGCCGAGGTGTACAGTGATTCTTCAGCTGAGGGACAGGCACAGCTAGCCCTACAAGTACCGCAGGCACCACCGGCCCTACCAGATATTGGACCACAGATATTACAGGCATTACAGGTAGTTTTAGATAGGCTTCCATCAGTTGTAGTTGAGCCACGCATAGAGCCATGTGTTGAACCCCGCGATGATCCATGAGAGGAGCCACACATGGTGCCATGAACAAAGTCCCATGTCGAGCCACGAGTGGAGCTCCGCATTGAACTGCGAGGGGTACCACGTGTGGAGCCATATGTTGAGGTGCCAGATATGATGATAGAGGGGGTTGGATCAGTTGATAGGGCCCATAGCAGGAGCCCTCCACACCATGCTAGGTGTGAGGAGGCAGTACGAGTAGAGCACATTGGTCACAGGCCTTATGATTATTATGCAGATGAACCTATCAGAAGGCACAGAGACTAAGGAGATCCTAGAGGGAGCTAAGGTAGAGGCCTGGCTCATCAGCTTAGATAGATGCTTTGCGTTGCATCCTTACGAGGGCAACATGAAGGCTCGTGTGGTAGTCCACCTATTGCGAGATGCAGTAGCTACCTGGTGGTGTACTGAGTAGTGCAAGCATCACCTATCATTAGACACACTCACATGGGAGACCTTCATAGAGCTCTTCAATGTGCGATACTTATCAGATCACTACATGCAGTGTCACATAGATGATTTTCATGACCTTCAACAAAGAGGACTTATGGTTGCTCAATATGAAGGTAGATTTACCAAGTTGTCTCAATATGTAGAGTATCTCCATGATGAGAAACTCCTGGTTCATAAGTTTATCAGAGGATTGAACCACAGCATAGCAGGGCCTGTTTGCATGGTATACCCCCAGACTCTGAGTGATGCTATCGAGAAGGCATACATCGCTAAGAAGATATAGGGACAAGAGAAGAGTTCATGCCGTTAGTTTCAGGATTAGGAGTAGCAACAACATCAACAAAGTTACCACGGACCACCACAGCCACCTCATAGGGGAGGATTTAGTTCTACACCCTTACCCCCTAGGCCCCCACAACAGCAGTAGCCACAGTAGCAGCAAAGAGCTAGGACACAATAGAGGGCACATGAGGGGCATAATAGAGGTTGGCAACAGCAAGGCCCACATAGAGATCAGAGGCAGTAGGGACCACCTGTGGGACCCGCGAGGTCATAGCAATCATACAGGGGCTCACAGGGGTCCATAGGTAGATCAGGATAGCAGCAGTTGAGTAGGACTCAGACTGGTCAGGTACAGGCTAGGGGCCCATGTTATGTGTGTGGTGGAGTAAGACATCTAGCCAGAGAGTGTCCATAAGACTTTATAGTAGGGGGATAGCCTCGTGCAGGAGGATCAGAGCAAACGGTTGGAGATGTGGGTAGGTCCCAGTATGTTCGCAACGGTTGATAACTGCCAGGCTAATTTTTAGGCATCAGTGATCGAGACGTATGATAGGGGGTATTCCCATTTCTATTCTCTTTGACTCTAATACTATTGACTCTTTCATATCTCCATCATTAGTGGAGCATCATAAGCTAGTGGCCTCTAGGCAAGATGATAGGTGGGTGGTTGAGTTGGCCTCAGGGGCCAAGATGATAGTAGATGCCTTAGTCCACAACTGCGAGATTTCTATGGGACCCTTTTCCATAGTATGTGACCTTAGAGTTATGACATTAGGATCCTACGATGTGGTTTTGGGTATGGACTAGCTTGCGGCTCATCGAGCCAAGCTAGATTGTTGCCGAAAGGTGATTAGCTACTTAGACGATCATGGTACATCAATTGAGATAGTGTACATACAGAAGCCCACAGCAGTGTGTATGATATCTACTCAGTAGCTTAAGTGCTACATGCGGAAGGGATGCCAGATGTTTGCTATCACAGTGAGTGACATATTTGATGATGAGCCTGAGGCATCTTTAGATGATCATCCCATCCTTAGAGAGTTTGCTGATGTGTTTCTAGTAGAGTTACCGAGGATGCCACCCCATCGTGAGGTAGACTTTCATATTGACTTAGTACCTGGTGCCGAGCCAGTGTCTCACGTACCCTATAGGATGACTACTCATGAGCTCATAGAGCTCAAGTTACAGCTTGAGGACTTTCTCAAGAAGGGGCATGTTTGACCGAGCATTTCACCTTGGGGCGGTCCTATCATCTTTGTGAAGAAGAAGGATGGATCTCTTTGATTATGCATGGATTATAGGTAGTTGGATAAGGTGATGGTGAAGAACCATTATCCTCTACCTAGGATTGACAATCTTTTTTATCAGATGCAGGGAGCCAGGGTGTTCTCTAAGATTGACCTAAAGTCTGGTTACTATTAGTTATGTATCACAGAGGCAGACATCCATAAGACTGCCTTCCAGACTCAATATGCCCACTATGAGTTCACTATGGTCCCCTTTAGTTTGACGAATGCCCCTGTAGTGTTCATGAGTCTCATAAACGGGGTGTTCTGTACCTACTTGGATCAGTTTGTGATTATTTTCCTTGATGACATTTTGATCTATTCACATACTGAGGAGGAGCATGAGGAGCACCTATGTCAGGTTCTACAGTGTTTGAGGGAGTAGAATCTTTATGGGAACTTCATGAAGTGTGCATTTTTTTAGGATAGAGGTATAGTATGTGGGGCATATCCTATCTTGTGATGGAATCTCAGTAGATCCATCAAAGATCAGGGCTATTAGAGATTGGCTAGCACCCACCAGTGTGACAGAGGTCAAGAGTTTTATGGGGTTAGCTGGTTATTACCGTGGCTTTGTTGAGGGTTTTTCTCAGATAGAGAACCCCATCACTTCCCTTTAGCGAAAAGGGAAGAGCTTTCTATGGACTGAGCAGTGTGAGAGAGCCTTTAGGGTCCTTAAGGAGCATCTCACCAGTGCTCCCATTTTAGTGGTTCCTAATTCTACAATAGATTTTATCATTTGCACGGATGCATCACTTGAGGGTTTGGGGGTCATACTTATGCAGGGTGGTAGAGCGATCATGTATGAGTTGCAAAATCTCAAGACCCATGAGCTGAACTACCCCACTCATGACTTAGAGTTAGCGGCAGTGGTTCATGCTTTAGTTCATTGGAGACATTTATTATTGGGTCATCACTTTGATCTCCATTTAGATCACCACAGCCTTCAGTATATCTTTACATAGCTGAATCTGAACTCTCATCAGTGGCATTGGATGGAGTTTCTTTGTGAGTGTGACTTTGATGTCCACTACATCAAAGGGAAGGAGAACATGGTTGCTGATGCATTGAGTCAGAGGTGCCACAAGCTCTTAACATTGATTGTGAGTGTGGACTTGAGAGGATACATTATTCAGCATCTGCCAGAGGATGAGCGGTTTCTTGAGGTGCAATAAGAGATCAGTTCATAGAGGGCCCTTGTGGGCAAGTTTGCAGGGTATTCACTTGAGGCAGATGGGTTACTTCATCATTGACAATACATCTATGTACCCCACACAGGTGACCTACATATTGTAGTGTTATCAGAGGCTCACAGAGCACCATATGCAGCACATTCAGGGGTGAAGAAGATGCTTGCCGACCTACCATAGCTATACCATTGGGCAGGTATGAGACGGGATATTACAGAGTTTGTTGCTCGATGCCTTGAGTGCCAGAGGGTCAAGGTTGAGCATCAGCATCCAACGGGTCTTTTATATCCTCACGAGATACCTGAGTGGAAATGGGACACTATTTCCATGGATTTTATTGTTGGTCTTCCTATGTCTTCGCATAGCCATGATGCCATCATGGTGACAGTCGACAAGTTGACTAAAGTGGTGCATTTCTCACTTGTATGCACAACATACAATGCACTAGTAGTGGCAAGAGTATTTTTAGACAATATTGTGAGATTACATGGAGTACCTCGCTGCATCATTTCTGATAGGGATTTTGTGTTCACTTCAGCATTTTGGAGAGCCTTGTAGCAGGTGTTGGGCACACAACTCAACTTTAGCTCTGCTTGTCATCTCGAGATAGATAGACAGACAGAGTGGGTGAATCAGGTGTTGGAGGACATGCTTTGTATGTATGTTATGGAACATCAGTCTAGATGGGTGGAGTATCTATATCTAGTTGAGTTTGCCTACAATAATGGGCATCACAGCTTGTTGGGTATGCCTCCTTTTCAGGCTTTATATGGTAGACCATGCAGGACACCATTGAGTTGGGATCGGATAGAGGACAGGGTTACCATTGGTCCAGAGTTAGTTTAGGATATGGAGTAGCATGTCACATTGATTAGGTAGAGACTTCAAGAGGCACAAGATAGACAGAAGAAGTATGTTGATGCTAAGAGAACTAATCGGAGCTTCTCAGTGGGTGACAGAGTATTCCTTAGAGTGCGGCTACACAAGAGTCTAATATGTTATGGAAAGGGCTCTAAGCTAACACCACAGTTTGTAGGACCCTTTGAGATCTTGGAGCGGATAGGACCTATTGCCTATCATCTCGCATTGCTAGCTAGCCTGTCACATATCCACAATGTCTTTCATATTTCTGTATTGAGGCGATATATATCTAATTTATCTCATGTATTGGACTGGACTGCTCTACAGGTAGAGGTGGATAGGTAGTTGGCTTTGGAGCCAATTCGCATATTGGCTCATCGGACACTAGGCCTTCGAGGTCAAGAGCTAGACCAAGTTAGGGTCCAGTGGGATTGTTATGATGAGGTCACAACGACTTGGGAGGATGCATCTAGTTTGAGGGCACTCTATCCTCACCTTTTTGACAACTTCCAGGAGGAAGTTTAGTCTTAGGGGGAAGGATGTGAGGCTGATTATTTTTCCTTCTTTATTTTGATCATTTTATTGATGACATTATCAGACTTTTAGAGACTATGGTTTCATTATATAGATTTGATTATATCTCCTGATTTTGATATGACATTGATTTGACATATGGTAATTCAATTTGATCATATTTTGATGCTATGTTGAGACTAGACATGCGAGATATATTAGATGATGTTTTGTGATGTGACTTCTAGTTCTTTATGTGGTGATGATTATGTGACATTTGATAGAAAAATATAGTTTAATTTAGAATTATGTTATAGATGATTATTTTTGTATTCAATGGCATGAATTTAATTTCAGTTGCTTCGGCTATGATTATTCATGATATGATTGACACTTGATCAAGATGTGTAGGATTTACATTCCCAAGCCACGGGAAATTGGAGGTAGTATTCACACATATGTTATTCCCTATGAAACTGATCCATTCCCAAGAGGAATGAGGATCACGTTTGAAATTGAGTGTTGTTTTAAGTGCTAGTTTATTTTTATCATTTTGGCATAGTACCCCTTGGTTTAATTTAATTTTATCATGTCTTGTATAATTTTTATTGATTTATACCACTTGGTATTGTTTTTATTTTGAGGCCATTTAAAGTGGATTTATGACTCCCTAGGTGAACCTTAGTGTCCCAAAATTTGCCCTGGGTGGTTACCCAGGGTCTAGGGTTAATTTTGACTAACTAAACCTTGGGATAGCTCACTTTTGGTCACTCTAAACTGAGGTTTAGTTAAAGTGACGAAATTTGAATTAGATAAGGGTGGGAGATGAGTCATGCTTTGGGAAAGACTCATCTCCCTTCCCAAAGTTTGGGAATCCCTTCCCTAGGAAGATTTGGGAGGTCTCCAAGACTCCCAAGTGTGTGGGATCTTCCTCCAAGACTCTCACACATGTGTGAGAGCATCTTGGAGGGAGATGGATCTCTTAGAGAATAAGAGGATGCCATATGGCATCCCTTATCCTCATGGAGGCTTGAAGGGGAATGCCACCTCACCACTTGTTCTCTCACACGTGTGAGAACACAAGTGGATAAGGTGATGATTGAGATGTAATTGGAGGATGACACTTGTCACCCTCACACTTCATCTCCATTGCAAGTGGCATAGGAGGAGGAAGGAGAAGGTGAAAAGTGTCACCTTCTCATTCCTCAAGGCCAATTTGGAAAGCCTATATTACCTCCCTTTGTTGAGGAGTGTGGGGTTCTTGCATTTTGAAGTTTTCTTTCTATTTTGAGCAATTTTTGGGGAAGTTATAGAGATTTTTAGAGATTGGAAGGTTTGGAGAAGCTTGGAGCTCATCACCAAACGTGCTTCCATTATAGGGCTTTTGAAGGTAAGCTTCATGACTATGTTCTTTACCCTTTCATATTTTATTGTGATGTGTTTGTAGTTTTTTTGTTTGTTGTTTCATTTTTGTGTGGGATGGGAGTTTGGTGAGAGCACCTCCATTTGGAGGTAAGGCTCAACTTGTTTGGGGTAGGGGAAAGGAACCTCCTTGAGGTCACTCCCATATTTTGTGTTACTTAAGGCCTTGAGGGATTTTTACTTGTTGTGGAGATTATTTGAATGGCAAGAGTGCCATGGAAGTTTATTTTGAGATATTTGGAGAGTTGTGGTTTTGGAGGTTTTTGGCTTGAGGCCATGAGACTTGGTATTTGGTATTTTTGGTATGGCCTTTAAGTAGAGGGGTCCATTCCCTACCCCCATCAAACTCATTCTTATGAGTTGTGTTATGTGTTTATCCTTGGGGTTAATTTTTGTGTTGTTGTTGCTTTGATGCTTGTTGTGGTGTGTTTGTAACTGTGTGAATCCCTACCTCCCTAGCTCAAGGGTGACACACTTGTGGGTCTATGGTAGGGAGGAGGGCATTTCGAAGTGGCGGGGTTTTCCCTTCTTGTTGTGTATTTATTGCAGGTTCTTATTGAAGAAATGGGGCCTTGAAGAAGCCCATTCTTGTGTTGCCTTGGTCATTTGTTGTTAGCTGTTTGAGCCATGGCCTTTGTGGCCCTATTGTAAATTTTGACAAGTTATTCTTTCCATCATATTTGCTATTAGAGAAAAATGTGAATGTGAAATATTATTTAATGAAACATTGGTTAAATTTATTTATCATCTTTCGAGGTTTTGGATGTAAGAAGATACATGTTATATTTTTGTTGTTTATTCTCTATGTTGTGGAGTTTATGGTTTGAGAAATGCATGTGAAATTATATATATTTTCTATCATTTTTCTTTACAAAAAAAAGAGATACACATCAGTTGTTGAATATATTTTGTGCATACAAAAGAAAGAAAGAGAAATTATAAATATTAGTTTTTGTTATATTACATTGAAAGTTTATATTATTAGTTGTTGTTATGGAAAAAATGAGTTGTTAGAAATTCAAATGAAATTGTAATTTGCTTACCTTATAGGTTGCATCAATATATATATATATATATATATATATATATATATATATATATATATATATATATATATATATATTTGTGTATTTGAACTTTTTTTTAAAAAAGAGGGAAATATTTCTGAATAGTACATTTTCAAGAAAAAAATGCTTTTGTATTATTTATGTTTTAGATAGAAAGTTAGTATTCTATGTTTGATCTAAATTAATGTTAATGGAAAGTTAGTGTATGTGTATATATATAAATATACATATATATAATATATATGTTTATAAATATTTATATACATCTTCATTTTATTTAATCTAGTTTGTTGTTCATCTCCTTTTAATTATTTATTGTGCATTTATAGAAATTAGAAGAAAAAAAAGGGGTGAAAACTTAAGCTTATATATTTTTTGTATATATTAAAAATATATATGTTTGTGTGTGCATATATATATATATATATATATATATACAATAATAGAAGATATACATATACTATGATGTTAGAATGCACTATATCTTTAAATCTATATATATATATAATAGTCAATAAACATTTAATATGCAACAAACAGAATATGAAATAGAATACAGTGAAACGGAACTGTGGCGGACTGTATGTATTCCGTAGTAACATTTTTTTTAAACAAAGGTTTTACACAGAATGGGGTGGGGCTGTGGTGGGCACCAATGCCCACCATAGTTCCCACTGCCACTGCCATAGTTGTCAATAGAGGGTGTGAGGAGGGGGTCGAAACCCCCATCCATAGCCAAGGGTGTGGATGGGGGTTTCGGCCCCCTCCCCACCAATAATACTTATTACAAACAATACCTACATAGTTTATTCTACTGTCCCCTTTGAAGACTGCATTCCATCCTTGCTATGGCCGTTGTTTTGTCCCCTTCCATCCTTTAAACCCTAGAAATCAGTGAGTACGTATATATATATATACACATCTGTATGCATCCAAATCAGTATATATATAATATTTATTTCTTTTTTCTTAAATAGATTTGTATAAAAAAAAAAGAAATAGAGATCATGGCTATTCAAAATTATTCCTTAATGGACGAATATCATACCTCTATGGTAGCCTTCCATGGCTGCCATGGAGTTCAAAACTGCAAACAAAAAAAACACAAAGGAAGAGGAAACAAAATGAGGGAGAGAGGCAAACAAAGAAAGTTTAAGGTTCACATAAGGAAACCATTAGAATATTGTTAGGGTTTCTTAGTCAAAGGAGAAAACAATAAGAAATAACTTAGGGCTTTCTATTTGAAAACCAATATTTTAATGAGAGGACTTTGTGAGGAATTTTTTTTATTCCTTATTTTTTTAAATTCTCTATTTTGCCTTTGTCTTTTTATTTCTTGTGCTTCATTTAATTTGTTTATAATTTAAATGGGGTTTTGCATTTTCATTTTAATGTTTTGTGATTTGTATTTTAAAGGGGAGGGTTGTCTTGTTCTTTTGTTTAAATGGGAAGTGTGTTCCCTTGAATTTAAATCATTTTACTTGGGATAATTATTTTACTCCTTCCTACGTTTTTGTCATTTTATTTATTTAGCAATTTGATTATTATTTTATGGGAAAGAGTAATTTAATCTCTCCCCCTTCTCTATTATTTCAAGTTAGTTAATAAATATAATGCCGATATTATATTTATTAATAGACTCAAATTTGGAATCTATTTTGGTATATCTTAGTTATTTTATTATTTTAAATTTGAGTTTTAATATTTTTTTTTAAGTCGAGTTATCTGGACTTGGTGAAGTATATAAATTTTATTTTGTTCTTAAGTTTAAATTTTATTCTTAAATTTTGTTTAATTTCTTATTGGTGTTTTATTTTTAATTTTTTTAATTTGATTATTGAAAATGCATTATGCTGTCAAATTTTTCCTAGATTCTAGGGTTTTAATTTTACGATATTTTTATAAACTTTTATTTTCCATTCCACTTTATCATGCATCCATCATGCCATTATTTATTCATAATTATTTCAATTTTATTTTTGTTCTGAGTTAGGGTTAGGTTTTAAATCTGGTGCGATCACCTTCTCACCTAGGAAACTTAGGGTTCAGATTGAAATCATTCTAACCCTATAAGTGGCACACTTCGCGTTGCATACCCCCTAGATGACTATCATCATGCAGGGGACTACGTAGGACAACACACTTCCCTGAACTATGTTGACTTATTTACGCCTTATGCGTATTGCCACCAAGCACATAGATGCGTGCGAGGGGGTTCCTAAGGATAGGTAGAAAAGTTTTTCATATTTCATGTCATGACCACATGATAAATGTGGACATGATATGTGTGTTGTGTGTCGTGACCGCATGGGAAATGTGGGCATGACAACAAGAGCTCGTTAAAAGGGTGTTGTGAAGATTTTTAGGAGGGACAGCAAATGATTACCCTAATAATAGCAAATTAATGCAAAAATACTCTTCACAACACACCTATGGTGCAAGTTTATAAAGTCCATAAGGCTAAATTTAGTGAAAATCATTGTTTTCGAAGCTTTAGGTTTGATATCTTGGGACAAAATGCTATGTGAATGTTTTGAATTCTAATTTATGATGGGAATTAAATACTCTTATATCTAAAAATGATTTTCAAGCTTGAACATGTAAAATGCCCATGCAAATTTAATGAAAATGCATCAAAATTGCTAGTTTTTGTTGAAATTTTCTATACAAAAATGCAAATATTTTAAATCTAAATGTAAATTTACACTAAAATACAAGACTAAAGAGAAATGTAAATTTGAATGAGCCTTTAAAATCATTAGAAAAATCTAAGAAAAGATTTTTCCTATAAACCCTAGATTTTGGAATTACTAGGTTATATGAAAATTATCAAAATTTCTATAATAACCTAGCAAATTATTAATGAAAATGCAATGCAAATTTCTAAATTTTTGGATTTTTCTGTATCTTATATTAGAATTGATGCAAAAATCATGAATTAGGAAAATTTAGAAAGAACTGATGCAATTTAGTAAGCCAAACAATGCAATTTTTTTAATTTTTCAAAATTTCCAATTTTTAAAAAATTTTCTCAATGCAATAAAATGAATGGCTATATGAATGAATGAAATCAATCCAAATCTGAAGACACACACTCAACAAGTTACAATTTAAGTCCAAAAACATGGGTTCACCAAAATGTTTAGGGGAAAATTAGATTTTTTAATGTTTTAGTGTTTTGATGTTTAAATCCTCCTCTCCACTATACATTCAAGGATCTAGGGTCGAGTGGTGAGCACTATCATACCCTAGATCACTTGTGAGATGTAGGGAAACTTGGATTAGGGAATTTAATTATAAATTTTCCTTCTCCTATGCTCAATTGACCATTAAAACCTTAATTATGCAAATACAACAACAAATTGATGAATAATAGAAAAAGCTCTTGCAAACATGAGTAAAATACCAAATCACAGAGTACCTATTTTTGGGGCTCCAAAGTGGAATAGTTGGGGACACTAGAGCATGTGCCCTAGTCTAAGGTACTAGTTTCTTCATGGTATCCAGACCTCCTTCTGACACTAATCAGCCCTATAACTTTTGTTTCTAGAAATTTATTTGTAGAAGACACTAGAGCGAGTACCCAAGTCCTAGAAATGCCCCTGTTTTCTTCTTTTTTCAGATCCTGAATCCTTGATACCTACAAATCCTTCCTGCAACTTCACTTTTCCAAAATGTGACACTTGTAACCTACAATCACAAGACTTGGTTTTGGGGTTGTGGTGTTTAGAGACTTGCCTTAGTCAAGCCTTGGAGGACACTTAAGTCTCTAAACACCATTGTCAGATAAAGAGTCCGTGCCCTTGTGAGGCAAGGGCAAAAACTAAAGGAATCAATGATGAAAACACAATATAATGTCACCTTGTAGTGAAGCTCTCATGGGAGGAAGATGCTCTTCATTCCACGAGGAAATTGATGCTCAAATCTACAAATACAAACACACAACACACAAGTCTGCTCTTGCAACACACTGAAAGCCTTGAATCACCTTGAGAACACAATAGCTTGCTAGTAATTATCTAGTTTAAAAATGAATGCCTAAACATGCTTATATATACAACTACAACCACTCTTGCCAACATTTCAAAAATTAAACTTTACTGTGTCGGTCAAAAAGGACCAAAAAATGGTCATAAACTGACACTTAAATTTTGGGCCTAACCCAAAACAGAGTAGGACTAGGGCACAGGCACCCAAGTCCTCCCCCCTATTTTGGTAGGGTTAAGGTCAAGGGATCCTCCTAGGACTAGTTTACCATGAAACCTACGCCTCATTCCATCAGGATGCCAAAATATGAACTAAGATGACCTAAATGCATGCCAAAGACCTAGGAGCTAAACCTTATGGGGGAAAAGCCCCCAAGGGGACATTTTCTGATGTTACATTTTTAAAAATTTGTGAGGTGATCCATCAATGACTAATGTTGTGCAAGAATCTCAACCATAGAATACACTTGTTGGTAATGAATGGAGTTCATTAGATTTTAATCCTTGCAGTACAGGGGAATACAAATTTAATAAACCTAACACATCAAAAGTTGCATCGATCTCGTCTAAACCATCTTTTGAAACATCTCAAAAAAACAAAGTTTCCTTGGTTGAAAATAAAGACAATACCCTCACTTATACTACAAATTATGATACCTATGAGGCTTCACCTTCTTCTAAAGAAATGGACTCTCTATATGGTCATGGATTTTAAATCTTGTACAAAAATAATGACTATGTCGGCAATGGTTGCAGTGTAAATCAACAAGGAATTAGAGTACCTTTACAACTTGCTGGAATTAACTACACAACTGGTATAGGATACTACTCTTTGGAACCCACCAAAGTCTCTTGTCATCCTAAACTTAATGTTAATACAAATTTAAAACAACATGAGAGATATCCTAAGTGTGTATGTTCTTAATGATGGTGCTAACAGGTAAGTATCTCTAACCCTTTATTCATCTCATAATGTGCTTCCCTCATCATGTATTATGTGTTGTTTAGGCCTCCTAGGATGACCCTTGATTCTTTTCTAAGGTCCAGGATACCAGGAGACTACCTCTGTTCTGACCTTCTTCTTTTTGTATCATCATTCTTCTAAATTGTCTCTCTGATTTCATTGTTGAGTGTTGTGTCTTACCGACATAGCATTGTAGTTGGTGACCTGGGAGAACCCTCCTACGTGACTGTCCCTAAGACACTTGTCTCTCCTCTCTTATTGTTTCCCTTCCTCTAATGTTTCTATCTAGCGGGTGGATGATGACAAACATTTATACTGATGTGGACCTAGTGTCCCTTTTGAGAGCAATCAAAAAATAGGCTTAGTTCCTAATATGATAATGGGGTTGTATATTTTATCTGATGCTTGGCTAGTGGAAGCACTTGTGCTTTTCATGTAGTGAATTTGATGATGTTTCTATCACATTTACAAACCCTAACAATACTGCTGCTCTATGCACCTTTGTTTGCCTTTGAATCTAGCCTCAATGGTACTTCATTCAGAGAGCTTCGTGATATAGCCCTACGGTTATCCTCAAACTTTGGATTCATTATATAACCTTGGCTCTTTGTGTGGTTAATCATATGCATTGATGTTGTTATTTATCATGATGTTATAGACACTATCATGTTTCTTGCAGGGATGTGTTTGTGGGAACATTTGGTGATCGTGAAGTACATGTCACCTCCGGGGGGCATGGGCTTTGCGAAAGTCAATGTTCCCTTGTGTGTCTTATTCCTACCTTAATGTGCTTGATATCATTGCATGATATCAACCACCTTAAGGTGGGGACATATATAAGGTAAGCTATTTATTGTAGATGTTAGCAATGTGCTTGTCCTCATGTGTAGGCTAGTACAATGAGTACTTACTATATCCTAAGTTTGTTTGCAATCAATTAATCATGTAAGCCCTCTATGGAGGCAGGATATTATGTATATCATTTTTACCTTAAGCCCTCTACAAAGGCGGGAATGGTGTATTTCTCAGACCAGATTGCATCATCCTGTCATTTTCAAAAGTCCTCTGTAGAGGCGGGGAGTGGTTTTGTGACTAACTCAACCCTTAAGTGTGTTTTTGGTGATTGTTGTGGAGAAGTACAATCATCAGTGTGTGCCTGTAATGTGCCTGAGATGGTGATGAGCCTAAAAATAGGGAACGCACCATCACTTGTCTACCATGTTTTCTCTGTGTCTTCAAGTGTGTATGTTTTTGCATGCTTGTTTTGTGTGGCATGTTTGTTTCCCCATATGCATCTTGCATTTTGGGAGGTTTTGCATGTCTTATGTGTGTGTGTTTCCCCATATATACAAGGACCTACATGATGAGTGCATCATGTATTATGGGAGGTTTGTTTACTTTCTAGTACTTGCATTTGCAATCCATATAGATATGAGAAAAGGAAAAAAAAGAAATCATGCCTATCTTCCATGCATTAATGTGTCTTCTATGCATTGATTGTCTTCTCCATGTTCTACGTGACTATAACTGTCTTGTCCATGTTTTGCGTTCCTGTTACTATTTTCTATGTGATTGGCGTGTCTTCTTCGTGCTTGATGTGCTTTCTATGTTTGTGAGCTTACTTTAATGCATGTATTGGCCTTGCATTTATACATAAATTAAAGTGGGGGCTAAATGTAACGTTAGAAAATGTCCCCTTGGGGGCTTTTCCCTCATAAGGTTTAGCTCCCAGGTCTTTTGCATGCATTTATGACAGCTTAGTTCATATTTTGGCATCCCGATGGAATGAGGCCTAAGTTTCATGGAAAAATGGACTTAGGAGGACCCCTTGACCTTAGCCCTACCCAAAATAGGGGGAGGACTTGGGCGCCAGTGCCCTAGTCCTACCCTATTTTGGGTCAGGCCCAAAATTTAAGTGTCAGTTTATGATCTTTTTTGGTCCTTTTGTCGACACGGTAAGTTTTGATTTTTGAAATCTTGGCGGGAGTGCTTGTAGTTGCATATAAAAGCATGTTTAGGAATTCATTTGTAAATTAGATGGCAATTGTGGTTTTCAAGTGTTCTTAAGGTGATTCAAGGCTTTTAATGTGTTGCAAGAGTAGACTTGTGTGTTTTTTGTGTTTGTATTTTTAGATTTGAGCATCAATTTCTTCATGGAATGAAGAGCATCTTCCTCCCATGAGAGATTCACTACAAGGTGACATTATATTATGTTTTCATCATTGATTCCTTTGGTTTTTGCCTCTGCCTCACAAGGGCATGCACTCTTTATCTGACAATGGTGTTCAGAGACTTAAGTGTCCTCTGGGGCTTAACTGAGGCAAGCCTCTAAACACCACAACCCCCAAACCAATTCTTGTGATTGTAGGTTATAGGTGTCGTATTTTAGAAAAGTGAAGCTATAGGAAGGATTGGTAGGCATGAAGGATTTGGGATTTGAAGAAAAGTAGGACACAAGAGCATTTCCAAGACTTGGGCGCTCGCTATAGTGTCCTCTACAGATAATTTTTTAGAAATAGAAGTTACAGGGCTGATGAATGTCGAAAGGAGGTATGGATCCCATGAAGAAACTGGTATCTTGGACTAGGGTGCCCACTCTAGTGTTCCTGACTATTCTGCTTCAGAGCCCTAAAAATAGGTAAGCTGTGATTTGGTATTTTACTCCTGTCTGCAAGAGCTTTTTCTGTTAGTCATCAATTTGTTGCCGTATTTGCATAATTAGGGTTTTAATGGTCAATTGAGCATAGGAGAAGGAAAATTGATAATTAAATTCCCTAATCTTAGTTTCCCTACATCTCACAAGTGATCTAGGGCATGATAGTGCTCGCCAGTCAACCCTAGATGCTTGAATGTATAGTGGAGGAGGATTTAAATCAAAACACTAAAACATTAACAAATCCTATTTTCCCCTAAACATTTTGGTGAACCCATGTTTTTGGACTTAAATTGTAGCTTTTTGAGTGTGTCTCTTTAGATTTGGATTGATTTCATTCATTCATATAGTCATTCATTTTATTGCATTGAGAAAAATTAAAAAAATTGAAAATTTTGAAAAATTTAAAAAAATTGCATTATTTGCTTACTAAATTGCATCAGTTCTTTCTAAATTTTTCTAATTCATAATTTTTGCATCAGATCTGATATAAAATATAGAAAAATCCAAAAATTTAGAAATTTGCATTGCATTTTCATTAATAATTTGCTAGGTTATTGTAGAAATTTTGGCAGTTTTCATATAACTGAGTAATTCCAAAATCTAGGGTTTGTAGGCAAAATCTTTTCTCAAATTTTTTGACTAATTTTAGAGGCTCATTCAAATTAGCATTTGTTTGTAGTCTTTCATTTTAGTGTAAATTTGCATTTAGATTTAAAATATTTGTATTTTTGCATAGAAAATTTCAACAAAAACTAGTAATTTTGATGCATTTTCATTAAATTTGCATGGGCATTTTGCATGTTCAAGATTGAATATAATTTTCAGATCTGAGATTATTTAATTCCCATCATAAATCAGACTTAAAAACATTCACATAGCATTTTGTCCCAAGATGTCAAACCTAGGGATTCAAAAACAATGATTTTCACTAAATTTAGCCTTATCGACTTTATAAACTTGCACCATAGGCATGTTGTGAAGAACATTTTTGAATTAATTTTCTGTTATCAGGGTAATCATTTTCTTCCCCTCTTAAAAATCTTCACAAAACCCTTTTAGCGGGCTCTTGTAATGAAAATTTGGTTAAAAACTACACATTTTTGTTTATTTTTTGCCCTAGGGTTTGACCTAGTTTGCACTCCAAGCGTGTTGTGATCAATTTTATGGATTTAAGTGATTGATATTATTGATATTATTTGTTTTACCTCCTAAAATTCCTTACAACACCCCTTTTACTAGGTCTTGGAGTTGAAAAACTGTGAAAAATAGCCTATTTTTGCTATATTTTCACTAGGGTTTGACCTTAAGTGGTACTAAAACCATGTTGTGTTGGGTATTTTAGCACCAAGTGGCTTTTATTATTGATATTATTTTCTTTCCATCATCATTTTCTTCACAATACCCTTTGTTATGCCCTTTTGCATTGAATTTTGGTGAAAAAAGAGCATATTTTGATATATTTTCACTATATTTTGACTTGGCATTAACTTGAAATTGCATCAAGAGAATGTTGAGAAGGATAATTTTTATTTTTGGACTGATATCAGACATATAACATGCTTCCCTTGACAGAAATCCTTACAACAGCTTTTGGTTCATTCATTTGCATTGAAAAAGTACGAAAAACCAAGCATTTTAAGGTCATTTTTGCATATAGATTTACACTTGCCTTTGCTATACTTTTGGAGAAACTTTTGGATCTGATATTGCATTGATTTGAAAGCATATATCATGGCTATTTATTTGGAAGAATTGTTTGCATATGTCATAGACATTGAGCATTTCTCTAAATTCATTGATAAATATCCTAAAGTTCCAGAACAAATAGCATACATTCATGATGTTGATCTCTCTATGTGCTCCACATATGAAATCCTTTGTCATATAGGTGACTTTGATAGCTTTAAAACTCTCATGGGAATATACCCTTCGATATTGAATGATCTCACTAAATTCTTGATCAACAATATATATACTAGTGATGATCTTAAAATGTTAGATGAAACCTTAGACGACTTTATGGGAAATTCTACTATGGCACCTATTGATAAACCATGTGATGATAACTTTGGTTTGCCTCATGATCCCTCTCCCAAGGTTATTCCTCCTCATGAGGACACTTTTATGCAAGATGATGATTTCATCGGCACATCTCTTAACTGTTGCAAGTATGGGTTAAAACGGTGTTGTCATTGATGTCAACATACTCATGTTACATTAATGAGAAGGATTGGATGAGCTGTGTGCTGAGGATATTGAGAAAATTAGTCTCAATCAGGAATAGTGAAGAATAGTGATGATAACAAGGTAAAAGTCCAAGATAGGCTAAGGATCAGAGGATACAGTTTAAAGGGTTTGTAGATATAAGTCTTGAGATGCTCCAGTCAAGTTTTCAGGGATCTGCATGAAGATCTGAAGAAATTATGGTCACTCAAGTAGAACCGGTTCCAACAAGTGCTCAGTGGTGACAGAGTGAGACAGATAGGTCTGGTAAGGTCCGGTAATGCATTATCCCACTCTGCAGATTTGAGGAAGTGTTTAGAATGTCCTTGTGAAGTGTCAGTAGATCAGTTTGTGGTTTGAAGGTCTAGAAGAACCTATTCCTTTGTGACAGTGATAACAGACTGTGTTCTTGAGGTTCCAGATGTAGGAGAGAAGGATTTTAGTAAGTAGAGGAAGTTAGTAATGTGTGCTTCTGGATTAGACTGTAGATCTAAAAAAAGCTATACACAGTCTAATCCAGAAGCACACATTACTAACTTATCATGGACTGTGGAAACATCATGTCTTTAAGTAGAGGAAGTGCAGATGTTCCTGGTGATTGAGGAAAGCTTGTGAAGGTCCTTGGATTATGTTCAATTCGTGTTGATGGTCCGCATTAGAATTGGAGCCCAGAATTGAAGAAATACTTTTAGATGAAGGTGTTCTTTATGTGACTGGCTGATTGGATGAATTATACAAATTGTGAATGTTCTTGTGGTTGCTTGCTGACTTAGATGTTTGTTCCTAAGTTGATGTCGTGTATAAATAAAGGTTTGCAAAGTCATTTCAAGGGTGTACTTGTGGAGATGAGTGTGTGGTAGCGAGGAGAAGAGTGAAAGGAAGAGCAGAAAGATTTAGACTTTAATGGAACTGATTCAAGCATGGTGACGATGCTATTTACCAGTTCAAGTATGTAATACTTATTTATTCTAGATAGTGTCTCTTGTAGGTAGTGAGCCTCTTGTGAATAGTGTGCTCGCGCAGTGAGCCCTAATTGGCATGTGCCATCTTATTCTTTCTATTCTTCTAACAGAGAATAATATCTTGGGTTAGTCACCCCGTGGCTTTTCCCTTAACTAGGTTTTTCACGTGAAAATCTTGGTGTCTCATGTGTAGATGTGTTTTTGCTCTTGGTTAATTACATTAAATTTTCATGATTGATTTATTGCTAATGCTAAGTGAATACAAGTGTTGAAAGAAGAAAGTTTTGGACAACTAATTCACCCCCCTCTCAGTTGTCTACCCTAAATCTAACAATTGGTATCAGAGCCAAGTTCCTCTGAAAGGAGCTTAACCACTTGAGGAGATCCAAGATGTTGTCCTACAAGAAGGATAGTCTGAAGTTTGATGGAACTAACTTTTCTCTTTGGAAATGTCGCATGGAATATCACTTGTAATGCATGGGATTTGCATACTGGTCCATGGTGACAAAGGCTTATGTACCTCCACAGGGTGGTCCGACAACCCTAAATGAAATCATAGATGCTGAAAACAATCTACAGACCAAAGAGGCTCTTTTAAGTGCATTACCTGACTCAGAACTCTCTAATGTTATTCATCTACCAACTACCTTTGAGATTTGGAAGAAATTGGAAATTTTGCATGAAGGAGACCAGTTTGGTAAATGTGCAAGATTACAGAGTCTAAAAGGGAAATTTGAAAGACTAAAAATGAGAAATGATGAAAATATTACCTCTTTTATGCCAAGAGTGAATGAGCTACTTTGTGGAATCAAAAATGTAGGTGGAACCCTGAGTGAAGATGAGATCATTGGAAAAGTTCTCAGATCCCTTCCTGAGTCTTATAAAATTAAAGCTTTTGCAATCGAAGAATTCAGAGCTCATACAACAGTCACAAGGGATCAATTGGTTGGTAAGCTAGCTACTTTTGAATTGGCTGAGTTTGGAGATGATCCTCCAAAGACTGAATCTACATTCAAAGCAATTGCCTTGGTAAAAGGAAAACAAAGGTTTGATCTGGGAGAAAACTCTTCAAGGAAATCATCATGGTATGAAAATGCAAGAAAAGACTTGGAAGAAGAAGAAACTGAAATTGCTCATCTTGAAGCTCTTATTCCAACAAGACTACCAAGAGGATCCAGTAAGTATGAGGGAAAATTGCCTTTTAAGTGTTTTAACTGCAATAAGATTGGTCATTTTGCATCAAGGTGTCTAGAAAGATTTTCTAGGCCAAACAATAATAGACCAAGATTCCAGAAGAATTGTTACTATGCTCATGAAAGAGATGATGAAGGAGTAATAGATGATGAATCAGAGAAAGAAGACAAATCTGGAAGTGACTGGGTGTTCATTGCCATCAAGGAAGAAGATCCGATACCCTCTGAATTTGTAAATCATAAAGCCCTAGCTGCCTAAGTTGAAGAAAAGGATGATTGGGTCATTGACAGTGGCTGCTCTCACCACATGACAGGTGACAAAAACAAGTTCATAGATTTGGAAAGGTATGAAGGAGGAGTGGTAAAGTTTGGTGATAACTCTACAAGTAGAATCAGAGGTAGAGGAACTATTTCTTTTGATGGAAAGAACAAAATTGGTAATGTATTATATGTTGAAGGATTGAAACACAATCTTCTCAGTGTGGGACAGTTGGTGGACAAAGGCTATGATCTCAGATTCAAGAATGGAAAGTGTAAAATCTTTGAAAGTTCTGGAATAGAGATTGCATTAGGTACCCAAAAAAAGGTAACATCTTTCACTTAGCTGGTACTAGTAAAAGTTGCTTATTTGTTCAAATTGATCAAAGTTGGTTATGGCATAGAAGAATGTGTCATGTGAACTTTGACAATATCATCAAGATAAGTAACACTTAGGCTGTAAGAGATCTTCCAAGATTGGTAAAACCTACAAATAGTTTGTGCAAAGAATGTCAATTGGGAAAACAAAGCAGAATCTCATTCAAAAGCAAGGAACAATCTTCTACCAGATTATTAGACTTGGTTCACACTGACTTATGTGGTCCGACAAGAATCAGGAGTGTGCAAGGTGATAGATACTTCATGTTGCTAATTGATGACTATTCCCGGATGATGTGGGTAACCTTTCTGAAAGAGAAATCAGAAGCTCTTGAGAAATTCAAAATATTCAAGGTTATGGTGGAAAATGAGACCAGATTAAAATTGAAGTGTCTGAGGTCTGATAGAGGTGGAGAATTCACATCCAGTGAGTTCATAAACTTTTATGAGAAACATGGAATAAAGAGACAGTTGTCTGCCCCTAGAACTCCATGGCAGAATGGAGTTGTTGAGAGAAAGAACTAGACCATCCAGGAAGCATCCAAGACCATGATGATGGAAGCAAATATTCCTCAGATCTATTGGAGAGAAGCTGTCAGCACTGCAGTCTACACTCTTAACCGAGTTCAAATTAGAAACTATACCAGTAAGACTCCTTATGTACTCTGGTTTGGCATTACTCCCACTGTGAGATACTTTAAAGTTTTTGGTAGTAGATCTTACATTAAAAGGGATGAAGATCTAGGAAAGTTTGATGCTAGAAGTGTTGAAGGAATATTCTTGGGTTATTCTACTAAAAGCAAAGCATACCGGTGTTACAACAAGAGATTGAGAAAAATTGTAGAAAGTATAAATGTGAACCAAGTCTAAGAAGTGCAAGAGACTCACAAAATTCCAAGGTATGTAACTCTAAACCACTTTGAAGATCAGATCATAGGTGACAAAAGCAAAGGGGTACAAACAAGGAGGAGAATTACTCAAAATTCAGATGAGTATTGTCTAATTTCAAAGATTAAACCTAAGACAGTAAATGAAGCCTGCAATGATGAAAACTGGACTAAGACAATGGAGGAAGAACTAATGCAAATTGAGAAGAATCACACTTGGGATCTTGTTCCCAGACCAAGAAATAAAAATGTGATTGGAACCAAATGGGTCTTTCAGAACAAATTGAATGAAGCCGGTGAAGTAATCAGAAAGAAGGCCATATTAGTTTCCAAAGGTTACTCTCAAATAGAAGGAGTTGATTTTGAAGAAACGTTTGCTCTAGTGGCAAGAATTGAAGTAGTTAGATTATTTCTTGCATTTTCTGCCTTCAAGGATTTTAAGGTGTATCAGATGGATGTCAAATTTGCCTTCCTAAATGGTAATTTGGAAGAAGAAGTGTATATTGAGCAACTGGATGGATTTCAATTGTCTGATCATAGTGACATGGTCTGTAAATTAAAAAAGGCACTGTATGGACTGAAGCAAGCCCCAAGAGCCTGGTATGAAAGATTGGACAAGCATGTCTTGAAGATTGGTTTTAATAAAGGTACTATTGACAGTAATTTGTATTTCAAAATTGATTATGAAAATATCTTAATTATTGAAGTATTTGTTGATGATATCATTTTTGGAGGAAGAGACAATATGTGTAAAACTTTTGCAAGTCAAATGAAAAGTGAGTTTGAGATGTCAATGCTTGGAGAAATGAATTTCTTTTTGGGTCTACAAATTACTCAAACAAAGAAATGAATCTTCATCTCTCAGTCAAAATATGTGAAAGAATTGTTGAGGAAATTTAGGATGGAAGACTCAAAGCCAATGAACACTCCAATGGCAACTAAATGCAAGTTGAGCAAAGATGATGACTCTCCCAAGGTTGATCAGACAAAATATAGGTCAATAACTGGAGTACTATTGTATCTCACTAAACTAGACCAGATATTATGTAGGCTGTTGGTCTTGTTGCTAGATTCCAAGATGATCCTAGAGAATCCCATGTTATGGTAATCAAGAGGATTTTTAGATATCTAAAGGGGACAGTTGAGTGTGGTCTATGGTACCCTAGAGATCATGATTTCTCTCTTCATGCATATACAGATGTAGATTGGGTAGGAGATGTGGATGACTCGAAGAGTACCATTGGTGGAGCATTCTTTTTGGGAAAAAGATTGGTTTGTTGGCTAAGCAAGAAACAAGAGGCAATATCTCTGTCTACAACTGAAGTAGAATACATTACAGCAGCAAGTAGTTGCACTCAAATCTTATGGATGAAGCAGATGCTAAGAGACATTAAAGTAGAATATGAGGAGCCTAACACAATTTTCTATGATAATTCAAGTGCAATAAATATTTCTAAGAATCTGGTGCTGCATTCTAAGACCAAGCACATATCTATCAAGTTTCACTTTTTGAGAGAGCAAGTGAACAAGGATGAAGTCAGATTGGAGTATGTGCCCTCCAAGGATCAGATTGCAGATATCTTTACTAAACCTCTTCCCAAGGACTCTTTTGAGTATCTCAGGGAGAAGTTAGGGGTTATTACCCCTCTAATGATGAACTAGGATGCACTAATGTGCATCAGTCTGGTGGATATCACAGTCATATCTTGTGGTCTGGATTGGTGTTGGGGAGTTGCTACTTAGGGGGAGCAGCAGGTGTGATTATAAAGTTGCAAGTATGGGCCCTTTGCCATTGATGTCAAAGGGAGAGAGAAGTCATGTGAAAAACAAGTGGTTGATGATCAAAGGGGGAGCAGTACAGGAAGAGAAGACATGTGAATAGTTGTTGTTGATAGGGGGAGCTATGACAGTAAGGAGAAGTTTTTGTCTTGATGGTTTTTCACATAATATGTTGCCATCAATGACAAAGGGGGAGATTGTTGCAAGTATGGGTTAAACCAGTGTTGTCATTGATGTCAACATACTCATGTTGCATTAATGAGAAGGATTGGATGAGCTGTGTGTTGAGGATATTGAGAAAATTAGTCTCAATCAGGAACAGTGAAGAACAGTGATGATAACAAGGTAAAAGTCCAAGATAGGTTGAGGATCAGAGGATGTGTTTTAAAGGGTTTGTAGATATAAGTCTTGAGATGCTCTAGTCAAGTTTTTAGGGATCCACATGAAGATCTCAAGAAGTTATGGTCACTCAATTAGAACCGGTTCTGACAAGTGCTCAGTGGTGACAGAGTGAGACAGATAGGTCCAATAAGGTCCAGTACTGCATTATCCCACTCTACAGATTTGAGGAAGTGTTTAGAATGTCCTTGTGAAGTGTCAAGTAGATCAGTTTGTGGTTTGAAGGTCTGAAAGAACTTATTCCTTTGTGACAGTGATAACAGATTGTGTTCTTAAGGTTCTAGATGTAGGAGAGAAGGATTTCAGTAAGTAGAGGAAGTGCAGATGTTCCTGGTGATTTAGGAAAGCTTGTGAAGGTCCTTGGATTATGTTTAGTTCATGTTGATGGTCTGCATTAGAATTAGAGCCCTGAATTGAAGAAATACTTCTAGATGAAGGTGTTCTTTCTGTGACTGGTCAACCGGATGAACTATACACCTTGCGAATGTTCTTATGGTTGCTTGCTGACTTAGATGTTTGTTCCTAAGTTGATGTAGTGTATAAATAAAGGTTTGCAAAGTCATTTCAAGGGTGTACTTGTGGAGATGAGTGTGTGGTAGCAAGGAGAAGAGCGAAAGGAAGAGCATAAGGATTTGGGCTTTAATGGAACTGATTCAAGCATGGCAACGATGCTATTTACCAGTTCAAGTATGTAATACTCATTTATTGTAGACAATGTGTCTCTTGTAGGCAGTGAGCCTATTGTAAGTAGTGTGCTTAGGTAGTGAGCCCTAATTATCATGTGCCATCTTATTATTTCTATTCTTCTAATAGAGAATATTATCTTGGGTTAATCACCCCGTGGTTTTTCCCTTAACTAGGTTTTCCACTTGAAAATCTTGGTGTCTCATGTGTAGATGTGTTTCTGCTCTTAGTTAATTACATTAAGTTTTCATGATTGACTTATTGCTAATGATAAGTGAATACAAGTGTTGAAAGAAGAAAGTTTTGGACAACTGATTCATCCCCCCTCTCAGTTGTCTGCCCTAAATCTAACAATAACAATACTGTTGCTCTATGTACCTTTGTTTGTCTTTGAATCTAGCCTCGATGGTACTTGATTTAGAGAGCTTTGTGATATAGCCCTACGGTTATCCTCAAACTCTAGATTCATTGTATAACCTTGGCTCTTTGTGTGTTTAATCATATGCATTAATGTTGTTGTTTATCATGATGTTGTAGACACTAACATGTTTCTTGTAGGGATGTGTTTGTGGGAACATTTAGCGATCATGAAGTACATGTCACCTCCAGGGGGCATGGGCTTTGTGAAAGTTGGTGTTCCCTTGTGTGTTTTATTCCTACCTTAACGTGCTTGATATTGTTGCATGATATCAACCACTTTAAGGTGGAGGCATAAATAAGGTAAGCTGTTTGTTGTAGATGTTAGCAATGTATTTATCCTCACATGTAGGCTAGTGATGAGTACTTCATGAATCCTGAGTTTGTTTGCAATCATTCAATCTATCTATTGCGTATACCTCCTTTTCATTGTAAGGCATCTCCATGATGCAGGTGGGGTTGTATACTTTTGAGCTCATACATCCTTTTCATTGTAAGGTGTCTTTGTGATGTGGGTAGGGTGGTATGCCATGCTTCTTTTTCACTGTAAGGCATCTCTGTGACACAGGTGGGGTTGCATTTTTAAAAGTCCTCTGTGGAGGCAAGGAGTAGTTTTATGACTAACTCAACCCTTAAGTGTGTCTTCAGTGATTGTTGTGGTGAAGCGCAATCATCGGTATGTGCCTATAACATGCCTGAGATGGTGATGATCCTAGAAATAGGGAACACACCATCGCTTATCTACAGTGTTTTCTTTGTGTCTTCAAGTGTGTGTGTTTTGGCATGTTTGTTTTGTGTGGCATGTCTATTTCCCCATATGCATCCTGCATTTTGGGATGTTTTACGTGTCTTGCATGTGTGTTGCCCCATATATACAAAGACCTATGCAATGAGTGCATCATGTATTATGGGAGGTTTGTTTACTTTCTAGTACTTGCATTTGCATTTCATATATATATGAGAAAAAGAAAAGAAAAGAAATCATGTCTGCCTTCCATGCATTAATGTGTCTTCTATGCATTGAATGTCTTCTCCATGTTCTGCATGACTGTAACTGTCTTCTCTGTGTTTTGCGTGTCTGTTACTATTTTCTATGTGATTGGCGTATCTTCTTTGTGCTTGATGTGTTTGTTGTGTTTGTGACCTTACTTTAATGCATGTATTGGCCTCATGTTTATACATATATTAAAGTGCGGGCTAAATGTAATGTTGGAAAATGTCCCCTTGGGGGCTTTTCCCTCATAAGTTTTAGCTCCCAGGTCTTTTGCATGCATTTGGGACATCTTAGTTCATATTTTGGCATCCCGATGGAATGAGGCCTAGGTTTCATGGAAAAGTAGACCTAGGAGGACCCCTTGACCTTAGCCCTACCCAAAATAAGGGGGAGAACTTGGGTGCTGGTGCCCTAGTCCTGCCCTATTTTGGGTCAGGCCCAAAATTTAAGTGTTAGTTTATGACCATTATTAGGTCCTTTTGCCAACACGTTAAGTTTTGATTTTTGAAATATTAGCAGGAGTACTTGTAGTTGCATATAAAAGCATGTTTAGGCATTCATTTGTAAACTAGATGTCAATTTCGATGTTCAAGTGTTCTCAAGGTGATTCAAGGCTTTCGTTGTGTTGCAAGAGCAAACTTGTGTGTTTTGTGTGTTGATATTTGTAGATTTGGGCATCAATTTCCTCATGGAATGAAGAGCATCTTCCTCCCATGAGAGCTTCACTACAAGGTGACATAATATTGTGTTTTCATCATTGATTCCTTTAGTTTTTGCTTCTGGCTCACAAGGGCACGCACTCTTTATCTAACAATGGTGTTCAGAGACTTAAGTGTCTTCCGGGGCTTAACTGAGGCAAGCCTCTAAACACCACAACTCCCAAACCAAGTCTTGTGATTGCAGGTTACAGGTGTCGCATTTTAGAAAAGTGAAGTTGTAGGAAGTATTGGTAGGTATCAAGAATTCAAGATCTAAAGAAAAGTAGGACACCAGAGCATTTCTAGGACTTTGTCGCTCACTGTAGTGTCCTCCAAAGCTGAATTTCTAGAAATAGAAGTTACAGGGCTGATCAGTGTCAGAAGGAGGTCCAGATCCTACAAAGAAATTGGTACCTTGGACTAGGGTGCCCACTTCAGTGTCCCCAACTGTTCTACCTCAAAACCCTAAAAATAGGTATTTTGTGATTTGCTATTTTACTTCCATCTGCAAGAGCTTTTTCTATTATTCATCAATATGTTACCGTATTTATATAATTAGGGTTTTAATGGTCAATTGACCATAGGAGAAGGAAAATTGATAATTAAATTCCCTAATCCAAGTTTCCCTACATCTCACAAGTGATCTAGGGTATGACAGTGCTTACGACTTGATCCTAGATCCTTGAATGTATAGTGGACAGCAGGATTTAAACATCAAAACACTACAACATTAACAAATCCAATTTTTGACTAAATAGGTTTTTCACCCGTATGGGTTTTCCCCACATATATCTTGTCTCTCTCTTCTTCTATCTTACATTCTTATGTATGTGTTTGCTACAATATCTCTATTGTTGGGTTAACACTATTGTAACTATAAAGATTAAAATGAATTTGCACTCATCTCTCCTCATTACATTAGTGTAGGAAGTGATTTTCACACACCTAACTTCCTTTCAGTTGGTATTAGATCTTGATCACCTTTGGTCCTAGTTGAAGGGTAGGGGTTTTTGAGCTAATCTTAGGTTGAGTGAGAGCTTTGTGTAGAACATTCTGTAATCTTGTTGCATGAAAGAGATGGCAGGCACATCTAGAAGATTAGAGGTGGAGAAATTCAATGGCACTAATTTTGAGTTATGGAAACTTAAGATGGAAGACATGCTTGTTGATCGTGACCTATGGGAAATCATATTTGGTGTAAAACCAGCTACAATGGCACAAGCTGATTAGGATCTCAAACATTAGAAGGCTAAGGGTCTTATAAGACTCAATCTAGTTGATTCTGTCTTGTTAAATGTCCATGAGGAGAAGAACACAAAAGACCTTTGGAAGAAGTTGGGTGATGTTTATCAGGCCAAATCCCTGGTGAACAAACCTTTTCTAAGAAATAAGTTGTATTCTCTAAGGATGGAGGATGGAGGATCTATTGTAGATCACCTAAATGCCTTCAACATGTTAATTTCTCAATTGACATCAGTTGGTGTGAAGATGAAGGAGGATCGTTGTGTGACCTTGCTTTGTTCTTTTCCAGACTCATGGGATCATCTTGTTATGGCTATTGGGAGCACCACATCCACATTCGCAATGGATGAAGTGGTATATTCACTACTATCCGAAGAAATGCAGAGAAAGTCTTCTGAGGTAGCCTAAGAGGCTCTTGCGGTTTGTGGAAGACCCAAAGAGAAAGGGAAAAAGAAGGACAAGAAAGATGAGAAGGGCATATCCAAATCCTATGGGAGATCCAAATCTTCTAGAAAGTCCAAGGCTCTCTATTGGAACTGTGAAAAAATTGGGTATTTCTGAAAGGAATGCAAGGAAGAAAAGAAAAAGAAGAAGAAGAATGTCTCAGATTCAGATTCTGACAAATCACAAGATGATGGAGATGCCTTCATCGTAGCCCTGGCCACCCATGAATTTGATGATGTGTGGTTGATAGATTATGGTGCATTATTCCACATGACCTTGCATCAAAGTTGGTTCACGAAGTATGAAGAGTTTGATGGTGGAAGAGTGTACCTGGGTGATGATTCTCATCTGAAGATTGTTGGTCATGGAAGAGTCTCAATCTAATTCCCTAATGGATGAGTGAAGGGGATCACTGGGATTATGCACATCCCAATTGGGCATGGAACCTACTTTTTGTAAGTATGTTCAATGATGCAAGTATGTAGGTTGTCTTTTTGAAGGATGGATGCAAGATGACTAGAGGATCTATGGTGCTTGCGAAGGGTACTTGGAGAGGTACTCTATTTCAGCTAGAGGCATGCACTTCAAAGTGCAGTAGTTCTTCTAACTCAAAGAAAAGAGTTGTAGTCACTTCATCCCCACCATCTGAATGAGCAATGAAGAAATTTATTATAACACATTTTGATGGTAGTGCACATGCTTTGGAAGTTAAACTTCTTACTGAAAAGACTATGTTATGGAATTTGAGATATAGCCACATTGGTGAGAAGGGTATTACAACCTTGAAAGATAAAAACCTCATTGAGGGGTTAAATGATTGTAATCTCAAGTTTGACTTTTGTGAACATTGTGTATATGTAAAGCAAAATTGTGTTTAGTTTTACTCTAGTTCTCACAAGTCTTCTGGTGTATTGGATCTTATTCATTCTGATGTGTTTGGTCCTGTTAATGTTCCTTCAATCTCCAAATCTATATATTTTGTATATTTCATAGATGATTACAGTAGAAGGACATGGATTTATTTTATCAAAAGAAAGACTGAAGTCTTTAGTCTGTTTAAAGAGTTTAAAGCTTTTTCTAAAAATTAGACTAGTAAAAAGATTAAGTGTTTGAGAACTGATAATGGTGGCAAGTTTTGTTCGGCAAAGTTTGATAAGTTATGTAAAGAGCAAGGGATTGAAAGACATAAGACAACTCCATACACCCCATAGCAAAATGGGGTTGTAAAGAGGATGAACAGGACACTGATGGAGAAGGCTAGGAGTATGCTTAGTGGAGAAAGCCTCAACCAGAAGTTTTGGGCTGAAGCTGTAGCCACTGCTTGCTACCTAGTAAACATGTCTCCTACATTAGCTCTTGTTGGTAAGACACCTATGGAGGTGTGGTTTGGTAAGAAGCCTTCAATTATACATCTTTGTGTTTTTGGTTGTGAGGCATACACACATGTACCTAGGGAGAAACGGTCTAAATTGGAGAACAATGCTGTTAAGTGTATTTTCATTGGCTATGGTTTTAGTGTGAAAGGATACAAGCTTTGAGATCTTGTGGCTAAAAAAGTATTGTATAGCAGAAGTGTTATCTTCAGAGAGCTAGCACCTTCTTCCATTGTTCTACAGCTAGAACAAATAGAAAAGAAAGAAGATGTTTAGTTTCCTTCTGCCCCTGAGAAGACTGAACTGACAGACCCTGTGAGACCTGATGATGAGGAGAGCTCTAGTATCTCTAAAAGTTTAGAAGAAGAAGTAGAACCTCAACCTCAGCCATTGAGGAGGTCTACATGAACAAGGAAGCAACCTGATAGGTTTGGTTATTCATTACTTAATTCTAGTTGTGCTTGTTGGAATTAGACTAGACAATTGAGAGGGGGGGTGAATCAGTTGTAACACAAAATAAACTTTTCTACATTTAACCTTCTTTATTAACTTACTATCAAATTAATGATGTAAACATTAAAGGATAGATCAATAACATATGAGCAAAAACATAAGCAACACACTTGACACCAAAATTTTGATGTACAAATCCAGTTAAGGGAAAAACCATGGTCGGGGTTAACCCACAAAGATTTGTACCCTATTAAAAGTACTTTAGAAAAGTAGAAGGCACATGCCTTTGGGCACACTACCCAGAGCTCACTGCTCAAAAGAGAGGTTCACTGCCTATAAAATTTATTTAGAATAGAAATAATTAACTGAGAAATATCATCTACTTCATGCCTGGTTTAGTTTCAATGAATGCTCACAAAACTTCTGCTTTGCTCCAAATTCTTCTTCACTGACTTTTCACTCTATACTTCTCTCACTCCTTTTCTTCTCTACTCTTCTTCTGATCCTTTATTTGGATTTAATCTATTTTTCTCAAGGATGATTTTTAACAACTCTTCAACAAGTATTTATACACTTCATCAACCTTGGAATGATCAACAAGGTCAGCTAATCTTAATTCTTATCTTTACACTATCAGCCAAACATAGCTGAGACTTGAATCTTCCTCTACTAACATGCCATGCTTCATAAAATGATCTTTAGATCATCTGCAACATGCTAGGAACATCTGGTCAGCCAAGACTCGGAAGAACATCAACTTCAAAGAGGAAATCTTCAATAACAAGCTCAAACTCCAATGCGAACCTCCAACATAGTAGTCACATGATCCAGAGACCTCCAAAAGTACATTGAATTCACCAATAACATCCATTCTAAACCAAATTACCAGAAGCATTTGTATCTTCCTCTGGAACCTCAAGAACACTGTCTACCATGATTGTCAAAATAGAAGGATGGCTTGTAGACCTCCAAACCATGAACCACTAGAGTTGATGATACACACTAACTTCCCAAACATGCCTTTAGATCCACAAACCATAATATTTCACTATGGAGCAATCTAGACCAACTTACTGTCACTCTGTCTCTTTTGAATACTATAAAATCTAGTTCTACTTAGATGGCCATAACTTCTTCAAATCTTCATGTGGACTTCTAAATTCTTAACTAGAACAACCTCTGACAATCCTCTACATAGCCATATGGTCTACAAACATTGAGTCTTCATTAATTTTCTCAATATCCTCAACATTCCAGTCTCCTAAACAGGCAATAAAATAAGGCACAGTTGACACCAATGACAACAAGAATATGTTGACATCAATGATAACACCTCTTAGGTACATATTTGCAACAATCTCCCCCTTTGTCATTGATGGTGTAACGTCAGAAAATGTCCCCTTGGGGGCTTTTCCCTCATAAGGTTTAGCTCTTGGGACTTTAGCATGCATTTAGGACATCTTAGTTCAAATTTTGGCATTCCAATGGAATGAGACCTAGGTTTCATGGAAAATTGGACCTAGGTGGACCCCTTGAGCAATACCCTACCCAAAATAGGGCAAGGACTTGGGTGCACATGCCCTAGTCTTTCCCTATTTTGGGGTAGCCCTAATTTCTAGGTGTCAGTTTATGACCGTTGTTTGGTCCTTTTATCGACAGGGCAAGTTTTGATTTTTAAAATTTTGGCAGGAGTTCTTGTAGTTGCATATATAAGCATGCTTAGGCATTCATTTGTAGACTAGATGTTTACTAGAAAGCTATTGTGTTCTCAAGGTGATTCAAGGCTTTCATTCTGTTGCAAGAGTAGACTTTTGTGTTTTGTGTGTTGATATTTGCATATTTGAGCATCAATTTCCTCATGGAATGAAGAGCATCTTCCTCCCATGAGAGCTTCACTACAAGGTGACATAATATTATGTTTTCATCATTGATTCCTTTAGTTTTTGCCTCTGCCTCACAAGGGCATGCACTCTTTATTTGACAATGGTGTTCGGAGACTTAAGTGTTCTTCGAGGCTTGACTGAGGCAAGCCTCTAAACACCACAAGCCCCAACCAAGTCTTATGATTACAGGTTATAGGTGTCACATTTGGGAAAAGTGGAGTTGTAGGAAGGATTGGTAGGCATCAGAGATTTAGGATCTAAATAAAGTTAGACACATGAGCACTTCCAGGACTTGGGTGCTCACTCTAGTGTCCTCCACAAATAGATCTCTGAAAAATAGAAGTTACAAGGGTGATCAGTGTCAAAAGGAGGTCTAGATTATGTGAAAAATTAGGTACATTGAACTTGGATGCCCGCTCCAATGTCCCTGACTATTCCACTTTGAAACCTCGAAAATAGTTATTCTGTGATTTGGTATTTTATCATGTCTGCAAGAGCTTTTTCTGTCTTTCGTCAATTTGTTGCCGTATTTGCATAATTAGGGTTTTAATGCTTAATTGGACATAAGAGAAGGAAAATTAATAATTAAAATCCCTAATCCAAGTTTTCCTCCATCTGTGACTGACCTAGGGTATGATAGTGCTTGCCACTCGACCCTAGATCCTTGAATGTAAGGTGGAAACGAGGATTTAAACATCTAAACACTAGAACATTAACAAATCCAAATTTTTCCCTAAACATTTTGGTGAAACCATGTTTTTGGAATTAAATTACAACTTGTTGAGTGTTTTTCTTCAGATTTGGGTTGATTTCATTCATTCATTTGGTCATTCATTTCATTGCATTGAGAAATTTTTTTTAAAAAATGAAAATTTTGAAAAATACCAAAATATTGCATTGTTTGGCTTACTAAATTGCATTAGTTCTTCCTAAATTTTCCTAATTCATGATTTTTGCATTAGATCTGATATAAACTATAGAAAAATCCAAAAATTCAAAATTTTGCCTTGCATTTTCATCATTTAATTGCTAGGGTTTTGTGGAAATTTTGACAATTTTATATAACCTAGTAATTCCAAAACCTAGGGTTAGTAGGAAAAATATTTTATGAGATTTTTCTACTGATTTTAGAGGCTCATTCAAATTTGCATTTGTCTTTAGTCTTGCATTTTAGTGTGAATTTGCATTTTTACATAGAAAATTTCAATAAAAACTAGTAATTTTGATGCATTTTCATTAAATTTGCATGGGCATTTTGCATGTTAAGGCTTGAAAATAATTTTAATATCTGAGAGTAAGTAAATTTCATCATAAATTAGACTTCAAAACATTCACATAGCATTTTGTCCCAAGATCTCAAACCTAGGGCTTCAAAAACAACAATTTCCACTAAAATTGGCCTTATCAACTTTATAAACTTGCACCATATGTGTGTTGTGAAAGGTATTTTAGAATTATTTTTCTTTTATTAGGGTAATTATTTTCTTCCCCTCATAAAAATATTCACAACACCCTTTTATCGGGCTCTTGTAGTGAAAATTTGGCAAAAAACCACACATTTTGGCTATTTTAGCCCTAGGGTTTGACCTCGTTTGTACTCCAAGCATGTTGTGATCAATTTTATGGATTGAGGTGACTGATATTATTGATATTATTTTCTTTACTTCCTAAAATTCTTACAACACCCCTTTTGCTAGGTCTTGGAGTTGAAAAACTATGAAAAATAGCCTATTTTTGCTATATTTTCACTAGGGTTTTACCTTAACTGGCACTAAAAGTGTGTTGTGTTAGATATTTTGGAACCAAGTGGCTGTTATTACTAATATTATTTTCTTTCCATAATCATTTTCTTCACAACACCCTTTGTTATGCTATTTTGCATTGAATTTTGGTAAAAAAAAGTGCCTATTTTGACATATTTTCACTATATTTTGACTTGGCATTATCTTGTATTTGCATCAAGAGTGTGTTAAGAGTGATTATATTTTTGATTTGGACTAATATAAGACATATAACTTTCTTCCCTCGATCAAAATCTTTACAACATCCTTTGTTTCATTCATTGGCATTGAAAAAGTATCAAAAAATCAAGGATTTTAGGCTATTTTTGCTCTTATCTTTTGCACCAATTTTGAAAAGCTTTCAAAATCTGATTTGGAATTGATTTGAGCATATAAACATGACCTCTAATCACAATGGCAACAATGGGCTTTGTCCTAGACCTTACATGAAAAGAAAGGCTCCCAAACCTAAAATTGTCTTTACACCTCATGATAGAACAATCGGTGACTCTGAAGGACCTCTTTACATCACTGTGAAAATAATGGGAAATCTTGTGAATGGAACTCTTATTGACCCTAATTGCACTACTAATGTTTCCACAGAATAATTCCTCTTCTCACATCAACTAATGCAAGGTTATTATGACCTCTCCAACATGATGATTAAGATGCATAAAAGAACTTTTATCAAGCCTTTGGGTAAGATATCATTGTTAGTAACATTATCTGGAAACCATGTCAAACAATGGTTTGATGTTGTCCCTATTTCTGACCTCTTTCACATTAAATTGGGACATCCTTAGCTAAAAGAAATGAAAGCTATCCCTTCAACAATACACCATTGTCTAAAATTCCCTCTGGATGGCCGTATAATCACCGTCCCTCGAACAAGTACAAACCTTTGGTTCAGAAAAAACATTACAAGTTGAATTACTTTTGGGATAAAACTAAAGTACCTAGTCCACCTACACAAGAAATGACAAAAGATAAACAACCTGCATGTGAAGAGAACTTTAGACCAAAAGGACAAGGTCCCTATGTTGAGGTTCCTCCCCTAAAATCCTTACAAGGATCGGGAGGTCATTGTCAACAACAAAGTGTTCCACCACGACAAATGAGGTTTGATCCTGGTGCTTCATCTTCTCATTTGCACCCAACAAGAAAGAAGAAAAAGAAGACAAGCTTATGATATAAACCTTACCTCTCAACAAGAAAACATTGATCCCAACATTCAACCAAACAATAATGATCCTAATGATGAACAACATGATGAGCAAGATATGAATATGGCTATGGTACCTTATGTCCCACTATCCTCCAACATTAGGAAGTGGGAAGATGACAATGATGATTTGCTTATAGACAACTTCTAGCCTGAAAGGGGCCCTACAGGTAAGTATCTCTAACCCTTTATCTCTCTCATGATGTGCTTCCCTCATGATGTGTTGTGTTGTTTAGGCCTCCTGGGATGACCTCGGATTCTCCCATAATGTTCAAGATACTAGGAGACCACCTTCTATTGTGACCTATTTGTATCATCATTCTTCTAAATTGCTCTCTCTGATTTTGTTGTTGTGTGTTGTGTCTTACAGACATAGCATCATGGTTGGTGACCTGGGGGCACCCTCCTACGTGACTGTCCCTAAGACAATTATTTTCTCCTCTCTTATTTATTGTTTCCCTTCCTCTAGTGTTTCCATCTAGTGGGCAGATTATGACAAACATTTATACTGGTGCGGACCTAGTGTCCCTTTCAAGAGCAATAAAAAAATGGACTTAGTTCCTAATATGACGATGGGGTTGTATATTTTATCTAATGCTTGGATAGTGGAAGCACTCGTGTTTTCTATGTAGTGAATTTTATGATGTTTCTGTCGTATTTACTAACCTTAACAATACTATTGCTTCATGCACCTTTGTTTGCCTTTGAATTTGGCCTTGGTGGTACTTGATTCAGAGAGATTTGTGATATAGCCTCATGGTTGTCCTCAAATGAATTCATTGTATAACCTTGGCTCTTTGTGTGATTAATCATATGCATTTATGTTGTTGTTTATCATAATGTTGTAGACACTAACATGTTTCTTGCAGGGATGTGTTTGTGGGAACAACTGGCGATCATAAAGTACATGTCACCTCTAGGGGGCATGGGCTTTACGAAAGTTGATGTTCCCTTGTATGTTTTCTTCCTACCTTAATGTACTTCATATCAATGCTTGATATCGACCACCTTAAGGTGGGGGCATATATAAGGTAAGTTGTCTGTTATAGATGTTAGCAATGTGTTTGACCTTAGATGCAAAGACTTGCACCCCAGTGTAGTGCATTGTGCATCTTGAGTTTGTTTGCAATCAATCAATCAATCATGTAAGCCCTATGCAGAGGTGAGATATCACGTATATCCTTTTTCTTAAGCCCTCTACGGAGGCAGGGATGGTGTATTTCTCAGAGAAGATTGCATCATCCTGTCATTTTCAAAAGTCCTCTACGGAGGCAGGGAGTGGTTCTGTGACTAACTCAACCCTTAAGCATGTTTTCGGTGATTGTTGTGGTGAAGCACAATCGTCGGTGTGTGCCTATAATGTTTCTGAGATGGTGATGAGCCTAGAAATAGGGAACATACCATTGCTTGTCTGCCGTGTTTTCTCTGTGTCTTCAAGTGTGTGTTTTGGCGTGCTTGTTTTGTGTGGCATGTTTGTTGCCCCATATGTAGAGACTAGCACCCTTGAGTAGTGTTTCCTACATTTTGGGAGGTTTTGTGTGTCTTGCATGTGTGTTGTCCCATATATATAGAGACCTGTGCCTTAGGGTAGTGCATCTTGTATTATGGGAGGTTTGTTTACTTTCCAGTACTTACATTTGCATTTCATATAGATGAGAAAAAGAAAATAAAAATATCATTTCTGTCTTCCATGCATTAATGTGTCTTCTATGCATTCACTGTCTTCTCCATGTTCTGTGTGACTGTAACTGTCTTCATGTTTTGCGTGCCTATTACTATCTTCTATGTGATTGGTGTGTCTTCTCTGTGCTTGGTGTGTTTGATGTGTTTGTGACCTTACTTTAATGCATGTATTAACCTTGTGTTTATACACACATTAAAGTGGGGGCTAAATGTAACGTCAGAAAATGTCCCCTTGGGGGCTTTTCCCTCATAAGGTTTAGCTCTTAGGTCTTTAGCATGCATTTAGGACATCTTAGTTTATATTTTGGCATCCTGATGGAATGAGACCTAGGTTTCACAGAAAATTGGACCTAGATGGAGCCTTGAATTGTACCCTACCCAAAATAGAGGGGAGGACTTGGGCGCCCATTTCCTAGTCCTGCCCTAGTTTGGGGTAGCCCTAATTTTTGGGTGTCAGTTTGTGACTATTATTTGGTCCTTTTATTGACACGGTAAGTTTTTATTTTTAAAATCTTGGTGGGAGTACTTGTAGTTGCATATATAAGCATGCTTAGGCATTCATTTGTAGACTAGATGATTACTAGCAAGCTATTGTGTTCTCAAGATGATACAAGGATTTCATTGTGTTACAAGAGTAGACTTGTGTGGTTTATGTGTTGATATTTTCAGATTTAACCATTGATTTTCTCATGGAATGAAGTGCATCTTCCTCCCATGAGAGCTTCACTACAAGATGAAATAATATTATGTTTTCATCATTGATTCCTTTGGTTTTTTCCTCTACCTCACAAAGGCATGCACTCTTTATCTAACAATGATGTTCGAAGACTTAAGTGTCCTCTGGGGCTTGACTGAGGTAAGCCTCTAAACACCACAACCCCCAAACCAAGACTTGTGATTGTAGGTTATAGGTGTTGCATTTGGGAAAAATGAAGGTGCAGGAAGGATTGGCAGGCATCAAGGATTTGGGATCTAAAGAAAAGTTAGACACATGAGCACTTCTAGGACTTGGGCGCTTGCACTAGTGTCCTTTGTAGATAGATCTCTGAAAATTGAAGTTACAGGGCTGATCAGTGTCGGAAGGAGGTTTGAATTCCATGAAAAAGAATGTACCTTGGATGTGGGTGCCTACTCCAGTGTCCCTGACTGTTCCACTTCAGAACCCTGAAAATAGGTATTCTATGATTTGGTATTTTATTCCTCTATGCAAGAATTTTTTCCTTCTTTTGCCAAATTGTTGCCGTATTTGCATAATTAGGGTTTTAATGGTTAATTAGACATAAGAGAAGGAAAATTAGTAATTAAAATCCCTAATCCAAGTTTTCCTACATCTGCGAGTGACCTAGGGTATGATAGTGCTCGCCACTCGACCCTAGATCCTTGAATGTAAGGTGAAAAGGAGGATTTAAACATCTAAACACTAGAACATTAACAAATCCAAATTTTCCCCTAAACAGATGACAACATATGATGTGAAAAATTGATTCAACCATCATGACAAGAACTTCTCCCCCTGACTTCTGCAACCACTTCCTTCATTGCTCCCCTTATCATTAGCAATTAGTTTTTCACATGTCTTCTCTCCCCCTTTGACGTCAATGGCGAAGGGTACATATTTGCAATCTTTACTCCCCCTTTTTATTTCAGATTGATCTCCAACATTTGCATACTGACTACTCCTTAGAGTAGTATTTTCTCAACATTAATCTAGATCTCAAGATATGATTGAGAATTCCACCCAACTGATGCTCCTTAGTGCATCTTAGTTCTGATCCAGAGGGCTAATAACCCTTAACTTCTCTTTGAGATATTCAAAGGTATCCTTGGGAAGAGGCTTAGTGAAGATATCTGCAATCTGATCTTTGGAACACACAAACTCTAACTTGACTTCATTTTCATTTACCTTCTCTCTGAAGAAATGAAACTTGATAGATATATGCTTTGTCTTTGAATGCAACACTGGATTCTTTGAGATGCTTATTGCACTAGAATTATCACAAAAGATTGTGACTGGCTCCTCAAACACAATTCTAATGTCTTTCAACATTTGCTTCATCCACAGAACCTGAGTACAATTATTTGTTGCTGGTATATATTCTTCTTCTGCAGTAGATAGAGATATTGCCTCTTGCTTTTTTCTCATCCAAGAGACCAATCTTCTTCCCAGGAAAAATGCAACACCACTAGTACTTTTTCTGTCATCCACATCTCCTACCCAATCAGCATCTGTATATGCATGAAGAGTGAAATCATTGTCCTTTGGATACCACAATCCATAATCAATTGTCCCCTTGAGACATTTGAAAATTCTTTTGACTGCCACAATGTGGTATTCTTTTGAATCAACTTGAAATCTAGCAACAAGTCCAATGACATTCATGATGTCAGGTCTGGTCTGAGTCAGATAGAGCAATCCTCCAATCATTAATCTATGCCTTTTTTTATTTGCCTTGGGGATTTCATCATCTTTACTTAACTTGCATCCAGTTACCATAGGTGTAACTATTGGCTTTGCATCTTCCATTCCAAACTTCTTTAGCAATTCTTTCACATACTTGGACTAAGATATAAAGATACTTTTATCTGACTGAACAATTTGCAGACCTAGGAAGAAATTCATCTCAAATTCACTTTTCATCTGATCAGGAAATACTTTGCACATACATTCATTTCCACCAAAAATGATATCATCAACAAAGACCTCAACAATTAGGATGTCCTCATGATTAATCTTGAAGTAAAGATTACTATTAACAATACCTTTGCTAAAACCTATCTTAAGAAAACATTTATCTAATCTTGCATACCAAGCTCTTGGAGCTTACTTGAGTCCATACAAAGCTTTTCTTAGTCTACAAACCATATCTCCCTGATCAGACAACTCAAATCCTTTCGATTGCTCAATGTAGAATTCTTCCTCCAAGTCTCCATTCAGGAATGCTGATTTGATATCCATCTGATACACTTTAAAATCTCTAAAAGTGGCAAATGAAAAAATAGTCTAACTGCCTCTATTCTTTCCACTGGAGCAAAAGTTTCTTCAAAATCAATTCCTTCCACTTGAGAATAGCCTTTTTATACCAACCTTGCTTTGTTTCTTACAACTTCACCATCTTCATTTAGTTTATTCTGGAAGACCCATTTGGTTCCAATCACATTTTTGTTCTCAAGTCTAGGAACAAGATCCCAATGCGGTTCTTTTCAAGTTGCATCAATTCTTCTTCCATTGCTTTTACCCAATTTTCATCATTGCGGGCTTCACTTACTGATTTAGGTTTAATCTTTGAAATCAAACGAATCTCTTCTTGATCTTTAGTAACTCTTCTCCTAGTTTGAACACCTTTATTTCTATCTCCTATGATTTGATCTTTAGGATGATTCGTTCATACATACTTGGGGGTTTTGGGAATTGCTTGAACTTCTATTTCTTGGGCTTGTTCCTTAACATCTATACTACTTTCTTGAGTTCCTGGAGTTTCCAGATCAATCTAAATCTGAGTCAGAGTTTGAACTAACCTTCCTTGACTTTGACTTTCATCTTGATCATCTAAATCATATCTACAAAACCTAGAATGTCCTTCATTTCTCTCATCAACTCTAACATTGGCACTTTTTAACAATCTTTTTCAACCTCTTGTTAAAGCACTGGTAAGTCTTACTTTGAGTAGAGTACCCCAAAAATATTCCCTCATCACTTCTTGCATCAAACTTGCCTAAATCCTCATCTCTTTTGATATAGCATTTACTACCAAAAACTATGAAATATCTCACAGTAGGAGGATGACCAAACCATAGTTCATAAAGGATCTTACCAAAATTGCCTTTGATCTGCACCTGGTTAAGAGTGTAGACAACAATACTCACAACTTCTCTCCAATAAACTTGAGGAACATTTTTTTTCCATCATCATGGTCCTGGAAGCTTCTTGAATGGTCTGGTTCTTTCTTTCCACAACTCCATTTTCTTGGGGAGTCCTAGGAGCAGATAACTATCTTTTTATGCCATGCTTTTCACAGAAAGCATCAAACTCATCAAAAGTACATTCACCACTTCTGTCGGATCTTAGACATTTCAATTTTTCACCAATCTCATTTTCCACCATCACTTTGAACACCTTAAATTTGTCAAGAGCTTCTAATTTTTCTTTTAAGAAAGTTACCCACATAATCCTGGAGTAATTATCAATTAGCAACATGAAATATCTATCTCCTTGCACACTCCTAATTATCAAAACTTGAAGCTTGTTCCAATCATCCACTTGAAGGTTGTTCCTTACTTTTGAATGAAGTTTTGTTCTATTTCCCCAATTGACATTCTCTACTCATGCTATTAGGTTTCACAAGTTTTGGAAGATCTCTAACAACTTGAGTGGTACTTATTTTGACATTGTTATCAAAATTCACATGACATCCTCCTATGCCATAACCAACTTTGATCTGTCTAAGAAATCAAACAACTTTTGCTAGAACTACTTAAATGAAAAATGTTACCTCTAGTTTGAGTACCAGATGCAATTTTAGTTTCGGAGCTCTCCAAGATTCTACATTTTCCATCCTTGAATCAAAGATCATAACCTTTGTCAACCAACTATCCAACACTGAGAATATTATGTTTCAGTCCTTCCACATACAGAATATCATTGGTGCTATTCTTACCATCAAAAGAGATGGATCCTCTACCATGGATTCTACCAGCTAAGTTATCTCCAAATTTCACAAGCCCTCCTTCATAATTTTCAAATCACAAACTTACTCTTGTCACTAGTCATATGATGAGAACATCCACTATCAATCACCCATTCATCTTTCTCAATAACATGAGCAACCAAGGCACTTTCCATATTTGCATAGCTAGCAAATTCAGTAGACATCAGATCTTCTTCTTTGATAGCGATGAACACCCAATCATTTTCAGAGGAACCTCCATGATCAGATTCATCATCTATGACTCTTTCTCTAGATTCTTAGACATAGTAACATTTGTTTTGATTTTTGTATCTGTTAGGGTTTGGTTTGAAAACCTCTTTGTACATCTTGAGGCAAAATGACTAATCTTATTACAAGCAAAACATTTGAGTGGTAATTTTCCTTCATACTTACCAGATCCTCTTGGCAATCTTTTGGCAAGAAGAGCTTCAAGATCTACAGTTTCAATTTCAACATCTTCAATATCCTTCCTTGTATTCACAAATTTGTTTGATCTTGCAGAAGATATTTCACCTGGATCATATCTTTGTTTTCCATATAGATTGACCTTAAATGTAGATTCAGACTTGGGAAGAGAATCACCAAACTCACTTAATTCAAAAGCTAAAATTTTTCCAACCAGTTGATCTCTTGTAACTTCTGAGACAATCCTGATCTCCTCTATAGTAGCAACCTTATGTTTGTATGAATCAGGTAAAGATCTAAGCACTTTTGATATAATCTCTAATTCTTCCAAAGTTCCACCAGCACACCTGATACCACACACAAGTTCATTTATCTTTTGCATGTAGATTGTGATGTTTTCATCTTTACTCATCCTTAGAGTTTCAAATTTTCCTTTTAGACTTTGTAGCTTGGCACATTTGACAAATTTATCGCCTTCATATAGATTCTTCAACTTTTTCCATATTTCATGAGTAGTTTTTAGACCAAATACATTTGTCATTTCTGAGTCAGTCAAGGCACTCAACAAGGCTTCTTTAGCTTGAAGGTTATTTTTAGCACCTTTGAGTTGATCTTGAGTTGAAGGACTTTTCTTTGGAGGTTTATACTCAACACTGGTTATCACCTAATAGGCATCGCCCATGCATTGCAAATGGTACTCCATCTGATTCTTCCAAATAGAAAAAATTATTTCATCAAATCTTGGACTATGCTTCTTGTAGGTCGACATTGTAGATCTTCTTAAGCGGTCAAGCTTTTATAAGAGGATCTAACTCTGATACCAATTGTTGGAATTAGACCAAACAAATAAGAGGAGGGGTGAATCATTTGTCACATAAAATAAACTTTTTCTACCTTTAACCTTCTTTATTAACTTACTATCAGATTAATGATGTAAACATTAAAGCATAGATCAACAACATATGAGTAGAAACATAAGAAATAGACTTGACACTAGATTTTGACGTGGAAACCTAGTTAAGGGAAAAACCACGGTGGGGGTTAACCCACAAAGATTTATATCCTATTAAAAGTACTTTAGAAAAGTAGAAGGCACATGCCTTTGGGCGCACTACCTAGAGCTCACTGCTCAAAAGAGAGGCTCACTTTCTATAGAATTTATTCAGAACAGAAATAATTAACTCAGAAACAGCATCTACTTCATGCCTAGTTCAGTTTCAATGAATGCTCAGAAAACTTCTACTTTTCCCCAAATTCTTCTTCACTGAATTTTCACTCTATATTTCTCTCACTCCTTTTCTTCTGTGCTCTTCTTTTGATCCTTTATTTGGATTTAAACTATTTTTCTCAAGGATGATTTTTAACAACTCTTCAACAAGTATTTATACACTTCATCAACCTTGGAATGATGAACAAGGTCAGTTAAACTTAATGTGGATCTTTACATTATTGGCCAAACATAGCTGAGACTTGAATCTTTGTCTACTAACACACCACGCTTCATAAAATGATCTTTAAATCATCTGCAACACACTAGGAACATTTGGTTAGCCAAGAATGGGAAGAACATCAACTTCAAAGAGGAAATCTTCAATAACAAGTTCAAACTCTAATGCGGACCTCCAACACAGTAGCCACACAATCCAAAGACCTCCACAAGCACATTAAATTAACCAATAACATCCACTCTAAACCAAATTAGCAGAATCATTTGTATCTTCCTCTAGAACATAAAGAACGTTTTCTACTATGATTGTCAAACTAGAAGGATGGCTTGCGGACCTCCAAACTATGAACCACTAGAGTTGACGATACACACTGACTTCCCAAACATGTCTTTATATCTACAGACCATAATATTTCATTGTGGAGCAATCCAGACCAACTTACTATCACTCTGTCTCTTCTGAATACTGCAAAATTTGCTTCTACTCAGATGGCCATAACTTCTTCAAATCTTCATGCTGACTTCTCAATTCTTAACTAGAACAACCTCTAATAATCCTCTACATAGCCATATGGTCCATGAACATTGAGTCTTCATTAATTTTCTCAATATCCTCAACATTCTAGTCTCTTAAATAGGAAACAAAATAAGGCACAATTGACACCAATTGCAATAAGAATATGTTGACATCAATGAAAACACCGCTTAGGCACATATTTGTAATAGTGCTTTTGCCTTGCTTACTAACACTGATGAGCCTAGAACTATGATAGAGGCTATGGGCATGAAAGATGTAGGTTCCTAGAAGGAGGCCATGGAAGATTAGATGGCTTCTTTTGAAAAGAATAAAACATGGGACTTCGTGCCTTTGCCTAATGGATGAAAACCTGTTGGATACAAATGGGTGTTCAAGAAGAAATTTGGTGTAGATGGCAGTGTTGAAAAGTACAAGGCCAGACTGGTTGTGAAGGGGTATTCACAAGTGGAGGGAATTGATTATGGTGAAATTTTTTCTCCTGTTGCAAAGATGACATCCATTCGGTTCTATTATCTCTTACAACAGCTTATGACTTAGAGGTGGAGCAGATGGATGTGAAAACATCATTCCTTCATGGTGATTTGGAGGAAGAGATTTACATGGTATAGCTAGAGCATTACATAGAGAAATGTAAAGAAAATTTAGTTTGCAAGTTCAAAAAGTCTTTGTATGGTTTGAAGTAGTCTCCTAGGATGTGGTACTTGAAGTTTGATGCCTTTTTTTTGTTGATTAGATATCTAAGATCAAAATCATATCATTGTGTGTATTACAAGTTTAATAATGACACCATTCTCATTATTGCATTGTATGTTGATGATATGTTGTTGATTGGGAATGGTAAGAATATGATTTCTGATTTGAAGTCTCAGTTGTCAGTATAGTTTGAGATGAAAAATCTAGGGGCAGCCAGGTACATTCTGGGAATGGAAATCAGAAGAGATAGAGCTAACAAAAAACTTTGGTTAAGGCAGAGTAAGTATGTGAAGACCGTGTTGGGTAGGTTTAGCATGGCAGATTGTAGACCATTGTGTGTTCCTCTTTCATTGGGGACAAAGTTGTCTATTAATGATTATCCAAAATCTCCTAGTGAGGTGGAGGACATGAGCAGAGTACCTTATGCTAGTGCTATTGGTAGTTTGATGTATGCTATGGTTTGCACAAGACTAGACATTTCCCAAGCAGTGGGAGTCCTTAGTAAATTTATGGCCAATCCTGGAGGGGTACATTGGGATGCAGTTAACCGAGTGTTCAGATATTTGAGGGGTACCTCTGAGTATTCCATATGCTATCATGGTAATTCTTCAGGACCTCTGCATTCTATTTGTATTCATGGATTTGTGGATCTTGATTGGGCGGGTGACATTGATAGCAGGAGATCCACCAATGCATACGTGTTCATAATGTTTGGTGGTGCAATTAGTTGGATAAGTAAGAGACAACTTGTGGTTTCTTTGTCCATGACAGAAGCTGAGTATATGGCAGAAATGCATTCTTGCAAGGAAGCCATTTGGGTTAAGAGATTATGTTCAGATATTGGTGTTGATGTAGGACAGATTGCAATTTGTTGTGATAGTCAGAGTGTGATTTGCCTAGCAAAGAATTTAACTTTCCATGCCAAAACAGAGCATATTGATGTACAGTTTCACTTTGTAAGAGACATGGTAGAGGATGGGAAGGTGAATTTGGAGAAGGTAGACACTTTGAGAAATGTTGCAGATGCATTGACAAAACCAGTGGGCACAGAGAAGTTTAGATGGTGTTCGGAGTCTATCGGCCTCTCGGCCTATAGCAGTTAATTCTTGTTAATTCCATTGGCTCTTACAAGGTGTACGACAAGTGGGAGAATCTTGGGAATTAAGGTGTCTCAGCCTTGATAATTCCTTGTATTATTTCATTGTATTTATTGATTTATTGCCTATTGTGTAATTGGGATGCAAATCCTATGTTGTCATTGTAGACACCCAAAATTGACCTAATTATCATTAGTATCAAATATCACATTATCTGTCATCTACATTTGTCTAACACACTTGAGCAATTTCCATATTTTATCAAAATTAGCTATTTCTTCTATTAATTAAATAAATTCATATTTATTTAATTAATTCATTATCTATTTCCTCTAATCTATAATTAAATAATCTTTAATTATTTAATTATCTCTATTCTATCTATTTTAATTAAATAAATCTTATTTATTTAATTAAAATTCTCTTCATAATCCCACTTTCCAATTAATTAAATAAATTTTAATTATTTAATTAATTTCTCTTATCACTTATCTTCATCTTTCATCATAAGCTGACATGTGTGAATCTTTTATTTAAAACGTATGTGGTACTACATCTTTTATTTAATATCTTTCACATGTAGTACTTTTTATGTACACGATTACACATGAGCCTTATCTTCCCTCCACTTGTCATCTACACATTCACCTATGATTATCAATTCATCTCAACCATTCACATAGCCAGCAAATCTCTATTATTGACTGATTTTGGTTGAGGTCTATATAAACACCCTCTCCTTTCATACTACATCTATCCATCATTTTCATATAGTGTCTACCTTATCATCCTGATCATATTGAGTACTTTAGCATCCATCTAGCATATTATCATTATCATACATCCATCATGGTAGCTTTGATCTTCGTAATTGTTCATTATTGAGAAGCAATCCACATCATAAACAAGGGATCATACAATCTAGGTGATTTTGTTCTTAAATTGCATGTTTTTGGTTTCACCTGGATTCGATTCTTTGATGGTTGTAGGATTAGGTTTTTTAATTACATGCTTGATCTTATTAACCTAATTTTTACCTATCACATTTTGTCAGAGCCAGTGGGACCCACGTCCTTGATTAACTTTGTTGTTTGAAGTTGTTTTCTTGAAATTTAGACTTTTGGAGCACTTACAGCAAATCGCAGTCGCTTTTAAGTGAAAACTAGTTGCCTTTATAATTTTTACATCATTTTTAAGCTACAAGCTGTCACTTTCATCATTTTCTAGATCACTTTTAAACCAACAGTTGTTGCTTCCAGACAATTTCGCATCACTTTTAATCAGAAACTGATCACTTCCAGCTGTCTGGGTCGCTTCCTACTGTCTGGGTCGCTTCCTACAATTTGAGGTATTTTTTTAACATCTAGCTTTTTACAAGGGGTTTTTCCAAATTTTCATTAATCAATTAAGGGTTCTATATCTATTTTGTGGGATCCTAATCATCATTTCATTATTTGCCAATTGATTTGATTAGGGTTTTTATTTTAATTGGTCTAACATCCTTGATTTTGCAAGATGTCATCAATTCATCATTCTAGGGCTTCCAATTGAACAAATTATGGTTGTAGGGTGTTATATGATCATATATCATCCACTGGATTTGTCATTTTAGGGTTTGCAATCTTTAATAGCCATCTTTTTTATAACCTTGACCCTAGTTTTGCAAAAATAGGGATTTTTTATGCATCTGGAAGATTTAGGTCGCTTATGAGCAGTAACAGTTCAACTCTGGTTTTTTTGTATCACTTCTGAGCAATAACATTTTTCTTTTGGTAGATTTCAGCGCTTTTGAGCAACATTCAATTGCCTATGGTAACTATGTCACTTTCAGTTCTGTCATTTCACAGTTTGGTTTTCTTGGCTACTAATCATCTATTTGTGGAGCATCTTATTGTTTGTCCAAGAAAAGGAGGTTGTGAAACTACCAACATATCTATTTCATCTTCGATCGGTCCAAGACATTTCATTTTTATCACTAATTTAGGAATATTTGGGCTTGGTGCTTAAAAAGAATCATTGTTTGCTCCGTGCTTGTTTTATCTTTCTTGATTACTTGTTGTGCATGTGTGTAACCCAAATTTAATAGCAAAAGTATCCTCTCTCCTTGTCTATCAAATGGATCTTGGGTGCATGAGAACTTGTTATTATCTTTAGAGGGCCTACCTTCCCAGTGTGAGAAGGGGTACGACCCAAGTGATAATGAGTTAAAACCAAGCTCTTCCAAGCTTCTATATAAGAAAAGTGTTTGTGTTGAAAGCCATAAACAATGGGTGCCACTATGTTACATTGACACATGTTTCCCCCAAAACCCCTTAGAGCGTAACCTCTTTAGGCTGGGAAGCCTCCATTAATAGAGTGAATCACTACATGTGTAGCCACTTGAATAGATGCCCTTACTAGCAACCTTGTGCAGTAGCCAAAATCCCTCTATTTGTTGATGCAAAAGGTGGGACATTTGAAGCTACCCCGATTCTCATGGTTCTTAGTAGAGATAGCAGGGACAATCCTAAGGTTTGGTATAGGTACGAGCCTTGCAAAACCTGAAACTTGGTATGCGTGAGAAGTGAGTGCCATGGAGGGGAGACGGTTCTACCAAGATCCTAAAGTTATCTACTTTGAATAGGCATGGCAAGCGAACTCAACAAATACAATCCTTTCCTAGCCTAGGTTGTACAAGATTGTGATTGTTGTGAGTGTGAGTGATTGAAATCACTATTTTCTTGCCAAAAACATTATCAAAACACATACTCTATTAGACACAAATTGCCTTTGAACAATAACAGTTTGGTTTCAAAAATCTAGATCACCTTTAAACAATAGCTGCTCACTTTTTGCAAAAACTAGATTGCTTTTAAACAACAGTTGCTCACTTCTGGCAAACACTGTGTCACTTTTATATAGAAGTAGCTCACCTTTGAACTATAACTTATCACATTTGGTAAAGCTGCTCGCCTCTGGTTCATATTGCAATCTGTCATCTAAAATAAAAACCAGATTGCTTCTGATCTATTATCTGTCACTTTTAGCATCTTCTGAGTCGCTTATGAGCTATTACCTACGCTTCTGGGAAAACATTAGCAATCCATATCAACCAAGCCCAATCAGTTGCACTTTCAAATTTCTTAGCTCTGTCACTAGCTTTCAAATAGTCCTTTGATCATCTACAGTCACCTGAACATTGTCTCCTATCTTGAGCATATTAAAACCATTAGAATTTTTGAGCTTTCCATCCTTTGAGACCCCAAACAGCAACCAAACATCAAAACAATCAACCCAACAATAACAAACATCATCCCTTTGGCTTTACATAGCCTTAACAAATAGCATCATCAACTAGCTTTTCCCTTGAGTTTGTGAGCTATTCTCTAGGGAGTTTATCTCACCAATCAACCAAAAAAGTAATCCAACAACAACAACCAACAACCAACAAAGCAACCCAACAAAAATAACCAACAACCAAACAACAACCAATAACCCATCAGCAAACCAAGCAACCAACAAAGTAGCAAAACAAACCATCAACAAGCAAACAACAAACCATCACCTTTTGGATCTCAACTTTGACAAACTAGTCCAATCCAAATCATCAACCATCATGCCTCAAACTAGGAGCCAATATAGAGCTGAAATGGAAGCAAAATTGCAAGCTGAGATGGAAGTCAAAATGCAACAATCCTGATCAATTCTATTCAAGGATGCAACTCAATTCACAATCGGTATGCCTTCTTACATGTTTGTACCCAAATGATACACCGCTAGACCATCATCTTCACAACAAGTGCAACAACAAACATTTATAGAGACCTATGAAGAGCAATCCCAAGATGACTTATCAAAATTTTGAGATACACACCTATGGGACCAAGTTGAGAAGCTTATTTTATCTGATCCTAATCACTATTTTTTGCAATTATCCCATATCGGAGCCAAATTACCAAGTGACTTTAACATATCCACCATTCGAAAACAAGATCCCAACACTCTCATTGTTGTTGCAAAGGGACCATCCACTGTAACCACACCATCTCATACCATATCCATGCTACAAAATCCACCTTCCAACCCATCTCCTTCATTGCCTATTGCTACACCATCAAACCCACCATGTTCAGAGTACACTCTAGAAACTTTAATAACTCCAACCGAGGTACTTCCTTACCTTTCACAAAATTTGAGCTTTCCACCTTTCCATGTTTCACAACATATGCCTGCTCCTACCATGACCATATCTATGCCTCAAGTATCACAAACACCACAGTATCACAAGTTGTCCATGTTTCACAAGCGTAAACTCTGTAAGTTTCACAAGCTATCCCAATACCACAAAATCCACAAGTTTCACAAGCTATCCAAACCCCACAATCCACACAAGTCTCGTAACCATTACAAGTTTCTACTCCTATTGCATCACATGTGGAAACCACACCCTAAACTAATGTTCCTATCACCTCTAATATGGTATCCATGATTTCCATGAACACATCCAACACACCATATAATTCCAATGTTAGTCTCATTGACATGACTGACCCACCTATTGTATCACAAGCCAATCCTAGCACCATTGTCTCTTATGTTGATCAACTTACATCACTCACTTCACCTCCATATAATCCTTCACAAAACGTTAATCCATTTTATGCAACCCAAGGATTACCCATTGTCACTCAACATATGCCATATACCAATCCATCTTAAAGTACTCATGTTGTCAAAAACATAAACCCACAGGTCCATCCTTCTTCATCCACCAATCCTTCCATGGCTTACCATATTGCAAATCCAACCTCCAATCCACAACCATTGACCAACATCAATCCATCCTCTAGCTCCCATGTGATGCAAAATCTTGGAGTCAATCCATCACACTATACCCAACCACCACTTGTGCCTCAAGGACAGCAATCCTCAAACACATATGTGTCGCATACCAATCCTTCGGCATATAATGTGAGCACTCAACCCCATCAAATGGTCATACCCTCATACATTCCATAGCAAAAACACTATACACCATATTAAATTCCACCTCCAAACCATCAACCTCCTTTGCAACAACAACAACTATCTCAAGCAGATGATGAACAAATGATTAACAAGGTGGTAGGACAAAACAAGAAGACATTTTCCTTGGGAGATATATGCTCTTATCCATTTGACAAGTCACTTCACATGACACCTTTTCCGCCACATTGTTTAATCCCACAATTTGACAAATACAAAGGGAAAGGTAATCTGGATGACCATCTTAGAACATTCTATGTTTCATGTCTTGATGTCACTCAAGATGGTACATATCTCTTGAGACTATTCCCCCAAATCTTAGTGAGACAAGCTCTTGAATGGTTCTCTCACTTACAAATCAAGACTTTTGCGAAATTAGAAAACAAATTTCAATCCCATTTCTCTTTCAACATTGAACATGAGGTGAATATGAATGACCTTGTCAATAACAAATAACGCAATGGTGAACCTTTCTCCTCCTTTACCCAATGATGGCATAATATGGCTAGCAAACTATCATGGCAAATACCTGAGAAACAACTTAACACCTTTGTCCAAAATCTTCATCCAAAGCTTTCCTTCCAACTACAATTGCAAAGTGCTAGCACCTTTGATGAACTTATCTCCAAAGGAACCGCCATTGAGTGCACTTTAATTGCTAAGGGCACCATCAATAATTTTAGAAACAACAAAGATAATTCAAAATCTTCCAATGATAAATCCCACTTTTGGAACAAAAACAAAAATGTCATTAATAATGGCATTGTGGATGCAAAGAACATACAAATAGTGAAAGCTCCCATTAACATTCAAGCCACATCTACAGCTAATCAACATTTTCAATGAAATTAACCAAGAACAAATCTGACACCTAGATGACAATTTACTCCTTTAGCAGAACCCATGGAGGTAATCTTTCATAAACTTGTCCAAGTGGGAAATATCACATTACCTAAAGCTCCACCCAATGCAGAACCTATCTTCAAATCTCCTTGGTACAAAGAGAATGAATATTATGAATATCATAGAGTCAAAGGACATAAAACAAATGGTTGCATGCGCTTAAAACATGGCATTCAAGATTGCATCAATCAAGGTCAAATTAAAATCACACCACTAACATCACAACTAGCACATCAACTAACTTCAAACTATGATCTAGATGCTTTCAAGAATCCACTTCCATCTCGTGATAAGATAAGTAAGCCTCATGCTAGGAATGCTATCCATTACAACTACGAGTCATCCATAATTGGCTACATTGACGAAGCTCACATTTCTACCATCACTATCCAAGGCAAAGCACCTGATTGCACTGTAACTACTAGAAGAGGCCATGTTACCATTCAAGGAGCACCTATCAATCCTCCTTGATTTCCTTCTAGTTATAATATCCTTGATTACCTTGGCAAAACTCCCACACACATCTCCATCCTAGAGTTACTTCGCATATCCCCCGCCCATAAAGCTATCCTTGAAAAAGCATTGCAAGAGTCTTCAGTGCCTAATGATATCGATACCACATAATTTCAATCTATGATAGCCAGCATTGTAGCCCCTTACCATCTCACCTTCTTTGATAAAGATCTTCAACCATCCATTAACCCATCATATAACGAAGCCCTCTACATAGAAGTATTTATAAACCAATGCTATATCAAATGAATCCTAGTGGATGGTGGAGTTGGTCCCAATATATGCTCTTTAAAACTAATAAAACAATTGGTATATTCTAAGAAAATTGATACTTCCAAGGTCATTACTATCAAATCATATGATGATGCTGAGAGAGATACTAAAGGAGTCATCCATTTTCCTATCCAAGTTGGTCCTGTCACTACTGATACCCACTATCAAGTTCTTGATATTGACCTTCCTTATAACATTGTCCTTGGTCATCAATGGCTCCATGCCCTTAAAGCCATTCCTTCCACATACCATCAATGTCTCAAATTTCCATATAATGGTGTTGAAGTTACTATCCATGCCTATCCCAATCCATATGAGTTTTGTCATGTCTTTCAAGCCAAATATCAAAATACCAACTATATCCCTATCAACACCAAAGCTTATCCATCCTCATCCTGTGTTGATTCATCCACCTTACTCAAGCCATCATCTAGCAAAGCCACTCCAAATCTTCGTATGAAGTACACTAACAAGGTCCAGGTGAATACACACTGCAAGAATCTTCACTCACATCCATTTCTGATATAGAAGATAGAACTTCTTCAGTAGGGGAAACTTCTAATTTGGATACTACTGACGATTCCTCCCTTCATATCACCAACCTTTTTCAGTGAACCTCCACTTTCATTATTTCTACCACCCCTTCTTCTCCATCTAATGATGAACTCAAGTCTAGTTCTCAAGATACCCCTAGTCCTATTGTCAATCACATGCTCCCATAAGCTAAAGATGTTGGTAATTCCTCCATCCCTCCTAAGTCCACCATTTCCCATCGAAAACCACATCACATTCCCAAAACATATGTTGCCATCCCTCCTCCATCAAACTCTAAAAGTCACAAGCATGTGACTATACACCTTCCGCCATCCAATTTGCCTCCACTTCTTCCAACTCCTAAACTCCCACCATCCACATTATCTCCACTTCTTCCACCTCCATTATCCTATAAATTGCAAAAGCATGTGACTGTACACCTTCCGCCATCTGATTCACCTCCACTCCTTCCAACTCCTAATATCCCTCCATCTTCCTTACCACCATTACTCTCAACACCTAATTATCCCCTTATCCATAAGTACCCTTATAATCCCAATCGTGACCAACAAATGCACACATTTTCTAAACATAAAGCTTCCTATCATTCCACCAATCCCACTTCCATCAAACCCATGGGATTCAAAAATAAAAATTTGGATGCCTCTACCTCTAAAGCTAAAAATCTTACCAAAAATTCTAAAGATTCTCATGCCTTAGGACACCAATGCAAAGAATCTCAGCTAAGTACATCTACAAAGCCATCTGAGCCCATAACTCTACAAGAAGAGCCCACAGCCAAAATGGTTTGGGTTCCTAAGAAAACAAGCAAGAAAGCCTAATGAGGCATCCTTATCTACCTTTCAAAAAGCCCAACCATCTCCTTCCATCCAAACATCCCATTCCATTCAAAAATCTACAAATCCCACAAGCAAAGCAAAAATCATAAAAAATACTAAGCCTATGTGGGTACTAAAATCACTCAACCACCCATCTCCTAAGAAAACATCTCCATTGCTTCCTACACTGCCTTCCCATCAAAATCTTCATTGTTTATCATAGTGTGTGCAACCATTGGTCATGATTCCCTTCCATTCTATAATATTTCCCAATACCTCCATCACCCCATCATTCAAATATTATCCTACATATCTCCCTCATCATACAATCCGTATGGTCCATGCTTTTCCATAAATCCTACATAATCCACATCCTAATCCACTATCCACCTACTTCATCTCCCTTTTATGCAATCATCTCCCTTACCAACATCTCTGAGCATAATGACATAGTCCATGTGATGACATCCATCTACAACGGGACTATCAACCTTTCATCAAACTAGCCACTTGAGTCCTTATTTGTTACCATGGTAAAAACTTGGCAAACAGTTGCCATGCATAATTGTCATCCCATCTAAAAAAAACACATCCAATAGTGAAAACCAACTTGTGGTGCTTTGGATGAAAAAAATAATACAAGATAAATAATTCATCCTCTGGTGAAAACCTAGTAAACAGGCACCTTGGATAAGTACCATAGCGAAAACCTAGCAAATAGGCGCTATATGTAGAGACCAGCCTCCATCATTTACTTCATTTGTTTGATCACTTCTTTCCATAACATCATCCTCATCATAATCCACTATTGTTCCCATTTTAACATCATTAGCCATTATCCCTTATCTATCCATGATAAAATCCTTCTCGCCCTTACCTCTTCCATGCTAGTTGTCATAGTTTGGACTTTGTTGGGGTTAAGATATCATCTGCCACCTTAGCATACTATCTGCATAAACACATCCATTGCAGCATCTCCCTAACAAACTTCATCCCACACTGGGGGCACTTGTTGAGCCTTATTTGGAAGTGGACATCCATAGCTCTAGCTCATATCATCCAAACAAACCCAAAACATAGCCAACATCCAAAAAACCCCAAAGCACAACAAAAACTCCAAAAAAAAAATCAAAACATCACAAAAACTCCAAGGAATAAAGTTGATCCTTTGACATCAACCATCAACACAATAAACAAGAACTACATCTCACCTCTATCGTTCAAATCCTTGATCCTGTGGATACAGGGTATGTAGGTAATCTGAGATGCAAAGGAAGCACTCTGATTCAGGCATAGACGATAGCCCCCCTTTCATCATCCATATTTCATATTTCTTCTAAGCATCCTCCAATCTTTCATCTTTCATCACGTACATCATCAATAATCCTAGAACTACATATTCATCATGTCTCATCACCATTGTAATGTGCTTTGATCTCGTCGATATAGGGTATGTAGGTAGTCTGGAATATGAAGGAAGTATCTAGTACGTAAGCACAAATGATCCATGCCATTTCATCTTCTTTCGTTGTCTATCTTCTTCTCTTTGACCAACTCAAGCAATAAGCAAACTATGCACATCAGAGAAAGCTCAAGCACTTTAACAAATCAAGGATAAGATGAAAGCTACTTGTTCGCATGCCTTAAGACAACATTTGCTATAGCACTTTATCAACATCTTTAGCCTTTAATAGGATACAACTTTCCTCTCAACAAGGTGCTAGCTTAGATCCATTCAAGAGCACTTAAATTTGACAAGAAAACATGATGACAATATCTTTTATTTTATCTTTTGATTTATCTTTTGTCCCTTTCCTATGCCTAATCAAAATTGCCTTGATCTATCATATCTTGGTATGTTGCGATGAAGTATGAAATAGGGCATGGTCACATCACTTTCATATGATGTGTCTGTAGGCTAATCTTATTCTCTTCCTATGCATATTGATATCTTGTACGTGTTGGGATTAGCATCTTGCATATCAATATCTGTTGCATCTGAGAAGCTAAACAGTCTTTTATACATTGAGACTATTCTATGCTAAGACTATTTCCATACATATAACTAGCAAGGTGTCATTATGTGTGGTGGAGATAATCTCAAACCTTTGCTTGTAGCATCAAATTCCATCTCGGAACACTAGCTGCTATTCGCATCTTGTGTATGTTGGTTCAACATCTTGACTTCATATGTTTAGACAAGATTGTAGTATGCTAGTTATGCATTGAATATCTCCACACCTTGGTCCTTTATACCTTGGTGCATAACATCCATATGCTATATCAAACATAAGGATTGCATTTCTTTACTTTTGAGCAATTACTTTAAAAGTTGTCATACCATCTATCCATTCCATCATATTCCTATATAGTCCTTAACTAAGATCAATCTTTCCCTCCATCTTCATTCCTCTTTCTTCATTTCCCTCATATATATCTTACACAAGTGTGTTAGGCATACATAGGTACATATCATTATCATTGTCATCTAGATATATTGCATTATCATAACCTCATTATCATGCATTACCATTATGAATACCATTAGCGTAATCCATTTAGATTATTACCATTTGCATATTCCTCTCATTTGCATAAGCATCCATATAGACCATGAAAATACAAAAATGCATAACATCATAACATAAGTGCATCCATCATCATCACATCATTTTAGAGATACCCAAAATCACCATCATATATACATCATTGAACAAGTCAATATACAAGTGTCTACATATACAAAATGAGCTATCCATGAACCAACAAAACTATATGTACAATCAGCTCATAGGCCTCATCATGATACAAAAGATACATAAACAAGGCAGCCCTAATGACTACTGGCAGCTCCCTCACCCTATCCACCACCACTGGGTCCTGTACCTGGTATACCATCTCTAGGAGGCCCCATCACTGAAGCTATAGACTACGATCCTCCATTCCTTCATGAACTCGAAGCCCCTGACCTACTCTTGAAGCTAGGCTGCCTTTGCTCCGCAAGCACTACCCCATAATACAAGTCTCTATAATACTCGGTGATGCAGGAGCATCCAGAGGTGTAAGGGTAATCTTGCATCACCCAAAAAGAAGTTAATTCAAAGCCATTGTAGTTGTTCTCATTTCTTCCCATAATTAGTGTTTTTGGTTCCATAATATCCAGAATAATAATGTAGGACTTTCAGTTTTTCCAAAACTGCTAAAAATAGCGACCTGCCTATTTAGGAAAGTGTACCTGCTATTTTTAGAAAGTTTGTATTTGGGCACATAATGAAGCAAAAACTTCCAGAAAGTTACATAATGGAAATATAAGACCTTTGGCAAAGGAATCAGGCAAAGATCATTTGTGAGTTGAAAGATATTAAAGTTTTTATTTTCTGAAAAGCCCCTAAAAATTTTTGGAACGAGATATGAGGCACTAAAACTTCACATAACATCCTAAAAGTTGATGGAAATCCATTTATGAATTTCCGGTGTAATATTTCACATCGCAAGCTTTCTGGCGCTTAAAACGGTTCATCAATCGGACACCCGAATCAAAAGTTATGCTTCCCGGAAGTTGACCTACTTTTGGAGGGAGTTGCAAATTTTGAAATTTGGCTAGAGGCCGCAAAAAAGTGCTATTTATGACTATTTTAGGAACCCTGGGCAGTAGTAGAGTTAAGGGGGCCAGTGTAGAGTCAAGAATAGGTGGGAAAATAGAAAACCTAGTTGATTTGGGGTTACAGAAGGCTGAAGATTCTAGAGTCTTGAGGTTGGGAAAGCTGTAATGTGTTGCAGCCAGTAGGGGATTCATCCTCTGATTGTAATTGAGCTTCTGTGATGTAATGAGTTGCCCAGTTCAATAAAAGAAACTTCTATTTACTGTGTTCAATATCTATTATTGTGTGTTTTGTGATTTACCCCCTACATCAAGTGGTATCAGAGCGAGGGTTCTTGAGTGTGTAGACAGATCGCCGACCGTGAGGCAGTTTGCACCAGGACCTAAGGTTGTGGGTTTGCTTCGGAGACCAAGATGCCTCCATGAAGAAATTGTGTTGGGAGGAATGCTTTGATGGAAGAGGGTTTTAGAGCCCTACAAAGGCAAATTGATGCATTGCAAGAGGAGCTACGAAGAGGGTTTGAGCTGAGGACAAGAGAAGAAAGTGAAGATGAAGTTGAAGAAGAGCTATCTGAGGAAGAATAGGAAGCTGCCAAAGATGCTGCAGAAGTAAGGTTGTTGAGGGTCATTTCAAAGATCAGAAAGACACCCAGGATCGAAGTTTCTACATATTCTAGAGATTTGAATCCAGAATAGCTTATTGATTGAATCAATGAAATGGAGGAGTATTTTGAGTATGAAGATGTGGACGACCCAGATCGGGTTAAGTTTACAAAAACAAAGTTGAAAGGCCACACCAATATTTGGTGGAAGGAGGTCCAATTAGAGAGGAATAGAAGAGGAAAAGAAAAGATTACCAGATGGGATCGGATGGTGGAGAAACTAAAGAAGCAGTTCATTCCTGTGGACTATGAGATGGAGTTGCTGAAGAAGCTGCAAGGACTAATGCAAGGTAACAAGTCTGTTAAGGAGTATACAGAAGAGTTTTATAAAATTACTATCAGGACAGGCCATATAGAGCCCAACAAGGAGAAGGTAGCCCATTACATTAATGGGTTGAGGCTGAGTATTCAAGAGGAGTTGAGCCTGGTCAGAATGACCACCATAGAAGATGCATACCAGTTTTCCCTAAAGGTGGAGGAGAAGCTGAACAAAAGATTTGATAGCAAGCAAAGGGGAAGAGGTCAAGGTGGAAGGACTGGTGGAAGACCCTATGGAGGCCATAATGAAGATCAAAAGAAAAGTGAAGAAGTAGGCACCAGTCAAAATCAAAGAGGGGATAATACCTACCACCCTCGTGACCAGAACAATGGTGAGCAAAGAGGAAGAGGGAGAGGCAGACCTGGGCAAGGACCTGGAAGAGGACATTTCAGAGGAACTTGTTTCCAATGTGGAGAAGAAGGACATCGAGCATATGAGTGTCCGCAACATCAAGGAAGGACAAATAGAAGACCTGAAGGTAATGCATGAGTTGCACATGTAGATGAAGATGCACATTCTGAGCATTCTGAAGATACTAAAAGGGGAGAAACCCTAGTTGTCAAAAGAACCTTGCTGAATGAGGAGAAAGAATCCAATCAGAGGAAGAGTTTATTCTACACAAGGTGCAAATGTGAGGGTAAGTGTTGTGATATTATTATTGACAGTGGAAGCACTGATAATCTTGTTTCAGAGGAGATGGTTGACAAGTTGAAGTTGACAAGAAGAAAGCATCCACATCCATATCGGATTGCATGGTTGCAGAAGGACCATAGAGCTTTGGTCAATGAACAGTGTTTAGTGAAGTTCAAGATTGGTGACTACCATGATGAGGTGCTGTGTGATATCATACCAATGGATGCATGTCATATGCTATTGGGGAGGCTGTAGCAATATGATAGGAGCGCTTTCCATGATGGCCGTGCAAAGACATATTCCCTAACAAAGGATGGAGTTCGTCATACGTTGAAGCCCTTGAATACCAGAATTTGTTTGGTAGATGGTAGGAAATTTTTGGAGGGTATGAAGCATGAGCATCATTGCTTTGCATTGATTCCTAAGATTAGTCAAGAGAAATGTGAAGATGTACCTATAGAAGTTTTAGATATGTTGGAAGAGTTCCAGGACATTATCTCTGATAATGTACCAGAAGGTTTACCACCAGTAAGGAAGATAAGTCATCAAATGGATTTGATACCAGGAGCTAGTTTGCTAAGCAAGGCAGCCCATAGAATGACCCCTGCAGAGATTGAAGAGTTAAATAGACAAATTCAGGAGTTGTTGAGGAAGGGACTGATAAGGGAGAGCCTAAGTCCATGTGCGGTACCTACAGTATTAGCACCAAAGAAGGATGGAGAATGGAGGATGTGTATAGACTCTCGAGCCATCAATAAGATAATGATCAAGTATAGATTTCCATTGCCAAGAATGGATGACATCATGGATTGTTTGAGTGGAGCCAAGTACTTCACGAAAAATTGACCTGAAGAGTGGGTATCACCAAATCCATATCAGAGAAGGGGATGAATGGAAGATAGTCTTCAAGACAAAGGAAGGTTTGTATGAGTGGTTAGTCATGCCATTTGGGCTCACCAATGCATTGAGCACATTCATGCGGCTCATGAACGAGGTACTAAAAGAATGTTTGGGAAGTTTTGTTATTGTTTATTTGGATGATATTTTAATTTTTAGTAAGACTTGGGATAAGCATTTGATGCATATTAGAAGAGTTCTAGAGAAGCTGAGGGAGGAGAAGTTGCTGATTAATCTGAAGAAATGCAGTTTTGCAAAGAAGGAGTTGGTATACCTAGGATTTGTTGTCTCGGAGGAAGGTCTTAAGATGGACCCAGAAAAAGTAAGGGCTATCATTTAGTGGCCTACACCAAGGAGTGCAATAGAGGTAAGATCTTTTCATGGTTTGGCAAGTTTTTACAGAAAGTTTATCAGGAATTTTAGTAGCATTTGTGCACCCCTAACTGAAACAATGAGAGGGGATAGAAGAGTTTAGATGGACTAAAGGAGCTGACAAGAGCTTTGATACATTGAAGCAGAAAGTTGTAGAACAACCTATTTTGGCACTTCCAGATTTCAATAAGGTATTTCAGGTAGATTGTGATGCTAGTGGTAGTGGTATAGGAGCTGTTTTGAGCCAAGAAGGTAAGCCCATTGCCTATTTTAGTGAGAAGTTTAATGATGCCAAGAAAAAGTATTCTGTTTATGATCAGGAATTTTATGCAATAGTTTAGGCTTTGAAGAAATGGAGACAAAGAGTTTGTTTTATATACTGATCATCAGGCTTTGTAGTATATTAATAGTCAAGGGAAGTTGAACCAAAGGCACTTAAAATGGGTTGAGTTTTTGCAGAGTTATACCTTTGTTTTGAAGCATAGGAGTGGGAAGTCCAACAGAGTTGCAGATGCCTTGAGCAGAAGGCAAAATTTGTTGACAGAAATGAAGATAGAGGTTGTTGGGTTTGATGAGCTCAAAAGTTTGTACCCTGAAGATCCAGATTTTGCAAAGGCTTGGAAAGCTTGTCTGGAGCCTGTTACTTTGGATAGGACAAAATGGTTGGATTTCATAATCCAAGACAACATGTTGTTTAGAGGAAGCCAGTTGTGCATTCCGAGGAGTTCCATGAGAGAGAACCTGATGAAAGAGAAGCATAGTGGAGGACTGGCTGGACACTTTGGTCGAGATAAGACCATTTCTATTGTTGGTGAAAATTATTATTGGCCACAGCTGCAGCAGGATGTGAGGAAGTTTGTGCAGAGTTGCAGAGTATGTCAGATGGCAAAAGGAACAAGTCAAAATACAGGATTGTATCAACCATTACCTGTATCAGAGAAGCCATGGGATGATATTAGTATGGATTTTGTTCTTGGTTTACCAAGGACACAGAGAGGGCATGATTCTATTTTTGTGGTGGTGGACAGATTCTCAAAGATGGCACATTTTATTCCTTGTAAGAAGACTAATGATGCTGTTCATATTGCAGAGTTATTTTTCAAGGAAGTGGTGAGACTACATGGTCTACCAAAGAGCATAGTTTCAGATTGAGATACCAAGTTTGTTGGTTATTTCTGGAGGACATTGTGGAAGAAGTTGAAGATAGATTTGAAGTTTAGTTCTACACACCATCCACAGACTGATGGACAAACTGAAGTGGTGAATAGGAGTTTGGGTAACCTACTATGATGCTTAGTAGGAGATAAGCCCAAGGGATGGGATTTGATTTTACCACAGGCAAAATTTGCTTACAACAATTCTGTCAATAGGAGTACTGGTAAATCACCATTCCAGATTGTATATGGCAATAGCCCAAGAAATGCTTCTGAGTTAAGGAAGCTAGACAACAAAGAAAAGACAAGTGCTGAAGCTAAAGACTTTGCAGAACATCTGAAGAATTTGCATGAAGAGTTGAGAAAGCACATTAATAAAATGAATATTCAGTACAAGGCTAAGGCAGATCAGAAGAGGAGATATAAGGAATTCAGGTAGGAGATGAAGTCATGGTTCACTTGAGAAAAGAAAGGTTCCCAATTAGAACATACAATAAGTTGAAAATGAAGAAATTTGGACCATGTAAAATTTTGAAGAAACATGATTCAGGAAATGCATATGAGGTAGAGCTACCGAGTGGGATCAATATTTCCCCTGTTTTCAACATTGCTGATTTATCAGAATATCATGATGGTGGAACAGAGGATGGACCAACAGAAGAACAGTGGAGTATTCCAGCATCTACTTCAACAGAGGAGATAGAAGAGATCTTGGATAGCCGTGTGGGAAGAAGTACTCGGAACAACCAATATGAAGAATATCTGGTAAAATGGAAAGGAAGGCCTATTGAAGATTCTTCTTGGTTGTCTAAGGCAGAGGTTGACCATTTGGGTTTTCCTCACACAAACACATGAGACGTGATAGGGTCACTTCTCAAATTACCCTAGGTGTCTGATGCAAGAGCATCTAGACGTGTAAGGGCAATCTTGCATCACCCAAAAAGAAGTTAATTTGAAACCATTGTAGTTGTTCTCATTTCTTCCCATAATTAGTGTTTTTGGTTCCATAATATCCAGAATAATAATGTAGGACTTTCAGTTTTTCCAAAACTACTAAAAATAGTGACCTGCCTATTTAGGAAAGTATACCTACTATTTTTAGAAAGTTTACATTTGGGCACGTAATGAAGTAAAAACTTTCAAAAAGTTATAGAATGGAAATATAAGACCTTTGGCGAAGGAATCAGGCAAAGATCATTTGTGAGCTGAAAGATATTAAAGTTTTTGTTTTCTGAAAAGCCCCTAAAAATTTCTGGAACGAGATATGAGACACTAAAACTTCCCATAACATCCTAAAATGTTGACAAAAATCTATTTACAAATTTTTGTCATGATAGTTCACATCACGAGCTTTCCGGCACTTAAAACGGTTCGTCAATCAAACACCTGGATCAAAAGTTATGCTTCTCGGAAGTTGACCTACTTTTGGAGGGAGTTGCAAATTTCAAAATTTGGTTGGAAGCCACCAAAAAGTGCTATTTATGACTATTTTAGGAACCCTGGGCAGTAGTAGAGTTAAAGGGGCCAGTGTAGAGTCAAGAATAGGTGGGAAAATAGAAACCCTAGCTGATTTGGGGTTACAGAAGGTTGAAGATTCTAGAGTCTTGAGGTTGGGAAAGTTGTAATGTGTTGTAGCCAGTAGAGGATTCATCCTCCAATTGTAATTGAGCTTCTGTGATGTAATGAGTTGCCTAGTTCAATAAAAGAAACTTCTATTTGCTATGTTCAATATTTGTTATTGTGTGTTTTGTGATTTACCCCCTACATCACTCGGCCTCACCCTATGCTCTCCTCATCTCTCCCTGTATCTGTGTCAACTGAGTAGCCAGATACATGGTGGCTCCATCTGTCCCCAATGCAGCTACTTCTCTATCCCTCTCAACTATCATAGCCTGCACCTACTGCACTACTAAATTCCTCTCAGTCCTCAGAGCATTCTTCTCAGCTCTCATTTCCTGCATCTACTGCAAAGTAGCATCTCTCTCCAGCCTCATAGCCTGCTCACTCTACCTAGCCGCATCTCTTGCTTCTATCACCCTCACAAGAGTACCATCATCCTATCCATCACCTCCCTACACTCTAGCCTATAGCTATGCTTGGTAAGCCTGAACCCATGCTCTAGCATGCCTCAATCCCAAGACCACCTAATGTCTATCTATCTCCACTCTCCATAACCTCAACTGAGCCTACTATCTCCATCTCCTCTCCTCTCTAATCCTTTTCCTAAGCTATTGAATCCCAACATCATCACCTCCTAGGACCTATGTCTGTGGTTGTGTAAGAACCTATGGATGTACAAGCACTTGTGGCTATGGTTGTCCTTGTCCCTGAACCCCTAGAGCTACTGGTACTACTACCTATATTAGTGGAGCTTGTTGTCGCCTCCTCCTAACCAGTCTCTCCATCCCAATCTCCCCTATCTCCCTACGCCTCGTCAACCTAGTCAGCCTAGTTGCAGCCCAGTATGCATCATAATCTAGTAAAGTCCTAGTATCTACAGGACCCTATCCCCACTACCACACAACTAGCTGTAATCCCTCTCTCTCTGCTAAAGTTGTAACAACCACAATCTATGGCCCCCAATGAAACACCTCCTGTCGATTCCTCCTAAAAATGGCATCACCTACTGGTATTGCCTATGGTACCCTAAACTACCTCAACACCCTCTTAGGCAAATATCATTCTATGATATATATCTCGCAACCAAAAATGTACCTAGCCTGCCTAGCATAGACAAGCTCCATATCCTCCTCCTCCCATCTCTCACAACCCAGCCATGGTCTCCATATAAACCTATCAACCTCATCCAATTTCTATCTCCAATACACTATACTTCTACGCTACCAATAGGTAAGAGCCCCCCTATACATCCTCACATATAGCTCTCTTGCTACCCTAGCCACCCATCCATCTAGCCTCGTCACTGGAATGTGCTCGTATGCCCATACATGCAACACTGTGACTCCCACAGACATACTAGCTCCAAACATATATGCACAATCATGTAAATAATGATACAGTTGCCCAGTACACACTTAGTCCATGCATATCTAGTCGCATATGAGAACATCCCCTCCATAACTATCCCCCATCTGACTAGAAATCCTCTCGCCTGTCTATCTCCAACAAGCCATTTGATAATCGCTACAACTACTCGATGTAACCTATCATAAAGCTCCTCCATCCTAGCCATCAGAATCTCTGAGCCCTCAACCCCAATGTCTAGAGTCCTAAACAATCACCTGAATGTAGTCAGACGTAGGTCAAGATCATAATCTACCCTATCTCCATCAACCAGGATGCGCAGAATCTGGAACACATCCTCTAGTGTAATCGTCGCCTCTCCCGTTGGCAACAAAAATGAACTGTGCTTGCTCCTTCACCACTCAACCATCACTATCATAAGTCCTCAATGTGCCTACACTGGCTCTAATCTTGACACATGCTCTAAACCAATACTGTCTAAGAACAACCACTCCTCTGCATCCAATGATCTGACCAATCACAAATCCCTAGGCTGTGGCTCTCACGACAATGACAGTGGTAGCATACCTTGCATCATTCCACTCACGGTATTAGTCTCTTGTGCTAAAAATTGACTTTTGACTACTAAAACTATCTATCTTTACTAAAAGTGACCCAATTTTCTATATGCACTAGCCTTTTGATCATAAGGGAGCCATTTCACTATAAGCGAACACTTTCTGCTAACAAGTGACTTATTTATTATAAGCAAGCTACTATTTGTCAAATGTGACCTCAATTTCCATAAGCGATAACTTTTTGTTTATAAGTGACCTGTATTTGCCCTATACACATTTCAATTTTCTACCTGACCTAGCTGACTAGAAGTGACCTAGTTTTATCCTAAGTGACTACTTCGAGCCTATAAGAGACCTATATTACCATATACGATCACTTTTCATCTTAATGTGACTTGAACTTCCTATCCTAAAATTGATCGCTTCTGGTGACGTGTGTGCATTTATTACACTTTTAACCTTTAAAGAACATGCATTTAGCAAAAGTTTCAATACATACCTATATGCCTGCTCCTACTGGTCGTCCATGTCTCCTCACTCACTCGGCACGATGATCACTGCATGGAATCACCATCCTAATAGCTCTTTGACACTCTAAGCACTATCACACTCCAGAGCTCTAGATTTCTACAAGGTAACAAGCACAAATGAGCCTATTTGCCCTTGAGGGACCTATTTATTCCCCCTTTCCAAACCCTAATTCTTCTATACCAAAGCCTATTTTATTCTAAACCATCCCCATTTATCCCTCCCAACCCTATTTCCTTTATGTCAACCTTGTTTTTTGCCTTTCATCTTAGCACGAGCTAACCCAGCCCTTCCTTGTTAGCTTGGCTTACCAGTTGAGGGGGCATCACCTACCAGTTACAATGGGGCATAACCTTGTTTATCAAGTGAATTATCATATCTTTTTTGACAGTACAACGTTCTAACAAACATTGTGTCAAAGAGGGGCAAAATGTAGACACCCAAAATTGACCTAATTATCATTAGTATCAAATATCGCATTATTTGTCATCTGCATTTGTCTAACACACTTGACCAACTTCCATATTTTATCAAAATCACTTATTTCTTCTATTAATTAAATAAATTTTATTTATTTAATTAATTTCTCTTATCACTTATCTTCATCTTTCATCATAAGCCGACATGTGTGAATCTTTTATTTAAAACATGTGTGGTACTACATCTTTTATTTAATATCTTTCACATGTAGTACTTTTTATGTACATGATCACACATGAGCCTTATCTTCCCTCCACTTCTCATCTACACATTCACCTATGATTATCAATTCATCTCAACCGTTCACATAGCCACCAAATCTCTACCGTTGATTGATTTTAGTTGAGGTCTATATAAACACCCTCTCCTTTCATACTACATCTATCCATCATTTTCATATAGCGTCTACATTATCATCTTGAGCATATTGAGCACTTTAGCATCCATCTAGCATATTATCATTATCATCCATCCATCATGGCAGCTTTGATATTCATAATTGTTCATTATTGAGAAGCAATCCACATCATAAACAAGGAATCATACAATCTAGGTGATTTTGTTCTTAAATTGCATGTTTTTGGTTTCACTTGGATTTGATTCTTTGATGGTGGTAGGATTAGGTTTTTCAATTACATGCTTGATCTTATTAACCTGATTTTTACCTATCACAGTCATCTTGTGGGAGTTGGCATGGTGATGTGTCATCCTTCATGGAATATGACCACATGTAAATTTGTCCTCACATGAGGAGATAGACATCCCACTTAGTGGTAGGAATATTTTGCCATGTGTCGGCATCTTGTATAGTGTGTAAGGGAATATTGACCAAAATTGTCATGACAGATTCTTATGACAAATCTATGACGCGTAAGATTTGTAAATGGAAGAGTCTATGATAGGTGAAGACATGTGTCGAGAAGTATTTTTCAAAAAGGCATCTTTGGGCACCCCAAGGAGGGTTATGACCTATTGTAAGAGAATATGCTATTTATAGCATGTTTATGATAGATTCTCTTACAATTGTAAGATATGTTAGTATGGCATATTCTATGACGGTTGTAAGAGTCGTAAGTGTTGTAAATATGTGTGTAAGTGGTGTTGTCATTGATGTCAACATATCCTTGTTGCCATTGGTGTCAACTGTATCCTATTTTACTGCTTGTATAGAAGACTAGATTGTTGAGGATATTGAGAAAATTAATGAGGATTAATGTATACAGACCATATGGATGAATAAAGGATTGTTTGAAGAAGCTCTAGTTAAGTTTTGAAGTGTTCACATGAAGATTTGAAGAAGCTATGGCCATCTGAGTTGAACCAGTTTTGCAATGTTTAGAAGAGACAGAGTGTTAGGAAAGAGGTTCAGATTGTTTTGAATATGTCAAATAATGATATGTGGATCTAGAGGCATGTTTGGAAAGTCAGTATGTATCATCCATTCAAGAGGTTCATGGTTTGGAGGTATGCAAGCAATCTTTCTAATGCAAACATCATGGCAGATAGTGTTATTGAGGTTCTAGATGAAGATGCAAGTGACTCTGATGATTTGGAGAAGTGTGGATGTTTTTGTTGAATTCAATGTGCTTGTGGAAGTCTTCGGATCGTATGACTACTTTGTTGGAGGTTTGCATTGAAGTTTGAGCTTGTCAATGAAGATTTCTTTCTTGATGTTGCTATTCTTCCTAGTCCTGGTCGACTGGATGATTCAAGCATGTTGCAGATGATATAAAAGCAATTCTATGAAGCGTGGCATGTTGATCAAGGAGGATTTGAGTCCCAGTTATGTTTGGTTGACAGCTTAATGATTCATATAAAGTCAGATGTTTGTAGTGCCAACCTTGATGTTCATTCCAAGGTTGATGAAGCATATAAATACTTATTGATGAGTTGTGGAAAATCATCCTTGTGTGAAATAATAAAATCCAAAAAAAGGATCAAAGGCAGAGTATAGTAGAGGAGAAGTAGAAGAACAAGAGATGTTTAGATGAAAAGCTAGAGAAGAAGTATTTGGAGCAGAGTAGAAGTTTTGTGAGATTTCAAAGGAACTGGACCAGGCATAAAGTAGATGCTATTTCATAGTTCATTCTTTCTATATTAAACATAAATTTTGTAGGCAGTGAACCTCTCTTAAGTAGTGAACTCTGGGCAGTGAGCCCGAAGGCATGTGCCTTCACTTTTCTTCTAAGTGCTTTTAATAGGGTATGAAACTTGTCGGTTAACCCCCACTGTAGTTTTGCCTTAATCGGGTTTCCACATAAAAAAATCTTGGTGTCTTGTGTGTTTATTTTATTTCTGCTCATGTGTTGTTGATTCATTTTTTAATGTTTACATTATTAATCTAATTACAAGTTGATAAAGAAGATTAAAAGAAAAAAGGTTAAATTTGTGAGACAACTGGTTTAGCCCCCTCTCAATTGTTCGGACTAATTCCAACAATTGGTATCAGAGCCAGATCCTCTAAAAGAAGCTTGACCACTTGAGGAGATCCAGGATGTCAACCTACAAGAAGGATAGTCTGAGATTTGATGGAACAAATTATTCTTTTTGGAAGAGTTGCATGGAGTTCCATTTGTAATGCATGGGTGATGCTTATTGGATGATAACCAGTGATGAGTATAAAGCTCTGGAGAAAGGTCCTTTAACTCTAGATAAAATCAAAGATGTTGAAAATAACCTTCAAGCTAAAGAAGTCTTGTTGAGTGCCCTAACTGATTTAGAAATGACAAATGTATTTGGACTAAAAACTTCTCATGAAATTTGGAAGAAGTTGGAGAATCTGTATGAAGGTGATGAATTTGTCAAATGTGCCAAGATACAAAGTCTGATAGGAAAATTTGAAAATCTAAGGATGAGTGTAGATGAAAACATCACAATCTACATGGAAAAGATAAATGAACTTGTGTGTCGTATCAAGTGTGCTGGTGGAACTTTGGAAGAATCAGATATTGTGGAAAAAGTGCTTAGATCTTTACCTAATTCATACAAACATAAGGTTGCTACTATCAAAGAGATTATGACTATCTTAAAAGTTACAAGAGATTAGCTGGTTGACAAATTTTTAGCTTTTAAATTAAGTGAGTTTGGTGATTCTCTTCCTAAGTCTGAATCTGCATTTAAGTCCAGTGTATATGGAAAACAAAGATATGATCTGGGTGAAATCTCTTCAACAAGATCAAATAAATTTGTGAAGGAAAGGAAGGATCTTGAAGATGATGAAATTGAGACTACAGATCTTAAAGCTCTTATTGCCAAAAGAATGCCAAGAGGATCTGGTAAGTATGAAGGAAAGTTGTCACTCAAATGTTTTGCTTGTAATAAGATTGGTCATTTTGCGTCAAGATGTCTGGAGAGGTTTTCAAAACCAAACCCTAATAGATATAAAGGTCAGAAGAAATGTTACTATGTCTAAGAAGCTGGAGAAGAAGGAGTCACAGATGATGAATCTGATCATGGAGGTTCCACTAAAAATGATTGGGTGTTAATTGCTATCAAAGAAGAAGATCCAGTGCCTACTGAATCTGCTAGCTATGCAAATATGGAAACTTCCTTGGTTGCTCAAGTTGTTGAAAAGGATGAATGGGTGATTGATAGTGGATGTTCTCATCATGTGATTGGTGATAAAAGTAAGTTTGTGAGCCTTGAAAAATATGAAGGTAGGCTTGTAAAATTTGGAGACAATTCAGCAGGTAGAATCTATGGTAGAGGATCCATCTCTTTTGATGGCAAGAATAACACCAATGATTTTCTATATGTGGAAGGGCTGAAGCATAATCTTCTCAGTGTTGGATAGTTGGTTGACAAGGGTTATGATCTTCGATTCAAAGATGGCAAATGTAGAATCTTGGAAAGCTCCAGAACTGAAATTGCATCTAGTACACAAACTAGAGGTAACATCTTTCAATTAAGTAGTTCTAGTAAAAGTTGTTTGATTGCTCAGACAGATCAAAGTTGTTTGTGGCATAGGAGAATGTGTCATGTGAATTTTGATGACATTGTCAAGATAAGTTCTACTCAGGCTATAAGAAATCTTCCAAGACTTGTGAAACATGATAGCATATGTAGAGAATGTCAATTCGGTAAATAGAACAAAACATCATTCAAAAGAAAAGAACAATTTTGAAGTGGGTGATTAGAACTTGTGCATATTGATCTATGTAGTCTTGTTAGAATTAGGAGTGTGCAAGGAGACAAATATTTTATGCTACTGATTAATGATTACTCCTGGATGATGTGGGTAACTTTCTTAAAAGAAAAATTAGAAGCTCTTGATAAATTCAAGGTGTTCAAATTTATGGTGGAAAATGAGATTGGTGTGAAGATAAAGTGTCTAAGGTCCAACAGAGGTGGAGATTTGACCTCTAGTGAATTTGATACATTCTGTGAAAAGCATGTAATAAAAAGATAGTTATCTGCTCCTAGGACTCCTCAGCAAAATGGAGTAGTAGAAAGAAAAAACTAGACCATTCAAGAAGCTTCTAGGACCATGATGATGTAAACAAATGTTCCACAAGTTTATTGGGCAGAAGGTGTGAGTACTGTTGTCTACACTCTTAACCAAGTGCAAATCAAAGGCAATTCTGGTAAGACTCCTTATAAACTCTACTTTGGTCATCCTCCTACTATAGGATATTTTAGAGTTTTTGGTAGTAAATGCTATATCAAAAGAGATGAGGATCTAGGCAAGTTTGAAGCAAGAAGTGATGAAGAAATTTTTCTGGGTTATTCTACTCTAAGCAAAGCATACTGGTGCTTTAACAAGAGGTTGAAAAAGATTGTTGAAAGTGCTAATGTTAGAGTTGATGAGAGAAAAGGACATTCCAGGTCTTACAGATATGATTCAGATGATCAAGATGAAAATTGAAGTCAAGAAAGGCAAGTACAAACTCAGATTCAGATTTAGATTGATCCAGAAAGTCAAGTAATTCAAGAAGATAGTGTAAAAGTTGAGGACCAAGCTCAAGAAATAGAAGCTCAAGCAACTCCCAAAACTCCTAGGTATGTAAGGATGAATCATCCTAAAGATCAAACCATACGAGATAGAAATAAAGGTGTTTGAACTAGGAGAAGAATTGTTGAAGAATAAGAAGAGATTTGTCTAATTTCAAAAATTGAACCAAAAATAGTAAGTGAAGCATGCGAAGATTAAAACTGGGTAAAGGCAATGGAAGAAGAATCACACTTGGGATCTTGTTTCTAGACCTGAGGACAAAAATGTGATTGGAACTAAATGGGTCTTCCGAAACAAACTAAATGAAGATGCTGAAGTTGTAAGAAACAAAGCAAGGTTGGTATGCAAAGGATATTCTCAAGTGGAAGGAATTGATTTTGAAGAAAATTTTGCTCTAGTGGCAAGAATAGAAGCAGTCAAGTTATTTCTTGTATTTGTTGCTTATAAAGATTTCAAGGTCTATCAGATGGATGTCAAATCAATATTCCTAAACAGAGAGTTAGAAGTCTACATTGAGCAACCAGAGGGATTTTAGTTGTTTGATCAGAGAGACATAGTCTACAGTTTAAGGAAAGATTTGTATGGACTCAAAAAAGCCCCAAGAGCCTGGTATGCAAGATTAGATAAGTATTTACTAAAGATAGGTTATAGAAAAGGCACTACTGATAGTAATCTCTACTTCAAGATTGATCATGAGAATATTTTGATTGTTGAGGTATCTGTTGATGATATAATTTTTGGTGGAAATGAGAGTATGTGCAAAACATTTTCTGATCAGATGCAAAGTGAATTTGAGATGTCCATGTTTGGTGAAATGAACTTCTTCTTAGGTCTGCAAATCACTCATTCAAATAAAGATATTTTTATATCTCAGTCTAAGTATGTGAAAGAATTGTTGAAGAAGTTTGGAATGGAAGATTCAAAGCTAGTAGGTACGCCTATGGTAACTAGATGCAAGTTGAGTAAAGATGGTGACTCCCTTAAGGAAAATTAGAAAATGTATAGATCAATGATTGAAGGGCTACTCTATCTAACTTAGACTAGACCTAATATCATGAATGTAGTTGGGCTTGTCACTAGATTCCAAGCTGATCCTAAAGAAATCTCATGTTGTAGCAGTCAAGAGAATTTTTAGATATCTCAAAGGGACAATTGATTATGGATTATGGTATCTAAAGGATAATGAATTCACTCTACATGCATATACAGATGCTGATTGGGCAGGGGATGTGGATGATAGAAAAAGCACTAGTGGTGGTGCATTCTTCTTGGGAAGTAGATTGGTCTCTTGGCTAAGCAAAAAGTAGGAGGTAATTTCCCTATCTACAACAGAGGCAGAGAATATAGTACCATCAAACAATTGTACTCAAGTTATGTGGATGAAGCAAATGTTGAAGGACATTTGAATTGTGTTTGAGGAACCTATCACAATCTTTTGTTACAATTCAAGTGCAATAAGTATCTCAAAGAATCTGGTGTTGCATTCAAAAATAAAGCATGTATCCATCAAGTTTCATTTCTTGAGAGAGAAGGTAAATGAGAATGAAGTTAAGTTGGAGGTTGCGTCTTCAAAGGATCAGATTGCGGATATTTTCACTAAGCCTCTTCCCAAGGATACTTTTGAGTATCTCAGAGAGAAATTAGGGGTTATTACCCCTCCTGACCCGACCTAAGATGCACTAATGTGCATCAGTCCAGTGGAAGTCAGTCATATCTTGTGATCCGGATTGATGTTAAGGAGATAATACTCAGGGGGAGTAGTCAGTATGAAAATTCTAGGATCAGTCTGAAACAAAAGGGGAGAAAAGATTGCAAATATGTGCTCTTTGCCATTGATGTCAAAGGGGAAGAGAAGTTCATCTGAAAAACTAGTTTCTGATGAAAGGGGGAGTAGTGAAGAAAGTGATTGCATAAGTGATAAGAGAAAGGGGGAGAAGGTCTTGTCTTGATGATCAAATCATTTTTTTACATCATATGTTGCCATCAATGACAAAGGGCGAGATTGTTGCAAAATGTGTCTAAGTGGTGTTGTCATTGATGTCAACATATCCTTATTGCCATTGTTGTCAATTGTATCCTATTTTTCTTCCTATATAGAAGATTGGATTGTTGAGGATGTTAAACATAGGGCACACAACTGAGAGGGGGGGTGAATCAGTTGTGTAAAACTTTCTCCAATTTACACACTTAAATCCTCTTAGTGATTAGGAGTATATTAAACATGAAACATAAAGCATTCAAATCAAGAGCAGAAACATATCAACACATAAGACACCAAGATTTTGACGTGGAAAACCCGGTTAAGGGAAAAACCATGGGGTGATTAACCCAAGATTGTATTCTCTATTAGAAGAATAGAAAGAACAAAATGGTACATGCCAATTAGGGCTCACTGCCTGAGCACACTGCTCACAAGAGGCTCATTGCCTACAAGAGACACAATATCTACAAAGAAATAAGTATCACATACATGAACTAGAGAATAGCATCTGCACCATGCTTGAATCAGTTCCATTAAGCTCAATACTTCTGCTTTGCCTTTCGCTCTCCTCTTTATTACCACATTCTCATCTCCACACAAAAGGCAAGATCAAAATAACTTCGTAATCCCTTATTTATACAAGGCATCAACTTAGGAATGATCATCTAAGTCAAAAAACATTCATAAGATCATCCGACAGAAGCATAACTCATCTGGTCAGCCTGTCTCAAGAAGAACACCATCATACAAAAGTTACTCTTCAATTGTGAGCTCCAACTTCAAAGCGGACCACCAACATGAATTGGACACGATCCAAAGACCTCCACAAGCTTTCTTGAAACATCAAGAGCATCCACATTTCTTCTGCTTGCTGAAATCCTTCTCTCCTTCATCTAGAACCTCAAGAACACAGTCTGTCATAATTGTCACAAAGGAATAAATGCTTGTGGACCTTCAAACCACAAATCAATAGAGTTGATACACCACAAAGACTTCATCAGTACTCCCTTAAATCCATAGAATAGGAAACTTCATTTCCAGATCTCACCAGACCTTTCTTGTTACACTCTATCACCTCTAAACACCTATCAGAACCAGGTTTACTTGAGTGGCCACAACTTCATCATATCTTCATGCAGACCTCTAAAATATCTATTGGATCACCTATAGACACATATCTACAAACCCTTTAATCCGCATCCTCTTATCATCATCCTATCTTGGACTTTTTGCCTTACAGTCATCGCTGCTCTTCACTGTTCCTGATTGAGACTAATTTTCTCAATATCCTTAGCTCACAGCTCATCCAAACCTTATCATTAATGCAACAGGAGTATGTTGACATCAATGAAAACACCGATTAGGCCCGTACTTGCAACAATCTCCCCCTTTATCATTGATGGCAACATATGATGTGAAAAACTATCAAGAACTTATCCTTACTATCACAAATCCCCTATCAATAGCAACCATTCACATGTCTTCTCTCCCTTTACTGCTCCCCCTTTGATCATCAACCACTTGTTTTTCACATGTCTTCTCTCCCCCTTTGACATCAATGGAAAAGGGCACATACTTGCAATTTCACTTCTTCAAAATCATACCTGTTGCTCCCCCTGATTAGTAGCTCCCCAACATCAATCCAGATCACAAGATGTGACTGTGATACCCACCAGACTAATGCACATCAATGCACCTTAGTTCATCACCGGAGGGACAATAACCCCTAACTTCTCCCTGAGATACTCAAAAGAGTCCTTAGGTAGAGGTTTAGTAAACATATCTTCAATCTAATCCTTGGATGACACAAACTCCAGTTTGACTTCATTCTTGTTCACTTGCTCTCTCAAAAAGTGAAACTTGATAGATATGTGCTTAGTCTTTGAATGCAACATTGGATTCTTAGATATACTTATAGCACTTTAATTATCACAGAAGATTGTGATAGGTTCCTCATACTCCACTTTGATATCTCTTAGCATCTGCTTTATCCACAAAACATGAGTGCAACTACCTAATGCTGCAATATATTCTACTTCAGTTGTAGATAGAGATATTGCCTCTTGTTTCTTGCTTAGCCAAGAGACCAATCTCTTCCCCAAAAAGAATGCTTCACCACTGGTACTCTTCCGGTCATCCACATCTCCTACCCAATTAGCATCTGTATATGCATGAAGAGAGAAATCATGATCTCTAGGATACCATAGACCATATTCAACCATCCCTTTTAGATATCTAAAAATCCTCTTGATTGCCATGACATGGGATTCTCTAGGATTAGCTTGGAATCTAGAAACAAGACCAACAACTTGCATAATATCTGGTCTAGTTTGAGTGAGATACAACAATCCTCCAATCATTGATCTATACTTTGTCTGGTCTACCTTAGGAGAGTCATCATCTTTGCTCAACTTACATCTAGTTGCCATGGGAGCATTCATTGGCTTTGAATCTTCCATCCCAAATTTTTTCAACAGTTCTTTCACATATTTGGTCTAAGAAATGAAGATTCTTTTATTTGTTTGAGTAATTTGTAGATCCAAGAAGAAATTCATTTCACCAAGCATAGACATCTCAAACTCACTTTTCATTTTATTTGCAAAATCTTTACACATACTATCTCTTCCTCCAAAGATGATATCATCAACAAATACTTCAACAATCAAGATGTTTTCATGATCAATTTTGAAATATAAGTTACTGTCAGCAGTACCTTTGTTGAAACCAATCTTTAAAAGATGCTTATCCAATCTTTCATACCAGGCTCTTGGGGCTTGCTTTAATCCATATTATGCCTTCTTCAACTTGCAGACCATATCACCATGATCAGACAACTGAAATCCATCCAGTTGTTCTATATACACTTCTTCTTCCAAGTCACCATTTAGAAAGGCAGACTCGACATCCATCTGATATACTTTGAAATCCTTAAAGGTAGCAAAGGCAAGAAATAATCTGAATGCTTCAATTCTTGCCACCGGAGCAAAAGTTTCTTGAAAATCAATTCCTTCTATTTGAGAGTAGCCCTTGTAGACCAATCTGGTTTTATTTCTTATTACTTCACCAACTTCATTTAGTTTGTTCTGGAAGACCCATTTGGTTCCAATCACATTCTTGTTTCTAGGTCTAGGAACAAGATCCCAAGTGTGATTTTTCTCTATTTGCACCAGCTCTTCCTCCATTGCTTTAGTCTAGTTTTCATCATTGCAAGCTTCATTCACTGTCTTAGGTTCAATCTTTGAAATCAAACAATACTCTTCTAAATCTTGAGCAATTCTCCTTCTTATTAGTACACCTTTGCTTTTGTCACCTATGATCTGATCTTTAGAGTGGTTCAGTATTACATACCTTGGAACTTTGGGAGTTTCTTGCACTTCTGCTTCTTGATCAGGCTCATTCAGACCTATCTCTTCTTCTTGATTTACTGAATCAGTTTGAATCTAACTTTCAGAAGAGGATTGAACTCCATGAACCAGAACACCATTCTGATATTCTTCATCGTATTCATAAAACCTTAAGGGTTTCTCTATTCCCTCATCAACCTTCACATTAGTATTTTCTATCATCTTTCTTAATCTCTTGTTATAACACTGGTATGCTTTGCTTTGAGTAGAGAAGCCCAAGAATATTCCTTCATCACTTCTAGCATCAAACTTGCCTAGATGTTCATCTCTTTTGATGTAACATTTGCTACCAAAGACTGAAATATCTTATAGTAGGAGTAATGCCAAACCAAAGTTCATAAGGGGTCTTACCGGTATTGCTTCTGATTTGAACTTGATGGAGAGTATAGAGTGCCGTGCTAACAACTTCTCTCCAATAGATCTAAGGAACATTTGCTTCCATCATCATGGTACTAGATGCTTCCTGGATGGTCCAGTTCTTTCTTTCCACTACTCCATTCTGCTGTGGAGTCCTAGGAGCAGATAACTGTCTCTTGATTCCATGTTTCTCACAGAACTCTATGAACTCACCGGATGTGAATTCTCCACCTCTATCAAACCTCAGACATTTCAACTTTAATCCTATTTCATTCTCTACCATAGCCTTGAATATTTTGAATTTCTCAAGAGCTTCTGATTTCTCCTTTAGAAAGGTTACCCACATCATTTAGGAATAGTCATCAATTAGTAGCATGAAGTATCTATCACCTTGAATACTCCTAGTTCTTGCCGGACCACAAAGATCAGTGTGAACTAAGTCCAATAATCTGGTAGAAGATAGTTCCTTTCTTTTGAATGTGACTCTGCTCAGCTTACCCAACTGACATTCCTTGCACAAGTTGTTAGTAGGTTTCACCAATTTTGGAAGATCTCTTACAGCCTGAGTATTGCTTATCTTGATGATATTATCAAAATTCACATGACACATCCTTCTATGCCATAACCAACTCTGATCAATTTAAATAAATAAGTAGCTTTTACCAGTACCAACCAAGTGGAAGATATTACCTTTAGTTTGAGTACCAGATGCAATCTCTGTTCTGGAACTTTCAAAGATTTTGCATTTTCCATCCTTGAATCAGAGATCATGGCCTTTGTCCACCAATTGTCCAACACTGAGAAGATTGTGCTTCAAACCTTCAACATACAATACATTACCAGTTTTGTTTCTTCCATCAAAAGAAATAGTTCCTCTTCCTCTGATTCTACAGTAGAATTGTCACCAAACTTTACCACTCCTCCTTCATACCTTTCCAAATCTACAAATTTATTTTTTTCACCTGTCATATGGTGAGAGCATCCACTGTCAATGACCTAATCATCCTTCTCTTCAATTTGGGCAGCCAAAGCTCTTTCCATAGTCTTAAGATTGACAAATATAGAGGACATTGGATCTTCTTCCTTGATGGCAATGAACACCCATTCATTTCTAGATTTGTTTCTTATCTTTGATTCATCATCTATTACTCCTTCATTATCATCATCTTCATGTACATAGTAACAATTCTTTTGGAACCTTGGCTTGTTAGGATTTTGCCTTGAAAATCTTTCTGGACACCTTGAGGCAAAATGACCAATCTTATTGCAATTAAAACAATTAAAAGGTAATTTTCCTTCATACTTACTGCATCCTCTTGGCAACCTCTTTGCAATAAGGGCTTCAAGTTGAGCAGTTTCTACTTCTTCTTCTTCCAGATCTTTTCTTGCTTTTTCATACCATGACAATTTCCTTGAAGAATTCTCTCCTAGATCAAACCTTTGTTTACCTTTAATAGAGGCACTGGCTTTGAATGTAGATTCGGTCTTGGGGTGGTCATCTCCAAAATCTATCATTTCAAATGCAACCAATTTCCCAGCCAATTGATCTCTTGTGACAGTTGTATGGGCTCTGAATTCTTCAATGGCAGCAGCCTTGATTTTGTAAGAAGCAGGAAGGGATCTAAGAATTTTACCAACAATCTCATTTTCATCCAAGACTCCACTAGCATTTCTAATTCCACAAACCAGCTCATTCACTCTTGGCATAAAAGTAGTAATATTTTCATCATCTCTCATCTTCAATTTTTTAAACTTGGCTTTTAGACTCTATAACCTTGCACATTTAACATACTGGTCTCCTTCATGCAAAAGTTCCAATTTATTCCAAATCTCAAAGGCAGTTGGTAGGTCAATAACATTTGAGAGCTCTAAGTCAGATAATGTGCTTAGAAGAGTCTCTTTGGTTTACAAATTGTTTTCAGCATCTGTGATTTCATTTAGGGTTGTCGGACCACCTTGTGGAGGTACATACGGTTTTGTAACCATGGACCAGTACACCATTCCCATACACTACAAGTGACATTTCATGTGACCTTTCCAAAGAGCAAAGTTGGTTCCATCAAACTTCAGACTATCCTTCTTGTAAGATGACATCCTAGATCTCCTCAAGTGGTTAAGCTCCTTTTAGAGGAACTTAGCTCTGATACCAATTGTTGAACTTAGGGCACACGACTGAGAGGGGGGTGAATCAGTTGTATAAAACTTTCTCCAATTTACACACTTAAATCCTCTTAGTGATTAACAGTATATTAAACATAAAACATAAAGCATTCAAATCAAGAGCAGAAACATATCAACACATAAGACACCAAGATTTTGATGTGGAAAACCCAGTTAAGGGAAAAACCATGGGGTGATTAACCCAAGATTGTATTCTCTGTTAGAAGAATAGAAAGAACAAAATGGCACATGCCAATTAGGGCTCACTGCCTAAGCACACTACTCACAAGAGGCTCACTACCTACAAAAGACACACTATCTATAAAGAAATAAGTATCACATACATGAATTGGAGAATAACATCTTCACCATGCTTGAATCAGTTCCATTCAGCTCAATACTTCTGCTCTGCCTTTTGCTCTCCTCTTCATTACCACATTCTCATCTCCACACAAAAGGTGAGATCAAACTGACTTTGCAATCCCTTATTTATACAAGGCATCAACTTAGGAATGATCATCTAAGTCAACAAATATTCATAAGATCATCTAACAGAAGTATAACTCATCCGGTCGGCCTATCTCAAGAACACCATCATACAGAAGTTACTCTTCAATTGCGATCTCCAACTTCAAAGAGAATGACCAACATGAACTAGACACAATCCAAATACCTCCACAAGCTTGCCTGAAACATCAAGATCATCCACACTTCTTCTGCTTACTAAAATCCTTCTCTCCTTCATCTGAAACCTCAAGAACATAGTCTGTCATAACTGTCACAAAGGAATAGATGCTTGCGGACCTTCAAACCACAAACCAATAGAGTTGATACACCAGAAAGACTTCCTCAGCACTCCCTTAAATCTGCAAAATAGGAAACTTCATTTCTGGATCTCACCAGACCTTTCTTGTTATACTCTATCACCTCTGAACACCTACCGGAACTGGTTTTACTTGAGCAGCCACAACTTCTTCATATCTTCATGTGGACCTCTAAAATCTCTACTAGATCACCTATAGACACATATCTACAAACCCTTTAATCTGCATCCTCTGATCATCATCCTATCTTGGACTTTTTGCCTTACAGTCATCACTGTTCTTTACTGTTCATGATTGATACTAATTTTCTCAATATTCTTAGCTCACAGCTCATCCAAACCTTATCATTAATGCAACAGGAGTATGTTGACATCAATGACAACACCAGTTAGGCCCATACTTGCAATAGAGGATATTAAGAAAATTAATGAGGATTACTGTATACAGACCATATGGCTGAATAGAGGATTGTCTGAAGAATCTCCAATTAAGTTTTGAAGGGTTCGCATGAAGATTTGAAGAAGCTATGGCCATCTGAGTTGAACCAGTTTTGCAGTGTTCAGAAAAGACAAAGTGCCAGGAAAGAGGTCCAAATTGTTCTAGATATGTCAAATAATGATATGTGGATCTAGAGGCATGTTTGGAAAGTCTGTGTGTATCATCCATTCAAGAGGTTCATGGTTTAGAGGTCTGTAAACAATATTTCTAATGCAACAATCATGGCAGATAGTGTTATTGAGGTTCCAGAGGAAGATGCAAGTGATTCAAATGATTTGGAGAAGTACAGATGTTTCTATTGAATTCAATGTGCTTGTGGAAGTCTTTGGATTGTGTGACTGCTTTGTTGAAGGTCTGCATTGAAGTTTGAGCTTGTCAATGAAGATTTCTTTCTTGATGTTATTCTTCCCAGTCCTGGCTGATTAGATGATTCAAGAGTGTTACAGATGATCTAAAAGCAATTCTACGAAGCATGGCATGTTGATCAAGGAAGATTTGAGTCTTAGTTATGTTTGGCTGATAGCTTAGTGATTCACATTAAGTTAGATATTTGTAGTTCTGACCTTGATGTTCATTCCAAGGTTGATGAAGCGTATAAATACTTGTTGATGATTTGTGGAAAATCATCCTTGTATGAAATAATAAAATCCAAAGAAAGGATCAAAGGTAGATCAGAGTAGAGGAGAAGCAGAAGAACAAGAGATGTTTAGATGAAAAGATAGAGAAGAAGTATTTGGAGCATAGCAAAAGTTTTGTGATCTTTCAAAGGAACTGGAGCAAGCATAAAGTAGATGATATTTCACAGTTCATTCTTTTTGTGTTAAACATAAATTTTGTAGGCAATGAGCCTCTCTTGAGTAGTGAGCTCTGGGAAGTGAGCCCGAAGGCATGTGCCTTCTCTTTTCTTCTAAGTACTTTTAACAGGGTACGAATCTTGTGGGTTAACCCCCACTGTGGTTTTGCCTTAAGCGGGTTTCCACGTAAAAATCCCAGTGTCTTGTGTGTTCAATTTATTTCTGCTCATGTGTTGTTGATTCATACTTTAATGTTTACATTATTAATCTAATTGCAAGTTGATAAAGAATATTAAAAGCAAAAAAGGTTAAATTTGTGAGATAATTGATTCACCCCCTCTCAGTTGTCCAGACTAATTCCAATAGTAAAAACATCTGTCATTACCCAAACTGGGAGTAGGTGACCTCTTTGGGATGGGGTGACTTGACAAGTGTCAAGAACATCCTACAGTATTGGACAAGTGTCCATAGGTGTGGGTTTTGGGCCATGAGGCCATGTTGGATGCCCATCCCAAGATAGGACCATTTTTAGCTTATATCTTCTATATAAACACGTGCTTTGGAGAGAAGATGTATTATGTGATTGACAAGTACTATTATGCTACTGGATTGCCTCCAAATATGAAGTGTTGAAGACTCCTACAAGAGCATTGGCTCTGTGACTGTATTGTAACCTTCATTGTTTATGGAATACATTTGTGCTATGTTTTGGAGTGTGGGGTTTTTCACCCGTAAGGGTTTTCCCCACGTATATCTTGTCTCTCTCTTTTTCTATCTTACATTCTTGTGTATGTGTTTGCTAGAATATCTCTATTGTTGGGTTAACATTGTTATAACTGTAAAGATTAAAATGAATTTGTACTCATCTCTCCTCATTAGAATAGTCTAGGAAGCAATTTCCATACACCTAGCTTCCTTTTAGGATTATCCACTTTTACATCACCAATTCTTAGCACCAATCCACATGCTTGTAGTAATGTTACCACTACCATGGGAACATCTACTAAAAATTACAAAGCCATTGGATTTAATTATCAAAATTTTCCACCTCATTTATTCACACTAATGCATACCTATTCTCAACCACCCATCTCTTCCACTTATTACCATTAACCCTACAATTTCATGACCAATGCATATACTTTACCTATTTCAAATCCACAAGTCAATTCTTTATCCAATGATACCTTCCTAAATGAACTTTTGTAGAGTATGTCTTCTTTACAGTAGAAAGTGACAAACTTCACTAATTCTTCTTCTCAACCTGCTCTACCAACATATCATGCTTGTAGCCCTTTATCCTATGCAATTCTAAGAATTCCAATGCTTGACAAATTTGAGACTCCTCTTGTAGACACCTAAAATTGGACTACTCTGCAGACTGATTTTCTCTACCTCGCATTCAATCCATTCTCCCAATTTGCATGTCCCTTATGATCAATTAATTCACCCTAATTGAGTCATTTAACCTTACAACCCTAATTCCTATTAATTGAATGAATATTCCTAATATTCATTTAATTGATTTATTCATTTTCCCTAATCCATGTTAATTAGGTTAATCATGCTTAAGTTAATTAAGATGACACTTAATTAACCTTGCCCCCACTCATCCACTAACCTGAATATAATATTCAGATGTCTCCCACTCACTCCCAATCACTGAATATAATATTCAGATGTTTCCTACTCACCTCCACTCACATGAATTTAAAATTCATTTGTCCCCCATGATCCTCCACTCTTCCCAAAATGGGAATTTTTAATTCAAACCCTAGGAATAAAAGATTCACTTTTATTCCTAGCCCTTGATCTGATCAGATGAATCCTGACCCTCCATCCTCATCCCCAAAATCCTATAAATAGGACCCCTCTCTAAGCCATTTTAGAGGCCACTTCATGCATCAGAACTCTGCCAAAATCAATCCCCAATCTCCTCATCCTACCAAAGCTCTGCCAAAATCTTGTCTCAATCTCTCAATCCCATCCAAATCTATCATCTAATCCTTAGTCACTCATCTGGTGTTGTGTTGAGCACTTGAGCAATCCACATTCTACACACCTAATCACGAGAACAATCTTGAGGAGCAACATGGTGCATTCTCCTTCCTGCATGGATTTGTGAGGTCTTCTTGAAGGTATAATCATTTTGTTTATGCATTAGATTAGTCTTATCTTCATCTGATTTCACTTATCACATTGGCACGCCCGGTCATCATTTTGTGAAGGTTTTTTGTCAAAATCTTCGTCTTTCTAACATTTTTTGCAAGTTTTGGTGAGGAAGTCTTACAGGTTGCATCCTAGGCGAAAACTGACCTCATTTTCGTGATCAGGATGTCGATTCCGTGAATTTTGACTATAAACTTCAATATATTTTTTGAAAATTTTTTGAAATTTTTTTAGGGGCCTTAGGCCATACTGTACGGATCCATACAGTACAGAACCCGCGGCCCCTATGTACAGATCATTGGTTTTGTGATTCGAAGGTTTTTTGCTAGTTTAACATCGTTTGTTGCAGTTAATGGTTAATTTACTGAAGGTTTAAGGTCTGCCAAGTATCGACCACCGCTTCAAACCATCGTTTTCACCACCGTTTTACCACCCAGCCACCACCCGTCACCACCCACCTGTTAAACTCCCAACGTACCTCCCATCTTCTCCCAGTCGCCGCTTCTCCTTCCCCCAATCTCACCACCAGCCCCCCTATGGACCTACCCCACCGACCATACCTCTCACCATTCCCTCGCAGCCCGGTCGCCACCGTCCACCGCCCAACACCACCTTATACCTCCCGAACCACCCCCTTACTATGCTAGCCACCACATCTCCCAACCCATACCACCGCCACCGCTTCTAACTTCTCCTGCCCAAACACCCACCTGATACCCTGCGTCCTGCGATGCCTGCTCACCCGACCACCACCGCCCCAACCTCCTCCCTGCATCTCCCAACCACCCCAACCTCTAGCTCCCCGCCTTCTGATCTCCCGCGGCCTCATCCAACTCTCTTCCCCACATACCTCCATCGCCATCTCCACCACTTGTCCCTGCCACCTCATCCCTGCTGACCCAACCCTATTATATGCATTCAAACAAGCAACAAAACACACAAACCCTAACCATGGGCTTCATAGACCTTTTTCTTTCTTTTCAAAGGTTCTAGCCCTTGGTCATATCAGTGACTAGGGGCCTTTTTTACCCTAAATTACCAGTCAACAGCAAACTACCAAGGCTTAACCAGTTCATGTGACTAGGTTTTCTTTTTCAAAGTGCCAACGGTTACACAGTCACTTAACCTCTAGTATCTCTTACGCACCGAAGGAGGCATTTTTTTCTTTTGATCATAACTTGGCCATACGGAGGTGGATTTTCACAAACAAGGACTTGTTAGAAAGAGAACTCTGAGTTCACAGTTGTGAGGTTTTTATCAGGTGAATGTACTTTTTTCTAGCCTTTTTCATCTGTCGAAGTCAAACTTGCATTCCAACTTCAAATTGTCATATCTTTTACAATTTTGATCAAATTTTCATGAATTTTTTTTTCAAATCACATAGAATTTCGTGTAGAATCTGTTAATGCACTTATTTTTCTAGTATCGCTTCATCTTTCATCAAATTTTCTTAGATTCTCCTTTTTTACATCACAATCTATTTGGCTAGTCTACTTGCTCTATTTTTGGTTTCGTGACTTGCAGGAGATCATACGGAACTGGAGCAATAGCAAGAGTAGCTAACACATCAACTTGGACAGTGAATTTTATCAGGTTCCTTTGTTTCATCCTTTATCTCATAATCTTGCTTTCATCACACATCTAAATTTGGGCCTGTAAAACGAACATTATCTTCAATCACACATTGAAATCAGGCTTAAAACAAATCAGTGTCTTCCATCACACCTTGAAATTGGGGCTAAAAAGAACCATTTTCTTGCTTTGTCTTCATCACATTTCATTTTTCTTAAGGGATAATTAATCAACTGCAAGTGTGAATCAAGTGGGTGTGTGTATGCTCTCTCCTTGCACCGCAAGGTGACCTTGGAGATCAAAAACACCTCACCTGATTTGCTTTTGTCTACCCTATCCTAGGAGACCTGCTAGGGGATTTCATCACCCCTAGGGACAACCTCATTCGAGGCTGAATCAAAAGACACCCTCTTTGAAACCAGAATCCTGTCACTCTTAGCTAAGCCCCAAAGAACTTTCTACCTTTGGGAAGTGAAGGTGAAGGGTGGGTTACCCTCTTCTCCTGGCTGTGTGATAGGATTTCAATTTCAAATCCTTAGCCAACCTTGTTTAAACATTGACCAAACCTAACTGGCCATACATGATCAAACTAGACAATAGGGCCTGTTGATTTGTCTTACACATGTGCTTGTTTAATCATCACCATATTCTTCCAATTCAAAATTCAAATTTGCTTGTGTCTTGTGTGAGTGATTCTTGTTTTTATATGTGATCATTTGCTAAACATTGCCAAATCAAACTAAAGATCAAACACATAAGACACATCCTTCCAACACATTCAAACCCCATCACTCATCTATCCTAATCATCCTAATCAGCCATTCTTAACTGCCTCAGTCCTAATCACATCCAAATCATCCATAATCAATCCTACTCACATCCTGGTCAAACTACATCATCAAATCATCACCACTCTATCTAAATCATTTCACAACATCATTCTCTCCATCCTTCTCAAATCAACCTTGATCCCAATCATCCCTAAGCACATCCTAGTCACCTTCATCCTAGTCCACTTCATCCAAACAATCGACATCATCGTCAAATCATAACCAAGCACTTGCCCAAAAGGACTTAAGATTTAACCACTTGTGTGACATCATGTTAAACTTAGAGGACCTCCAAAAGCTCCTTCATATGCTTCACCACATGCAGGCAAACCAATCCCCTCTAGAGGAGCAAACCTTTCAAAGCATTCAAGGATTGATTCAAATAGGTCGAACAAGCCAATCCTCACACATACAATACCTCTCGAATCAAATCCAACACATCTTGGCCACTTGCAAAGTCCAACAACCATCATATCTAGCACCTACCACTTCATATCCATCTACACATCAAACCAATTCTGCATCAACTTATCCCACTTCACATCAACCAACTTCATCCACATGTCCTATCAACCCTTTCCCAACTTATCACAACCCCTATCTATATCAATCCATCTCACAACAATCACTATCCTATGCAACCCCTCCATCATCATCACATTAAACACCATCTTCAATCTCATCTCAACTTCCATCATATCAACCTCCATCATCCTCATATCAACTTTCAACCTCCTATCAACTTCCATCAACCTCCTATCAACTTCTATCATCCTCCTATCAACCTCCACCATCCTCATATCAACCTTCAACCTCCTATCAACTTCCATCATCCTCCTATCAACCTCCATCATCCTCATATCAACTTCCTTCATACCAACCTAATTCATCCACCTATCATGTCCATGCCACATCAACAACTCAACCTTCACCCCAACATTATCCAACTTCTCATCCTAACATTCCAACATACCACCAAGCCCATCCACAAGACAACTAAGTGTCATCACAACAAGCACTAGTGAGCCCAAATCCACCTTTGCAACAAGAAGCACCTGTAAGTCCAAATGGTCCCTTGTACATAAGTCAAATGAGTCCAAGACAAGATCTAATCACCTTTGACAAGGGAGATACCAATCTAGGTTCCCCTCCACCATCTAGTCCCACACCTATCTTTGAACCCTTCCAAGAACCATCACCACCTAATCCTATCACCCCCATATCCAATCCCAATCCTAATCCCACACCAACCACCATCATTCTCCATCCATTATATTGCTCTTCAACCCATAAAATCATGAAGGATGCCATCCATTGGCTATTAGCAAGGAATCAAACACCCTCATGCAATCCAACACCCACCAAACCTCTTGAACAACCCCCTATCATAACTCAAGAATCTTCATATAGCCATGTTCAAGCACACATAAGTCAAGCACCTATCACACCCATCCAAGCACCTATCACCTCCATCCAAGCACCCATAACATCTATCCAAGTCACCCCCACTTCTATCCAAGCACACAAGCCATGTCAAGACACAAACCCAACCTCTTCTCCTAATCAAGATCTAATCATCCCATCTAATCCCAACCTCGATCCCCCCCATCTATTGGTCAACTTATTGATCCAACACCTTCTTCTACCACCCCTTTACCATCCCCCATGAATGCTTTACCTCCATCTACCAATCCCATCCCAAATCCATCCCCTTATCCACTTGGAAACAACACCTTCATTCGCGGTAAACCCCTTGTAGGATGTGAACAACTTCTATTCACCCCCTATCTATCTCCAACAAATAAGGGATTTGCGTATTGTTTCCAAAGCAACAAACATCCCATTGCATGTCGCATGTTACAACTTATGAACTATCAAGGAAAAGGCTTAGGCCTTCACGAACAAGGCATCTTGGAGCCCATCCACACCACATTCCATCCATCCTCACATGGCCTTGGCTATGCATCCCAAGAACAACAATCTACACAAGTCGATACCATCCATCCACTTTCCAAATTCATTCATCCAATCCCAAACATCGTGCATCTTATCGTACTCCCAAAACATATGTTGCCATCCCTCCTCCATCATCCTACCATTTGCAAAAGCATGTGACCATCCATCTCCCTCCGTCCAATTTACCTCCACTACTTCCAACCCCAAAAATCCCTATCAAATCCACTCTACCTCCTATCCTACCAACCCCCCACATCCCTATCCACAAATCCTCTTATCCTCCCATCCTCCCAACTCTTAATATCCCCATCCTCAAATCTCCTTATCTATTTATCAATAAATCCACTCCAATTCCCAATCAAGACCAACAAAAGCACACATCTTTCACATATGAAGCTTCCACTAAATCCCTGGGATTCAAATATTTGAATGCCTCAACTCATAAAGCACAAAAGCCTAAGGGTATTCTCCCTTCCAATCAACCTAAAAAATCAAAAAGGCTATCAAAGCCCACACCATCACAAGAAAAAGCAAAAACAAAAATGGTGTGGGTCCCTAAACAAAGATCACTCAACTCTAATGAGGCATCCACATCCCAATCCACCCCAAAATCCCAGACACCCCGCTCCCCATCTAAAAATCTCCCAAAGTCTAAGTCTATTTGGGTCCCTACAACCCCAAATCGACCATTCAAAAATCCCCCATCCCGATCCTCATTACTCCCTACTCCACATCCAAAATACAAGCTTCCAAATAAATCACGGTGTGTGCCACCATTGGTCTTGGTTACCCTCCACCACTTGCAATTCCCACATACCTCCATCTCTCCATCTTTCATTCACTATCCTTCATATCTTCCCCGTCACATTCCTCTAGTCCATGCTTTTGCATAGTCCACATCATATCCGCATAGTCCACATCATCTTCCACATAATCCACAATATCCATTATCCACCATCCATTCCATCTTCTCCTATCTACTACCATCCACAATATCATCATCCAAAATGCTATCCAACATGGGACCATCTTCTCCTTGCTATGGAAACAGATGCTAGAGTCCCCCTTCCATCAAACAAGTCAAAAAATAAAATAAAATAAGCAAAAAAATCAAAAAATCAAGAAAATAGTAAAGAGAAAAAATCCTTCCAATGGTGAAAACCACTCCTTGTGGCGCCTTGGGCAAGTACCTTGATGAAAACCCCTTATGGGTGTCATGTGTAATCCCTTCTCCATCTATTTGGCATCCGTACACTTGGGGGCAAAACCATATCCTTCATCCACATCCATCATCTCCTTGCACATCTTATCCACTATCTTATCCTAATCTTATCATATTCCTATCTATCATCCCCTACACATCCTATCATCTCCCATCCATTCAATCCACTATATCTCCCACCTTAGATCTTGATAAAGACAAGGGGCAAAATATCAACAACATGCTTTGGAAACCTCTTGGCATACTCCCTTTTTAGTACATCCTCCATTCATCTATTGTAGAGACTATACATTCACACATGAGCCCATCATGCAAAAATCTTTAGACATTAGGGCATATGATTCCTTGCAACCTAGCCCTTGGAGAAAATCCTCATCCCAGTCTTCCATCCACACATCCCTATCACTTGTCCATTTCATCTATCATGAATCAGCTATCCAATCACCCTATCCAACCCCATCACTTTCACCTCTAGACTTGGTGTTCCCTTGTCATTGGTAACTAGCATACAGGCTATCCACACGAAATCCAATGCAACCATTATAATAAACCATTCCTTTTCCAAAAATTCAAAAATCCAAAAACATCAAAAAATCAAAAATCATCGCATCCATCATCATCACATCCATCCTCAATAAGCTTACACTAGATCCAAGCATCGCATCACCTATCAAAGCATCGTCCTTAATCAAAATCATCAACTATCAAATCAGCATCAGTCACAACTTGTCACCATCACATCTTGAGCCACTTTTACAGCATCATCAAATCACTTATCAATCCCTGCCTTAGGATATAGCTTTCCTACGATAGGCAGAATCTATCACATCATCATCCATTTTGGCAAAAGATATAATGGTTACTTGTTTGGTTCATTGGTCTTTTTGTTTTTTATTTTTATCTTTTGTCCTATTCGAAGATCACATCAAAGCTACCTCGATCTTATTATATCATGGTATGTGGTGAAAACATCTCGAATAGGGCATAGTCTTGCTTTTGTATGTTGTACTTGTAGGGTCAGTTTCATTTCTCCAAGCTAGTATTCATATCTTGATTGATCATAGGGTCAGTTCTAGCATATTGATCTCCTTATGCATCTAAGGTTCATCATACCTTTTTTGTACTAAGAACTTATGCTATGAGTCCCCTTCCCTCGTCTAGACAAGGTTGTACTATCTTGGGCATGCATGAGATCATCCCTTTGTCTGCATGTCTAGTCCATGCAAACGTTGGATAAACATCATCACCCTGGTCTTCTATACCTTGGTGAACATATCGACTTTGCTATATCAAACCTAGGATTGCTCAAATTTAGTTTCAGTACAATAATCATCCACCAATCATCTCCCAACATCATCATCCTTTCATCCCACCACTTATCCTCTAACCAGTCCAACCAATCTGTCCCATTCATTTCAAGAGCACAACCATGTTCTCGCACCCACCTATCCTCTTGAGGGGGCATCACCCTTTCCAATTATCCCTAAACCTAACCCTATTCTTCTAAAACAAAAATCTTTTTTCTATCCAATCCATCTCTATGTTTTAACTTCTTTGAAATGATGTTGCTTAGCCACAACACCATCTCAAAGAGGGGCAAATGTAGACACCTAAAATTGGACTGCTCTACAGACCAATTTTCTCTACCTTGCATTCAATCCATTCTCCCAATCTGCATGTCCCTTATGATCAATTAATTCACCCTAATTGAGTCATTTAACCTTACAACCCTAATTCCTATTTATTGAATGAATATTCCTAATATTCATTTAATTGATTTATTCATTTTCCCTAATCCATGTTAATTAGGTTAATCATGCTTAAGTTAATTAAGATGACACTTAATTAACCTTGTCCCCCACTCATCCACTAACCTGAATATAATATTCAGATGTCTCCCACTCACTCCCAATCACTGAATATAATATTCAGATGTCTCCCACTCACCTCCACTCACATGAATTTAAAATTCATTTGTCCCCCATGATCCTCCACTCTTCCCAAAATGGGAATTTTTAATTCAAACCCTAGGAATAAAAGATTCACTTTTATTCCTAGCCCTTGATCTGATTAGATGAATCCTGACCCTCCATCCTCATCCCCAAAATCCTATAAATAGGACCCCTCTCGAGGCCATTTTAGAGGCCACTTCATGCATCAGAACTCTGCCAAAATCATTTCCCAATCTCCTCATCCTACCAAACCTCTGCCAAAATCTTGTCTCAATCTCTTAATCCCATCCAAATCTATCATCTAATCCTTAGTCACTCGTCTGGTGTTGTGTTGAGCACTTGAGCAATCCACATTCTACACACCTAATCATGGGAACAATCTTGAGGAGCAACATGGCACATTCTCCTTCCCGCATGGATTCATGAGGTCTTCTTGAAGGTATAATCATTTTGTTTATGCATTAGATTAGTCTTATCTTCATCCAAATTTCACTTATCACACCTCTCTTTAAAAAGTATGGTGGTAAAGGTGATCGTAATACTCATGCGGAAACATTCACAATGATGTGTAGTTATTTCTTCTTTAATGAGGAATTGTTAGCAAAATTGTTTCCTTGATCTCTCAAAGATATTGCCTTGGAATGGTTTTACTCTTTACCTCCTGATTCAATCAATTCTTTCTCATAGTTAGTTGATCAATTCTTGCAACATTTTCAAGAAAAAATTGGACCCATTATTTCCTTGATTGATTTGGTTCATTGTAAACAAAGCTTGAAAGAGAAATTGACAGAGTTCATTAGTCGATATCAAGGTCTCATCTCACAAATACAATATCCAATTAAAGATGAGGATCTTCAAAAGGTATTCATTACAAATGTACAATGGAATATACGCGATAAAATATTGTTGATGAAGTATAATTCTTTCCAACATTTATGCACAACTCTCTGAGATTACCAACTTTTAGCTAGTCAGTTTGAGAATCATGCCTCATTGGCTCTTGTTAGTCAATCCATAGCTAGAAAATCTCAAAATTGATTTAAGAAGAACAACAAGAATTTCATCAAGATCAATGGGTAACATTTGAATAATTGTCACTCACAAGTGTCTACTAATTCAAAGCCTCCCCAAGCATCATTTCAATTTAAATATGAACAAAGACAATTTACTCCATTATCAGATTCTCTCTATTCAATAATGACTCAATCAGTGAATAACAATCTTTTGTAGCTTCCTCCTACTCATCATTTCAATAGTTCAAGGCCACAAGGACCTTCATTCAATGCTAATGCTTATTGTCACTATCACCAGTCTCCGAGACATGATACTAAAAGATGTATGCATCTTAAACATGAAATTCAAGACCTCATCGATTCTAATATGATACAAGTTACTGGTGTGAATGACAATGGAAATAAGTTGGTAGCTCCTCCAAGTCAAAATCTACAAATCTTCACTGATCCTCTTCCTAAGCATAGCAACAATAATATGCTGGAACAAAATACAATAGAGCTTGAAGATGATTATCTTGACTATGATGGCATAGTGGGTATGTTAGAAGTGGATAAAACAACTGAAGAGTTACCTCACCCATGGAAAAAAAGGTAGTTATGTTGAGGTTCCTCCTTTGTCATCCCTATATGGATTAGGAGATAACTAACATGCACAAGCTATGCAATTAAAACAACCTATATGTCATCACTTGAAGCAAGAGAAAGTGGTGTCGATGAGAAGCATTCCATTTCATCGTGAAAGGATAATTAATAAGACTAAGAAAGAAAAAACAAGGAAAAGAACAAGGTGATTGTCTTCAGTGGGAAATAACACTAGTTCCCCTCCTCATAAGAAAAATAAGATTTTTAACATACAGGGTCTTGAGAAGCAAGCACCATATGGCTAGCCTGGAAACAAGAATCAATTAGGTATGAACTTCTTATATAATTTTCCACTCTTGATGGAGCACCTCTCTAAGATTCTTGCAAGATTGGCCTCTTCTTAGATTTATATATTTACATATATCATGTTGTGTTCCCTCGTGTTGTGTTATATGTTGTTTAGGTCTCTTTGGATGACCCTTGATACTCTTGTAAGGTCAAGGATACAAAGAGACTGCCTTTGTTGTGACCATTCTTCTATTTGTCTCTACATTCTTCTATCTTTCCTCTCCTCTATTTTATTTTTTTGTGTTGTGCCTTGTAGGCATAGCATTGTACAACATGTCTTGGGGTCATCCTCCTATGTGGTGTTCCTAAGGAACTTTGTCTCCTCTCTTTTTTATTGTTTACATTCTTTAGTGGCTCTACTAGATGACGGATGACGAAAAACAAAAGGTACTGATAAGGACTATGTGTCCCTTCAACAAGAAAGAAAAAATGGACCTAGTCCATATATGGATATGGGGTTGATATATATATCCAATGCTTGGCTAGTAGAATCACTCCGTATGATGTATTGTGTTGTGAAATCTCTTGTAATAAACTTTTGCAATACTCTCAATCTGTTCCAACACACTTTGGATTGTTTTGTATCTCACCTTGTTGTTACACTCAGTTCTAAGATACCTATAGTATAGCCTAATTGGTATACTCAGTTCCAAACCCATGAGTGTAGCCTTGGTATTTGATAAATAAAAACATGCATAACTTCTACAAATTGATTTGGTTGTTATCTTAGAGAAACAATTTCTAACCAAAGTTTATATCATGTTTATTATCTTATCAACTAATATTTATGTGTTTGTAAGAACCTTTAGTGATCATGGCACATGTCACCTTTGGGGGGAATGGGCTTTGTGAAAGCTCTTATTCCCTTGCATGTTTTCACTCTACCTTAATGTGCTTGATACCTACAAGAAGGATCAACCACCTTAATGTGGGGGCATATATAATGGTATATGTCTGAGTATCTTTTGACACTGACAAAGCATCTTTGAAAGCCCTCACCATGAGACAGGATGGTGTATCTCATGTACTAGTGCACATCCTTTTAAAAATCAAGCAAAAAATCCCTCATTGCAAGACATGATGATGTATCTCTTGATCTAGTGCATATCCTTTTATACAAATCCCTCATCTCAAGGTGGGATGGTGTATCTCTTGAGCTAGTTCACATCCTTTTATACAAATTCCTTAATATGAGGTAGGATTGGATCTTGAGTCATTCACTCTTAAGCATGTCTTTAGTGGTTGTGGTAGTGTAGCTCAACCATCAGGTGTGTTTGGTGTGTTTTAGATAGTGGAGTAGTGATGAGCTCCTCCCTATCACTTTTGTTTGTCATGTATAAGGTATATAGTGTGTCTATAGCATGCTATGGGGCACTCGTGTATTCCATGTGTCTTCCACATGTTTTATGTGTCTTCTCTTCATGTCTTTCATGTTTTGGCAGTCTAAAGTTGTGTGGCGATGAGTCCCTCCCTATACTATATGTGTTTTCTGTTAGGGTTAGCCGGTAGAAGATATCAATTAAATGCAAATAAAGATTAAAAATAGAGAAATGGAAATACATAGAAATAATAACAATGAGAGACAAGTTTTAATGTGGTTCACCCAAACTCAGGCTACATCCACCAAATAGAGAGTCCAATATTATTATCTAGTAAATCAAACTGATTACAATTAGCAATCCCTGCAACTTAATACCGCTGCAAAATGCTACAATACAATACCAAAACCCTAAGCCTTAGCTGCTTTTTATCAAGCTTTTGTCGGTTACAAAATAAGGTTTTCTTATGTTGGTCAATGAAAAAAATTAACTTCCAGTGCCCCTTGACCCCATCTTGGGGGCGCTGCCCCCAAACCCCCGCAAGGGGCGCTGCCCCTTGACCCCGTAGGAATTTGGGGGGAAACCACGCCGATAAAAGTGGGGTAAATATAACCTCCGAGTCTGATTAGGCTCCATATAACAACATTTTTTGTGTCTTCACATGTGTGTTTTATTTACTTTAATTAGCATTTCATATATATAGATATGTAATTGCTTAATCATGTTTTCTCTTCATGTCTTCTTTGTGTATTACATGACTGTATTCATGTCTTCTTTGTGTATTGTGTGCTTTGAAAGGAAGCTAGGTGTGTGGAAAATGATTCCTACACTAATCTAATGAGGAGAGAGCTATGCAAATTCATCTTTATCCTAACTATTAAAGCAATGTTAAACCATTAACATGAGATATTGGAACAAAACACAAGAACTAGAAAGAAGACAGAAGAAGAGAGACAAGATATATGTGGGGAAACCCCTTCTGGGTGAAAAACCCCACACTCCAAAACATAGCTCAAATGTATTATAGTAAACAATAACAGATTACAATACAGTTTCAGAGCCAATGCTCTTTTAGGAGTCTTTGAATGTTAAATTTAGAGATATTCTGGTAGCATAATAGCACTTATACAAAAGTTATCTATCTCCCATCCAAGCACCTATTTATATATAGTTTACAAGGCAAATATGGAACCTTCTAGAGATGGGCGTCCATCTTGGACTCATGCCCCAAAACCCATGCCTAAGGACATTTGTCCAACATCCCATCCTAAAGTGGGTGCCTAGTCCCAAGATAGGTTATGACAGATGCTCTTACGCACCTTACAACTGTCATAGAATCCATCATACACTGACTAAAAATATCATATTCCTCTTACATGTCATAACCTCCCTTGACCACCCAAAGATGCCTTTCTCTTGTGTAGAGATACTCACTGACACTTGTCATTAATTAAAAATCATTTGAGGTTTCAGGGGCGTTGCTCCCAAGCCCCCACGAGGGCACTGCCCTTCAACCCCACCCTATACCGCGATAGGGAGTGTACCAGGGGAACTACCCCTAGACCCCGCAAGGGGTTATGCCCCTTGACCCTGTCTTGGGGGCGCTGCCCCCAAACCCCCATTAATTATTCAAGGGGGAAACTGTGGCTGCCAAAGCCACCAAAATTTACCCTGCTACATATACACAAGGTGCTGACTATGCTAACTCAAAATGGGATAAATAAATACAACATTAGGAATTTGCAAAGGTTGAGACACCTTAATTCCCAACATGCTTCATTGTCTTTTCCATGTATTGTGTTGGTTTTTTCCTAGACTGGATGCTTTCTCCTAGTTATCCCTACAAGGTAGCCATCAATGATCAACAGGATCTTTGGGCCAGGGGCCAATAGTGTAGGAGATAGACTCTATAGATATCTCTTCTTCTTCAGGCTCTGCAAAACCTAGGGGGGTGTTCCCTATTCAACACCCATAAGATATGATTGTGAACTAGGGGATGTTGACACAAAGCAGATAAATCCTCCTTTATGTAGACCAAAACTATAAGATAAGTGCAAAGGGGCTAGCTTTGGGCCTATGTTCAGCTGTTAGATAGAGGATTCTGATCCTAAAACTACTTCTAAGGTCCTAAAGGTTTGTTTTTTGAAATTTTAAATTTGATTTTATATTTGGATGCAAAACTAGGACCTGGGTGTAATCTCAATACAAGACTAGACTGGTGCCTATCCAGGGCTTGGAGTCAATAGACATACACATGTGAATGATCAGCATAAACATATACCAAAGACTAGATTTCAAGGGGGTTTGTTTAGCACCTGCCTTACAGATACTTCCCAAGATTGAGTATTCAATTATCTCTGCTTATAAACATCCTCACTATAGTACATTCCTCCCAACACTTGATATAAAACATTTAATCTACTCCTTGAATAGAAGCGAGAAATCAAGCATTCAATACAATAAACCTATATTCTAGAACCATGAACACCCCTTAGATGCTTAGATTCAGAAGAAGAACACACTCAATTTGGAGACAGATAACAAAACACATGTAATATAGCATTACTCATCTAAATCAGTATGAAACCAGTAAATTTATGCATGAGACATACAACATGAGACTCATAAACTCACAAGACATCCAGAATAGGGCCACCAATGAAGATGTATCTTATCACAACACCAAAATTTTTCCACCTTTCAACAACAACAAATGAGTAACACCATCTACTATATACAACAAGAAGGTATACTCAGCATTAATTGCACATGGTTGACTCACAATTTCACCAGATACAGTGCATCATTAGTAAATAGCGCTCAACATTGAATGCAGCAGGTAGAGGAGGAGACAGGGTGGTTGAACCCGAGCCTTACACCGCCGCCTGGGGATTTTCAACTTCAATCAGGTACTTGATCTGTCCATGCCTTCACCCATACCCTGTAACATTCGCCATTAAAGGTATACCAACCCGCAGCCTTGGGAAATGCAGTAGACTGTATACTTTGGAATTTTCCCACCAAGAATCATGACCTGACTTTTTCAAATCATGTGGGAACTAATTATCCCACATTCACCCCGCAGCGACCTCCTCAATACTTTATAAACTAGGTCATGAGCACATATGATGTCATGCAATTTTACCTTGCGTGACCAAAAAACCATCCACCAAAACCCCATCATCATGACCCACACCAATGGTGAACCTCCTGCATGATATCCTAATATGCAATATCACCCCGATATTTCATATCACTGTGATATGAAATATCACCCTCATCGGAATATCACCTGACCAACCACATCACTTGATATAAAATATCACCTTGTGGGAAAATCACCCCGATAATAATGAACCTCATGTTGAACCCACTTGATATTCAAAATCAGCCTAATGATCACCCTCATCGGTGCAACCTGATGCATCAGAGAAGAAATCCTCCTCATCATATTCAAACCAAATACCTCACCGATGATCCTTCTATACTTGCTCATGTCCTCATAGGTGATTGGTGGGGCCCTCATCATATCTGTTGATAATAACATGTCAGAGACCACATGATGCACCCCACCAGATCCTAATGACGTCATCGTCATATTGACAAAGTAGGGTGATATTTGAAAGATGACTGATGTTTGGAGATATCACCCCCCACAAGAAATATGAAGTTAGACTGATAGGCAGATACTGATCCCTATGTAAAATTGACATCTGCACTATCAAGGTGATCTTGTAAGATGAGGTGTTATTTGAAACATGACCCCCTGTGGAATATGATGAAGCCATTAAACAAGCACTTCATAGATCAAGTGATTGCGAGGTGATAAAGTAACATTGGGGTGATATTCCAACATCATGGTGATCTTGACTAAGATGACGGATATTTGAAATATCACCCCCCTTAGAATATTAGGTCATATTGAAACTTTTCCTTAACACAATTTTTGCTCAAAACCTTGACTTCATGTCCAGGCACCAACATTGGCTTCGATTGGGGACGTGCAGGCATAAGGCTTCAGCGAGAACCAGATCATCTCCAGACAGACCAGGTAAAACACAAAAAAGGCAAAACACTGACTATACAAAGCATTTACAGAGAATTTACACATAATTTACAATTGTGCACAGAAGATAATCACTTATGAAATATAAATCTTAAGGAATTGACCGTGCACAGGCAATTCCAGCCTCTCACCATCTAGGGCCTGGAGAAAGTAGGAGTCCTCTCCATGAATATTTCTGATTAGGTATAGACCCATCCATATGGGCTCAAGTTTGCCATGCTTTCCCTTATCCTGACTCCTTGCATTCCAAATAAGGAGTAAATCATCTACCTAAAATTTCCTTTCTATAGTCCTTTTATCAAACATATATTTTACACTTTGTTGTTTCTTTATGTTTGTCCTGTGTGCCTCCCTTTTGACTTCATCTAATGCAACCAGCTAATTTATCCTTCCAGTCATTGGGTCTTCAATCTCTTCATCATTTTCCTGTATGAATCTATAAATTGGCAAGAGATTACTTATAGGCAGCCTAGCTACTGTGCCATATACTAGCTCAAAAGGTGACCTCCTAATTGATTTCTTCACTGTTATGTAGTTAGCCCATAGTGCCATCTTCAGCTTTGAATTCTAGGCTCTTTTATTCTTGTCCATCATCCTTTTGATGATCTTCATGAGGCTTTTATTGTTTGACTCTTCTTGACCATTTCCCTGTGGATGATATGGTGATGCATATGACAAATTAATTCCATACTTCTTGCAAAAATCAACAAATTCACTAGATCTGAAGCACATGGCATTATTTGTGACCACTTTGAATGGTACTCCAAACTTGATAATAATATTTTCCAGAATAAAATCCATCACCACCCTGCTTGTAACTTTTTTAGTTGGAATGGCTTCAATCCATTTGGTGAAATAGTCAGTAGAAACCAAAATCCAACTATGTCCTCCACTTGATTTTTCTAAGATCTCCCCTATAAAATCTATTCCCCACTGCTAAAATGGAGCCTCCATAGTTATAGTTCTAAGGGGTAATGCACCTTCATACTTTAACTTTCCTGAGAACCTTTGGCAAGGATCACATCTCCTCACCAACTTTTGTGCATCTGAGAAAAGAGTTGGCCACCAATAGCCTGCTCTAAGAATCTTGTGAGTTGTTGTCTGGGCAATATAGTGTCCACCACACACTCCTTTGTGCATGTCATTTAAAACATTCTTAGCTTCATTTTCATCTACACACTTGAGTATTACACCATCAAGATTCTTAAAAAACAACTCACCTTGAAGAATAATGTACTTGATTGCATGCAGTTTCAAAGTCCTTTTTTTTACTATCATTGAAATGGGAAGGACAATTTAAATTTTGCAAATAGTACACAATGTCCTTGTACCATTTAGATTCTGACACATTTATAATTTCATTCTAAACTATATTCACTTGGCATGCTTCCAAATTTGATTATGTCATTATTTTACCCAAACCTTGTCCCCTTACCAGTTTGGTGATCTGTATCTCTATGTTGAATTCTTGTAATTAGTTTATCCACCTGCATCTTCTTCTTGTTACCTCCTGCTAGGTAAAAATATCCTTGACTGCTGCATGAGGCACATATGCAATTGTCTGAGACCCTACTAGATATGGCCTAAAGATTTTGATTGCTTTAACCAATGCATATGCATGCTTCTCCATGATGTCATATTTTAACTCAGCTACCTACAATGACATGCTAAAGAAGGCAATAGGTTGTTCAAAACCCTCTTCATTTTTCTGTAATAGACATGCTGCAATAGTATGGAAAGAGTCAAATGAAAACAACTGAAATGGCTTAGAAAAATTAGGAGATTTTAACATAGGAGCCATCTTTATAGCCTCTTTGATGTTCTGAAATGATTTAATTGCTTCACCTTCCCAATTGACAGTTGCACCCTTCTTCAACATCTTACAAACATCTTTTGTGATTTCTGCAAAGTTGGGGACGAATCTTCTAACAAAATTAACCTGTCCAAAGAAGGACTGAATACCTTTCACTATTTTGGGAACTTGAATCCTGTCAATTGCAGCAACCCTTTCAAGATCAATCCTTCATCCTTGGAAATAATATGTCCAAGCAATTTTCCTTCCACTACCCCAAAAGTACATTTCTTTGGGTTGAGTGAAATACCATATTCTAGTGCTCTAATAAAAATCTGTTCTAAGTGCATGCAATGTTGCTCTTCCTTTTTTGAATAGGAAGTCAGATCATCCTGATATACAGCCAAGATTGAATCAATTAATCCTCCAAAAGTAACATCCATGGCCCTTTGAAATGTAGCACCTACATTTTTCAATCCAAATGGCATTCTCACATATACATATGTCCCCCATGGAGTGGTAAAGGTAGTCTTGAATTGTTCAAATTCTTTTACTTTCACCTGATTGTACCTTGAAAATCCATCCATCATGGATAAAAGTTCACAGCCGGTCACCTTCTGCAACATGGCTTCCATGTTTGGCAATGGATAATTGTCCTTCAAAGAAGATACATTCAAATTTATAAAGTCAACATAAAGTCTAATATCACCATTCTTTTATCTAACTGGAACAAGATTAGAGACCCAAGTTGAATGTCTGATGGGCATAATTATTCCAGCCTCCCTAAGCTTCTTGAGTTCTTCTTGCATTTTTTGAGCTAGAGTAGGATTAATAGGTCTTTGTTTTTGCCTGAATGGATTAGCTCTAGGCTTCAATGGTATCTCATGCTGGAATAGGTCTTCTCTATAAGCCATTAGGTCCTCATATGACCAAACAAAGACATGCTTATATTTTCTCAACAATGCAATCAGTATGTTCCTAATGTGTGGTTTGAGCTGTTTGCCAATATATACCTTTTGGGGGCATGAAATGTCCCCAAGTTTATCTCCTCCAAGTCATCCTTGTTTGTAGGAGATGCCTTTGTAACAAATTGATCTCTATTGTCAAAAGTTCTTTCTAAAGCAACCAACCCTCTAGGGATTTTGTTTGTCTTTAGCTAAATTACTTCATTCCCCAAAAGAGTCCCCTTTCCATCTACAACCTCTACAATATTCTAAAAATCAATCTCTTGGTTCTCATATTCATCTATGTAGTGTAGGAATCTCAACAAATCTTTGTCATCATCAAATACTTGCCAACTGCATATATTTTCTAGTACTGCAGGTTTGATTTTAACCTCAACATTTGTAACATCAGACAGAGTTATATCATCTGGCCTTATGGCCACATTAGCTAAAAAATCTACCATGACATTCTTTGATCTTTCAATCCAACTTATTGAAAATGCATCAAACAATTCAATTGTATCCCAGACATCATGTTTATATTGTTTTAACCTTTTATTTTTTGAAGCATACTTATCTCTAACCTAGGAAACAATTAACTCTGAGTCTCCAAACACTCTCAACATCTTAATCCTGTAGTTAGGGTAAAATTGCAAATAGGATAAATGAAGAATCAACAATGATAAAACCCTAGCAATGCACAATGAAGCACAAGACAACATGAAAATCAAAATAACAAATGTAAATGCAAACCGATCTCCACGCTATGCTCGATTTATCTCCATTGCTCTTCTCCACCTCGCATGAGCATGCAAGATTTTGAAGGATTATTGTTGGAAGAATGTTGGGTGCTCATTTCTGCAGCATAACATTAAGATGAAGATGCTAGAATGAATGATAGATGAAGGATGCAAAGGCTCTAATGATATTTTGACATCATGTGGATACTTGAGGATCAATGCATTATATAAAATTTGGTAGAATAATGGTACTTGAAGCTCAATGCATGCTAATGGCTTATGAGGGGTTTGATTTATAGAAAAGGCTTGGTTTAAATGGATGGTTGAGATTAAAAAGCTAATTGATTGATGTGGACGGCTAGGATTGATTCGGTTATCCCACTCTTCAAGGGAGTTGTAGTCATTTGACAAGTGTCAAGGAGAATAGGGCTCATGTGTACATAAAAGGTACTACATATAAAAGATATTAAATAAAAGGCTGTAGTACCACTTATCTTTTTAAATGAAAGAAGCACACATGTCGGCTAAATGATAAGATAAATTAATTAAATAAATAAAATTTATTTAATTAATTGGAAAGTCGGCTTATGATGAGAACTTAATTCAAATAAAATATTTGAATTAATTGGGATATGAGTTGGATATTAATTAAATAAATAAAATTTATTTAATTAATTGGATAGTGGGATTAGGATATGATGTGGAAATTAATTAAATAAATAAAATTTATTTAATTAATTGGCTAAGTAGGATAAGGATGGGATTAAGTTGGGATTTAGGACAAAATGGCTTATGATGTCTAGGATAATGTTTTAACAAGGTGTTGCAAGACATGGACAAAGTTGGGACAAATTTGGGTGTCTACATTTTGCCCCTCTTTGAGATGATGTTCGAGATGATAAGCTTTATGTTGAGTAACATCATTTCAAAGAAGATAAGGTATGGATAGAGAAAAATGATATGGGATAATGATCTAAGGATATGATGAAGATGATGATGATGATGGAAAGATAGGATGATGATGCCCCCTTGAGAGGATAGGTGGGTTGGACAAACGCGGGTATGCTCTCGAAAAGAAACAAAAGAAAGATAAGGGAATGGATAAAAGAAATGATGATGCGTTATGCTGCAATGGAAGGTGAGCAACCATGATGTTTGATATAGCACTAGACGTTATGCACCAAGGTATAAGGACCAGGGTGATGATGTGTCTCATGCCCCAGCATAATACAACCTTGTCTGGATACAAGATATGAATATTAGCTGGATTGATACTGAGATGATGCAAATGCAAGATAAAATAGTAACACACACAAGCAAGCAAGCAAGCATGCACAAATGATACAAAAACAAACAAGGTATTGCCCCTGTCAAGCTGTAAACCAATGATTAATTGTTTGATGATGATTATAGTTGAGAGTGTTGTCATTGCGGGGAAAGCTATATCCCTAGATCAACACAAGGTTGTTTGCTAAGTTGGTTGGTTGGTTGATTGATTTGGCTTACAACAAGGCTAGGATCAAGACCATTGATTGTGATTGGATAATGTGGCTTGATTGATTAGCTTGATTGGTATGGATTAAGGATTGACTTGCAATTGGATCATTGTTTGGAATGGTTGGAAGATGATGAAATGCTAATTAGATTGATTTGATGAAGGATGGATGATTTGTGGTGGATTGAGCTGCTTTTGATTTGTTGAAGTGATTGGATTTGTTTTGATGGTTGGCTTGATGTGATTGAATTTATTTGCTTTGGTGTTGAAGCTGATGATTGATAGGATTTGGTTTTTGATGGTTGGCTTTATGTGCTTTGGTGATGATGTTTGCTATTGCTGGGTTGATTGTTGATGATTGGTTGGATTATGTTGAATGATGGTTGGATTGTGTGATGATTAGAGTGTCCACTCGATCTAAGCAGAAGCAATTGTTCTCAGTGTTCTCAACAAAACAAACAAGGTATTTCCCTTGTCAAGTCATAAACCAATGATTGATTTTTTGATTTGTTGATGATAATAATAGTGTTGTCATTGCGGGGAAAGCTATATCCCTAGATCAACACAAGGATGTGGGAACGCTATATCCCATTGATGATGATTGATGATGATTGATTGGGCTTATGACAAGATTTGGATCAAAACTTGTTGATTTGATTGGATAATGTTCCTTGATGGATTAGCTTGCTTAATATGGATTAGTGTGACTTGAATTTTGAGATCATTGCTTAGATTGATTGGATTGATATGATTGGAAGAGGTTATTGAAATGGATGAATGAATGTTATTGATAGGAAGAATCGATGATGATGATTTGATTTTGAGTGAATGTTTATGGAATGGATTGTTTTGGATTGATGATGATTGGTTTTATTGCTTGGTTTTTTTGTTGGATATTTGATTTTTTGGATTTTTTTGACATATTTTGATTTTTTTGGATTTTTTTTGGATATTTTGATTTTTTTGGATTTTTGAATGTTTTGGAATGTCAATGGATTTACAATTTGGGTAGCCTTTGTGCTAGATACCAATGACAAAGTAGAAAACCAAGTCTAGGTGCAAGGATGGATAAATGGATGAGCTCATATTAAATGTGATGGCAAGATCATGATAGATGGATAGATAAGAGGATAGGCCGTATAAGGGATGGATGCTTGCCTCATGATAAACAGATAGGTAGGCTATAGTGGAAAACTCATGATAAATAGATGGGGATAAGCTATAAGATGAAAAGCTCGTGATAAGGATACACCATATTGGATGGATCATAAGGGAGCTAGGATGTGATCTTAAAAGGCTATGTCGCATAGGAAGAACTTGCCCCATTCTAGGTGGTAATGCTTATGATTTTTACATGATTGGATTTTGCATGACAAGGCTTATGATAATGTGGATAATGATAAGATGGATTGATTAGGAAGGTATGAGGTATACCAAGAGATATCTGAAGCATATTTCAACATTTTGCCCCCATGTCTTCCTCAAGATCAAAAGGAGGAGGATGGATAAATTGGTTCAATAGGATAGGCATGTTTATGTAATGGCTAAGGATGGTAGGTTGTAGCATGATAAGATAAGATAGGATGAAAAATGATATAATGGGATAGATAGTTTGGAAATGGATAGGTTGGATAAGACAATGTGCCCCCAAGTGTAAGTGACATAGAAGATCAACCTACACATGACGCCTGTTTGCCAGGTTTTCATCATGGTACTTATCCAAGGCGCCTGTTTACCAAGTTTTCACCATTGGACGAAGGGATTTCTCTTTACTATTTTGATTTTCTTTCTTTTATTTTCTTTTTTCTTTTTTTTTTTTGCTTTTAGATGGGTTGACAATTACACATGGCGCCTGTTTGCCAGGTTTTCACCATGGTAATGGATAGGAGGGACTCAAGTGTCTAGTGCTATGAATGTTGATAGTGTCCCATTAGAGATTGATGATGTCTTTACATGGACCATGTCATTATGCTCATAGATGTTGATAAGAGATTGCGTGGATGAGAGATGGATTAGGTAGATAGTGGATGATGAAATGGATTATGAAAGGTTCATGCAAGGATAGATGGATGGGGATAGTGGATTTATATAGGCTTATGGAATGAAGATGGATGAGAGGCTTATGCAAAAACATGAACCATAGGGATAGCATGGGGGAGATATGTAGGATAATGGATGGAAGATGGTGAGATGTAGTTATGTGGAGGTGCTACAGAGTGGAAGGGAACCATGACCAACGGTTGCACACACCGTAATAAACATTGATGCTTTTGATGAGATGGTGGTGTAGGAAGTAATGGGGATGTTTGCTTAGGGGATGGTTGACGAAGTGATTTAGGAACCCACATAGATTTAGTATTTTTAGTGCTTTTGTTTTGCTTGTGGGATTGTTGAAGGGAATGGAAGTTTTGGGTGGAAATAGGTTCTTGGATGGATATAGATGGTTGGGATTCTTGAGATGTGGATGAGGATGCCTCATTTGCTTTGCTAGCTATTTTCTTAGGAACCCAAACCATTTTGCTTTTGGGCTTTGCTTTTGGAGGTATGGGCTTGGATAGCTTTGTGAATGTACTTTGCTTAGAAGATGGATGATTTAGAGACTTTTCACATCGATGCCCTAAGGCATTAGGGTCCTTAGGAGTTTTAGTTGGATTTTTAGCTTTATAAGTAAAGGCATCCAATTGTTTATTTTGGAATCCCATGGGGTGGGTGGAGTGGATGGAATGATTGGAAGCTTCATGTTTAGACGATGTGTGCTTTTGTTGGCCATGATTAGGAATGTAAGGATACTTATGAATGATAGGTATATTAGGTGTTGGAAGCAATGGTGGCAAGGTGGATGGAGGGATATTTGGAGTTGGTAAAAGTGGAGGCAAAGTGGATGGTGGAAGGTGTATGGTCACATGCTTGTGACATTTATAGGATGATGGAGTTGGAATGGCTACATATGTTTTGGGTATATGATGGGGGGTGTGATGGAAAGTAGTAGGTTTAGGATGCATGAAGAGATTACCAACATCTTGGCCTTGTTTACCTTGGGGTGTGTATTCAAGGCCATATGAGCATGGAGGGACCTTGACATGGTTTGGCTCCAAAATACCTTGTTCATAAAGGCCTAGACCTTTGCCTTGGTAGCTCATGTTTTGGAGTATGCAATGGACAATGGGACTAGGTGTGGTTTGAACACTAAACTTGAGCTCATTGTTGGATGAAGAGGGTGAGGTGGAGGACAAAGGTTGTTGTTGTCCTAAGGAAGAACATTCATGGACAAAGGTTGTAAGACCAATAGGACATGATGGTGGACTTGAAGTGGAATCGATGGTGGATGTGGAAGGAGGATCATTAGGATCTTGATTAGCATCATGTTCATGTAGATCCAAGTTATTTGTTTGATCTTCTATGCTTATGTGTTATTGAGAGGCACATGTCTCATTATGGATAGGGCTAGATGGAGGATGACTAGGAGCAATTTGGATATCTCGCTCATGGATGGTTATGGGATTATGGATAGGATCAAGGTACTTTTTAATAGGTTCTTCATCATAGATATCATCTTGATCATGAGATAGATAAAGTTTTGCCAAATGGATCATCATGGTTTTCATGATCTTAGCTAGAACCTTGATCATAACTATGAGCAAAATAAGGATTAAGTGGGCTATAAAAGGGATAACTTTTCTCATGAATAAGGTCATGGTGATGGCTAATAGCTTGAGGGCAACCCATAAGTAGGTCATGGATAGGTGGAACTTAGAGGTGCTTTGATCTTGATTAAGACTAGGGTTCGATATTTCCACATGTTTAAGATTATGCTCTTGACATACCTCTTGACTTTGGATGGAAGTGGAAGGTTCTTGAGTGGACTTGATAGGCTCTTGACTTAGGCTTGTGGTTGGAGACTCTTGAATAGACTTGTTGGCTTGTAGATCGCATGATGGGCTTAAAGGGCTAGGCATGTTAATGGAAGGCTCTTGAAGAGGCTCAAGGATATGTGAACCACATGATGAGATTATAGGATTGGACATGACCTTTGGAAGTTCATTGGTAGGCTCATGAATTGGTGTTTGACATAGGGGTAGTCTATTCCTATCTAGTAGCCAATGGATCACATCCTTTGCAAGTGTATGGGTGGATGGGAAATATAATGGATGGATGATAATGGTAGATGGTGTTGGATTAGGATTAGGACAAGGATTAGGTTGAGAGCTAATTGGATTGGATGGATTAGGATTTGGACTAGATGGGGGTGATGTGGCACGATTTCCCATTATAGGAGGGTACACCTTGTAAATAATTGAGACAAATATTAGGCATTGATTTGTATTATGGCCTTTGGTCCTATGGTATGCACAATAATCATGTTCATCATATGGACTTTCTTCACATGGTTTGACTTTAGGAAGTTCAATGAGTTTTGCTTCAAGCATCCTTTGTAAAACTCTCTCAGCCGCATCCTTTGGTGAACGATTAGAATGACATGGCAAGGAAGGTAATGAAGGGCTTGGTGATTTGGAGGGTTGATGGACCAATGGACTAGGAATAGGATCACATGGTGGTGTTGGGATAGGATTAGTTGGCTCATGTGTTGGTGTGTGATTAGATGATGAAGGCCACTCTAGATTGGTATCTCCCTTATCAAAGGTTATTGGATCTTGCATAGGATAACTTGGGCTTGTTTGATTTATGTACAAGGAGCCATTGGGATTTGCATGTGTTTCTTGTTGCAGAGGTGGACTTAGGTCTATCAATGGTGCTTGATGGTCTTGTTGAAAAGGTGTACTTGGACGTGCTTGATTTATGTACAAAGCGCTATTGGGACTTGGATGTTGTTCTTGTAATATCACTTGATTGCCTTGTGGATGGGCTTGATAGTGCATTGGAATGTTAGCATGAGATATTGGATAAGCTTGAGGTGGATGTTCATAGGTTGATGTGGTATTGACTTGGTGGATAGGTGGATTAAGTTGATAGGATGGATATGACATGTGGCTATGAAGTGGATTAGGTTGATAGTGAATGGCTAAGGATTGTTGTACTTGTTGAGCTTGACTAGTGGCTAAAAGGTGTTGGACTTGGGTTATGAAGTATTGCAATTGAGGTGATTGGCTTGTGTGGGGTTGAGCTCTTTGGAGGAAGAATTGTAATATTTCAATGGCATCTTGGTTGAGGGGTTGTGATCCTTGATAAAGATTTTGGAGGAATCTTTGGAATTTGATTTCTAGGTCCTCTAGTGTAGACATGTTGTCACCAAGTGTTTGTCTTAAGTCCTTTTAGCAAGTGCTTGCTTAGGGATTTGGATGATGATGTGGAATGTTTAGATGATGTGTTTAGATTGATTTGTTTATGTGTTTAGTGTTTATAGCTTGATTCGGCAATGTTCAAACAAATGATTATGCATATACACACATGAATCACTCACGCAAGACACATAAGCAAGTTTTAGTTTGGAAGAATGTGATGATGGTTAAGCAAGCACATGAAGACAATTCAACAAGTCCTAGTAAAGGCAAGGCCACTATCACAAGGAGGTTCTAGTGAAAATCCAGGGGACCAGCACCCCACGAGCATCCAGCAAGCCACTTAAGACTTTAACTAACCCTACTAGGAGTTTTAATATACACAAAGGTACACCTCCTTTCGAGTTAGCACTGTATGGTGAGCGCTAATACCGGTTAGACTTGGCTTTCGCCTTATCCTCTAATTTTTATAGCGGACTGGATGAAAGTACTGCTTGAGGTCGTTCCCTTGGGGTGGATACCAAGGCAGGCCTCTCTAAGGCTAAACAAAAGCAACACAAGTAAATGTTTTTGATCTCCAAGTTCGTGTTGGGACGCGAGGAGAGAGCATACACATTTACTTGGTCACACTCGCATGGGGTTCATTAACCTTAGAAATTCTATGTGTGGAAGACAATGCAAGCACTTGTTTGTTTTAAAGCCCAAATCTAAATGTGATGAAAGACAATGGTCTATTTTAGCCCAATTTTTTGATGTGAATTTACAAACAATTGTTCATTTTATGCCCAAATCCAAATGTGTGATTCAAACAATGATTAAGATGAAAGATTAGAATGAGTGCACCTGATACAATTGCTTTCCAATTTGTTGTAGATGTTGATGTCAATGTTGCTCCAGCTCCTTATGATCACCCTGATTTGCGCCCAGAAATGCGGATTTATGAAAATAGTATAGTCGGCAAAGATCTGATTTTTTCACACTGTAAACAACCTCCAAATTAAATCTGCAAAACATAGACCCCCATTAGAATTTTAAGAGCTTTCCAGAAATACAAAAATTTCCAAAAAATTTGCTGATTTGCGCTCAGAATTACGATTTTATGAAAAAAAATAAAAACGTGATAAATCCCACAAAAATCGCGATAAACCCAAAAATTTTCTGCTGTAGCTTCCTTATATCATGGACAAACTTCTGGTAAAATCTTGTAGAAAAATTCATAGCCGTTTGGAAGATATGATGAAATCTTTAAAACCTAGGGTTTTGTCCAAAAAGTAGCAGATCTGCAACAAAAAGTTAATTAAACCTACAAAACGCAACAATGGGGGTTAGATGAATGCAAATTTTTACTACAAAAACCTGCAAAAAAAGATCAAGCGAAGTGAGTCCCACCGGGTGTGCCAAATGTAGTTAGGGTAAAATTGCAAATAGGATAAATGAAGAATCAACAATGATAAAACCCTAGCAATGCACAATGAAGCACAAGACAACATGAAAATCAAAATAACAAATGTAAATGCAAACTGATCTCCACGCTATGCTCGATTTATCTCCATTGCTCTTCTCCACCTCGCATGAGCATGCAAGATTTTGAAGGATTATTGTTGGAAGAATGTTGGGTGCTCATTTCTGCAGCATAACATTAAGATGAAGATGCTAGAATGAATGATAGATGAAGGATGCAAAGGCTCTAATGATATTTTGACATCATGTGGATACTTGAGGATCAATGCATTATATAAAATTTGGCAGAATAATGGTACTTGAAGCTCAATGCATGCTAATGGCTTATGAGGGGTTTGATTTATAGAAAAGGCTTGGTTTAAATGGATGGTTGAGATTAAAAAGCTAATTGATTGATGTGGATGGCTAGGATTGATTCGGTTATCCCACTCTTCAAGGGAGTTGTAGTCATTTGACAAGTGTCAAGGAGAATAGGGCTCATGTGTACATAAAAGGTACTACATATAAAAAATATTAAATAAAAGGTTGTAGTACCACTTATCTTTTTAAATGAAAGAAGCACACATGTCGGCTAAATGATAAGATAAATTAATTAAATAAATAAAATTTATTTAATTAATTGGAAAGTCAGCTTATGATGAGAACTTAATTCAAATAAAATATTTGAATTAATTGGTATATGAGTTGGATATTAATTAAATAAATAAAATTTATTTAATTAATTGGATAGTGGGATTAGGATATGATGTGGAAATTAATTAAATAAATAAAATTTATTTAATTAATTGGCTAAGTAGGATAAGGATGGGATTAAGTTGGGATTTAGGACAAAATGGCTTATGATGTCTAGGATAATGTTTTAACAAGGTGTTGCAAGACATGGACAAAGTTGGGACAAATTTGGGTGTCTACAAATCCCATGCTTCAGAGCCACATTCAATCTAAGTAACAGAGCCTCATACTTTGCAATATTATTTGTACAAGCAAACTTCAGCAAGAAAGAGAATTTTAGAAGCTTACCAGTTGGGGATAGAAATACAACTCCAGCACTAGAGCCTTCCTTTGCACAAGCTCCATCAAAATACATGGTCCATAGATCCTGTTGGTCAAGCTCTTAAATGCAAATGTCTCTCCCTTTACCCCCTTGATCATCTGAGACAACCCTAAAATTATCACAATCAGTATTCATAAAACATATATGCTCCTCTAACTCTTGATCCTTAATTGTTTCTGATGACCTTTCTTCTCTAATCAATTTGACATCCTTGCCATTCATAGGGATAATAGCATATGACAAGTCTAATTGCATACTCCCACCAATCAATGTTGCCCATCTTCTTGACAACAACATGCCATACTGTGGCTTGATATCAACAACTGTTATATTCATTTTGTAGGTCTTTTCAGGATATGCTGCTAATCTAAAATCCACATCTTTTATAATTCCAATGACTGGTACCTCCCTGGTATCCATTGCATAGAATTTTCCACATGCTTTGTCTATTTTCAATCTAGCTTGTTGCATGATAGCCAAAGGCATGATATTTGTTGATGCTCCAGAATTAAGCATACAATTCCTGATTGTTTTTCCATTAATAACAATGGAAACATAAAATGGCTCAACCTATGATGGACATTTTGTCATGGTCACCCCTAGATAAACCTCAGGAACCTCATCCTCTTTGACAGACATGGTCTGTCTCTTACCCTGAACCTTAACATTGTGCTCAGCCTGACAAGCTACCCCTTAGATCAAGGACACTGCCTTATTTTTGAATTCATCAACTCCATCAATTGAACAGAGACTTTTAACTAGGACAAGACTTGAGTTATGTCAAAAGGAACATAATTTTGTATGACATTTGTAGCCTAATCTACGGTTTTGCTCCTATCCTGAGCTAATCCAACTTTAATCTTAGTGGTGTGCTAACTGCTATCTATGACCTTGAGGGATCTCATTTTCTAACCTTTGAAAATCATGACCCACTTTTTGCTTAAATTTTTTCTTATTGTTGTTCCATTGTGTCTTTTGTGGTCCATCCCCTTTATGATTATGCACTGGCTGATTCATAGAGGTGCTTTCTGATTGATGTGGATTACCAATCTGAGCCTTACCTCTAAGGTCATAATTGCTCTTAACCTAAGCTACTGCTGCAGCTGTGAGAGCTCTAATTTCTTTGTTAGGTCTCCTCAGGTTACTTAGAAATATATGTAAGTCCTGAGCATATACATAGTTATCTTCATCATCATCATCATCTTAGGGAACCTGCTGGCAAACCCGAGTTTCACAACTCATATTTTCATCTACATCATAGGCAGAACACTCCCTATTTGTGGACAGCATATGGACATTATCATCCTCCACACAATGTGGCTCATTACATTCATCACAGGCAACAACATTATTATATAAAGACTAAGCAATCATACATTGTGACTGTGAGTGAGGCATCTGACATATTATGCACCATGGGGTGTCATTAACAATATTAATAGCCTTCTTCAAAGGGTCGGGTGTTTCCTTAACACTTTGATTCCTTGGATTTGTGTTGTTGTTTGGGAGAATGGGTCTACTATTATGCCAATTAGTGTTATATGGCATATCATGTAATGATGGTCTTCTTTCTTGCCTCTGGTAAACTTGCCTATCAGGACCTACCCCCTTTTCATTTTTAGCCATTCTATAGCTCAGGTCCTTGACAATAGTTGTCAATTTATCTAATTTATCCTCAAAAGTAGATGTGTTACCTTGGGTACTTTGAGGCTTATTTGAATTTTGCAAAATCTTCATATCATCCCTTCTGTTTGTCTTACCAGATGCCTTCCTATTATTTTCAATATTTGTTGCAATCTTGAAAGCATCCCTGAGGCTATTTGGACCCTTATCTCTTAATCCATATGTTGTTTTGGCATCAAAAGCATTTATATAGAGCACTATGCACATTGGTTCATTAGGCCTCATGTGATGTTGTAATTTGTTCAGCACTTTGGTAAATCTAGCATTGAAATCTGCAACCTACTCATTAGACCTCTTAGTGATACTAGTGAATTCATTTACAAAAAAGCTTGGGTTAGTCTTGTCACCATACTGTTCCTTGAAAATCCTTCTAAAATCATCCCATGATGAAATACTCCGATTAGGCAAGCCTTTATACCATTCCCTAGCTTCATCAACCAAGGACTGCATAAATAATTTCATGAAAACATCTTCATGCTCAACCTCATAGTTGTCCATGATATTCTAAAAAACTTTTAAGTGGTCTTCCCCTGACACAGTATTGTTCCTTGAAAACTTTGACACTTGTGGCCTCACATGTTTGTGAATAGGATTGGGGTAACCAAGAATGCCATCAAAAACTAGTTGTCTGAATCTATCCAGCTGCATAGGTTGTCTATCAAACTAATTTACATTTACATTTATATTTTCATTCTGTCTTTGATCATTTTGCTGATGATGGGCTAGGTTTCTATGCTGGTTTCTTAGCACATTTGTATTATCAAGGGTGGGGCTTGCATCTTGTTGAGCAGTTCTTAGAGCTTGTACTTTTTGTCTCATGTCATCTCTAATCTTCACAACCTGCAAATACTCAAATTCAGCCCTCAGGCTCTTGATCTCTTCAGCTAATTGTTCATCTTTGGGCATGGAAGAAGATGGTCCCTTTCCTTATTGGTCATCATCATCCCTTGGGGATTTAGCTTCTTCAAACCTGTCAGGGGGATCTAGGAAAGGGTATTCTTGGAACACTTCTGACCTCATTCTTAATCCACCACCCTGTTGTCTCTCATATGCATATTGAATATTAGCTTTTGTATTTGAAAAATAGGGTAGCCGTTGTTCTAAAGATCTAAGATTGTCTTGGATATTATCATTATTTCTAGGAGAACCTTCATGACTGGCTGGGACAGTCCCCTTTTTCCTATACATCATCTTTCTGGGTAATTCTTCAAATAGAGGATTACATAGGGATCTTCTCCCTTGCATACAAATTTTTACTTTACCAGTTGGGAGATTTGTTCGAAGTCGCCACCTATAACTAGGAATTATTTTATTTTAAAATCAGGGTTCTTTCTCAAAGAAGTCCCTAGTAGAGTCACCAGATCTCAAAGCAGTCCCCAGCAGAGTCACCAGATCTCAAAGCAGTCCCCAGTAGAGTCGCCAGATCTATTGGTTTTTTCCTAGACTAGATGCTTTCTCCCAATTATCCCTACAAGGTAGCCATCAATGATCAACATGATCTTTGGGCCAGGGGCCAACAGTCTAGGAGATAGACTCTATAGATATCTCTTCTTCTTCTTCAGGCTCTACAAAACCTAGGGGGTATTCCCTATTCAACACCCATAAGATATGCTTGTGAACTAGGGGACATTGACACAAAGTAGATAAATCCTCCTTTATGTAGACCAAAACTGTAAGATAAGTGGAAATGGGCTAGCTTTGGGCCTATGTTCAGCTGTGAGACAAAGGATTTTGATCCTAAAACTACTTCTAAGGTCCTAAAGGTTTTTTTTTTATATTTTAAATTTGATTTTATATTTGGATACAAAACTAGGACCTAGGTGTAATCTCAATACAAGACTAGACTAGTGCATATCCAAGACTTGGAGTCAATAGACATACACATGTGAATGATCAGCATAAACATATACCAAAGACTGAATTTCAAGGGGGTTTGTTTAGCACTTGCCTTACAGATACTTCCCAAGACTGAGTATTCAGTTATCTCTACTTACAAACATCCTCACTATAGTACATTCCTCCCAACACTTGATCTAAAACATTTAATCTACTCCTTGAGCAAAAGTAAGAAATCAAGCATTCAATATAGTAAACCTATATTCTAGAACCATAAACACCCTTTAAATGCTTAGATTCAGAAGAAGAACACACTCAATTTGGAGACAGATAACAAAACACATGCAATATAGCATTACTCATCTAAATTAGCATGAAACCAATAAATTTATGCATGAGACATACAAGATGAGACTCATAAACTCACAAGACATCCAGAACAGGGCCACCAATGAAGATGTATCTTATCATAGCACCAAAATTTGTCCATCTTTCAACAACAACAAATGAGTAACACCATCTACTGTATACAGCAAGAAGGTATACTCAACATTAATTACACATGGTTGACTCACAATTTCACTAGATACAGTGCATCATGAGAAAATGGAGCTCAACATTGAATGCAATAGGTAAAGGAGGAGACAGGGTGGTTGAACCTGAGCCTTGCGCTGCCGCCTAGGGATTTTCAACTTCAATCAGGTACTTGATCCATCCATGCCTTCACCCATACCCTATAACATCCACCATTAAAGGCATACCAACCCGCAGCCTTGGGAAATGTAGTTGACTGTGCACTTTTGAATTTTCCTGCCAAGAATCATGACCTGACTTTTTCAAATCATGTGGGAACTAATTATCTTGCATTCACCCTGCAGCAACCTCCTCAATACTTTATAAACTAGGTCATGAGCACATATGATGTCGTACAATTTTACCTTGTGTGACCAACAAACCATCTGCCAAAACCCCATCATCATGACCCGCGCCAACAGTGAACCTCCTGCATGATATCTTGATATGCAATATCACCCCGATATTTCATATCACCCTAATATGAAATATCACCCTCATCAGAATATCACCTGACCGACCACATCACCTAATATAAAATATCACCCTACAGGAAAATCACCCCGATAATAGCGAACCTCATGTTGAACCCACTTGATATTCAAAATTAGCCTGATGATCACCCTCATCGGTGCAACCTGATGCATCAGAGAAGAAATCCTCCTCATCATATTCAAACCAAATACCTCACTGATGATCCTTCCATACTTTCTCATGTCCTCATAGGTGATCAGCAGGACCCTCATCATATCTACTAATAATAACATGTCGGAGAGCACATGATGCACCCCATCGGATCCTGATGATGTCATCATCATATTGACAAAGTAGGGTGATATTCGAAAGATGATTGATGTTTGGAGATACCACACCCCATAAGAAATATGAAGTTAGACTGACAGGCAGATATCGATCCCTATGCAAAATTGACATCTGCACTATCAGGGTGATCTTGTAAGATGAGGTGATATTTGAAACATGACCCCCCATGGAATATGATGAAGCCATTAAACAGGCACTTCACAGATCAAGTGATTGTGAGGTGATAAAGTAACATCGAGGTGATACCAACATCAGGGTGATGTTGACTAAGATGACAGATATTCAAAATATCACTCCCCCCCCTCGGAATATCAGGTCATATTGAAACTTTACCTTAACATAGTTTTTGCTCGAAACCTTGACTTCATGTGCAGGCACCAACATATTGCATGCTGCCTTACTATATTCAATGTGTCTGATGTGATTGTTAAGTGTTTTCTTATGTTTCCTGAGCTTTGGGGCTAGCTATAGTCTTCAAAATTAGGGTGTGCTTGATATGTCTAATGTTCTTTGACCATAGTTTAATGTATGTATGGATCGCAAGGTCATACATACATTAAAGTGGGGGCTAAATTTTATGGAGTAAAAAGTGACGACATATTTTTTTACCTCCTAGTTTAGCTCTTAGGTCCTATTTGCTTCCTTATACTTCATTTTATAGTATAATTGATCATCTCGAAGGAAATTACCCAACACGCAGGACATTTTGGATCCTTGGGACCTCCTTTAGCTTAACCCTAACCTAATTTAGGCATGTGGACTTTGGCGATAACCGCCCAAGTCTCTCCTAATTGGTCAGGGCTAACTTTTTGTAGGTCAACTTGGGCCCTTCCAAAATGTTTCTCCTTGTCAGATCTTGTGATTTAAATTCATAAATATTATTAGGAAAGCTTATATAAGTGATTTTATGACTTCATTTTACACCTAGATGGATAACGTGAACTTACGATATTGGAGCAAAGAGAATTCAAAGAATTCATTGTGTTATTGTTGCAGATTTGTGTTTATATTTGTGTGTTTGTTCCAGATATGGCATAATCATCCATCTCCTTATGAGTTGAAGAGATTTCATCCTCCTAAGGACATCACCTCCAAGGTGACATCATTGCTATTTGAATCATTTGAATAATTTCATCATTTAGATTATCTTTAGTCTCTACCCTACAAGGACATGCTCTCTCATTAACAATGATGTTGGGAAAGCTTGAATTTTAAGTTGGGATTTGACTGAGGAAAATCCCTAAACACCACAACCCCCAACCCCTCTCTTGTCATCTTGTGTGTAGGTTATAGGTACAAGTTTCAAGAGAAGAGGAGATATAGGGAAGCAGTGTAGGAAATAGAGTTTCAGGATCCAGAAACAGTTCCAAAATATTCCTCTAACTAGAATTGGGCAGTTGCCGCCCTAGTCTACAAGGCCTAAAGCTTCTAGATCTAATTTTTGAGCATTATTAGTAGCATTTCATCAGTTCTGACCTTTGGAAAGATCCAACATCTAGACTTGGGAAGTTGCCAAATTTGTCCTCTAACACCTCTACTTATGAGAGATAGGTTTCAACATCTTATTGATCCTCTCTATACTTTTGGTTTCTAGATTTCTATTATCAATCATTTGTTTCATGTTGATTATCTTCTAACTAGGGTTTCCTTCATACTTAGCTGAGGGTTTGATAAAAGCTTGGTTGAATCTTATCTTTCCTTGACAAACAAGAGCGCAAATATCAGTAGCTAAGCCCTCTTCTATTTTGTAGAGGTTTGGCTCGGTCTTTGTCCTTAACTATTAGACTAAAAAGAGGGTTTGATCTAGTATTGTACTCACACATCCTTTGCATCCCTCACCCTTTTACCATATAACATGACTATAGAGGAGGGGGATAAATGATTAATCAATCATTTTGGCAAGGCTAGGTACCAATGTAAGTACCAATGTGGGTATAGATGAATAGTAGAATGTACATGAATAGTGTGTTAGGACCATTCAAAATTCACCTAGTCCCACTTGGTTTCATACATTTTTCTTTCCATAGGCCCATCTTAGGATCCATATTATTTTTACAACTATACCTAAAAACCACTTGATAATCTAATATAGCCATTTCACATCACAACCATGCATCGCACATTGGAGTTGGTCCACACAAGTGATTCTATTTGTTACCTCAACTCCGTGATCCACCAAAAATGCCTTGGTAGGTGTGCATGAGCCAAAGGAAGTGAAGAGTCAATTATTGCTTTCCCGTAGCATGCAAAAACTCCATTTGCGGTATCATGGTATACAGAGGTTGACTACTACAGCCCCATGGAGGTCTCAAAATGGATTGGCTGGCTGGCAGTATAAGTTTGAGTAGCTTATATTGCCTCACTGTGACCCTGTGGCAGATAAGAGGTTAACCTTATGGTATAGTGGTAAGAATTAAGTGGCACCATGATCCTGCGATTGTCAAATCTAATGCATGCGGTAATTGTGGCAAGAAGGGGTAAAGAAAGTCCTGCCATCCTGTGGTAGTTCCATGTTGGGCTTGTGAGATAGTGGTGAAGGTTAAAAGTGGATAGAATATGTTACCAAGGTCCTGTGACTGAACAAAATTAGGCCAGCAGTAGTGCCGTGCATAGTCAAGGAGACATGCATTCCTATCCTATCGTCTCGCAGATCTAATGAACTAACTATGCAGTATCATGGTAAGCATTGAATGCTATGACAATTACCCTATCGCCCTACAAAGGTCATCATTTATACATATGGGTGTGTAGAAATTGATAGAAATGATTATAAATCTGGTTGAAATCTCCCAGCTATTAGATATGTCTGAATTGCCAGTCTAAATTCGAAGTGATATAAAAGTTGAGATTTGACAATCTCTTGGCATGCATAGATTAATGGTGATGTGATCAGCTCTATGACTGAATAAAATCTAGATTTTCCTTGCATTTCCTAATTCAAACACATTTGAGGTGTTCAATGACTGCAAGCTCAAGCTTTGAAGTGTGTTCTACTAATTCAATTTGACCAGGTAAATCAATTCTATCTCCTTCTGTGTCAAGGTTGATATTTAACTGCATTCTTCTTTTAACTGGTTTAGTAGAGCAAGTAACTATCAAAAACCTAGTTCATAAAAGCATCAAACTATGGCACCTAAAAAATTTGAGTCTATAAGTAAGAAAACTAAACCACCTATTCCCAAAGAGAAGAAACAGGCCCTTGAACAGTCTCTATTAGACATTCTACCTAATTTCATTGATAAAGGATATAAGAAGTTATTCAATGATGTGGAAATTGGGTGTTGTGATGCCAAAATCCCCATCTCAAGTTGGAACCTCTTTTGGTATTTCTGTGAGAAAAAGAATGGACAAGGTCCTATTGCCAACCCTTGGAATTTGAATTTGGCTAAACTTGTGGTGCCAAATGTATTCATTGATGTTGATTTGATCAAAATACTGGCACAACACTACCATGCAGCTACTCAAATAGTTAGATTACCAAATGTCTCACCCTTGGGGGTTGTGGATATAAATGTTATCACTGATTGCTTCATTCTTAGAAAGCAAGCCCTCCCAAAAGTTGATTTGTAGAAGAGTGAATGGGAATATACTAGTTTGAGGAATACACATAGGAGTGATGAATTGCCCATGTATATGTGTAAAGGGGCAAACAATAGAAGGATTCCAATCCCAACCACTACTGTTGAGCCTTTCTCAGTTGATGAATTTATTGTGTATTTCAAAAGGATCTATTTTACTTTCTATCAGGTGCTAGGCATCGATGCCTAAGATAGAATGCCAATTGGCATCATGATGATGGCCATGAGAATACATAACCCATAAGTCAATGTTCAGTATGATTTTGCATCATTTATTGAAAAGAAATTGCATGATTGATTATTATAGATAAGGGAAAACAAAACACCCATAGATTTCAAATATTATTCTTTCTTTTGTCATTTGATATTGTATCAAAACAAGGGAAGGTTGCCCAATAGAATGGATTTGAGCATGATGGATCAAAAGAGATAGATACTTCCTACACAATGTTGGTGTTACATCTGGGATAGCAATTGCCAGAATGGTAATCACATTGTGTTTCATGATGACTTTATTGTAAGAATAATGGCTTCACTGGGGTTTCTTTCACCTATGCTTTCTAGAGGAAGTTTTTGAGATGTTGAGGCCTCTTTCTTATAGGCCATGACAAATTCACAAGCATAACTTTGTTGATTGGTTTTTCTTTCTTGACCACACTATAATTAGAGTATATGAGTGTACTTAGCCACCCCATGTGTTGCCAAAATTTGTGCCATACAGACTTGCATTTCTTGGGTTTATGTGGTAGATGCTCTAGATGGAGAAAGATGTAAATGAAAAAACAAAAGAAGGGAACTGTGTTTAGTGAGTGGTCAGTTGGTTTAGATACTTTGGAGGAACTACAAGCCTATTTTAAAGAAAAATATTGTTTGAAAGAAAGAATAGAAAGGGTTTGTGATCTAGAGGGTCACATGAACTATGTTAGATAGGTCATTCTCACCAAAATGGAGATATTCCATCAAATTAATTTTGATGAGGATGTGATTAAAAATTGCCTTACACCAGAGGAGGTATATGATAGAAAAAGGAAGTGGGAAATTTTGAAGAGGATTGAGGATGACAAAAGGAAACAAAATCCTAATTTTTCAAGATTTTTTATTGAAGAAAATGACTCATTGAAAAGAATAAATTTGATAATTGATAATTTTGAAAGGATATATAGCAAAGGCAGAGAGCCAACCTACTAACGATGCTAAGCTCCCAACAAAGAGATCAACTAGAGTGGTAATTGAAGAACCTCTGATGCCATGTCTCTACATGACCCCTCTCTTCCTGATCAGCCACCATCAAAAAGGCAAAAGGTTGATGATGTGACCCCTTTGGTGCCATATGAAGTGTTAGAAGGAATAAGAGATACTGATGAAGTGGCTACTATTTTAATGGATATGGGAAGTGGTGAGGAAGTTGATCAACCCCTTGTTGGTGTAGAAACATAGGCACACAAACTAGAGACAAGGAGGATGAACATACCCAAGGTGAGCCTGAATTACAAGAAGATTAAAGGGTTGTGGCTTTGATGAGATTCATGGAAGATGATGAATTCATCAACACTCTAGAATTCAAAGATTTTTGGTTGAAAATGAAGATGAAGGAGTTTGATGAGAAGGTTGAAATAAATAAAGTGGGTGTTGATGAATCTCAACATGATCAAATTATATCCCAGATTTTCAAGGACTTGAAAATTGATGAAATAAATGTCAGCCCTTATGGGGATAGAAAAATGGTTTTGAAGAGTAATATGTTGATCATCCCTAGCCTCGAACTATTGAAAATGTTTTTGATGGACTAAGTGAGAAACCAGGATGACCTCATGATGGTCTCTGAGTTTGATTATGAGGATGGTGTTAGTGGTGTTGGGTTTAATACAAAAATAGAGACCCTAGCAATGTGGGCCACACAAAATATTACTAAAAAGCCAAGATTGCTCGATGTGGTCCAAAAGATGAGGGGAACAACCTTGGTCAAAACATTTAAAGACACCTCATCCCTAGAAGAAGCCACTCTCACTATGTATTCAACAATGTTCACACATGTTGTAGTCAAAAACATGGAGTAGAAGTTGCTTGACGATGAAAAATTTTGTATTGAGATGAATGAAGAAGTCAATAGACTATATTTGAAAAATGTGAAGTTGAAGAAATAAATGAAGAGTTCTAGTTCTTCTCAGAGCCAAGCAATTATTCCATATCAAGCCCCTGTGCCACAGGAAACTGGTCATAATATAGTCCCAGTTGATCATTTGAATGCATTGAAGTTGAAGTTGGAAAAAGAAATTGAAGATTTGAAAAATAAAAATCAAAAGACAAAAGATGTGGCTAGATTGAAAATTCTTGAAGTGTTTGAGAAGATCTTGGAGTATAGAGTCAAACTAGTTGTTGACAAGTTGGGAGATGTGCATGAATGCTATTCTTCCTTGTCTCGGGCCATTGAACAATCGAAGGTCAATCTTTCTATTTTGGATCCACTGTACAATAAATGGCAACCTACACACCATACACTGATCACTCTATGCAAAGTTCTACAAAGAGATCTAGATTCTCCTGCTGCTTTGAAGCCAATCGAGAAAATGGTAAGGATGATTTTAGACGAATTTCAGTATGTGAATGGTGAAAGCTAGAACATGCAGGAAAAGATTGATTCATTTGTCACTTTTAAACACTAATTTATTCCTTCCATTCTAATAGAGGATAAATAGATCAAAAGTTTTGATGCATGGAAAAATGAGTTTGGTCAGAATGTTTCTCAAGTCATTGATTTCTTGAAAAAAATGAAAACATTAAAATTCTTAGTTTCAATGTGATTCTGAATAGAGTGATTTCTCTAGATGTTGGATATGCAAAGTTCATCATTGATGTCAAATTGTTGTTGGACAAAAGATGGAAAGATCACTAGGCCAATCTGCTCCAGATCCAAGAATATAAGTGGCCTAGTGATTACACAGTGTACCAATGGGAGCAACAATAATTGACAACTAAAGAATGAGTAGGCCAAATATGCAGTGGAGCAATGAGCATCAAGCTGGCATCAACATGGCACCAAAAAATCTTGGACATCCTCCTATTTTGTCTCTTTCTTTTCTTTATGCTTTTTAATATGTATTCAAAATATATTTGGCAGTCTTTTTAAGACTTGTCAAAAAGTATATATTGTAATAGGTCATATTAAGGGGTGGGTATGTGAAAAGTCATTTTTGGAATGTGAAAGGTCTAAAGCTTGTAGCTTCCTTCACCCCTATAAGAAGGAAACCAAGACCTTGGGAAAAACTCTCTAGGAAATTGAGTTTGAAAAGAGACATTGTAAGGCCTATTCTTCAAAGCAATATCAATAAAGTAAACTGCATTTCTATGGTGCCATATATCTAGTTCTCAATTGCTTGTTGAATGTTAATGTTTCATTTTATTTGGTTGTCTCTATTTTCCTTTCTCCTTGTTATTTGAATTAGTATATCAAGTATATGTCTAATTTGTCAAAGCATATTTCATGTTTTGGGTGATTTATCTGATAGGGTTTCCTCAAGTAGGAATTAAATTCCATTGAGTAGATCATTATAATTTGGAGGATTCAATTTGGATAACTAGGTAGAGCCAGATAGAAACAATTTGTCATGTTTATGCTAGTCATAGACAATTCCATGCCAAGTAATTTGAGTTGTGCCTAGATAGAAAGCACAAATCTTCCTGTGAATAGACTCCATTGCCTAGAAGGCACTGATCAATTCTTTTCTAGAATCATTTCCTTGTATCATATTTCAAAATCCAAATTTTAATTTTTTGTTTGTAGGAGTAGGTGTAGTGGTAGAACATAAAAATAACCTATTCAAATTACATGCCAAATCTGAATTAGGTTAAGATTGGATGATCTAATTGATAGAATATCATATAATCCATAATCTGCTTACAAGTCACCAACAAATTTCAAGAAGTGATTAATCATTGGTGAACAAAAGGTAGTTGGCCAAATTGGTTGCATAACCTAAAATTATAAAGCTTGGCATCCTTTTAGGGTTTTGCATACATCAAATTTGAGAACCAACAAATTGGTGACTCTACTGGGGAGTTACAAAAAATTTAGGTTCCTGGAGCTATGGAAGACCAAAAGACAAATTTAATATTTTCCTCTTTTTTAAAAGGAGGTGGCGACTCTAGATATAAATATCTGAAGATTTCAAATTGCAATATAATATCATAACTCTCCAACATGGATGTCAGAAGGTCCCAATAGAATTGAAATGACAAGAACCAAAGGTTTGTTGAAAAGTGCAAAGAAGGTTCAAAACCCCTGCCTACTGTAAATGCTTCCAATGGTGATGGGATAAATACTATGAATAAACCTGTTGTTGTTGCAAGTATGTGCCTAATCGGTGTTGTCATTGATGTCAACATTTCTTTGTTGTCATTGGTGTCAACTATATCTTATTTTTGTATTTGTTTAGAAGCTTTATATGTTGAGGATATTGAGAAAATTTGTCCCTCTGGAAGAAACAATGAGTTGTAGTAAATTGTAGTGAAGACAATGTGTTGTTGATAAAAGAATGACGTAGAAGATTGCTCCACATTTCTTGTTGATTGAATATATTGGTTAGTGGATTGGAAGATAGTTAGAGGCATGTCTGAAGATGCTACATTCCAATTTTGAGCCTTCGATATGAAGAATTGAGGAAGTTGTGTTCACCAGAGTAAAACCTACTTTTTCTATCTATTCACTGGTGTTTGGGAGAAAGTATTTTGCTCCACATTCCTTTACAATTATGTATTTTGGTCTATGGTTCTAGAGTGATGTCTGGGATGATGGTATGCACCTAAAATTGCAATGGTTCATGATTTGGTGGTCCACAAGTGATCTTTCTTTAATGACAGTTGATGACAGTTGAGTTCTTATGCTCTGGTTGGAGATTGTTGTTCGAGTGATTAGATGTTGTGCAGATGTTCCTAGCAACTACAACATGCTTGTGGATGTCTCATGATTATGTTCCTACCCTTGCATTGGTCTGTAAGGAGTATTTTGGATCAAAATTGAAGATTGTTCCCAGATAACATAGTGTGAGATCTAGTCTTAGCTAACTCAGATGATTCCACTAATTGCAGAGATTCATAGAAGATTGTAGAAGTGTGTAATAGTGTAGAAGATTGTATTTGGGCACTTGCTAAGGTGTGATGTGATCTGCTTATAATTTTTTGTCTTCTCCTTAGCATATTTTTGTATTAGGTCAAGACCTATTTTATATGTTTGTAATATCATGATTGGAGAGTGGTCCAATGCTTGATAAATGTAATGTGGTTGTAATGCCAACTTTGATGAACATTCCAAAGTCGATGAATGATATATATACTTGTAATTGAGTCATGGAAAAGATGTCCTTGTGTAAGAATGCAAAGAAAAGGGAAAGAGTAAAAAGGTAGAGCAGAGTAGAGAAATTGTTTTATGGTTCAAATGAACTGAACTTTGGCATGGTGTAGATGATATCATCTCAATTCAAACCCTTAGTAGTGAGCCACCCCTTAGCTGTGAGCCTCTTTGAGCAATGAGCTCTAGGAAGTGAACCTTAATGGCATCAAGCCTTTGATTTTTGGTATTGTGCTTTACATAATAATCTTGTGGGTTAACCCCCACCATGGTTTTTCCCTTTATAGGGTTTTCCACATAAAAATATGGTGTCTATTGTGTATGATCTTGTCATTGTGTTAGAATTACTAATTTTGTGTTTTCATGTTCTAATCATAACAACAGTAAATAAGTGGATGTCGTTTTAAGATGTAGAAATTATTTAAGTTTTGTGACAACTAATTCACCCCCCTCTCAGTTGTCTTGTGCATTTCAACAATTGGTATCAGAGCCAAGTTCTTTGGAAGAAAGTTTGACTACTTGAGGTTGATCCAGGATGTCGTATAAGAAGGAAAGTCTACAGTTTTATAGAATGAACTATTCTATCTCGAAGATCTGCATGAAAACACATCTCCTCTATTTGGGTTATAGTGTTTGCAAAATAACCTAAAATAAGTATGAAATACCAAAGAATGGCTTGCAAACTGAAGATGAGATCAAGCAATTTGAGTTGAACATAAAACCCAAAGATGCCTTGGTAAGCACCTTATTTGACACCGAAGTAACAAAGATCATGGAGCTGGAAACTACTTATGAAATTTGGGAAAAGTTGAAGAATCTATATGAAGGAGATGAATCTGTGAAGAGTGCCAAGTTGTAGAGTTTGAAGGTAAAATATGAATGTTTGAAGATGAGTGAAGATGACAATATAACATCCTTCATGCAAAAGGTCAACGAACTTGTGAGTAGAATTAGAAGTGTGGGAGGAAAAATTGAGGATATTGAAGTTGTGAACAAAATTCTTAGATCACTGCCTAAGTCATATAGTCATAAGGTGGCTGCAATTGAAGAAGTAATGACAGTGACAAAAATTACAAAAGATTAGCTACTCAAAAAGTTGACAGCCTTTGAAATGAGAGAACTTGGTGATTCACTTCCAAAGATAGAGACTTCTTTCAATGCCATCACTTCAGAAAGAACCCCCAGATCTGACAAGTACATGGTGGAACTAGATTATGAGCTTAAAGAACTTGAAGCCAACTTTGTTAACAGTCTGCCTAGAGGTACTGGTAAGTTCAAAGACAAACTACCTTTCAAATGTTATAGATTCCTCACAAGAGTTCCTAAGCCAAGACCTAATAGACCTAGTGGTGCAGGAGCACCCCTACAAGACAGGATATAGGTTAATTGTCCGCATGACAGGACATTAGTCTATTTTTAGCATGTTTGACTTCATAATGTAATAAGGTCCATTAGACCAATGCATATGTATTAGATCAGCCTAGGAGAGTGTGCAGGCAGTTAGAGTTCATTATTAGGTTGTATGAGCTGTCCTCTCCCAGCCGCTTGGAAGATCCCAGCCGCTGGGAATCGAGTTGGTAGTACTCGTAGGATATTGCTATAAATAACTCAAATCAGTTAGGGTTAGATATCATATCATATCAGAGGTAGTAGTTATGTTATGTTGTACTGGTGATTGAGTGAGATCCTGTTGATAACTGAGAGGGGGGGGGGTGAATCAGTTATCCTAATTATTTCCCTTATTGAACTTTCTTATTAATTGATGCAGCATTGAATCAAACACAAAAACATTACCATGAAATAAGAAACACATAACACAGTATTTTTGACGTGGAAACCCTGTTAAGGGAGAAAACCACGGGGTGATTAACCCAAAATTATTCTCTGTTAGAAGAATAGGAGATTACAAAAAATGGCACTTGCCAATTAGGGCTCACTGCCCGAGCACACTGCTCACAAGAGGCCCACTGCCTACAAGAAGACACACTGTCTACAAAGTGATAAGAATCACAGTCTTGAACTGATTGGAAGCATCTGTATATGCTGGAGTTTAGTTCCGGTTAGGCTCAGTACACTGATCTGCTGCACTTCATCTTTCCTCTGTTCTTTATTCTGCTATCTTTCACATACCGGATCCTTTTTGCTACTTCTTCTCTGTTCTGTACTTCTTCACATATATCTTCACACCATCACGCACTTCACAACTAAATCCATCCTCTACATATATCCGCACAAGTGATTTCATCACCTTTCTAGTCGGCATCCGGAACAGTCTAGTTTCTTACAAACTCTTGTTCTATCAGCTGAATCCTTCCTCACCAAGCAATGCGGATCAAGCATATACTTGTAGATATCATTAATCATGTCAGCCAAACATGATTCATGCCTTCACAACCTCTATCATCAATAGTAACACATCCGGAAAGTAGTCTGATACTCTGTCAGTCAGTTCTTCCTCTGTTTTCACTGTCTCTCAGGAATCCGGTACTCAACTATTCATATCTTTCTCCTTGTCCATCACCGGAGGCTAAATCCTTGGAATATACCACTCAAGGTAGTCCTCTTGACTTCCCCAAATCTGCACTGTACCAAGACACTTCCTCTGAGAGATCCGGATCAATCTGTCGGACCTTGCCACATGCTCTGTTCTTGTTCACCGGACCACAACAATCTTTATTCTGACTTCCGGTAGAGACACATTATAACTTGCGGATATGTGGGATGACCTTTGTTGCCATCAATGACAACAACCATGAATCCATATAGTGTCTCTTGCCAACAGATCCAGAGATCAGTCCAGACATTGTGAAACATTGTTCAGGACATTTGTGTTTCATCTAAATAAGATCTCATCAATTGCATTATCTGGTTTATCAGTTGTTTATGTTTTGATTTCTGTTCTGATTACAAGTTAATGGATTCTTTCAACCCTTCCACCAGTTGATTATGTGAATCAGTGGAATGGTCATGTATGATAGTTTAGTTTGCATTTTAGTTTTCTGTTTATGCATTTCATTGTGTGAGAGATCAGTTAGTAGCATGCTATGAATCAACCTAGCATCCTCATGTGCTAGGTTTAGGAAGATAAACTGTTAAGTTTTGATCTGAAGGTGATCCGGCCCGATCATCATATTTTCTGTGTGAAATTGTGCGGTTCTGTGAGTTTGCATGCAGCTGACGGATATACAGGGATCTGCATGTGCTTTTCCAGACGGAGTGAATCGCATTGTCATCTGTGAGTATATCGCTATCCGGATCGGGTTATGAAGCTGACGAAGACTATATGTTTCAAGTGCATCAGGATGATATAAGTCAGATATATACTCAGTGTGTATATCATCGTCAGGATCATCTTTCGTGTGTATTCATCATCCGCATATCGCTATCGTATGCAGGAGTGAAAGTTCACTTTTCGGCTAAGGACCGGAAAGATCATCATCAGGATATTAAGAGATTACCCGGATATTCATTATCATGTTGCGGAGGATATAAGTGTCTTATATCCTGTTGACATCATCATCAGGTGCATGTGACGTCATCGTCATCAGGATATTGCGAATATCACCCTATGCAAGTTTATCCTGCTGTCGCTAAGTGTTTTGGCATTGGCGTAAGTCATCGGCATAAAGTTTGGTTAACATCATTAGGATGTTTCAATATGACCGGATAAGTCATATCCTGATGCTGTTGGTTGAGTAGTCAGATATCGGGGTGACGTAAGCATCAAAGGAAAGGTGCTTGAAGTTGTCGTCATCAGGATATATCGGAGGAACTGGATATTTTATATCCTACTGATGAAGGTGATGTTGAACATCATGATGATGAAGATAGAGTTTGGCGGTAAGATGAACAGTGAACATCAGGAGGATGTTTGCCCTTGCCGAATATCATGATGCTGCTAACAGGCGAAAGGCGAAAGGCGGAGGAAGTGAACAGTAGTCAGCAGGAGGATATTTCATGCCTCTTCGAAATGTGATGATGCTGTCTGTGTTAGCAAGAAATATGATGATGATGATAAGCTGATAGGTATTATAACATGCTAGTTGTATTAATGACTCCTCCTTCCCACTTGTAAGCTCCCGTTGCATTTACCTCTGCATCATAGTGGTATCAGAGCGAAGGAAGGATCTTCTGGAAAAGATAAGGATATAGCAGGATGTCAGGTGACGAAGGAACATCGGAGATTCTGGCAAGGATGACCAACGTTGAGTTGGCAGTTCTGGTGAAGAAACAGATTGCAGAGAGCAAGGCTGTGAAGGCTTAGAATTAGGAATTGAAGGATGAGTTAGCGAAGTTGAGGAGCAGAGTAGGTTCTGGTAGAGAAGAAGATAGGGAAGAAGAAGAGATCCCTAGTTGGAACGAGGAGGTCGTTCTTGTAGACCAGAGACCACTGTTGAACGCCCTCAAGGCCATGGAGAGGAGAACCATGGATGTGAAACTGGATTTGCCAGTGTTTACAGGAAAGATGGAACCTGATTCAGTGATGGAGTGGATAGACTCCTTGAACAATTTCTTTGAAACAAAGGAGATACCAGAACAACAGAGGGTGAAAATAGCCCAGTCAAAAATGAAAGAAGCTGCCTTGACATGGTGGAATTTCATCCAAGATGATAGAGTACAGGAAGGAAAGCGTAGAGTCGCTACATGGAAGAAGATGATGGCATTAGTAAAGGAAGCTTATGTCCCATTGGATTACAGTATCCAATTACACAAGAGGAAGCAAAACCTGAAGCAGAAGGAGCTAGATGTCAGCTCATATACAGAAGAATTCATGAAACTTTGTATGAAAACAAAGGTAAAGGAAAGTGAAGAAGAGAAGGTAGCCAGATACCTTAATGGATTGAGGTTCAACATTCAGGAAGATTTAAGTCTGCATAATCCAGATACAGTTCAGAAATGCTTTCAGTTGGCATTGAAAGTGGAAGAGAAGTTAAAGAGAAAACAAGAACAACACAATAGAGGAAGAGGAAGACAACAAAGGGGTGGAAGAGATCCTTTTAGAGGTAGAGGACATGGACAGGGATATCAAGGAGAATCCAGTCATGACAATAGTAAGGGAAACAATAGTCAGAACCAGAGGGAAAATTATAGTCAGCAAGGAAACTTCAGAGGTAGAAGACCTTTCAGAGGAAGATCCCAGGGCAGAGGATCCATCAGATGTTATAACTGTAACAAAGAAGGCCATATAGCCAGCAGATGTCCAGAAAAGGCCACAAGCTCAACAGGAGAAAGGAGAACAAATCTGATCCAAGAACCTGATAATCAAAGTATGACAGGCTCTAATTCTTTTCAGAGTGTGAATGCTCCTGATAATTATGGATACCCAGAAAGTGGAGAGTCTCTAGTGATGAGAAGAACACTGACTACCATGAAGGTACCTGACAAAGAATCCCCTCAAAGAAAGTCTCTTTTCAGGACTATTTGCAAAGCAGAAGGTAAGGCATGTAAAGTTTTGATTGATTCTGGTTCTACTAAAAATTTTGTGTCTGAAGAAATGGTGACAAAGCTTAAGCTTAAGAGATTGCCTCACCCCTCCCCATATAAAGTCTCATGGCTTACCCAAGGTCAGCAGACAGCTATAGAAGAGCAGGCTTGGGTAGAATTTCAGATTGGTGCATATAAGGATAAGTTGTTGTTTGACATTACCAAGATGGATGCTTGCAATCTTTTATTTGGTAGACCATGGCAGTATGATTTGAAGGCACAACATGATGGTATTAGAAATACCTATACAATCAATAAAGATGGTAAGGTTATAACGTTACTACCATTGACGGAGAAAGAGGAGAAATCTAAAGGAAAAGAGGTGAAGGTAATGCTGATGGAAGGTAAATAGTTCATGAAAGAAGTAGCAGCAGAAGGTGCAGTTGCATATGCCCTAATCCCATGTATGAGGGTGAATAAGGAACAGCAGCAAGAAGTCAAGGAAGAGAAGAAGCAAAGGTTCATAGACCCAGCTATCTAAGAGCTATTGGATAAGTACAAAGGTATCATCTCAGAAGGAATGCCAAGATCCCTACCACCTGTCAGAGATATCAGTCACTGCATAGACTTAATTCCAGGGTCAACACTTCCAAACTAAGCAGCCTATAAGCTCACTCCAGAACAGAATGCAGAAGTAGCCAGACAAATTGAAGAATTATTGGATTTAGGTCTGATTGGGAAAAGTTTAAGTCCATGTGCAGTACCAGCTGTACTAGCACCAAAGAAGGAAGGTACTTGGAGGCTTTGCACAGATTCCAGAGCTATTAACAAGATCACAATCAGGTATAGGTTTCCAATCCCTAGGATAGAGGATTTACTTGACTGTTTGGGAAGTGCTAAGTATTTTACAAAAATAGATTTGAAGAGTGGATATCATCAGATCAGGATTAGACCAGGAGATGAATGGAAAACAGCATTCAAAACTAATGAAGGGTTATATGAGTGGAAGGTTATGCCTTTTGGTTTATCTAATGCACCTAGTACTTTTATGAGGTTGATGAATGAGGTTTTGAAAGAGTTCATTGGTAAGTTTGTCATAGTATATCTAGATGACATTCTGATTTTTAGCAACACAAAAGAAGAACATCTCAGACACATAGATTTGGTTCTTAAGAGGTTACATGAAGAGCAGCTGATGATAAATTTAGACAAGTGTTTGTTCATGCAAGAGGAGATCACATATTTGGGTTTTGTCATTTCACAAGGAAAGTTACAATCAGATGTCAGAAAGTTTGTAGAGACATGTGTGATATGTCAGAAAGCTAAAGGCAGGTCAACTAATGCAGGTTTATATTAGCCCTTACCCATTCCTTCCAGACCATGGGAAAGCATAAGTATGGATTTTGTCTTGGGTTTACCAAGGACAAAGAAAGGGTTTGACAGTGTTTTTGTTGTAGTGGATAGATTCAACAAAATGGCACATTTCTTGCCATGCAAAACCATTGCTGATGCTTCATACATTGCAGATTTGTTTTTCAGGGAGATTGTCAGAATCCATGGATTGCCATTAAGCATAGTGTCAGATAGGGATGTGAAGTTTATTGGTCACTTCTGGAGAACTCTTTGGAAGAAACTTGGAACAAATTTGTCTTTTTCCTCTACATATCATCCTCAAACGGATGGACAGACTGAAGTAGTGAACCGTTCCTTAGGAAATTTGCTTAGATGTTTGACAAAACAACATGGAGAAAAGTGGGATAATATTCTATCTCAAGCTGAATTTTCCTATAATGATACTGTCAATAGGAGCACAGGGAAATCACCTTTCCAGATAGTTTATGGTATGCATCCAAGAGGAATTTTGGAATTGAGAGATCTACCTACAATAGACCCTATTAGTGCAGAAGGAGAAGCTTTTGCAGAAGCCATCAAAGAGGTTCATGATCAAGTCAAGACCCAACTGCAACAAACCACCTTGAAGTATAAGGAATATGCTGATAAAAAGAAGGATGTTCAGTTTGATGTTGGAGATTTGGTATGGGTTCATTTGAAGAAGGACAGACTTCCTCAGGGAAAATATACTAAACTCATGCAGAGAAAAGTTGGACCATGTCAGATCTTGCACAAGCATGGACAGAATGCTTATGAGATACAACTCCCACCTAATCTTGGTTTGTCCCCTATATTCAATGTATGTGATTTAACTCCATACAAGTCTTATCCAGATGCAGATCAGGATCTCCTACAGGATACAGTCCATGATAACATTCCCAAGCATGATCCTCCACAGTTGCAGAAGGTTTTGGACACCCGAGTGGTCAAACAGACCCAGAACAAACAGTACTTGGAGTATCTAGTCTCTTGGAAGGGAAAACCTAATTCTGAAGCAGTATGGATGACTGAAGAGCAGATCCAGAAACATGGTGCAGATCTTCATACTCTCATCTCAAGTGGACTTGAGATTTCTTCTTCTGGGGAGTATGGTGCAGGAGCACCCCTACAAGACAGGATATAGGTTAATTGTCCGCATGACAGGACATTAGTCTATTTTTAGCATGTTTGACTTCATAATGTAATAAGGTCCATTGGACCAATGCATATGTATTAGATCAGCCTAGGAGAGTGTGCAGGCAGTTAGAGTTTGTTATCAGGTTGTATGAGCTGTCCTCTCCCAGCCGCTTGGAAGCTCCCAGCCGCTGGGAATCGAGTTGGTAGTACTCGTAGGATATTGCTATAAATAACTCAGATCAATTAGGGTTAGATATCATATCATATCAGAGGTAGTAGTTATGTTATGTTGTACTGGTGATTGAGTGAGATCCAGAGATCAGTCCAGACATTGTGAAACATTGTTCAGGACATTTGTGTTTCATCTAAATAAGATCTCATCAATTGCATTATCTGGTTTATCAGTTGTTTATGTTTTGATTTCTGTTCTGATTACAGGTTAATGGATTCTTTCAACCCTTCCACCGGTTGATTCTGTGAATCGGTGGAATGGTCATGTATGATAGTTTAGTTTGCATTTTAGTTTTCTGTTTATGCATTTCATTGTGTGAGAGATCAATTAGTAGCATGCTATGAATCAACCTAGCATCCTCATGTGCTAGGTTTAGGAAGATAAACTGTTAAGTTTTGATCTGAAGGTGATCTAGCCCGATCATCATATTTTCTGTGTGAAATCGTGCGGTTCTGTGAGTTTGCATGCAGCTGACAGATATACAGGGATCTGCATGTGCTTTTCCAGATGGAGTGAATCACATCGTCATCTGTGAGTATATCGCTATCCGGATCGGGTTATGAAGCTGACGAAGACTGTATGTTTCAAGTGCATCAGGATGATATAAGTCGGATATATACTCAGTGTGTATATCATCGTCAGGATCATCTTTCGTGTGTATTCATCATCCGCATATCGCTATCGTATGCAGGAGTGAAAGTTCACTTTTCGGCTAAGGACCGGAAAGATCATCATCAGGATATTAAGAGATTACCTGGATATTCATTATCATGTTGCGGAGGATATAAGTGTCTTATATCCTATTGACATCATCATCAGGTGCATTGACATCATCATCAGGTGCATGTGACGTCATCGTCATCAGGATATTGTGAATATCACCCTATGCAAGTTTATCCTGCTGTCGCTAAGTGTTTTGGCATCGGCGTAAGTCATCGGCATAAAGTTTGGTTAACATCATCAGGATGTTTCAATATGACCGGATAAGTCATATCCTGATGCTGTTGGTTGAGTAGTCGAATATCGGGGTGACGTAAGCATCGAAGGAAAGGTGCTTGAAGTTGTCGTCATCAGGATATATCGGAGGAACTGGATATTTTATATCCTGCTGATGAAGGTGATGCTGAACATCATGATGATGAAGATAGAGTTTGGCGGTAAGATGAACAGTGAACATCAGGAGGATGTTTGCGCTTGCCGAATATCATGATGCTGCTAACAGGCGAAAGGCGAAAGGTGGAGGAAGTGAACAGTAGTCAGCAGGAGGATATTTCATGCCTCTTCGAAATGTGATGATGATGTCTGTGTTAGCAAGAAATATGATGATGATGATAAGCCGATAGGTATTATAACATGCTGGTTGTATTAATGACTCCTCCTTCCCACTTGTAAGCTCCCGTTGCGTTTACCTCTGCATCACCTAGGATCCCAAAGAAATGTTATTATGTTGAAGATCTTGATGATGATGACAAAAGATTAGATGGTGAACTAGATAATACTAGTACTTCTAGTAATGAATGCTTGTTTATTGATATTAAATAAGAACCTATGTCTACTAATCCTGCTAGCTATGTGAAGGAAGAAAAACTAGTGGAAAGTACTTTGGCTGCTTAGGTTGTTGAAGACAAAGATGAATGGGTTATTGATAGTGGATGCTCTCATCACATGACTGGTGACAAAAGTAAGTTTGGAAAGATATGATGGAGGACTAGTTAGGTTTGGAGATGATATAACTGGTAAGATTTGTGGAAAAGGATCCATTTCTTTGTTGGGAATTAAGGTGTCTCAACCTTGGTAATTCTTTCCATTTATTTATTGTAATATATTTATTTATTGCCTATGGTGTAATTAGGATGCAAATCCTATTTTGTCATCTTGTGGGAGTTGGCACGGTGATGTGTCATCTTACATGGAAGGTGACTATAGAGGAAAACTAATGCATTGTAGACTTAAACAAAATTTAGGGGTAAACCTATCTGAATAGTCCACTCTATCATTGTATTCCTACATTGAATTATCAACCAAGGAGCATAAGATTATGATGATACCTACATTATATATGCCTTCAAGACTCATTTCTATCCTAAACTACCTCATACAGACTTATTCTAATTAACCTAATTTAATGAGTTTCATAGAAATGTAAGAATAGGAAAAATAATTTGAAATCCAGTTGCTATGGGTACCTTCAGCATAAGCTGAAGATAATGACATTCAACGAAGAATTAAAAAACTAACTCAAAATATAGATAATGATAAAAGAATTGACACTAACCTCTGAAGGACTTAAAATATGCACTTGTTCATGAATTACAACTGCTAGAAATAACAATCAAGATATTTACCTTGTCTCATGATGTAATTGATGAAACAGTAGAAAAATAGTTTTACTTAGGAATGCATAAATAAATAAGGAGATAAACGAAGTGAGGGTTAGTACCTTGAGTGGCCAGCTTAGGGAACTATCTCACTTAATATGGAAACTAAATCTACCTTAGATTCTCATAACACATGGTTGTATTCATGATGCAGGAGCATCCAGTGGTGTAAGGGCAATCCTGCATCACCCAAAAAAAGATGTGTTTCAAAATTGTTAATGTTATTTCCATTTCTTTTAAAAATTTGTGGTTCTGGTTCCATAATCACTTGAATAATGATGTAGAACTTTCAATTTCTCCAAACTGTTAAAAATAGTAAATTGCTATTTTTAGAAAGTTTGCATTTGGGCACGGATTGAAGTGAAAATTTATAGGAAGTTACATAACGGAAATATAAGACCTTTGGTGAAGGAATCACACAAAGATGATTTGTAAGCTAAAAGAAATTAAAGTTTTTTTTTCTTGAAAAATGCTTGAAAATTATTCAAACTTAGGTTTGAGGCACCAAACGGCCCCGTACAGGCCTGAAAATAGCCAAAATTGGTAGAGTGAGCTCTTAGCACATAGAGAAATCCACAAGATTTCTGACGCATAAAACGGTTCGTCAATTAGACGCCCAGATCAAAAGTTATGGCTCCCAGAAGTTGACTGGAGATGCAAATTTTGAAATTAGGTTGTTGGCCGCCAAAAAGGCTATTAATAACCATTTTTGGGAACCCTGGGTAGTAGTACAGTTAAGGGGGCAAGTGTTGAGTCAAGAATAGGTGGGAAAATAGAAACACTAACTGATTTAGGGTTATAGAAGGCAGGTGATTCTAGAGTCTGGGAATAGGAAGCTGTAATGTGTTGTAGCCTATGGACGGTTGATTCCTCTGATTGTAATTGAGCTTCTGTAATGTAATAATTTGTCCAAATCAATAAAGGAAGTTCTATTTTCTATGTGCAATTTCTATTTTTATGTGTTTTATGATTTACCCCCTTCATCAAGTGGTTTCAAAGCAAGGATTCCTGAATGTGTAGACAGATCATCGACCGTGAGGCAGTTTGCACCAGGACCTGAGGTTGTGGGTTTGCTACAGAGACCAAGATGCCTCCATGAAGAAATCATGTTGGGAGGAATGCTTTGATGGAAGAGGGTTTTAGAGCCCTACAAAGGCAAATCGATGCATTGCAAGAGGAGCTACGAAGAGGGTTTGAGTCGAGGACAAGAGAAGAAAGTGAAGATGAAGCTAAAGAAGAGCTATCTGAGGAAGAATAAGAAGCTACTAGAGATCCTCCATAAGTTAGGTTGTTGAGGGCCATTTCAAAGATCAGAAAGAGGCCTAGGATCGAAGTTTCTACATATTCTAGAGATTTGAATCCAGAACAACTTATTGATTAGATCAATGACATGGAGGAGTATTTTGAGTATGAAGATGTGGAGGACCCAGCTTAGGTTAAGTTTGCAAAAACAAAGTTGAAGGGCCACGCCAATATTTGGTGGAAGGTGGTCCAATTAGAGAGGAATAGAAGAAGAAAAGGAAAGATCACTAGATGGGATCGGATGGTGGAGAAACTGAAGAAGCAATTCATTCCTGTGGACTATGAGATGGAGTTGCTGAAGAAGCTACAAAGACTGAAGCAAGGCAACAAGTCTGTTAAGGAGTATATAGAAGAGTTTTATAAAATTACTATCAGGACAGGCCATGTAGAGCCCAACAAGGAGAAGGTAGCCTATTACATTAATGGGTTGAGGCTGAGTATTCAAGAGGAGTTGAGCCTGGTCAGAATGACCACCATAGAAGATGCGTACCAGTTTTCCCTAAAGGTGGAAGAGAAGATGAATAAAAGATTTGATAGCAAGCAAAGGGGAAGATGTCAAGGTGGAAGGACTAGTGGAGACCCTATGGAGGCCATAATGAAGATCAAAAGAAAAGTCAAGAAGTAGGCATTAGCTAAAATCAAAGAGGGGATAATACCTACTGCCCTCATGACCATAACAATGGTGAGAAAAGAGGAAGAGGAAGAGGAAAAGGCAGACCTGGGCAAGGATCTGGAAGAGGAGGTTTCAGAGGAACCTATTTCCAATATGGAGAAGAAGGACACCGAGCATATGAGTGTCTACAACATCAAGGAAGGGCAAATAGAAGACCTAAAGGTAATGCATGAGTTGCACATGTAGATGAAGATGTACATTTTGAGCATTCTGGAGATGCTAAAAGGGGTCAAAAGAACCTTGCTGAATGAGGAGAAAGAACCCAATCAGAGGAAGATTTTATTCTCCACAAGGTGCAAATGTGAACGTAAGTGTTGTGATATTATTATTGACAGTGGAAGCACTGATAATCTTATTTCAGAGGAGATGGTTGACAAGTTGAAGTTGACAAGAAGAAAGCATCCACATCCATATTGGATTGCACGGTTACAGAAGGACCATAGAACTTTGGTCAATGAGCAGTGTTTAGTGAAGTTCAAGATTGGTGACTACCATGATGAGGTGCTATGTGATAACATACCGATGGATGCATGTCATATGCTATTGGGGAGGTCGTGGCAGTATGATAGGAGCACTATCCATGATGGTCGTGCAAACACATATTCTATAACAAAGGATGGAGTTTGTCATAAGTTGAAGCCTTTGAAGGAGGTGGAAGAAAAGGTATGTAGTACTGCTAGAATTTGCTTGGTAGATGGTAGTAAATTTTTGGAAGGTATGAAGCATGGAGTGTCATTGCTTTGCATTGATTCCTAAGATCAGTCAAGAGAAGTGTGAAGATGTACTAGAAGTCTTAGATATGTTGTAATAATTTTAGGACATTATCTCTGATAATGTACCAGAAGGTTTACCACTAGTAAGGAAGATAAGTCATCAAATGGATTTGATACCAGGAGCTAGTTTGCCAAATAAGGAAGCCCATAGAATGGCTCTAGTAGAAAGTAAAGAGTTGAACAGACAAGTTCAGGAGTTGTTGAGGAAGGGATTGATAAGAGAAAGCCTAAGTCCATGCGTGGTACCTGCAATACTCGCACCAAAGAAAGATGGAGAGTGGAGAATGTGTACAGACTCTTGAGCCATCAATAAGATCACGATCAAGTACAGATTTCCATTACCCAGAATGGATGACATAATGGACTATTTGAGTGGAGCCAAGTACTTCATGAAGATTGACCTGAAGAGTGGGTATCACCAGATTCGTATCAAAGGAGACAAGTGGAAGACAGCCTTCAAAACCAAAGAAGGTTTGTATGAGTGGTTAGTCATGCCATTTGGACTAACTAATGCACCAAGCACATTCATGTGTCTCATGTACGAGGTACTGAAAGAATTTTTGAGAAGTTTTGTTAGTGTTTATCTGGATGATATTTTGATTTGCAGTAAGACTTGGGATGAGCATTTGATGCATATCAGAAGAGTTCTAGAGAAGCTGAGGGAGGAGAAGTTGCTGATTAATCTGAAGAAATGTAGTTTTACAAAGAAGGAGTTGGTATACCTGGGATTTATTATCTCAAAGGAAGGTCTTAAGATGGACCTAGAAAAAGTAAGGGCTATCATTGAATGGCCTATGCCAAGGAGTGCAACGGAGGTAAGATCTTTTCATGGTTTGGCACATTTTTACAAAAAGTTTATCAGGAATTTTAGTAGCATTTGTGTACTCCTAACTGAGACAATGAGAGGGGATAGAAAAGAGTTTAGATGGACTAAAGGAGCAAATAAGAGCTTTGATACATTGAAGCAGAAAGTCATAAAGCAACTTGTTTTGGCACTTCTAGATTTCAATAAGGTATTTCAGATAGATTGTGATGCTAGTGGTAGTGGTATAGGAGCTATTTTGAGCCAAGAAGGTAAGCCCATTGCCTATTTTAGTGAGAAGCTTAATGATGCCAAGAAAAAGTATTATGTTTATGATTAGGAATTTTATGCAATAGTTCAGGCTTTGAAGAAATGGAGACATTATTTGTTTCCAAAGGAGTTTGTTTTATATACTGATCATCAGGCTTTGTAGTATCTTAATAGTCAAGGAAAGTTGAACCAAAGGCACTTAAAATGGGTTGAGTTTTTGTAGAGCTATACTTTTGTTTTGAAGCATAGGAGTGGGAAGTCCAACAGAGTTGTAGATGCCTTGAGCAAAAGGCAAATTTTTTTGATAGAAATGAAGATAGAGGTTGTTGGGTTGAATGAGCTCAAAAGTTTGTACCCTGAAGATCCATATTTTGTAGAGGCCTGGAAAGCTTGTTTGGAACTTGTTACTTTGGATAGGACAAAATGGTTGGATTTCATAATCCAAGATGGCATGTTGTTTAGGGGAATCCAATTGTGCATTCCAAGGACTTCTATGAGAGAGAACCTGATTAAGGAGAAGCATAGTGGACGATTGGCTGGACACTTTGGTCAAGATAAGACCATTGCTATTATTGGTGAAAATTATTATTAGCCACAGTTGTAGCAAGATGTGAGGAAATTTGTACAAAGTTATAGAGTGTGTTAGATGGAAAAAGGAACAAGTTAGAATACAGGGCTATATCAGCCATTACCTATACTAGAGAAGCCATGGGATGATATCAGTATGGATTTTGTTCTTGGTTTACCAAGGACACAGAGAGGACATGATTCCATTTTTGTGGTGGTGGACAGATTCTCAAAGATGGAACATTTCATTCCTTGCAAGAAGACTAATGATGCTATTCATATTGTTGAATTATTTTTCAGGGAGGTGGTGAGATTACATGGTCTACCAGAGAGCATAGTTTTAGATCGAGATACCAAGTTTGTTGGTTATTTCTAGAGGACATTGTGGAAGAAGTTGATAATAGATTTGAAGTTCAGTTCTGCACACCATCCACAGACTGATGGACAGACAGAAGTGGTGAATAGGATTTTGGGTAACCTGCTATGATGCTTAGTAGGAGATAAGCCCAAGGGATGGGATCTGATTTTACCACAGGTAGAATTTGCTTACAATAATTCTATCAATAGGAGTACTGGTAAATCACCATTCCAGATTGTATATGGAAATAGTCCAAGAAATGCTTCAGAGTTAAGGAAGCTAGACAAAGGAGAAAAGACAAGTGTTAAAGCTGAAGACTTTGTAGAACATCTGAAGACTTTGCATGAAAAGGTGAGAAAGCACATTAATAAGATGAATATTTAGTATAAGGCTAAGGAAAATTAGAAGAGGAGGTATAAGGAGTTCCAGGTAGTGGATGAAGTCATGGTTCACGTGAGAAAAGAAAGGTTCCCAATTGGAACATACAATAAGTTGAAAATTAAGAAATTTGGACCATGTAGAATCCTAAAGAAGCATGATTTAGGAAATGCATATGAGGTAGAGCTGCCAAGTGGGATTAATATTTCCCCTGTGTTCAACATTGCTGATTTAACATAATATTATGAGGGTGGCATAGAGGATGGAACAATAGAAGAACAATGGAGTATTCCGACATCTACTTCAAAGGAGGAGATAGAAGAGATCTTGGATAGCCATGTGGGAAGAAGTACTTGGAACATCCAATATGAAGAGTATCTGGTGAAATGGAAAGGAAGACCTATTGAAGATTCTTCTTGGTTGTCTAAAGCAGAAATTGACCGTTTGGGTTTTCCTCACACAAACACCTGAGACGTGATAGGGTCACTTCTCAAATTACCCTGGGTGTCTGATGCAGAAGCATCCAGTGGTGTAAGGGCAATCTTTCATCACCCAAAAAAATATGTGTTTAAAAATTGTTGATGTTCTTTCCATTTCTTTTCAAAATTTGTGGTTTTGGTTCCATAATTGCTTGAATAATGATGTAGAACTTTCAGTTTTTCCAAACTACTAAAAATAGTAACTTGCTATTTTTAGAAAGTTTGCATTTGGGCATGGATTGAAGTGAAAATTTACAAGAAATTACATAATAGAAATATAAGACCTTTGGTGAAGGAATCACACAAAGATCATTTGCAAGCTGAAAGATATTAAAGTTTCTATTTCCTAAAAAATGCTTGAAAATTATTCAAACTTAGGTTTGAGGCACCAAACAGCCCCATACGGGCCCAAAAATGGTTGGAACCAGTAGAGCGGGTTCTTAGCACATGGAGAAATCTGTGAGCTTTTTGACGCATAAAATGGTTTGTCAATCGAACACCTAGATCAAAAGTTATGGCTCCTGGAAGTTGACCTATTTTTGGAGGGAGATGCAAATTTTGAAATTAGGTTGTTGGCCACCAAAAATGCTACTAATAACCATTTTTGGGAACCCTGAGTAGTAGTAGAGTTAAGGGGGCAAGTGTGGAGTCAAGAATAGGCAGGAAAACATAAACACTAACTGATTTGGGGTTACAGAAGGCAGGTGATTCTAGAGTCTAGGAATAGGAAGCTGTAATGTGTTGTAGCCTATGGATGGTTGATTCCTCTGATTGTAATTGAGCTTTTGTAATATAATAAGTTGTCCAAATCAATAAAGGAAGTTCTATTTTCTATGTGCAATTTTTGTTGTTGTGTATTTATGATTTACCGCCTTCATCAATTCACTTCATATTATAGAAAAATCTTCTTAGATTGTATTCAATAAAACATGTCTGGATCTTCCAACATAAAAATAGAGTAACTGTTTGAGCAGTAGATAATAAACTTGACTTCAAAAAACTCTCCATCGAAATCTTCCCTTCTAACTTATACAGAAATGAGAGAGTCGATGCAACTACCAACTAACTTTGATAATCAATTCATCCCTAGATATCAAGGTATAGGTTTGAGATCAATTTATTAATCTAACTGAAACAAAGGAAGCAGAGTCCTATTCAAACATAAATTCCTACACAATAGCTCATGAATGAAAACACATAAGATGCAATCAAAATCCTAGAACAAGTCTTCTCTTGTATTTATTCTTCCATGATGATCACGTTCAGCTTCAATTGGCGCTTAATTGTGACTTCCTTCAATGCTTTGTCTTGCAATGTGCTACAAATTCTCCTCTCCTTAATGCTACTAACTTGCTGCTACATAAGGTTAATCCATAAAACATATGCATACAAAATAGACTTCATAATTAATCTACAAAATCCCATTTATATACATACATACTTATGTCTAACTCATTCAATTGACAAATGTTATCACCATGTTTCATATTGGCAGATTAGGTTCAAGATTTACAAAATATATATAAAAGACAACATATTACAGTGGTAATGTCTTAGAAAAAGTATTTGAAATATCCTAGGTATAAAGTCTGGAAGTATAAGAAATAACATAAAAGAAGTCAACATTTGAACCCATCATTTCCCCTTAACTAAGAGTTTTCCTTGTCCTCAAGTAAAATATTCAATAAAACACCTAGGGGAAAAGGTTATAATGTAAATTTATCCACCTCAGATCCATATTTTCTCTGATCCCCTATCTTTGTTTGAGATAAAAAACTATTGTAACATGCAAGTTTCTCCATCCTGATTAATTCAGCACGCCTGCACTCATCGCCTCTTCCTCTTGCCCATTTTGGTACTGGATGAAGAAGAATATGAGCATGATAAGGGGTAGACATGCCACTCCCTATTTCTCTGAGATCTTGATATACCTACGCAACCTCTCAAACATATTCATAAAGTTGTGGAGAGATTGAGGCTCCTTCTTCTGCAATTTTGGGGTCAAACTATCCCATCTATTCTGCACATACCTCTTGCAATTTTGAATGATAGATACTGCCAACCACTATATTCTTCTATAATCCATGAGTCTTAAATCCATAATTACCTTACCTAGACCCTTATGAGCGGAGTGTTAACCATTGGGTTAGGATTACATTAGGATTTAAGGCTTCTTTCCTAATCTGTAGTGGCACCTTCTTTTCCAGTTCCTCATATTTATCCATTAGCTCCCCTCTAAGCTACTCATTTCTGAGGTAATACATTAGTGCTCTGACTTGAAGATCACCAGTATAGATCAAGGGATTCCACTCTATATCTTTTTGTATCAAATAATCGTGCAAACAATATTCACACAACTGATCTTGTTCTTCCAAAATGACTCCTTGAAATAACTGGAAAAAATCATGCCTTGAATAGATAGAAATAGACTAATCATTGATGAATCTATTGAATTGAAAACTAGGAAAGTTTTCTTTGAGAAATAAGACATAAACTCTTGGTGGAGGTCTGCATTCTATGATTTGAATTGCCCTATCAACTACCTCTATTACCTTCTCTTCCAACCTTTTTAACTCAGCATTTTTACTTTCTAATGATGCATTAAGAATTTGTTTCTCCTTCTCCCAATTTTCTTTTTCTTTCTTGAATTCATCATTGAACTTCATCAATTCAAAACCCATAGATAGAAAAGTGAGGCATGTTGGAGGTCTTATTACAGGAGGCTATAGGATTAGAGATTCTTTTTCCTCATTTTCCATTTTACTCTCAATCACTTGTGCTAAGAGATCCATGTTAGCTCCATGACCATATGTTTGAATTTTATCCAATTCTTTTATTCTTATCTCTTTTTCCCTATCCTTTTCCTCATACTATTTCACTTGTTCTTCTAATTGTTTAATTCTATTAATGGATTCTTGAAGTTCTTGCCTCATATTTCTATCTTCTAACAACTCTTTTGCTTGTTCAAAATCAAAGCCTTCTGATGCAGAGGCATCCACACTAAAACCTTGACATACAGCATGGATGTCCACAACCCTTCATCATCATCATCATATTTGACTTAACACTGTTAGCATCATCATATTTACTGTCGCCGACCGATATACTCCTGCAGACAAGCCTTCGCCCTTTCGCATGTCAGCAGCATCATCATATCCGACTATCGGCAGCATCATCATATTCAGCAAGCGCAAACATCCTCCTGACGTTCACTGTTCACCTCACCACCAAACGCTTTCTTCACTATCTTCAGCATCATGATGTTCAACATCATGTTCATCAGCAGGATATAGAACATCCGGTTCCTCCCATATATCCTGATGATGACTCTCAACTCCACGCACCTTTCCTTTCGATGCTTACGTCACCCCAATATCCTGATGACGATTATCCTGATGATGATGACGTCACATGCAGCTCCTCAATATCCTGCTCCTCCGCAATATCCTGATGACGTATATCCTGATGATGATGACGTCATATCCTGCTGTTGGCCAAACTTAACTTTTTCGGCCCGCGATCAACCTGATCTTCTACCTTATGTCGATACGCTCCTCCTCGGCACCTCCTAATGATGATCACCCCGACGCACATTCACTTCATGCAATCGATAGCATCATGCTCATCTCCATCTACCCGGATGACGATGCCTGAAGCGACTGCAGGATATTCACCAAATTATCCTGATGATGCCGTTGTGACAAATTTCCAGCCTTAGCAGATTTTCACCGTTCTGATCCGCCGAACCTCCTGGGGTGACCTGATCTACTCTCAGGGTGATCTTCCAGACTCTAATCTATCAGCTCGACCTAGCACATACCCATGCTAGGGTTCTCAACATCTCTCGACGGCAATCCTGCACACCAGCATGCAAATAGAAAGCAAACTAAAACCTAACCTACTGTACATCGCCATTCCACCGATCCGACGAATCAACCGGTGGAATGGATCAGCGAATCCATGAAACCACCCAAAACAACAAATCGATCACACAGTGGAGACCAAACAGAAAATGAACACAACAGGATCTCTTATTCGATTTCAAAAGATGCTATTACAATACTCTGTCTCTCTCTCGCAAAGTCTGATCGATAATATGCAATACCAACCAATCCTCATGCATAAATAGGTTTTCCTGCGAGTACTATTGACCCGACTCCAAGCGGCTGGGAAATCTCTCCAGGCGGCTGGGAGATCCAACTGGACCTACAGCATGACAACTGTCCTAACAAACTACCTAAAAATAGCAAAGCATGGTCAGCATGATCTTAGTATGGTCAGCATGACCTTATTACATGCATTTGGTCTTATCAGACCTTCTTGGAAACATTAACAAGACTCAAATTGACTAACTGCCTCATGGAGGCCAGCTGTCAGGTAGGTGCTCCTGCACCACCTTCATCCTTATTTCTATTAGACTTAGGGCACACAACTGAGAGGGGGGGTGAATTAGTTGTGCAAAACTTTCTCCAATTTACACACTTAAATCCTCTTAGTGATTATCAGTATATTAAATATGAAACATAGTGGATTCAAATCAAAAGCAGAAACTCATCAACACATAAGACACCAAGATTTTGATGTGGAAAACCCAGTTAAGGGAAAAACCATGGGGTGATTAACTCAAGAATGTATTCTCTGTTAGAAGAATAGAAAGAACAAAATGGCACCTGCCAATTAGGGCTCACTACCTACAAGAGACACACTATCTACAAAGAAATAAGTATCACTTACATGAATTGGAGAATAGCATCTTCACCATGCTTGAATTAGTTCCATTAAGCTCAATACTTCTACTTTGCCTTTCACTCTCCTCTTCACTACCACACACTCATCTCCACATCTCACACTTTGAAATGACTTCGTAATCCTTTATTTATACATGACATCAACTTAGGAACAAACATCTAATTCGATAATCATCCACAAGAACATCCACAAGTTGAGTAACTCAACCGGTTGGCTAGCCTAAGGAAGAACACCTTCATCCGAAAGCAGTTCTTCAATTTTGAGCTCCAAATCTAATGCAGACCATCAATACGAACTGAACATGATCTAAGGACCTCCACAAGCTTGCCTGGATCACCAAGAACATCCGCACTTCCTCTACTTACTAAAATCCTTCTCTCCTTCATCTGAAACCTCAAGAACACAGTCTGCCATTACTATCACAAAGGAATAGATGCTTATAGACCTTTAAAACATGAACCAATAGAGTTGACACATCATAAGGACATCCCAAACACTCCTTCAAATCCACAGAATAGGACAAAGCACTTCTGGATCTCACCGGACCTTTCTGTAACACTCTGTCACCTCTGAACATCTACCAGAACTGGTTGTACTTGAGCGATTCACAACTTCTTCATATCTCCATGTGGACCCCTAAAATCTTTACTGCAACATCTTAAGATTCATATCTTTGAACCCTTTAATCCACATCCTTGGATCCTTAATCTGTCTTGGACTTTTTACCTTATGATATCACTGTTCTTCACTGTTCCTATTGAGACTAATTTTCTCAACATCCTTAGCACATAACTCATCCAATCCTTGTCATTAATGCAATAGGAGTATGTTGACATCAATGAAAACACCGGTTAGGCCCATACTTGGAACAATCTCCCCCTTTGTCATTGATGGCAATATATGATGTTAAAAACTATCAAGACAAAACTTCTCCTTATTGTCACAACTCCCCCTATCAACAACAACTATTCACATATCTTCTCTTCCTTTACTGCTCCCGCTTTGATCATCAACCACTTGTTTTTCACATGTCTTCTCTCCCCCTTTGACATCAATGGCAAAGGGCTCATACTTGCAACTCCAATACTTCAGAATCATAGCTGCTGCTCCCCCTGAGTAGCAGCTCCCCATCATCAATCCGGATCACAAGATATGACTGTGATATCCACCAGACTAATGCACATCAGTGCATCCTAGTTCATCACCGGAGGGGCAATGACCCCTAACTTCTCCCTGAGATACTCAAAAGAGTCCTTGGGAAGAGGTTTAGTAAGGATATTTGCAATCTGATCCTTGGAGGGCACAAACTCCAATCTAACTTCATCCTTGTTCACTTGCTCTCTCAGAAAGTGAAACTTGATAGATATATGGTTAGTCTTAGAATGCAACACCAGATTCTTAGAAATATTTATTGCACTTGAATTATCATAGAAGATTATGATAGGATCCTCATACTCTACTTTAATATCTCTTAGCATCTGCTTCATCCACAAAAATTGAGTGCAACTACCTGCTGCTGCTATGTATTCTGCTTCAGTTGTAGATAGGGATATTGCCTCTTGTTTCTTGCTTAGCCAAGAAACCAATCTTTTTCCCAAAAAGAAAGCTCCACCACTAGTACTCTTCTGGTCATCCACATCTCCTGCCCAATCAGCATCTGTATATGCATGAAGAGAGAAATCATGATCTCTAGGATACCACAGACCATACTCAATTGTCCCTTTTAGATATCTAAAGATCCTCTTGATTGCCATGACATGGGATTCTATAGGATCAGCTTGGAATCTAGCAACAAGACCAACAACTTGCATAATATCTGGTCTAGTTTGGGTGAGATACAACAATCCTCCAATCATTGATCTGTACTTTGTTTGGTCTACCTTAGGAAAGTCATCATCTTTGCTCAACTTACATTCGGTTTCCATGGGAGTATTCATTGGCTTTGAATCTTCCATCCCAAATTTCTTCAACAGTTCTTTCACATATTTGGTTTGAGAAATGAAGATTCCTTTCTTTGTTTGAGTAATTTGTAGACCCAAGAAGAAATTCATTTCACCAAGCATAGACATCTCAAATTCACTTTTCATTTGATTTGCAAAAGTTTTACACATACTATCTCTTCCTCCAAAGATGATATCATCAACAAATACTTCAACAATCAAGATGTTTTCATGATCAATTTTGAAATAAAAGTTACTGTCAGTAGTACCTTTGTTGAAACCAATCTTCAAAAAATGCTTGTCCAATCTTTCATACTAGGCTCTTGGGGCTTGCTTTAATCCATACAGTGCCTTCATCAACTTGCAGACCATATCACCATGATCAGACAACTGAAATCCATCCAGTTGCTCTATATACACTTCCTCTTCCAAGTCACCATTTAGAAAGGTAGACTTGACATCCATCTAATATACCTTGAAATCCTTGAAGACAGTAAAGGCAAGGAATAATCTGACTGCTTCAATTCTTGCCACTAGAGCAAAAGTTTTTTCAAAATCAATTCCTTCTATTTGGGAGTAGCCCTTGCAGACCAATCTGGCTTTAATTCTGATTACTTCACCAACTTCATTTAGTTTGTTCTGGAAGACCCATTTGGTTCCAATCACATTCTTGTTTCTAGGTCTAGGAACAAGATCCCAAGTGTGATTTTTCTCAATTTGCATCAACTCTTCCTCCATTGCTTTGGTCCAGTTTTCATCATTGCAGGCTTCATCTATTGTCTTATGTTCAATCTTTGAAATCAGACAATATTCATCTAAATTTTGAGCAATTTTCCTTCTAGTTTGAACACCTTTTCTCTTGTCACCTATGATCTAATCTTCAGAGTGGTTCAGTCTTATATACCTTGGAACTTTAGTAGCTTCTTGCACTTCTGCTTCTTGAACAGGCTCATTCAGACCTATCTCTTCGTCCTGATTTACCGGATCAGTTTGAATCTAATTTTTAGAAGAGGTTTGAACTCCTTGAACAAGAACACCATTCTAATCATCTTCATCATATTCATAGAACCTTGAGGGTTTCTTTATTCCCTCATCAACCTTCACATTTGTACTTTCTATCATCTTTCTTAGTCTCTTGTTATAACACTGGTATGCTTTGCTTTGAGTAGAGTAACCCAAGAATATTCCTTCATCACTTCTAGCATCAAACTTGCTTAGATCTTCATCTCTTTTGATGTAACATTTGCTACCAAAGACTCTAAAATATCTTACAGTAGGAGTAATGCCAAACTAGAGTTCATAAGGGGTCTTACCAGTATTGCTTCTAATTTGAACTCGATTGAGAGTATAGACTGCAGTGTTGACAACTTCTCTCCAATAGATCTGAGGAACATTTGCTTCCATCATCATGGTCCTAGATGCTTCTTGGATGGTCTGGTTCTTTCTCTCCACTACTCCATTCTGCTATGGAGTCCTAGGAGTAGACAATTGTCTCTTAATTCCATGTTTCTCACAGAACTCTATGAACTCACCGGATGTGAATTCTCCACCCCTCTCAGACCTCAGACATTTCAACTTTAATCATGTTTCATTCTCTACCATAGCTTTGAATATTTTGAATTTCTCAAGAGCTTCTGATTTCTCCTTTAGCAAGGTTACCCACATCATCTAGGAATAGTCACCAATTAGTAGCATGAAGTATCTATCTTCTTGAATACTCCTGGTTCTTGCCGGACCACAAAGATTAGTGTGAACTAAGTCTAATAATCTGGTAGAGGACAGTTCCTTGCTTTTAAATGAGACTCTGCTCATCTTACCCAACTGACATTCCTTGCACAGGCTGTTATTTTGGAAGATCTCTTACAGCCTGAGTATTGCTTATCTTGATGATATTATCCAAATTCACATGACACATCCTTCTATGCCATAACCAACTTTGATCAACTCGAACAAATAAGCAGCTTTTACCAGTACCAACCAAGTGGAAGATATTACCTTTAGTTTGAGTACCGGATGCAATCTTTGTTCTAGATCTTTCAAAGATTTTGCATTTTCCATCCTTGAATTAGAGATCATAGCCTTTGTCCACCAACTGTCCAACACTGAGAAGATTGTGCTTCAAACCTTCAACATACAGTACATTACCAGTTTTGTTTCTTCCATCAAAAGAAATAGTTCCTCTTCCTCTGATTCTACCAGCAGAATTATTACCAAACTTTACCATTCCTCCTTCATACCTTTCCAAATCTACAAACTTATTTTTGTCACCTATCATATGGTGAGAGCATCCACTGTCAATGACCCAACCATCCTTCTCTTCAATTTGGGCAGCCATAGCTCTTTCCACAATCTTAAGATTGGCAGATACAGAGGATATTGGATCTTATTCCTTGATGGCAATGAACACCCATTCATTTCCAGATTTGTTTACTATCTCTGATTCATCATCTGTTACTCCTTCATTATCATCATCTTCATGTACATAGTAATAGTTCTTTTGGAACCTTAGCTTGTTAGGATTTTGCCTTGAAAATATTTCCAGACACCTTGAGGCAAAATGACCAATCTTATTGTAGTTAAAACACTTAAAAGGTAATTTTCCTTCATACTTACTAGATCCTCTTGGTAGCCTTTTTACAATGAGGGCTTCGAGTTGAGCAGTTTCTACTTCTTCTTCTTCCAGATCTTTTCTTGCTTTTTCATACCATGACAATTTCCTTAAAGAATTCTCTCCTGAATCAAACTTTTGTTTACCTTTAATAGAGGCACTTGCTTTGAATGTAGATTCAGTCTTGGGAGGGTCGTCTCCAAATTCTATCATTTCAAATGCAGCCAATTTTGCAGCCAATTGATCTCTTGTGATAGTTGTATGGGCTCTGAATTCCTCAATGGCAGTAGCCTTGATTTTGTAAGAAGTAGGAAGGGATCTGAGAATTTTACCAACAATCTCATTTTCATCCAAGACTCCACCAGCATTTCTAATTCCACAAACCAACTCATTCACTCTTGGCATAAAAGTAGTAATATTTTCATCATCTCTCATCTTTAGTTTTTAAAATTTCCCTTTCAGACTCTGTAACCTTGCACATTTAACATACTGGTCTTCTTCATGCAAAAGTTCTAGTTTATTCCAAATCTCAAAGGTAGTTGGTAGGTCAATAACATTTGAGAGCTCTGAGTTAGATAATGCACTTAGAATAGCCTCTTTGGTCCACAGATTGTTTTCAGCATCTATTATTTCATTTAGGGTTGTCGGACCACCCTGTGGAGGTACATACGCTTTTGTAACCATGGACCAGTATGCCAATCCCATACACTGCAAGTGACATTTCATGCGACCGTTCCAAAGAGCAAAGTTGGTTCCATCAAACTTCAAACTATCCTTCTTGTAAGATGACATCCTAGATCTCCTCAAGCGGTTAAGCTCCTTTTAGAGGAACTTGGCTCTGATACCAATTGTTAGACTTAGGGCACACAACTAAGAGGGGGAGTGAATCAGTTGTGCAAAACTTTCTCTAATTTACACACTTAAATCCACTTAGTGTTTAGCAATTTATTAAACATGAAATATAATGGATTCAAATCAAAAGCAGAAACTCATCAACACATAAGACACCAAGATTTTTACATGGAGAACCCGGTTAAGGGAAAAACCATGGGGTGATTAACCTAAGAATGTATTCTTTGTTAGAAGAATAGAAAGAACAAAATGGCACTTTCCAATTAGGGCTCACTACCTGAGCATACTGCTCACAAGAGGCTCACTGCCTACAAGAGACACACTGTCTACAAAGAAATAAGTATCACATACATGAACTAGAGAATAGCATATTCACCATGCTTGAATTAGTTCCATTAAGCTCAATACTTATACTCTGCCTTTTGCTCTCCTCTTCACTACCACACACTCATCTCCACATCTCACACTTTGAAATGACTTTGCAATCCCTTATTTATACATGACATCAACTTAGGAACAAACATCTAAGTCAGCAATCATCCACAAGAACATCCACAAGTTGAGTAACTCATCCGGTCGGCCAGCCTAAAGAAGAACACCTTCATCTGGAAGCATTTCTTCAATTCTAGGCTCCAACTCTAATGCGGACCATCAATACGAACTGAACATTATCCAAGGACCTCCACAAGCTTTCTTGAATCACCAAGAACATCTACACTTCCTCTACTTATTGAAATCCTTCTCTCCTTCATCCGAAACCTCAAGAACACAGTTTGCCATTACTGTCACAAAGGAATAGATGCTTGTGGACCTTTAAAACATGAACCAATAGAGTTGACACATCATAAGGACTTCCCAAACACTCCTTCAAATCTATAGAACAGGACAAAGCACTTTGGGATCTCACCGGACCTTTTTGTAACACTCTGTCACCTCTGAACATCTACTGGAACCGGTTCTACTTGAGCGATTCACAATTTCTTCATATCTTCATGCAGACCTCTGAAATCTCTACTGCAACATCTTAAGATTCATATATTTGAACCCTTTAATATGTATCCTTAGATCCTCAATCTGTCTTGGACTTTTTACCTTATGATATCACTATTCTTCACCGTTCCTGATTAAGACTAATTTTCTCAATATCCTCAACACATAACTCATCCAATCCTTGTCATTAATGCAACAAGAGTATGTTGACATCAATGACAACACCAGTTAGGCCCATACTTGCAACAATTTCTAGTAACATTAAAATTTTCTCTAATAGGACTGCTAGGAACTATTTTTCCCATTTTTCATGCAATGAAAATGTCCTATGAATCAGAACTAGACGATGAAGAAACATACCTTCTTCATTTGGCAGGTATATTAGCATTAGTAGGTGTATTCCCAGGGACATTTCCTTCCTTCTCTAAAGCTGTATCCAACAATGTTGGATCTTGCTATGGTGCTTTGTTCGTCATCAACTCTTTTTTCTACATTCTGCCTCCTCAACCTTCTTGAACGTCTAGGTGTGACAATTTCTAGATTCTCTTCACTTTTTCTCTTTTTCTGACTTCTCCTCTTCTTCCTCTCCCCTGCACCCTTCTCTTTCTCAATGCTTCTATGCTTCTCTACATTCTTCTTACTCTTCTTCTTCTTAGAAGAAGTAGAAGAATCACTTCTCATAGTTCCCCTCATGGGTTTAGGGTTAGGAATTGAGGTTTCTTCTACTATCACTGACCTAGTTTCTAGAGGAATTTCCTCCTGCGGCTCTTCCTGTTCAGGCTCAACTTCTAGTTCCAACTCCTATTGAGGCTCATCTACTTCTAGTAATTCTGAAATATCCTTGCATTGTTTAAAAGCATCCCAACTAACCAATGGGTGCTAGATTCTCAAACTTCTTTTAACCAGTAGAGCTACCAAACAATGATGAGATAATGTAGTCTCTGTTTGTCTTTTTTGATACTCAAATTCCATTCTCTTTAACATATTGTATAGATAATTGGGAACATTAACTAGATTGTCATGGCGCAGGTGATTCAACAACTTCAAGTGTGCACTATACAACAAGTTATGTCTACCATCACAAGTGATATATTTGATAATATATGAAGCACATTTCCCCTAGAAGAATGGAAGAGATAATCTTCTTGTACCTTGTGTGGTCAAATTCAAGTTCTCACCACACTCACAAAATTCCTCCCTCACCGTTGCTACATCAGCATGGGCTAGATACTCGAACCCTATTCATGGTAATCTAGTGACCTGGGCAATATCTATTTCAAAGGCATCCACGACTAATCCCCTCACTGTCGCTTCATTATACTGCAGAGTTGGTGCAAAATCCCTTGCCATATCATTATCATATTCTGTTAGTTTCAGAAAATAGTCTAACCACCCCACTCTAGTAAAGACTGGGAGAACCGGTACATCTTCCAATATCTCCTTATTCATTGATGGTTCTCTTCTGATTACATCAACCCCCATTGCATCTGTATTCTGCACTCTTATCAATTCATAACTCTACCTAATTTCTAATTTACCACCTGAGAAAACTACCTGTCAATTCTTTCACCACCCAACTGTAGCTTTTAGAGTTCTTTGCTAGTAAAATTTGAAATTTAGCTCACTCATAGGGAAGTAACAAGCTCACAATTTAGGGTAGGTCGACTATCATGGAAAATGGTATAGGAAAACCTTGACAATAGCTTAAAAATTTGATTGATGGTAAAAAATAAATAAAAACTGACCATATACCCCTCCCCCCAATTGAAAGGTGAAGTGACCATACTTCATAAATGAATGTGTAGGGATGAAAGAGTAATGATTACATGAAAAGGGTAATATATTGCCACATGCATGAGATAAACTCTTAGTAATAATGAATATAAATAGAAATTTTGAAGTTAATCATTAAAAGGTTACCTTATGTGCATTGATTATGAAGAGCATGGAGTAGATCACCTTAAAAAAGGAGATCAGTACATTGGCATTGATTTGGCATGAGAAAAGTGATATGCATAAAGTAGATGGGAGGGTGGTGGGTACATCATTATTTATTTGATTTGATAGACTACAAAAGTTGATGTAACAGCTGGTTAATACAATTCCAACAAACATACCGCAACTGTTGGATTATTGAAGATGATTGAAGCACATGGATCTATAAGGAAATGTGTGGGAAGGAGAATGAAATGTGTGCCAAATGGTTGAAAATTTCTGTAGACACTTGTTGCTACAAGCACTTATAGCACAAGTCCTGATCAAATATGTGTACAAATAGGAAACTAGGGCTCAATTACAATAGGTCCCTATGGTATGTGAAAAATAGGTCCCTCTGAAATTGACAGTGGTCATCATATACAATGTGTTGTGTGTGCATGTGATTTATAAAGCATAAAAAATTAGGTTTCAGTGACAAGGGTTGAGTATTACAACTCAACCTCCACATCACTGGACAATGTTGCTAGATTAGCATCAGAAGGTGTATCATTTGGTGTCACATCATCTTCATCAGTAGTGTTAGCACTACCATACTGAGTAGCTAAAGAAATAAGAAAGTCATCCTTTTGAAGTGGCTTTTTATACAGTTTTAGCCTGTGCCCATTGACGAGCAATGAAAACTGAACTACATCAATGGTCTACAATTGAACTACACCATTAGAAAAGACTTGTTTAATCTCATAGGGTCCCAACCAATGAGACTGAAGCTTACCCTTGAAATCCTTGTATCTTGAATCATAAAGAAGTGCCTAGTCACCAACAGTGAATTCTTTAGTCTTGATGTACTTGTCATGCCATTTGGTTCTTTGTTTTTGTATGACTTCTATGTGACGAATGGCCTCCAATCAAATTTCATCCAAAACATTCAAATGTTGTAGCTTATCTTATTGTGTTGTGGTCAAATCCATTCCTAGTTCCACTGCTGTCCTCAGGGTTTTGTGTTCAAATTCTATAGGCAGGATTGTTATCTTGCCATAGACCAACTCATAAGGTGTAAACCTTGTAGTTGTCTTCTAGGTTGTTCTGTATGCCCAAATAGTTTCTAGGAGCCTAAAAACTTAATCTCTTCTATGAAGTTGCACTGCCTATGTCAAGATGTTCTCAATCTCTCTATTTGTGACTTCCACCTGACCATTGGCTTGAGGATGGTAGGGAGTGGATTTCTTATGTTTGATCTGATATTCCTCAACCAATATGGTGATTAAATCAAATGTAAATTGTGGTCTTTGATCAATTACCATCTCCCTTGGCACACCATACCTAGTGAAAATGTCCTCATATAAGAATTTTTCCATATTACCATCTCTGGCAAACTGTAATGCCTTCACTTCAACCCATTTATTTAAGTAATCAGTACATACCAAGATATATTCTTTGTTGTTGGATGTAGGAGATATAGGACCAACAAAATCCAATCCCCACTTGTCAAAAGGATCCAATGCGATATGTGGTTGCAAGGGCATCTCATCACTTCTTGTAGGCCTCCCCATTCTCTGACATCTATCACAGCTCCTAGTGTACTTGACAGCATCTTTATGAAGTGTTGGCCAGTAATACCCTGTTGTTAGTATTTTGAAGGTTGTCCTCTTGGCTACAAAATGTCCCCCACAAGGCTCATCATGATAGGCCTTCAATATATCAAACACCTCATCTTCTCTGATGCATTTTTGCATAATATTATTTGGGCCAGTATAAAATAGAAATCTAGAAATCCATGAATAAGGAAAATATTTGTGAACAAGCTGCCTCTTCTCCCTTAGAGAAAAGTATCCTGGAGTATGCCCTAAAACCAAATAATTAGCTATATCTGCATACCAGGGAATGTGTATGGTGAGAGAAAAGAGATGTTCATCAGGAAAAGAGTCATCAACCACCCCTTTTGTTGATTGTATTGGTAGTCTAGATAGGAAATCGGTAACTACATTAGCCTTACCTGGCTTATCAACAATTTTGATGTCAAATTCTTGTAGTAACAATAACCATCTGACAAGCCTACCACCCACTATGGGCTTATTCATCAAATATCTAATTGAAACATGATTTGTGTGGATGAATACTTGATAACTAGTAATGTAGTGTCTGAATTTGTTTATGGCATAAACAACTACCAACATCTCTTTCTCTGTCAAAGTGTAATTTAACTCAATTCCTTGCAAATTTTTACTTACATAGTATATGGCATATTCCTTAGTGCCTTCTTGTTGGCCTAAAACTGCTCCAATGGAAAAGTCTGATGCATCAGTGTGGATGTGAAAAGGTAGGGTCCAATTTGGACCCCTAAGAATTGGAGCTTGTGTCAAAGATGATTTTAGCTTTTCAAAATAAGTCTAATAATTTGGTGTCCAGTCAAATTCACTGTCCTTGGTAAATAGGGTAAACAGAGGTGCAACAATCTTGTTAAAATCTTGAATGAATCTCCTATAGTATCCTTCATGTCCCAGGAAGCTCCTTACATCCTTCTGTTTTTGTGAAATAGGCAGGGTGGAAATAACTTCAATCTTCTTTAGGTCCACTTGTATTCCTGCACTGGAGATGAAATGTCCCAAGACTACTCCTTGTGTCATCATTAGAAAACACTTTTCATTACTCAAAGAGAGGTTGTGCTCTGTGCATCTTTTCAACACTTTCTCCAAATTATGTAAAGCTTCATCATATGTATCACCATATGTGGTGAAGTCATCCATATAAATCTCCATGCTATCATGGGCAAAATTAGAGAAAATACTAAGGAATGCTCTTTTAAATGTAGCTAGAGTGTTACACAAACCAAAGCGTAAGACAAAGTTTGCATATGTCCCCCAAGGGCAAGTAAACATTGTCTTATCCTAATCCTTTGAGTAATCTAAATCTGGTTATAGCCACTAAAACCATCAAGAAAGGAAAAATATTTCTTGCCTACTAAAGAGTCAAGAACTTGGTCAATAAATGACAATGGAAAGTGATCCTTCCTCGTAGTAGTATTCAATTCCCTGTAATGAACACAAACTCTCCATTTTCTACCTTTCTTGGGAACTATGACCAATGGTGAAACATATTCACTATCTAAAAAAGGGTATATAAAGCCTGCATCTAGAAGCTTTTGAAGCTCAGCTTTCACAATCTCTCTGAGAGCGGGGTTCATGCACCTTTGGTGCTCCCTGATGGGTCTGTAGCCATCATCAATATATATTTTGTGCATGCATAAGGTAGGATCAATGCCTTTCATGTCACTGTAACCCTAGGTGAATGCTGCTGAGTGTGTATGCAATATTTTATGTAGGGATTGTTGTTGTTCATCAGTCAATGTATTGTTAATATTCAACATCTTACCTAGCTTGATTTCTAATTGTTTAGACAGTACTTGCATAGAAGACAAATCAAGGCTAGGTAATATAGGTAAGCATTTATTGGGTAATAACACATGAAATATTTGGGATACTTCTTCTGAGGAATTGTTGGGTATTATGTTGCTTAAAGGGTCTTGTAAGCAAGATAGGCCTAGTCTTGCTACTGTGGGTGCCTCCCATAGTCATTTTGTATAACATGAGCAATTAACTCATCTTCATCTAGAATATCCAACAAGGGTCTACATTCAATAGTCATTAGGGTTTGCAAGGAATAGGTGTCCTCATCTTCCAGGATAGGCCAAATGGTTTGTTCAAGCTCATGGTATGGCTGGATTGGTGGATATAAAACTAATTTCTTGGTCACAATCCCATTGGATATGATCATGTTACTAGACCTACAACCTATAAATGCATCAATAGTGGCAAGCCATGGTCTACCTAGTATAAGAGGATAACCAGCAAGATTAACCTTTGGTTGCAAAACTATGAAATCAGTAGGGTATTCCCAAGAATCTAATGCAATGACCAAATCTTCTATGACTCCTTCAAGTTTGATTGTAGACCTATCAGCTAATTGGAAGACTGTCTGAGTGGGCCTAAGGTTATTCAATTGGAGTGTTTGCATTATTTCCTTGGTCATGACATTAATTGCAACACCTAAATCTATCAAAGTATTCTTAATCAGAGTCCCATTGATCTTGACATCCACTACTCAACAACCTAGATCTGTATATTTGGGAACAATTATATTACCCAACATGATATCAGTAAGATTACCTAAAACATGCACTATCTGAGGGTCTATTCTCTTCCTTCCTAGCTTCTTTATGCAAAGATCCCTAATAGTCTTAGTGTAGATAGGAATATCCTTGATGGCTTGGATTAAGGGAATCTTGATGCCTATATCTTTTAGCTGGCTGAGAAGGATAGTATTAGTTTGCGCTGTTTGTTTCTACATAGCCAAGTGCTCAGGGAAAGGAGGAGGCTTCTGATGAAAGGTAGTTTGGGCATCTTGGGCTAATGCAAGTTCCAAAGGTGGTTTATCTAAGGCTTCTTCGGTGGGTTCTTCATCTTCAAGCTCTATGATTTGGGGAGATGAAGGCCTTGCAAGTTGCTTCCCTAATCTAAGATGAACATTACTCACTTCCACCCCATAGGTGGGATATTGCATAACCTCTTTAGTATAAGCCTACTAGTTAGGTTTATTGTTAGGGTTAGGTGTAGGTTGGGCAGCGATTTAGGTAGGTCTAGGAGGTGGATTTTGAGGTGTTGATGGTAGAATTATGGCTGGCTACTATAGCTAAGATGGAATCATTAGTTGGTGAAATTATGCATTTTTCTACCATTGCTGGCCCTTGTTCCACTAAGGCTACCATTATTGCTACTGAGTAGGCCACTGGGGGTTATAGTTGGGACCTTGGAAATTTTGTTGAGGCCATGGGTTTGATTGTTGTTGATTCCAACCAATTTGTGGGGTATGTTGCAAGTATGGGCCTAACCAGTGTTGTCATTAATGTCAACATACTCTTGTTGTATTAATAATAAGGATTGGATGAGCTATGTGCTAAGGATATTGAGAAAATTAGTCTCAATCAGGAACAGAAAAGAATAGGGAAGACAATAAGGTAAAATTACACAATAGGATGAGGATCAGAGGATGTGGTTTAAAGGGTTTGTAGATATGTGTCTTAAGGTAGTCCAGTAGAGATTTTAGAGGTCCGCATGAAGATCTGAATAATTTCTGTCTATTCAAGTAAAATCGGTTCTGACAGGTGTACAGTGGTGATAGAGTGAGACAGATAGGTCTGGTGAGATCCAGAATTGTATTATAATGTTCTATAGATTTGAGGGAGTACTGAGGAAGTCTTTGTGGAGTGTCAACTAGATTGGTTCATGGTTTGAAGGTCTGCAAGCATCTATTCCTTTGTGACAGTGATAACAGACTGTGTTCTTGAGGTTTTAGATGAAGGAGAGAAGGATTCAAGTAAGTAGATGAAGTATGGATGTTCTTGGTGATTCAGGCAAGCTTGTGGTGGTCTTTGGATCGTGTCCAATTCATGTTGGTGGTCTGCATTGAAGTTGGAGTTCACTTTTGAAGAACAACTTCTGGATGATGGTGTTCTTCCTAAAACAGGCCGACCGGATGAGTTATACATCTTGTGGATGTTATTGTGGATGTTTGCCAACTTAGATGATCATTCTTAAGTTGATGCCTTATATAAATAAGGGATTGTAAAGTCATTTTGAAGTTGTCCTTATGGAGATGAGTGTGTGGTAGTGAGGAGGAGAGTGAAAGGTAGAGCAGAAGTATTGAGCTTAATGGAATTGATTCAAGCATGGTCAAGATGCTATTTTCCAATTCAAGTAGGTGATACTTATTTCTTTGTAGACAGTGTGTCTCTTGTAGGTAGTGAGCCCTAATTGGCATGTGCCATTTTGTTCTTTCTATTCTTCTAATAGAGAATACATTCTTGGGTTAATCACCCCGTGGTTTTTCTCTTAACTAGGTTTTCCACGTCAAAATCTTGGTGTCTCATTCGTTGATGTGTTTTTTCTCTTGATTTGCTACATTATGTTTCCATGATTGATTTATTGTTAAGTTGCTGAATTGCAAAGTGGAATTAAGTGTTTAATAGAAAGAAAGTTTTGCACAACTGATTCACCCCCCCGTCTCAGTTGTGGGCCCTAAGTCTAACAATTGGTATCAGAGCCAAGTTCCTCTAAAAGGAGCTTAATTGCTTGAGGAGATCTAGGATGTCATCCTACAAGAAGGATAGTTTGAAGTTTGATGGAACCAATTTTAGTCTGTGGAAAGGTCGGATGAAATGTCACTTGCTATGTATGGGAAAGGTGTACTGGACCATGGCTACAACACAGTATACACCTCCATAGGGTGGTCCGAAAGCTCCAAATGAAATCATAGATGCTAAAAACAATCTGCGGACTATAGAAGCTCCTCTAAGCGCTTTATCTGATTTAGAGCTCTCAAAAGTTATTGACCTACCAACTACTTATGAAATTTAGAAAAAAATGGAACTTTTGCATGAAGGAGATTAGTATGTTAAATGTGCAAGGTTACAGAGTTTGAAAGGGAAATTTGAAAACCTAAAGATGAGAGATGATGAAAATATTACTACCTTTATGCCAAGAGTAAATGAGCTTGTTTGAGGAATTAGAAATGTAGGTGGAGCCTTGGATGAAAATGAGATTGTTGGAAAAATTCTCAGATCCCTTCCTGCCTCTTACAAAATCAAGGTTGATGCCATTGATGAATTCAGAGCCCATACAACTATCACAAGGGATCAACTGACTGGCAAATTGGCTGCATTTGAAATGACTGAGTTTGGAGATGATCCCCCCAAGATTGAATCTACATTCAAAGCTAGTGCCTCTATAAAAGGTAAACAAAGGTTTGATCCAGGAGATAACTCTTCAAGGAAACTATCATGGTATGAAAAAGCAAGAAAAGACCTCGAAGAAGAAGAAGTATAAACTACTCAACTTGAAGCCCTTATTGCAAAGAGACTGCCAAGAGGATCTGGTAAGTATGAAGGGAAATTGCCTTTTAAGTGTTTTAATTGTAATAAGATTGGTCATTTTTCCTCAAGATGTCCAGAAAGATTTTCAAGACCAAATCCTAACAGATCAAGGTTCCAAAAGAATTGTTACTATGTTCATGAAGAAGATGACAATGAAGGAGTAATAGATGATGAATCAGAGACAGGAAACAAATCTGGAAATGAATGGGTGTTGATTCCCATCAAGGAAGAAGAACCAATATCCTCTAAATCTGTCAATCATAAAGTTGTAGAAAGAGCTCTGGCTGCCCAAGTTGAAGAAAAGGATGATTGGGTCATTGACAGTGGATGCTCTCACCATATGACAGGTGACAAAAATAAGTTTGTAGATTTGGAAAGGTATGAAGGAGTAGTAAAGTTTGGTGATAATTTTGCTGGTAGAATTAGAGGTAGAGGAACTATTTCTTTTGATGGAAGAAACAAAATCGGTAATGTACTGTATGTTGAAGGATTGAAGCACAATCTTCTCAGTGTTGGACAGTTGGTGGACAAAGGCTATGATCTCCGGTTCAAAGATGGAAAATGTAATATCTTTGAAAGCTCTGGAACAGAGATTGCATCCAGTACCCAAACTAAAGGTAATATCTTCCACTTGGTTGGTACTGGTAAAAGTCATTTATTTGTTCAAGCTGATTAGAGTTGGTTATGGCATAGGAGAATGTGTCATGTGAATTTTGATAATATCATCAAGATAAGCAATACTCAGGCTGTAAGAGATCTTCCAAAATTGGTGAAACCTACTAATAGCTTGTGCAAAGAATGTCAGTTGGGTAAGCTAAGCAGAGTCACATGCTTGGTAAATGAATTTCTTCTTGGGTCTGCAAATACTTCAAACAAAGAAAGGAATCTTCATTTCTCAGACCAACTATGTGAAAGAATTATTGAAGAAATTTGGGATGGAAGACTCAAAACCAATGACGATGATTCTCCTAAGACTGATCAGACAAAGTATAGGTCAATGATTGGAGGACTATTATATCTCACTCAAACCAGACTAGACATTATGCAGGTTGTTGGTCTTGTTGCTAGATTCTAGGCTAATCCTAGAGAATCTCATGTCATGGCAATCAAGAGGATTTTTAGATATCTAAAAGGGATAGTTGAGTATGGTTTGTGGTATCCTAGAGATCATGATTTCTCTCTTCATGCATATACAGATGCAGATTGGGCAAGAGCTGTGGATGACCGGAAGAGTACTAGTGGTGGAGCATTCTTTTTGGGGAAGAGATTGGTTTCTTGGCTAAGCAAGAAACAAGAGGCAATATCTCTATCTACAACTAAAGCAAAATATATTGCAACAGTAGGTAGTTGCACTCAAGTTCTATGGATGAAGTAGATGCTAAGAGATATCAAAGTAGAGTATGAGGAACCTATCACAATCATCTGTGATAATTCAAGTGTAATAAATATATCTAAGAATCCGGTGTTGCATTCAAAGACTAAGCATATATCCATCAAGTTTCACTTTTTAAGAGAGCAAGTGAACAAGAATGAAGTCAAATTGGAGTTTGTACCTTCCAAGGATCAGATTGTAGACATCTTTACTAAACCTCTCCCTAAGGACTCTTTTGAGTATCTTAGGGAGAAGCTAGGGGTCATTGCCCCTCCGGTGATGAACTAATTTGCACTAAGGTGCATCAGTCCGGTGGTTATCATAGTCATATCTTGTGATCCAGATTGATGATGGGGAGCTGCTACTTAGGGGGAGCAGCAGGTATGATTCTGAAGTGTTAGAATTGCAAGTATGTGCCCTTTGCCATTGATGTCAAAGGGGGAGAGAAGACATGTGAGAAACAAGTGGTTTCTGATCAAAGGGGGAGCAGTTAAGGGAGAGAAGAAATGTGAATGGTTGTTGCTGATAGGGGGAGTTGTGACAGTAAGGAGAAGTTCTTGTCTTGATGGTTAAAATAGTTTTCCACATCATATGTTGCCATCAATGACAAAGGGGGAGATTGTTGCAAGTATGGGTGTAATCAGTGTTGTCATTGATGTCAACATACTCCTGTTGCATTAACAATAAGGATTGGATGAGATGTGTGATGAGGATATTGAGAAAATTAGTCTCAATCAAGAACAAAAAAGAACAAGGAAGATAGTAAGGTAAAAGTCCACGATAGGATGAGGATCAGAGGATGTAGTTTAAAGGGTTTGTAGATATGTGTCTTAAGGCAATCTAGTAGAGATTTTAGAGGTCCACATGAAGATCCTCAGAAGTTGTGGCTATTCAAGTAAAACTAGTTCTGACAGGTGTTCAGTGGTGACAGAGTGAGACAGATAGGTCTGGTGAGATCCAGAATTGCATTATAATGCTCTGCAGATTTGAGGGAGTGTTGAGGAAGTCTTTGTGGAGTGTCAACTAGATTGGTTCATGGTTTGAAGGTCCGCAAGCATCTATTCCTTTGTGACAGTGATGACAGACTATGTTCTTGAGGTTCTAGATGAAGGAGAGAAGGATTCAAGTAAGCAGATGAAGTATGGATGTTCTTGGTGATTCAAGCAAGCTTGTGGTGGTCTTTGGATCATGTCCAGTTCATGTTGGTGGTCTGCATTGAAGTTGGAGTTCACTTTTGAAGAACAACTTCTAGATGATGGTGTTCTTCCTAAAACAGGTTGACTGGATGAGTTATACATCTTGCGGATGTTATTGTGGATGTTTGCCAACTTAGATGATCATTCCTAAGTTGATGCCTTGTATAAATAAGGGATTGCAAAGTCATTTTGAAGTTGTCCTTATGTAGATGAGTGTGTGGTAGTGAGGAGGAGAGTGAAAGGTAGAGCAGAAGTATTGAGCTTAATGGAACTGATTCAAGCATGGTGAAGATGCTATTTTCTAGTTCAAGTAGGTGATACTTATTTCTTTGTAGACAGTGTGTCTCTTGTAGGTAGTGAGCCTCTTGTGAGCAGTGTGCTCAGGCAGTGAGCCCTAATTGGCATGTGCCATTTTTTTCTTTCTATTCTTCTAACAGAGAATACATTCTTGGGTTAATCACCCTGTGGTTTTTCCCTTAACTAGCTTTTCCACGTCAAAATCTTGGTGTCTCATGTGTTGATGTGTTTCTACTCTTGATTTGTTGCATTATGTTTCCATGATTGATTTATTGTTAAGCTGTTGAATTGCAAAGTGGAATTAAGTGTTTAATAGAAAGAAAGTTTTGCACAACTGATTCACCCCCCCTCTCAGTTGTGGGCCCTAAGTCTAATAGGGTAGGCCATTGTGGTCTTTTCCATGCATTTGGATTACCAGGCCACTGTTGAGTATTCCAAGTAGAGAAATTCCAATTTGTAGTAGGAAAGGGGGAATTAAAATTAAGTGGATCAGAGGGCATACCTTGCCTTTGCTGCCAAGGTTTCCTTTGAGATATGAAGAACAATTGCCCATCTTCTCCTTCAAATGGCTATAATTCTGGTCTTTCAATCTTTTCTTGTTGGATAATGGCCACCCTTTTCCATTTACAATTGGCCTTCCCCTATCTACAGCTAGGGTAGTATTTAATAAGCATTGCATCTACCCCTTCTTGTTTCTTCTTGATATGAAGAGTGTCTAGTTGTGTAGCCATATGGCTAAAAATATCCTCTTTCATGTTGGTTAGTAGGTCACTAATTTCCACTCTTGAAACCCCATTGGTTGCCTTGCCTGTGATGGCTGCTCTTTCTCCCCTTGGTTTTCTGGAAAAGGTCCTAGAATAATTTCTATAAGCTCTATAGACATCCTCAAAGGGAAGTTGAGATATATCTCCTATTCCAATGAGATTGAGGGCATCCATGCAGTCATGATTAACTCCCCTCAAAAACACTAGCTTCAGTGATTCTTCAGGCAATTTATTTTTAGGGTTTTTCTTCAAGAAAAATTGGAATCTTTCAACATAGTCTTCTAGTGGTTCATCCTCTTTCTATGACATCCTAAAGATGTCATCTCTCCTCCTATCATGTCCTCTTCAGTAGTCTTTATATTTTTCTAGGAACTTTGTCTTCATGGTATCCCAGTCTAGAATGACATCTTTCCCCAACCCCATAAACCATCTTAAAGAAGCATCTTTTAGTGTGGCAGGGAACAACTTGAGTTTGTAAGGATTAGTTGTGTAGTCATAACTCCTACACAAGACATCAAACTTGAATAGGAAAGTGTCAGGATCTTTAGTCACCAAGCCATAGAAAACAGGTAATGCAGAAGGTGGTATGTTTTTCAAAGTAGCATCTTGTGCTTGGTCTGGGATAGGAAATTCAAATGTTGCTTGTCCTAGAGGATCCTCAACTACAACATTTGTCATGATTCTAAAAGTCCCTTCTATAGCTATGGAGGAAGTTGATGGAAATGTAGAAGTTATTGTTGAAGATGTAAGAGGAAACTCTTCTTCAACACTTTCTACTGTATAATTGACAAAATTAGTTCTGTCCTCATTATCCTAAGAAGTTGAAGGGAGGAATCTACCTCGGTGATCTCTCTACCTCTGTATACAGTAGTTTTAGCTTGATATTTCGATTGTCCTATACAATGTTAGTATAATGTCTGGTGTTTCCTAAAGAAAAATGAATTCATTAATTCTAATGCTGGAATCAAAATTTAAATTGTGAAAGCACATAAAGCTAATGAGACTATGAAGGTAGTACCATCCTCGGCAATGGTGCCAAAAATGTAGAAGAAAACTAATGCATTGTAGACTTAAACAATTTTAGGGGTAAACCTATCTAAACAGTCCACTCTATCATTGCATTCCTACATTGAATTATCGACCAAGGAGCGTAAGCTTATGATGATGCATGCATTATATATGCCTTTAAGACTCATTTCTATCCTAAACTAACTCATACAAACTTATTCTAATTAACCTAATTTAATGAATTTCATAGAAATGTAAGAATAGCAAAAACAATTTGAAATCTAGTTGCTATGGGTACCTTCAGCATAAGCTGAAGATAACAATATTCAATAGAGAATTACAGAACTAACTCAAAATACATAGAATGATAAAAGAATTGACACTAACCTCCAAAGGACTTAAAATATGCACTTGTTCATGAATTACAACTACTGGAAATAGCAATCAAGATATTTCACTTGTCATGATGCAATTGATGAAATAACAAAAAAAATAGTTTTAATTAGGAATGCATAAATAAATAAGGAGATAAACAAAGTGAGGGTTAGTACCTTGAGTGGCTAGCTCAGGGAACTATCTCACTTAATCTAGAAACTAAATCTACTTTAGATTCACATGACACATGCTTGTATTCACTTCATATCAGAGCAAAATCTTCTCAAATTGTATTCAATAAAACATGTCTGGATCTTCCAACATAAAAATAGAGTAACTATTTGAGTAGTAGATAATAAACTTGACTTCAAAAAACTCTCCATCAAACTCATCCCTCCTAACTTATACAGAAACAAGAGAGTCGATGAAACTATGAACTAAATGTGATCATCAATTCATCCCTAGATATCAGGGTATAGGTATGAGATCAATTTATTAATCTAACTGAAATAAAGGAAGCAGAGTCCTGTTTAAAAATAAATTCCTACACAATAGCTCATGAGCGAAAACACATAAGCTATGATTAGAATCCTAGAACAAGTCTTCTTCTTCTCTTGTATTTATTCTTCCATGATGATCACGTTCAACTTTAGTTGGTTCTTAACTATGACTTCCTTCAATGCTCTGTCTTGCAATGTGCTATGAATTCTCCTCTCCTTGATGCTACCAACTTGCTGCTACATAGGGTTAATCCATAAAATGTATGCATACAAAATAACCTTCATAATTAATCTACAAAATCCCATTTATATACATACATACTTATGTCTAACTCATTCAATTGACAAATGTTATCACCATGTTTCATATTGGCAGATTAGGTTCCAGGTTTGCAGAATATATATAAAGAACAACATATTATGGTGGTAATGCCTTAGAAAAAGTATTTGAAATATCATAGGTATAAAGTCTGGAAGCATAAGAAATAACATAGGATAAGTCAACATTTGAACCCATCAGTGACCACATGTAATTTTGTCATCACATGAGGAGATAGGCATCCCACTTAGTGGTAGAGGTATTTTTCCATGTGTCGGCACTTTGACTAGTGTTTAAGTGAATCTTGATCGAAATGGTTATGATAGATTCCTACGAAAAAATCTATGACACATAAGAGTCATAAATGGAATGTTCTATGAAAGGTGAAGACATGTGTCACAAGGCATCTTGGAAGAAGGCATCTTTGGGTGCCCCAAGGAGAGTTATGACATAGTGTAAGAGAATACACTATTTTTAGTTAGTGTATGACAGATTCTCTTATAGCTATAAGTACTGTCAGTATGATGGAGTATATGACAGTCGTAAGATGCATAAGAGCATCTGTCATTGCCCACCATGGGAATAGGTGACCATATCGGGATGGGGTGATATGACAAGTGTCATGACCATGCTATAGTGTTGGAAAAGTATCCCTAGGTGTGGGTTTTGGGCCATGAGGCCAAGTTGGACCCCCATATCAAGGAAAATTCATTTTTTACCTTGTAAACTTCTATTTAAGTAGGTGCTTTGAGAGGAGATGTAGTATGTGATTGACAGGTACTATTATGCTAAATTGTCTCTAGATACAAGTGTTGAAGACTCTTGTAAAGACTTGCATTGCAAGTGTGTTGTAAACCTTGTTGTTTAGATAATACATTGTGCAGGTTTTGGAGTGAGTTTTTTCACCTGTAAGGGTTTTCCCCACATTATATCTTGTCTCTCTCTTCTGTCTTACATTCTTGTGTTGTGTATTGCTACAATATCTCTATTGTTATGGTAATAACATTGTAATTGTAAATGTTGAAAAGAATTTTTACTCTACTCTCCTCTTTAGATTAGTGTAGGAAGCGATTTCTACATACCTAGCTTCCTTTCAGTTGGTATTAGAGCCTGGCCAGTTTTCATGCTAGTTGCTAGGTAGGGGTTTTTTGAGCTAATCCTAGGTTGAGTGGGACTCTTTGCAGAGTATTCTATAATCTTGTTGCAGGAAGGAGATGGCAGGTACATCTGGAAGATTAGAGGTGGAGAAATTCAGTGGCACAAATTTTGAGTTATGGAAACTTAAGATGGAAGACATTCTTGTTGATCGAGACCTATGGGAAACCATTTCTAGTGTAAAACCAATCGCAATGGCACAAGATGATTAGGATCTAAAAGATCGAAAGGCTAAGGGTCTCATAAGACTCAGTCTAGCTGATTCTGTCCTACTAAATGTCCATGAGGAGAAGACCATGAAAGATCTTTGGAAGAAGCTGGGAGATGTTTATTAGGCCAAATCTCTTGTGAACAAGCTTTTTCTAAGAAAGAAGTTGTATTCTCTAAGGATGGACGATGGAGGATCTGTTACAGATCACCTCAATGCTTTCAACATGTTAGTTGCACAATTGACATCCATTGGTGTGAAGATAGAAGAGGAGGATCATTGTATGACTTGCCTTTACTCTTTGTTGGACTCATGGGATCATCTTGTTATGTCTATTAGGAGCACCACATCCACTTTCAAAATGGATGAAGTGGTATCTTCGTTGTTATCTGAAGAGATGTGGAGAAAGTTGTCTAAAGCAGCTAAAGAGGATCTTGTAGTTTGTGGAAGACCCAAGGAGAAAGGTAAAAAGAAGGACAAGAAAGATGAGAAGGGTAGATCCAAATCCTATGGGAGATCCAAATCTCTTGGAAATTCCAAGGCTCTCTGTTGGAACTATGGAAAAACTGGGCATTTCTAAAAGGAATGCAAAAAGGAAAAGAAAAAGAAGAAGAAGAATGTCCCAGAATCATATTCTGACAAGTCACAAGATGATGGTGATGCCTTCATCACAACCTTGGTCACCCATGCATCTGATGATGTGTGGTTGATTGATTCTAGTGCATCATTCCACATGACCTTGAATCAAAGCAGGTTCATGAAGTATGAAGTGTTCAATGGTGGAAGAGTGTACCTGGGTGATGATTCTCATCTTAAGATTGTTGGTTGTGGAAGAGTCTCAATCTAATTCCTTGATGGATGAGTGAAGGGGATCACTGGGGTCATGCACATCACAGGCTTGGCATGGAACCTACTTTCTATAAGTAAGTTGAATGATGCAGGTGTGTAGGTTGTCTTTTTGAAGGATGGATGCAAGATGACTAGAGGATCTATGGTGCTTGCGAAGGGTACTTAGAGAGGTACTCTGTTTTAGCTAGAGGCATGTACTTCACAGTGCAATAGTTCTTTTGACTTGAAGAAAAGAGTTGCAGTCACTTCATCCTCACCATCTGAACCAACAGTGAAGAAATCTATTGTAACAAATTATGATGGTAGTGCATCTTGGGTACCTAAGGGTGCTCATTCTTTGGAAGTTAAGCTTCCTGCTGAAAAGATAATGTTATGGCATAAGAGATTTGGCCACATTGGTAAGAAGGGTCTTAGAACCCTGAAAAGTAAAAACCTTGTTGAGGGGTTAAATGATTGTAATCTCAAGTTTAACTTTTGCGAACATTGTAAATATGGAAAGCAAGACCATGTTTAGTTTTACTCTAGTTCTCACAAGTCTTCTTCTATGTTGGACCTTATCCATTCTGATGTGTTTGGTCCTCTAATTGTTCCTTCAATTGCCAAATCTGTATAATTTGTATCTTTTATAGATGATTACAGTAGGACATGGATTTATTTTCTCAGAAGCAAGTCTGAAGTCTTTAGTCAGTTCAAAGAGTTTAAAGCTTTTGTTGAGAATCAGACTAGTAAAAGGATTAAGTGTTTGAGAACTAACAATGCTGGTGAGTTTTGTTTGGCAAAGTTTGATAAGTTATATAAAGAGCAAGGGATTGAAGTACATAAGACAACTTCATACACCCTGTTGACACTCATTTTGACCAAGGGTTGATTTGTCATGATCAGGAGGTTTCTTCATTTGAAGCCTTTATCTTCTTGCCCATTTTTTCTAAGTGTTGGACCTCCTCAGCATTTTTCAACTGCAGCATCATATTTTCCTGAGGAGGAGGTCATCATCATCATCTTGTCTTCGATGGTCTGCATCATCATGTTCTTCGTCGACTGGGTTTTTCATCGTCATCATCATATTCAGTCATCGGGTGATGTTTGGTTTTTATCATGATGATGCTGCCGAGCTACAGTGCGCCCTCATCTGCTTGCGAGGGTGATGTTTCAAAGTCTCCGGTGATCTTCCATTTATCACCTTGCGCGAGCATGATGATGATGTTGCTTATTCTTTGAATTGCTCGACCTAACTTGTTTTTTCCTAAGGGTCGTGTTCATCATCATCATATTTCCAGTTATCATCCTGCTGCTTGCGGAGGTCATCATATTTTCTGCCTTCATGATATTTCGCCGGGGTGATATTTTTATCATCGGGTGATCTTGGTTAACATCATCCTGATGATGTTGTTGAAGAGTTGTAATTGCGACCCGATATTCACTAGGGTCATCATATTTTGGAACGTCAGGATGATCTTAGTCAATATCATCCTGATGATGTTGTATCACTTCTTGTTCTTTGTTTCTCATCCTGATGATGCTGACGTCATCCGTATATCAGGGTGATATTTTTCTTTCTGCCTATCTGCATCATGATATTCGCGAAGGAGGGGGTGATATTTTCATATCACCCGGATATATGTTTGTTCAAACATCATGATGATGTTGATATCAGGGAGATATCCGCCTGCTGGTTTCGCGTGTTATCTATTGAGGGTGATCTTTTCAAGCAGCATCATCATATTCAGTTTTCACCCCGATCTTACAGAGGAGCTACAGTGCAACCTGATGTTCGAACGTCAGGAGGATATTTCATAATATCCGGTTGTCTTCCGAATATCATGATGATGTTAATATGATGATGACGTCATCAAGGTCCGCGGGGGTCATATTTCTAACAACTGATCATCTTGAAGAGACCTCCTGATATTTGCAAATATGATGATGACGTCATCAGGATGTTCATCGGCCAGACTTTTGTTATAAGCTCAGCAGGAGGATGTTCCTCCGAAGGATTAGGTTGTGCCGATTATCATGAAGGTTATATTTCAAATATCATGATGACGTCAGGGTGATATTTCGAACAACAGGATATCATGCTGTTGGAGGATGATGATGATGAAGTCTATACTAGTGTTGTCGGGAGCAAAAGCACCGACATGATATATGCTCATGACCTAGTATATAAGGTGTTATTGAGGTCATCGCGGGGTGCATGTGGGATATTGTTATCCTGCATTTTCAAATATCATGATGATGAATCTCGGCGGGAAATGCTTGCGATAGTCTGTATGATGTTCTTCCTGAGGCCGCGGGTTGGTGCGCCATTAATGGCGAAGGTTGCAGAGGTATGGGCGATGGCGTGGGTCGATCTGGTACCCGACTGAGGGTGTCAATCAGCGGATGATGGCGCAGGGCTCGAGAAATCTTCCTGTCTCCTCCCCTACCTGCTGCATTCAAGTTTGGGCGCCAATCTGGTTGTGTTTGAGCGCCATTTTCATGATACCGTGTATCTGGCGAGATTTTGGTCAACATTGTAATTAATTGCTGAGCACCTACCTGGCTGTTATAAGCAGGTTGTGTTGTTCATTTGTGGTTGTTGAAAGTTGATGATTTTGGCTCTGTAATGCATGACAAGCTGATCTGGTTGCTCTATACAGCTTACCTGTGAGTTTATGTATCTCTTGTTGTTTGTTTTTGGCATGAACCCACTGATTTCATGATTAAACTTATATGAGAAATGCTGTTTGGCATGTGTTGTGTTAATTCTGTCTCCAGTATTGCATGTATCCTTCTTCTGAATCTGGATGTTTGGTAATGTTTAGATTCTAGAGCATAGAATTCCTGTGTTGAATGTCTGATCTTTTAACTTCTATTCAAGGGGTAGATCAAACTGTTTTCAGGTTGAACATTGGGAGGGATATACTGCAGTAGGGATACCATAAGTAGAGATAACCTAACACTTTGTATTGGGAGATGCCTATAAGGCAGGTATCACATAGATCCCCTTGAAATCCAGTTTTAGTTGTTTATGCTGATCATTCACAGGTGTATGTCTATTGACTCCAGGCCCTGGATAGGCACCAATCATGCTTTGTTTTGTGTTATAACCATATCCAGCTTTGCATCCACACTTAAACTCCAAAGCAAAATCTAAAACCAACATTAGGACATTAGAGTTAGTTTTAGGAACCTCAGTCCTCTGTCTACAACTGCAAATAGGCCCAAAGCTAGCCCCTTTGCCCTTATCTCTCAGTTTTGGTCTACTTACAGGAGGACTATCTGCTTTCTGTCAACATCCCAACCTTGCATGCATATCCTCATGGATGTTGAGTAGGGAATACCCCCCTAGGTCTTGCAGAGCCTGAAGAAGAAGAGGAGATAAAATATAGAGTCTATCTCCTATACTGTTGACCCCCTGGCCCAGAGCTCCTGTTGATCACTGATGGCTACCTTGTAGGGATATATGGGAATAAGCATCCAGTCTGGGAAAAAGTCAACAGAAATTGGCGACTCTACTGGGGAGTGAGAAGTAAAAGTGCTATCTAATCATCTCCAGTGATATATATGTGACCCATCTGAGTCAGCAACAGTAATCTACTCCGCTGGGGAACCTTGTGAAAGAACCCTGGTTTTCAGAAGAAAACGATTCCTAGCAATAGGTGGCGACTCCGAAGTAATCTCCCAACCGGTCAAAGTAAATTTATATGCAGGGGAGAAGATCCCAACAAACTCCTTTATTTGAAGAGTTACCATTAACAAAAAGAATGATGTATAGAAGAAAGGGAACTGTCTCAGCTAGTCATGAGAGCTCCCCCAGAAAAAGTGATGAGGTACAAGATAACCCTAGGCCATCAGGACAGCATGCTCCTTATTTTTCAAGTGCAGAAGCTGATATCCAAGGTGCATATGAGAGGCAACAGGGTGGTAGTATGAGAATGAGGTCAGAGGTGTTCCAAGAACGCCCTTTTCTAGACCCAAGTGAGAGGTTTGAAGAAGCAGAGTCCCTAAGGGATGATGAAGATGATGACCCAAATGGTATGAGACCATCTACCTCCAGACCTAAGGATGAACAATTGGCAGAAGAAATCAAAAGCCTAAGAGCAGAACTAGAATACCTACAAGCCATGAAAATCAGAGATGATATACAGCAAAAAGTGCAAGCCTTGAGAACTACCCAAAATAATTCAGTTCCTACTCTAGAGAATGCAAATATGCAAAGACATCAGCAAAGATATGAAGTGCATCATCAGCATCATGATGACAGACAAAATGTGAATGATGCTAGGATACCACTAAACAATGCAGGAAACCAAAATGCAAATAGAAATGTTAATGTTAATCAGCCGAACAGACAGCCTATGCAGCTAGATAGATTCAAGCAGCTGGTGTTTGATGGTATTCCTGGGTATCCTAACCCCATTGATAAGCATCTAAGGCTGCAAGTGCCTAAGTTTTCAGGAAACAATACAGTGTCAGGAGAAGATCATCTAAAGGCCTTCCAAAATGTCATGGACAATTTTGAGGTTGAGCATGAGGATGTTTTCATGAAGTCATTCATGCAATCCTTAATAGATGAGGCAAGAGAATGGTACAGGAATCTGCCTGACCGGAGTATATCATCATGGGATGATTTTAAGAGGATGTTCAAGGAGCAATATGGTGATAAAACTGACCCTAGCTTCTTTGTAAATGAGTTCACCAGCATCACCAAAGGGTCAAATGAACAGGTTGCAGACTTTAATGCAAGATTTACTAAAGTGTTGAACAAATTGCCACATCATATGAGGCCAAATGAACCAATGTGCATAATTTTGTACATCAATGCCTTTGATGCAAAGACTGCATATGGACTGAGAGATAAAGGTCCTGCCACCCTCAGGGATGCTTTCAGGATTGCAGTAAATATTGAAAACAATAGGAAAGCATCAGGCAAGACAAATAGAAGGGATGATGTAAAAATTCTGCAGAATCCAAATAAGCCTCAGAACACTCAAGGTAGTACATCTGCTCCTGAAGATAAGATAGACAAACTGGCAAATGTTGTTAAGGACCTGAGCTATAGATTAGCTAGAAGTGAAAAAGGGATGGGTCCTGATAGGCAAGTCTATCAAAGACAGGAAAAGAGGCCATCATTACATGATATGCCTTATAACACCAATTGGCATGATGGTAAGCCTGTATATCCACGTAACAACACAAGTCAGAGGGCTCAACATGCCAAGGAAACTCCTGATCCCCTGAAGAAAACTATAAATATTGCTGATGATGCTCCGTGGTGTATAATCTGTCAGATGCCACATTCACAGTCACAGTGCATGATTGCCCAATCTTTGTATGATAATGCTACATCTTGTAATGAGTGCAATGAGCCGCATCATGTGCAGGATGATGATGTTAACATGATGTCCATAGGTAATGGATACACTCTGTATGATGCTGATGACAATACAGATCATCAAGTTCAGGCCTGCCAACAGTCCCCATATGATGAAGATAATGAGGATAACTATGTGTATGCTCAGAACTCACACAATTTTCTGAGTAACCTACAGCGACCTTCTGATGAGGAAATCAGAGCCTTCACAGCTGCAGCAGTTGCTCAGGTCAAGAGCAACTACAATCTCAGAGGTAAACATCAGGTTGGCAGCCCACATCAGCCAGAGGATATTTCTGCAGGTCAGCTGATGCATGGTCATAAAGGAACTGAACCACAAAAAAGGCAGTGGGTAAATAATAAGCAGAACTTTAGATACAGAGCAGGTCCTGAATCTCAAGGACCAGAAAACAAAACCCCTCAGGCTGAAGATCAAAGTAGAGGTTCCCAAGACAAGAATGATGATCAGGGAACTATGAAAATGAAAGCTAAATCAGCTCAGGATAAGAGCAAGATTGTGGAGCAAGCTACAACTGTTGTACAAAACTATGCTCCATTTGATATAGCCCAGATCCTCTCTCAGGTAAAGGTCTCTGTTCCACTTATGGAACTCATGAAAGTGGAAGAGATCAAGAATAGGACAATATCCCTAATCTCAGGGGTACCTTTTCAAGCTAAGCAAAATGATCAGACCCAGGGTGAGAAACAGGTCATGTGCAATGAAGAAGATGAGACTCCTGAAGTCTATTTAGGAATGACCATGACAAAGTGTCCTTCGCAGGTGGAACCATTATATGTTTCCCTGGTTATAAATGGTAAAATAATTAGAAATTGTATGCTTGACTCTGGAGCATCCACAAATGTCATGCCTTTGGCTATCATGCAGCAAACTGGATTAAAAATTGACAAGGCATGTGGGAAGTGTTATGCTATGGATGCCAGAGAGGTACCAGTTATTGGAATCATGAAGGATGTAGATTTCAAACTGGCAGCATTTCCTGAAAAGAAATATAAGATGAATATAACAGTGGTTGACATCAAGCCACAGTATGGTATGTTGCTGTCAAGAAGATGGGCAGCACTAATTGGTGGAAGTATGCAGCTGGACCTGTCATATGCCATGATTCCAATGAATGGCAGGGATGTCAAGCTAATTAGAGAGCAAAGGTCATCAGAGACAGTGGAAGACCAAGAAGCAAATGAACAGGTATGCTTTGTGGACACTGACTGTGATAACTTCAGGGTTGTCTCAGATGATGCAGAAGACACAAAGAAAAATGCCTGTATTGAAGAGCTGGATCAGCAAGGGTTATGGACCATGTTTTTTGATGGAGCTTGTGCAAAAGAAGGCTCTGGAGCTGGAGTTGTTTTCCTGTCTCCAACTGGTAAGCTCCTCAAATCCTCTTTCTTGCTGAGGTTTGATTGCACAAACAATATTGCAGAATATGAGGCTTTACTTTTAGGCCTGAATATTGCTCTCAAACATGGAATTAAAATGTTAAGAGTATTTGGAGACTCTGAGCTGATTGTATCCCAAATCAGAAATAAGTATGCTGCAAAGAATAAAAGACTGAAACAATACAAGCATGCTGTTTGGGATACTATTGAGTTATTTGATGCATTTTCAATTGGCTGGGTAGAAAGGTCAAAAAATGTTATGGCTGATTTCTTAGCCAATGTTGCAATAAGGCCAGATGACATCACTCTGTCAGGTGTCACAGATGTAGAAGTTAAAATTAGGCCTGCCATACCAGAAAACATATGCAGTTGGCAAGTTTTTAATGATGATAGGGATTTGCTGAAATTTTTGCACTGCATAGATGAGTATGAGAACCAACAGATTGATTTCCAAGCTTTTGTAGAAACTGTAGATGGAAAAGAGACTCTTGTAGGGAAGGAGATCATCCAGTTGAAGACTAACAAGATCCCTAGAGGGTTAGTGGCTTTGGAAAGAGCCTTTGACAGTAGAGACAAAATGGTCACAAAGACATCCCCCACAAATAAGGAGGATTTAGAAGAAATAAATTTGGGGACATCTCAGGCCCCTCAGAAGGTATATATTGGCAAACAGCTCAAACCACACATAAGAAGTATGCTGATTGCATTGCTAGAAAGGTATAAACATGTTTTTGCTTGGTCATATGAGGACCTAAAAGCTTATAGAGAAGATTTATTCCAGCATGAGATCCCACTGAAGCCTGAAGCTAAGCCATTTAGACAGAGGCAAAGGCCTATAAACCCTACCTTAGCTCCCAAGATGCAAGAAGAACTCAAAAGGCTCAGGGAGGCTGGAATAATTGTGCCCATCAGACATTCAACTTGGGTGTCTAACCTTGTCCCAGTCAGGAAAAAGAATGGTGATATTAGGCTTTGTGTGGATTTCAGGAACTTGAATGTATCCTCTTTGAAGGATAACTATCCATTGCCTAATATGGAAGCTATGTTGCAGAGAGTGACTGGTTGTGAACTCCTATCCATGATGGATGGATTTTCAGGATATAATCAGGTAAAGGTAAAGGAATCAGAACAGTATAAGACTGCCTTTACCACTCCATGGGGAACATATGTGTATGTTAGAATGCCATTTGGACTAACAAATGCAGGTGCTACATTTCAAAGAGCAATGGATGTTGCTTTTGCAGGGCTGATTGATTCAATCCTGGCAGTATATCAGGATGACCTGACTGCCTACTCAAAGAAAGAAGAGCAGCATTGTATGCATCTGGAGCAGATCTTCATAAGAGCACTAGAATATGGTATTTCTTTAAACCCAAAGAAGTGTGCCTTTGGAGTAGTTGAAGGAAAACTTCTGGGACATATTGTTTCCAAGGATGGAGTCAGGATAGATCCAGACAGAGTGGCAGCCATTGACAGGATTCAAATGCCAAAAACTGTGAAAGGAGTTCAGTCCTTCTTTGGACAGATAAACTTTGTTAGAAGATTTGTTCCCAACTTTGCAGAGATCACAAGGAACATTTCCAAGATGATGAAGAAGGATGCAACTGTCAACTGGGAAAGGGAAGCAGCAGAATCATTTCAGAATATCAAGGAGGCAATTAAGATGGCCCCTGTTCTTAAATCTCCTGATTTTTCTAGGCCATTTCAAGTGTTTTCTTTTGCTTCCTTTCATACTGTAGCTGCATGTTTGTTACAGAAAAATGAAGATGGTTTTGAACAGCCCATTACTTTCTTCAGTATGTCCCTGCAGGCCTCTGAATTGAAGTATGATATTATGGAAAAGCAGGCATATGCACTTGTTAGAGCCATTAAAAGTTTCAGACCATACTTGGTAGGGTCACATATAATTGCATATGTACCTCATGCTGCAGTCAAAGACATATTCACTCAGCAGGAGGTGACTGGAAGAAGGTGCAGATGGATAAACAAACTGCAGGAATTCAACATAGACATACAAGTTACTAAGTTGATAAGGGGACAAGGACTAGCCAAGATGATGGCACAGTCAAACTTGGAAGCATGCCAAGTTAATGCAGTCCAAGATGAGAATGTAAGTGCATCAGGATCTGAATGGTACAAGGATATTATCTATTACTTGCAAAATCTGAATTGTCCTTCCCATTTCAGTGACTGTCAAAAGAGGACTCTAAAGCTACATGCAATCAGGTATGTCATTGTTCAAGGTGAGCTGTACTGGAAAAATCCTGATGGTGTGCTGCTGAGATGTGTGGATAAGAACATGGCTAACAATATTTTGACTGACATGCATAAAGGATTATGTGGTGGCCATTATACTGCCCAAACAACAGCTCATAAAATTCTCAGGGCAGGATATTGGTGGCCCACTCTCTTTTCAGATGCACAAAAGTTAGTAAGGAAGTGTGACCCTTGCCAGAGATTCTCAGGAAAGCTGAAATATCATGGTGCTTTACCCCTCAGAACTGCACCTGTGGATGCTCCATTCCAGCAATGGGGAATTGATTTTATAGGGGAAATTGCAGACAAATCAAGTGGGGGACACAGTTGGATTTTGGTGGCAACTGACTACTTTACCAAATGGATTGAGGCCATTCCAACTAAAAGAGCTACAAGTAAGGTGGTGACAGACTTCATACTAGAGAACATCATCATCAGGTTTGGAGTACCATCTAAAATAATCACTGATAATGCTATGTGCTTCAGATCAGGTGAGTTTGTTGATTTTTGCAACAGGTATGGGATAAGCCTGTCATATACATCACCATATCACCCACAAGGAAATGGTCAAGCAGAATCAAGCAACAGGAGCATCATGAAAATTGTCAAGAGGATACTGGACAAGAACAAGAGAGCTTGGGACTCAAAGTTGAATTTAGCAGTATGGGCTGACAGAGTGACTGTGAAAAGGGCTATTGGGAAGTCACCTTCTGAGCTAGTATATGGTGCATCAGCTAGACTGCCCATAAACAATCTCCTACCAGTTTACAGATTCATTCAAGAGTATGATGAGGAGATTGAAGATCCCATGACAGAAAGAGTGAATCAGCTGGTTGCATTGGATGAAGACAGAAGGAGAGCCCACCAGATCAATCTCAAAAGACAACAAGGGGTGAAATATCAGTTTGACAGGAGAGCTACAAAAAGGAAGTTTCAAGTAAATGATCTGGTGCTCATTTGGAATGCTAAAGATCAGGAAAAGGGTAAACATGGTAAGTTTCAACCCTTATGGATGGGCCCATATCAGGTTTGCAATACTCATGGGGAGGATTCTTATTTCCTCCAGGCCCTAGATGGTGAAATTCTGGAATTGCCTGTGCATGGCCAATTCCTTAAGTTCTATTTTGCATAATGACTGGTTGCTGTGCACATTTGTAAAATATGTATGTAGTGTAAATGCCTTGTACAGCTCGCGTTTTTTGGCTTTTTGTCAGGTCTGCCCGGAGATCTGGTTCTCGCTGCAGGTTTTCACCTGCACGTCCCCATTCGGAGCCACTGTTGACACTCATTTTGACCAGGGGTTGATTTGTCATGATCAGGAGGTTTCTTCATTTGAAGCCTTTATCTTCTTGCCCATTTTTTCTAAGTGTTGGACCTCCTCAGCATTTTTCAACTGCAGCATCATATTTTCCTAAGGAGGAGGTCATCATCATCATCTTGTCTTCGATGGTCTGCATCATCATGTTCTTCGTCGACTGGGTTTTTCATCGTCATCATCATATTCAGTCATCGGGTGATGTTTGGTTTTTATCATGATGATGCTGCCGAGCTACAGTGCGCCCTCATCTGCTTGCGAGGGTGATGTTTCAAAGTCTCCGGTGATCTTCCATTTATCACCTTGCGCGAGCATGATGATGATGTTGCTTATTCTTTGAATTGCTCGACCTAACTTGTTTTTTCCTAAGGGTCGTGTTCATCATCATCATATTTCCAGTTATCATCCTGCTGCTTGCAGAGGTCATCATATTTTCTGCCTTCATGATATTTCGCCGGGGTGATATTTTTATCATCGGGTGATCTTGGTTAACATCATCCTGATGATGTTGTTGAAGAGTTGTAATTGCGACCCGATATTCACTAGGGTCATCATATTTTGGAACGTCAGGATGATCTTAGTCAATATCATCCTGATGATGTTGTATCACTTCTTGTTCTTTGTTTCTCATCCTGATGATGCTGACGTCATCCGTATATCAGGGTGATATTTTTCTTTCTGCCTATCTGCATCATGATATTCGCGAAGGAGGGGGTGATATTTTCATATCACCCGGATATATGTTTGTTCGAACATCATGATGATGTTGATATCAGGGAGATATCCGCCTGCTGGTTTCGCGTGTTATCTATTGAGGGTGATCTTTTCAAGCAGCATCATCATATTCAGTTTTCGCCCCGATCTTACAGAGGAGCTACAGTGCAACCTGATGTTCGAACGTCAGGAGGATATTTCATAATATCCGGTTGTCTTCCGAATATCATGATGATGTTAATATGATGATGACGTCATCAAGGTCCGCGGGGGTCATATTTCTAACAACTGATCATCTTGAAGAGACCTCCTGATATTTGCAAATATGATGATGACGTCATCAGGATGTTCATCGGCCAGACTTTTGTTATAAGCTCAGTAGGAGGATGTTCCTCCGAAGGATCAGGTTGTGCCGATTATCATGAAGGTTATATTTCAAATATCATGATGACGTCAGGGTGATATTTCGAACAACAGGATATCATGCTGCTGGAGGATGATGATGATGAAGTCTATACTAGTGTTTTCGGGAGCAAAAGCACCGACATGATATATGCTCATGACCTAGTATATAAGGTGTTATTGAGGTCATCGCAGGGTGCATGTGGGATATTGTTATCCTGCATTTTCAAATATCATGATGATGAATCTCGGCGGGAAATGCTTGCGATAGTCTGTATGATGTTCTTCCCGAGGCCGCGGGTTGGTGCGCCATTAATGGCGAAGGTTGCAGAGGTATGGGCGATGGCGTGGGTCGATCTGGTACCCGACTGAGGGTGTCAATCAGCGGATGATGGCGCAGGGCTCGAGAAATCTTCCTGTCTCCTCCCCTACCTGCTGCATTCAAGTTTGGGCGCCAATCTGGTTGTGTTTGAGTGCCATTTTCATGATACCGTGTATCTGGCGAGATTTTGGTCAACATTGTAATTAATTGCTGAGCACCTACCTGGCTGTTATAAGCAGGTTGTGTTGTTCATTTGTGGTTGTTGAAAGTTGATGATTTTGGCTCTGTAATGCATGACAAGCTGATCTGGTTGCTCTGTATAGCTTACCTGTGAGTTTATGTATCTCTTGTTGTTTGTTTTTGGCATGAACCCACTGATTTCATGATTAAACTTATATGAGAAATGCTGTTTGGCATGTGTTGTGTTAATTCTGTCTCCAGTATTGCATGTATCCTTCTTCTGAATCTGGATGTTTGGTAATGTTTAGATTCTAGAGCATAGAATTCCTGTGTTGAATGTCTGATCTTTTAACTTCTATTCAAGGGGTAGATCAAACTATTTTCAGGTTGAACATTGTGAGGGATATACTGCAGTAGGGATACCATAAGTAGAGATAACCTAACACTTTGTATTGGGAGATGCCTGTAAGGCAGGTATCACATAGATCCCCTTGAAATCCAGTTTTAGTTGTTTATGCTGATCATTCACAGGTGTATGTCTATTGACTCCAGGCCCTGGATAGGCACCAATCATGCTTTGTTTTGTGTTATAACCATATCCAGCTTTGCATCCACACTTAAACTCCAAAGCAAAATCTAAAACCAACATTAGGACATTAGAGTTAGTTTTAGGAACCTCAGTCCTCTGTCTACAACTGCAAATAGGCCCAAAGCTAGCCCCTTTGCCCTTATCTCTCAGTTTTGGTCTACTTACAGGAGGACTATCTGCTTTCTGTCAACATCCCAACCTTGCATGCATATCCTCATGGATGTTGAGTAGGGAATACCCCCCTAGGTCTTGCAGAGCCTGAAGAAGAAGAGGAGATAAAATATAGAGTCTATCTCCTATACTGTTGACCCCCTGGCCCAGAGCTCCTGTTGATCACTGATGGCTACCTTGTAGGGATATCTGGGAATAAGCATCCAGTTTGGGAAAAAGTCAACACACCCCATAGTAAAATGGAGTTGCAAAGAGGATGAACAGGACACTGATGGAGAAGGCTAGGAGTATGCTTAGTGGAGCAAGCCTTGAACAAAAGTTTTGGGCTGAAGTTGTAGCCACTACTTGCTACCTGGTAAATAGGTCTCCTACATCAGCTCTTGTTGGTAAAACACCTATGGAGGTGTGGTTTGGTAAGGAGCCTTCAGTTAGACATCTTCGTGTTTTTGGTTGTGAGGCATATACACATGTGCCTAGGGAGAAATGATCTAAATTGGAGAGCAAGGTTGTTAACTATATTTTCATTGGCTATGGTGTTGGTGTGAAAGGATACAAGCTTTGGGATCCTATGGCTGAAAAAGTGTTGTATAGAAGAAGTGTTATTTTTAGAGAGCTAACACATTCTCCCATTGTTTTATAGCCATACGAAACAGAAAAGAAAGAGGATGTGGTTCAATTTCCTTCTACCCTTGAAAAGATTGAACTGATAGACCCTAGAACTGTGACAGAGGCTATGGCCATGAAAGATGTAGGTTCCTAGAAGGAGGCCATGGAAGATGAGATGGCTTCTTTGGAGAAGAATAAAACATGGGACTTGGTGCCCTTACTTGAAGGACAGAAACTTGTTGGATGCAAATGGGTGTTCAAGAAGAAATTTGGTGCAGGTGGCAGTGTTGAAAAGTACAAGGCTAGATTGGTTGCAAAGGAGTACTCAAAAGTGGAGGGAATTGATTATGGTGAAATTTTCTCTCCCATTGCAAAGCTAACATCTATTCGGTTCCTATTATCTCTTACAATAGCTTATGACTTAGAGGTGGAATAGATGAACGTGAAGACAACATTCCTTCATGGTGATTTGGAGGAAGAGATTTACATGTCACAGCCAGAGCATTACATAGAGAAAGGTAAAGAAAATTTGGTTTACAAGTTGAAAAAGTCTTTGTATGGTTGAAGCAGTCTCCTAGGATGTGGTACTTGAAGTTTGATGCCTTTGTGTTGTCAGTTGGATTTCTGAGATCGAAATCAGATCATTGTGTGTATTATAAATTTGACAATGATCACATTCTCATTATTGCATTGTATGTTGATGATATGTTGTTGATTGGGAATGGTAAGAATATGATTTCTAATTTGAAGTCTCAGTTGTTAGCATAGTTTGAGATGAAAAATCTAGGGGCAGCTAGGTACATTCTGGGAATGGAAATAAGAAGAGACAGAACTAACAAAAAACTTTGGTTAAGCCAGAGTAAGTATGTGAAGACTATGTTGGATAGGTTTAGCATGGTAGATTGTAGACCATTGTGTGTTCCTATTTCTTTGGGGACAAAGTTGTCTATTAATGATTGTCCAAAATCTCCTAGTGAGGTGGAGGACATGAGCAGAGTACCTTATGCTAGTTTTGTTGGTAGTTTGATATATGTTATGGTCTGCACAAGACTAGACATTGCCCAAGCAGTGGGAGTCCATAAAATGAGAGTGTTTAGATATTTGAGGGGTACTTCCAAGTATTCCATATGCTATCATGGTAATCCTATAGGACCTCTGCATTTAGTTTGTTCATGGATTGTGATTGGGCGGGTGACATTGATAGCAGGAGATCCACCAGTACTTACGTGTTTACTATGTTTGGTGGTGCAATTAGTTGGATGAGTAAGTGGCAACCTATGGTCACTTTGTCCACAATAGAAGCTGAGTATATGGTAGCAACTCATGCTTGCAAGGAAGCCATTTGGCTTAAGAGATTGTGTTCAGATATTGGTGTTGATGCAAGACATATTATGATCTATTGTGACAGTTAAAGTGCAATTTGCCTAGCAAATAATCCAACTTTCCATACCAAAACAAAGCATATTGATGTATAGTTTCATTTCATGCGAGACATGGTAGAGGATGGGAAGGTGAATTTGGAGAAGGTAGACACTTTGAACAATGTTGCGGATGCATTGATGAAACCAGTGGGCATAGAGAAGTTTAGATGGTGTTTGAAGTCTATCGGCCTATAGCAGTTAAATCCTATTATTTCTATTGGCTCTTACAAGGTGTTCCTCAAGTGGGAGAATGTTGGGAATTAAGGTGTCTCAACCTTGATAATTCCTTGCATTTATTTACTGTAATATATTTATTTATTGCCTATGGTGTAATTAGGATGCAAATCCTATTTTGTCATCTTGTGGGAGTTGGCACAATGATGTGTCATCCTACATGGAAGGTGAACGCATGTAATTTTGTCCTCACATGAGGAGATAGGTGTCCTACTTAGTGGTAGAGGTATTTTTCCATGTGTTGGCACTTTGACTAGTGTGTAAGTGAATCTTGACCTTAACGGTTATGACAGATTCCTCTGACAGAATCTATGACGTGTAAGAGTCATAAATGGAATGTTCTATGATAGGTGAAGACACATGTCACAAGGCATCTTTGGGCACCCCAAGGAGAGTTATGACATGTTTTAAGAGAATATGTTATTTTTACTCAGTGTATGACAAATTCTCTTACAACTATAAGTACTGTCAGTATGATGGATTCTATGACAATCATAAGATGCATAAGAGCATCTGTCATTGCCCAACTTGGGAATAGCTGACCATATTGGGATGGGGTGATATGAAAAGTGCCATGACCATGTTGCAATGTTGGACAAGTGCCACTAGGCATGGGTTTTGGGCCATGAGGCCAAGTTGGATGCCCATCTCAAGGAAAGTTCATTTTTTGTGTTGTAAACTTCTATTTAAGAAGGTGCTTTGAGAGGATATGTAGTATGTGATTGACAGGTATTGTTATGCTACTAGATTGTCTCCATGTATGAGTGTCAAAGACTCCTATAAAGACTTGCATTGCAAGTGTGTTGTAAACCTTGTTGTTTAGATAATACATTGTGCAGGTTTTGGAGTGTGGGGTTTTTCACCCATAAGGGTTTTCCCCACATTATATCTTGTCTCTCTCTCTCTCTCTCTTTTGTCTTACATTCTTGTGTTGTGTATTGCTTCAATATCTCCATTGTTATGTTAATAACACTATAATTGTAAATGTTGAAAATAATTTGCACTCTACTCTCCTCTTTAGATTAGTGTAGGAAGAGATTTTCACATACCTAGCTTCCTTTCATTCTTTTGATGGCAAGCATAATATTGAAGATGTCTTGTATGTGAAAGTATTAAAGCACAATCTTTTGAGTGTTGGTCAGATGTGTGACAAAGGTTATGATTTGAGATTCAAGGATAATGGATGCAAGATCATGGAAAGATCTAGAACAGTGATTGCAACTGGTGAAAAGACCAGAGGTAATATCTATCACCTAAAAGGAAATGATAGCTATGGCTTGTTGGCTCAGAATGATGAAAGTTGGCTATGGCATAGAAGGTTGTGTCACATCAATTTTGACAACATTGTGAAGATAAGATCTACATAGGTTGTCAGAGACTTACCAAAACTAGTAAAGTCTGCTAATCCTATTTGCAAGGAATGCCAATTTGGGAAACAAACAAGAACAAGTTTCAAGAGCAAAGATCAATCTGTTGAAGGATTGTTGGAGCTAGTACAAACGAATTTGTGTGGACCTACCAGAGTAAAATTTTTAAAAGGAGATAGGTATTTTATGTTGCTTATTGATGATTATTATAGAGTGAATTGGGTTACCTTTTTGAGAGAAAAAAGTAGAAGCCCTAGATAAGTTCAAGGCATTCAAGGCAATGGTTGAGAATGAGAAGGATTTGAAGATCAAATGTTTGAGATATAATAGAGGAGGAGAGTTTACATAAAATAAATTCAAATTTTTCTGTGAAGAGCAAGGGATAAAAAGATAGTTATCAGCACCTAGGACTCCACAACAAAATGGAGTTGTTGAAAGGAAGAACAAAACAGTTCAAGAGGCTGCTAGAACCATGATGAAGGAGGCTGACCTATCATAAGTATACTAGAGAGAGGCTATTCACACAACTATCTACATTCTAAATAGAGCTCAAGTCAAAGGTAATAGCACCAAAAACCCCCTATGAGTTGTGGTATGGAAAAGTTCCTACAGTAAAATACTTCAAAGTTTTTGGTAGCAAATGTTATATCAAAAGAAAAGAAGATCTAGGCAAGTTTGATGCTAGATGTGATGAAGGAATCTTCCTTGGTTACTCCACCAAGAGCAAGGCCTAATGGTGCTATAATAAGAGGTTGAAGAAGATCATTAAGAGTACAAATGTCAAAGTTGATGAAAGAATGAAAAGGTGTTCATGATCAAGTGGATATGAATCAAATGAACCAAATGTTTCAGTAAGCAAAGAAGTGGTGCAACATGAAGATAGTTTAGATGAAGAGGAACAAGCTCCGAAAGTTGTCACCAAGACACCAAGTTATGTAAAACTTAATCATTCTGAAGATCAAATCATAGGAAATAAGAGCAAAGGAATTCTAACCAGAAGAAGAGCTACAGAAGAACAAGTAAATTTCTATTTGATCTCCAAGATTGAACTGAAGACTATGAATGAAGCTTGCAATGATGAAAATTGGGTAAAGGCTATGAAAGAAGAACTGATGCAGATAGAGAAGAATTGAACTTGGGATCTTGTTCCCAGACCAGCAGATAAAAATGTAATTGGCACCAAATGGGTCTTTGGGAACAAGATGAATGAGAATGGTGAAGTGGTAAGAAACAAACCAAGGTTGGTATGCAAAGGATACTCTCAAGTTGAAGGAATAGATTTTGAGGAAACATTTGCACTAGTGGCAAGGATTGAAGCAATAAGAATGTTTTTAGCATTTGCAGCCTACAATGTCACGTCTCAAATCTTGATACTATCTACGGTTACTTTATGTGGAATTAATCTATGGATAACTTATATGTGTTTGATAGATAATTTATTGTTTTGAAAGATGAATGATTATTTATGAATGTTAAATTCATGTTAGTAATGCTTCGTCTATGCTTTGGCTATTTGGTTACTAATCTATTAATGGGAAATTGGAGTTTACTATGAGTTGTAGGTTGTTGAAGACAAGGGGTGGTTGAGGTAAAGGAGATTAGCATGTTGGCAGGGTTAAGATGGAGGGATATCATTCACACACTTCACGTAGTGACATGTAGCTACATATGTTTGCATATTGAATGATTTAATAGTTTAATTTAAATTACATTTTTATTTTATTAAATTATATGATTTTATTGCATAGTTAATAATGGTGATTTAATTAGATTATTTAATTCATCATTATTTAAATATTGTGAGTGCTTAGAAAATAGAATAATTGAAATTAGTTATTTAAATTATTTTTATAACTATATTCTATTTAATTTTTAGTTTTATAGACATATTGTGATAAATATGTAAATTATTTTAATAATATTTTTAGAACTAGAAATAGAATAAAATATGATTTTGGAGCAAAAACTAAATTTGGGAAAAGAAAATCTCTAGAAAATGAAACACTTGAGGAAGAGGAAACAATAAAAGAAGAGTTATAATTCATTTCTTGCTCACCAAAACTTCTACTTAACATCTTGCATTCTCAAAAAGAGGGGAAGCTCTTCATCTCTAAAACTGCATTCAAAACAAAAAGAAATTGTGGAAGCATTACTAACATGAATTTAACATTCATAAATAATCATTCATCTTTCAAAATAATAAATTATCTATCAAACACATATAATTTGTCCATAGATTAATTCCACATAAAGTAACCATAGATAGTATCAAGATTTGAGACGTGACATCCTTCCCCACTTGGAAGAAACATCGTCATGATGTCTTATAACAAAACATATACACAAAGAATCTTATGCATTAAATATCAATAATATAATAAATGCCATCATATGCATGAAATAAAAAAATTAGATGAGGAATTGATCTATCAGCATCCTCTACATTTTTCAGGTGGCACTATCTACCAAATTTTGGTCCTACTCAACCATACATAGAATAACATCATAATTCCACAATTAACATTGCGTCCATCAAATAATTTGAGTGTATAATCAATCAATCAATTCACATGGCACAACTGCACATTCCATGTCTAATCCATCACATGGTACAACTACCATACATCTACATTCATCCTTGCATAAGAATAATAATCACATCTTTAATCAATCAATCAATCACATAATCATATATATATATATATAAACATGAATCAATACCACATGGCTTATGAAATCTTACCATAACACAATATAATATCAAGAGATCAGTCCTCCAAGTAACCATTGGTTGTGACCTCCAACAATGAGGTAAAACTTCTAACAATTTGCACCCTCTAGATCATATCCCATCACTGTGCAATCAACATCTTTGAAACTATACTATTCATATTCCTAACAATGGAATTAGTTTCCCATTTCATTACCTGCAATCAAACTACATTTTAAACTACAATTTAGATTTTTGGAAAAAAAATTCCTTATCTTTTTTTTGCTTTTATACAATGCTATAAGAAATCAATCTATTCAATCTATTCAATCTCTTTACTATTTTTCTACTTCTGTTGTCAAATTCCCTTCCTTTTCTCAAAATGACAAGTCTTATATCCTCAAAAAATTCAAATCATACCAATGATATTCTTTATACAGTTCAGTTTCAAACAACTCATCATTGATTCACTTTCAACTCTCTACTAATCATGTCTCTTTGCTATAATCTTACTAAACCACAATATTTTTACAAGGATGTCAATTCTGAAAAAATTCTTTCTCTATGTTCTCCATCAAAATGAAGACAATGTAAAATCATTTAAATAACACCAAGCATATGTGTCACAAGAAACTTTGAACGAACTGACGACTTGATTCACTCTCAATTTCTTTTAACTTTTATCAATTCCTTATTACTCCACATCCTTTAATTTCCAACCAAATTTTGATTTACTTAAAATGATACATAATAACACCAAAAACCATTTCAGAACTTCCTTAATTCTTCACACGATGTCCATTGTATCTAACAATAATTAAGAAAATAATCTACCAAAACTCTTAATAATCACACTTGCCATGAGAACATCATATTCTCTACATCCTACTCCCTTACACAGCCTATCAGTGGCCGATCATGGACATGATAGAAAACATAACAGGACACATGACCAATAATTAAAACATTCAAGCATAGCAACCAAATTAAGTAAATAAAGTCCAAATAAAAGAAAATCAACTCCAACAATAAGGTATAAAAATGCACACAATTACAACAGTAAATACAATGTGACCATCAAGGTCATAAGATTAATAAACATCAATTTTGATGGATATACTTTTCCATAATTAAAAGAAATAAAATTTTCAAAGTTGGTCCTTACAAAGTCAAATAAAATCAATATTCAAAAGTTTCACATGACAAGAACTATGTGACTAATTCTAGTCACTAAAGAGGGAGTACGATGCTACACTACGTTTGGATCCAAAATTGGGCGAGTGAAGAGAACACACTTAATCACACAAAACAACAAGTCATCCCAAGACTCCAAACTTATCTATAACATAAAAATGCTTCTACTATCCACAAAACATTACTCAAGACACCTAAAAAAAAGATCACATTACGATCATCATGCAAAATCATATACTCATACACCAGCAAACATTTAACTACCAAGATATCACAACTCACCCTTCTTCAAACAAGAATCGGTTATCATTTCTCACTTTAAAAACTTCAATAAGGCACACTATATAGTATAAAAGTTCCACCAGATTTACATGCTCAACCTTAACTTGTTGGCATTCAGAACATCAACTATAATTAGGTGAGATCCTTTTATCACTTTTCGTTACACTGGGGGTTCACTGAATAAAGTGCTTTGTAAAAATTTTCAAGCACAAGCTTCCTCAAGTTTGCAAAGTTAAGAACATCTATCCATCCTAATACCTTAAGACTCCATCTTTCTTAAACATATATCCATCTTTCCAATAAGTAACGGTTGATACTTCTCATCTATCACGGTTTTCTACTTCACTCAAGATTCCAACACCCGAACATCACAAAACCTATGCAATTATCCTTTTACACTTCCTTGTTTCATAATGCAACACAAAAATAAGTACTGAGGTTCCACATGACTACTAGGGAAAAAATAGGAACATAAGCCATTACCCAACTATCTATCTTATAACCGCAAAATGAATCCATACTCAAGATCATGCTCTCCATGAAACAAAGTAATGTTCTTTTCAATCAAGCATTTACCAATAAGGTAATAATTAAAAGTATAACCGGTGATCATTCTTTTCTATATACCAAATTCAATTATACTCAAGCACATGGTATGCCCTTTCACCCAAAGTTTTGTCATAACACTACTTATCAAAAAAAGAGTCACATAAGCATGAACATGACCCTACAAAGGTCACTTGAGTATACTCAAACACTACAAGCCTTACACACAAGCACTTTTATTAGGGTTTATCAATGCAGATCCTTAAGACATTTGAACCTTAAATCTTCAAAAGATCTTGTGGATTTTACTAGATCCATGTTCATATCCTAAAAAGATCAATGTATTGCTCAAAAACTATCTTATCCAAAACCTAATATTTCTTTAGGCACTCTTGTCTTTAAACATCATTCTAGATTTCCTCTTCTGAAAGGCTCAGTCAATATTATCCATTATTCCTACCTTTACTTATTTCACATTTGATTTTATTTCTTTCTCTTATCAGGATCATATCTTTTCATATTAATTCATTTTCATTATCACATCACCACTCATAGGTTGTCATTATATACAATCCATCTTTAAATCGCATACTTTGAATCATCTCAATTCCCATTAAATCACAAAACATTTATATATTTTAAAACAAAATCTCATTTCATTTGGAGGAATTTTACATCCTTGTTCCCTATATGGGTTCTTGAAAACAAAAAGTTTAAATATCACATTCAGACAAAGGAAACTCTTCTCATTCCTTTTCCTCTTCACTTGAGACAATTTCTCTTATATTAGTAATTCTAGGGTCTCTATCCACCATTATAGGAGTCACACTATTTTTCAAAGGAAATTTCCTAATGAGAGGTAAGGGTGCTATTTTGACAGCTGCCTTTATTTCCTTTTTCACTTGACTAACCTGATAAATTGCATGACTCAGGGTCTCCTCATCTCCAAAGCATATTTCTCCATCTTCATTAAATCCTTGGATGGTTAGCACTATAGCTCTCCTTTCCCTCTTGGCTTTGTGGTGGCTCTCATTTCTCACCGACTTCCTCACAGTCGTTAAGAGACACACCATCCTAGCACAAGAATTAGACCTAGGTATGAATTATGTGTCAATAGGCATAGGTCCAAGAGTTGAACCTAATGCTCTGATACCAAATGTAAGTTATGGAAATTTTACCAACTAAAAATAGTACCCAAAAAGAAAAGAAAGAAATGCATTATGTTTAACTGGTAGATCATCACATAGATCAGGGAAAATTGAGATAAAATGAAGGAAAAATAGTAAACTTTCCAACAAGCAAACTAGTGAAATCAATTAAACAATAGAAATAATGTTTGAATTCGAAATATAGATATTTATGACTATGGAAAACCAAACATAAGAAACTATGTTGTATGTATTTTTGGTAAAGTACAAACTTTCGGGACAGGATGCCGAATGTGCTAGAGATGATAGTTTTACTTTTTCTAAAACTATCATTTTATTTATTTTCTTGGCCAAGCTATTGTACCATTGAAATAGATGGATTTGTTTAAAATCCTAGAACTATATTTGTCTCTGCCACATCCTATTTGCAAGAGTTTATGTCATTCTAGGATTAGGATGCATACAGACAATAGACATATATTGAGTGATTCAGTCCTACTTAAACCACTTTAGGTTGCTAGGCTCCTTGTGTAGGGTTGTTGTTTTCTTCAAGTTAGGAAGAAACTTAGGGAATTCTAGTTCTTCATGGTTGGGTGGAAAAAGTGTCTCAACCACTTTCTTGGTCTTGGTTTGTAGATGATCAGAGGATCAAGGAAACCAAGTTAAGATATTATTATTGATATGGATATTTTATTTATATATATTTCTTTGTATGGCTTCATTGCCAAGTTGCAATTGTAACATGATTCATGGATATCTTGATGATAGTCCTTCCTTGTGTAACATTGAAACAGATGTATTGTAACACCAAGTTGGGTGTATGTAAACTATTTTGTAATTCATTCTAGTATATGGATCATTATTCTTATTCATGGATTCTTGCCATTTTATGTTATTATGGATATTTGGAAACTATTAGAGGTTGATTATCTTACTTATGGAATATGGTTTTCTTTTTGGGTACTATTTTTAGTTCGTAAAATTTCTGCACCTTACATACAAAGATTTCAAGGTATATCAAATGGATGTGAAGTCTGCACTCTTGAATGTAGAATTGGAAGAAGAAGTCTATACTGAATAATCAGAAGGATTCTAGTGATCAGATTAGGGTGACATGGTGTACAGATTGAAGAAAGCATTATATGGACTAAAACAAGCCCCCAGGTCCTGGTATGGAAGATTGGATAAATATCTGATACAACTAGGGTTCAGTAGGGGTACTACCAACAACAATCTCTATTTCAAGATCAATGATGAGAAAATCCTAATTGTTGTAGTCTTTGTTGATCACATTATCTTTGGAGGCAATGAAGGTATGTGCATGGTTTTTACTGGGGAAATGCAAAATGAATTTGAAATGTCCATGTTTGGTGAGATGAATTTCTTTTTAGGTCTACAAATTAATCAATCAGATAAAGGTATCTTCATTTTTCAGTCTAAGTATGTGAAAGATTTGTTAAAATTTTTTGGGATGGATGAACCGGTAAGCACTCCCATGGTAACTAGTTGTAAGTTGAGAAAAAATGATGACTCACCTATGGAAGATTAGAAAAGGTATAGATCTATGATTGGAGGATTACTTTATCTAACCCAAACTAGACCTAACATAATGCATGTAGTTTGTCTTGTGGCAAGATTTCAAGCAGAACCTAAAGAGTCACATGTGATGGCAGTCAAGAGAATACTGAGATATTTGAAAGGCACAATGGATTATGGTTTGTGGTATCCAAAAGGCAATGATTTCACTCTCAGTGCATACACTAATGCAGATTGGGCTGGAGATGTGGATGATAGGAAAAGTACAAGTGGAGGTGCATTCTTCTTAGGAAAAAGGTTGGTATCCTGGTTAAGAAAGAAACAAGACTTAATATCTCTGTCTACTATAGAAGTAGATTACATTGCAACAACATGCAGCTACACTCAAGTGTTATGGATGAAGCAGACATTGAAGGACATTAGAGTTGTGTATGAAGATCCAATTGCAATTTTTCTGACAATACAAGTACAATAAACATATCAAAGAATCTACTAATGCATTCAAGGACAAAGCATATATCCATAAGATATCACTTTCTAAGAGAAAAGGTGACAGAGAATGAAGTCAAGTTGGAGTATGTATCTACAAAAGATCAGATTGCAGATATTTTCACCAAGCCTCTAGCTAAGGATACTTTTGAGTATCTCAGAGAAAAGTTAGGGGTTATCACCACTCCTAATATAAACTAAGATACACAAGAGTGCATCAGTCCGGTGGTGCTTAGAGTCTCACCTCCAGATCTAGATTGAAGATTTAAGGGCTACTTCTTAGGGGGAGTAGTTAGAGAGTTTAGAAGAGAGTTGGATCAGAGCAGCAGGGTACAAGTATGTGCCCTTTACCATTGAGGTCAAAGAGGGAGAGAAATCATGTGAAAAAATTAGAAAAGAAGGAATGCAGATGTGTAAAGAGATAGGGGGAGAATCTTGTCTTGATGACTATTACAGTTTTTCACATCATATGTTTCCATCAATGACAAAGGGGGAGATTGTTGCAAGTATGTGCCTAATCGGTGTTGTCATTGATGTCAACATATCTTTGTTGTCATTGGTGCCAATTGTATCCTACTTTGTTATTTGTTTAGAAGCTTTATATGTTGAGGATATTGAGAAAATTTTCCCCTCCTGAAGAAAGAGTGAGTTGTAGTAAATTGTAGTGAAGACAATGTGTCGTTGATAAAAGAACAGTGCAGAAGATTGCTCTGCATTTCTTATTGATTAAATATCTTGGTCTGTGGATTGGAAGATATTTAGAGGTATGTCTGAAGATGCTACATTCTAAGTTTTAGCCTCTAGTATGAAGAATTGAGGAAGTTGTGTTCACCAGAGTAAAACCTACTTTTTCTGTTCATTCACTAGTGTCTAGGAGAAAGTGTTTTGCTCCACGTTCCTTCACAGTTATGTATTCTAGTTTGCATTTCTAGAGTGATGTTTGGGATGATGATATGCACCTACAGTTGCAATGGTTCATGATTTGGTGGTCTGCAAGTTATCTTTCTTTAATGACAGTTGATGACAACTGAGTTCTTATGGTCCAATTGGAGAAATCTCATTGGTCAAGTGGTTAGATGTTGTATGGATGTTCCTAGTGACTAAAATGTGCTTGTGGATGTCTCCTGATCATGTCCCTACCCTTGCATTAGTCTGCAAGGAGTATTTTAGATTAGAATTGAAGATTGTTCCCAGATAACATAGTGTGAGCTCCAGTCTTAGTTGACTCAGATGATTCCACTAATTGTGGAGATTCATAGAAGATTGTAGAAGTATGTAATGGCGTAGAAGATTGTATTTGGGCCCTTGCTAAGGTGCAATGTGATCCTCTTATAATTTTGTGTCTTCTCCTTAGCATAATTTTGTATTAGGTCAAGACCTATTTTATATGTTTGTAATATCATCACTGGAGAGTGGACCAATGCTTGATAAATGTAATGTGGTTGTAATGCCGACTTTGATGAACATTCCAAAGTCGATGAATGATATATATACTTGTAATTGAGTCATGGAAAATATGTCCTTGTGTAAGAATGCGAAGAAATGGGAAAGAGTGAAAAGCAGAGCAGAGTAGAGAAATTGTTTTGTGCTTCAATGGAATTAAACTTTGGCATGGTGTAGATGCTATCATCTCGGTTCAAACCCTTGGCAATGAGCCACCCCTTGGTAGTGAGCCTCTTTGAGTAGTGAGCTCTAGGCAGTGAACCCTAATGGCAGTAAGCCTTTGATTTTTAGTATTGTACTTTACATAATAATCTTGTGGGTTAACCCCCACCATGGTTTTTCCCTTTACAGGGTTTTCCATGTAAAAATTTGGTGTCTATTGTGTATGATCTTGTAGTTGTGTTAGAATTACTAATTTTGTGTTTTCATATTCTAATCATAACAACAATAAATAAGTGGATGATGTTTTAAGATTTAGAAATTGTTTAAGTTTTGTGATGACTGATTCACCCCCTTCTTAGTTGTCTTTTGCATTTCAACAGTTGTTTCACAAATCCATGAGAATTTGCAAGATAATCAAATGAATGTTTTAGAACAGTCATACACCCTATACAATAGCCCCATGATTAAAACACAAATGGGGAAACTGAATGATTTCAACCCAGGGATCTTTTAAATATTAATGAGTCTCAAAAGGAATTTGAAGATCACCTGGAAGCAAATATGAGATATAATGAAGCAAAAAGAGATTATGAGAAAAGAATGGCACAAATAAATAGAGAGCTCACAATAAGGGTTTATGGAACAAACCCCTAAAATAGTAAGGTTTACAGATGCAAATGTTGTTTCAACTTCTAGAGGAAGATTCACTAATTGAGAGTTGACAGAAAAGGTGGATCAGTTGGAAGCATGGGTTTGAAGGATTAAATTGTTGAGAAGACAAGAAAATTGGAACAATAGTTACTTCAATTGAATTCCTAACCTACTACAAATGCATTGCAACATGGACATGTTAACAATCATAATACATGTGTAAACACAAGTGGTCCCATGGTTTTTCATGTAACTCTCAATGTAATTGGAAGACAAGGAAATGTAGGTAATGCTCCACATGTATATCCCAATGTTCATACAAGGCCAATGTCAAACCCTGCAAATATTCTAGTGATATCTTAGGGTAATGCTTACCCTATTCCTCCTAGCTATAGTTAAGGATACAATCCATATGAAGGAAAATATCACTATCCATATCCTCCACCTCATAATGTACATGGTAACATATATTATCCTAAAGGGATGCATCGTAATGTGGAAGGAAATGTAAACCCTAATGCAGGGATTAATTATAATGTACATCCAAGAGTGCATCAGCAGCCTCAACAACAAGGACCTCAATACAATCAATATCAACTTAATCAAAGGCAAAACCCATTTGCAAGAGACCCAATGCATGTGGATAGATTCAGACAACTAGAATTTTTTGGCATCCAAGGATATCCAAATGACATTGATAATAAGGTAAGGAAATCAGTTCCTAAATTTTTTGGTAATAATGCTATCTCTAGAGAAGATCATATAAGATCATTTGAAATTGTCATGTATAATTTTGAAATTGAACATGAAGATGTATATATGAAATTATTCATGCAATGACTAGTTGATGATGCAAGGGATTGGTATATAAATTTTCCAGATGCCTCAATTAGCTCACAGGCTGAATTTAAAAGGCTATTCAAAGAACAATATGTTGATCATTCTGATCCCAAATTTTCCTTACATGAGCTAACCAATATTCAGAAGAATTATAATGAGTCTGTGGCAGATTTCAATTCCAGATTCATGAAGGTTTTTAACAATGTTTAAGGTAAAATTTGGATATTGGGTTTTTTATGGTTTGTATGTGTATCATCCTTTCACCCTAAAGCATTCAAGGACCTTGGGTCAAGTAGGAATCTACTATTAGGTCCTTGGTCACTTGGAATGCTAGGAAAATTGGATTTACGTGATTTGATTACTTGATTATGTCCAATTATGCTCAAAACCCTAATTATACAAATATGAAAGCAAATAGACAAATCACTTAAAATGTTGCTACAGAAAGATGTAAAATAACAGATAAATGTCTACTAGTTTCTAAAGTTTAGGAAGCGAAGCAGTTAGGGACTAATTAGTGGGTGCCCTAGTCTAGTGCCTTAATTTTTTTCAGGATCTGGGAACCTTGTCTACAACCTATTTTTGTTTCTCTGGAGATTCTTCAGTTGTAGGATCCAGAGGACTAATGAGCAGACACCTGAGTTTAGGTCCCTGTTTTCTCTTTAGATCTGCAATTATGACAGTCTGCAATGCTCTCCTGCAACCTATAACCTACAATCACAGAAAAATGGGTTGGGAGTTGTGGTGTTTAGAGGCTTGCCTTAATCAAGCCCTAGAGAGACATTCAAGTCTTCCGAACACCGTTGTCAAAGAAAGAGTCCATATCCCTGCAGGATAGAGGCAAAATCCAAATGATAAATGATTGTAAACATAATTGATATCACCTTGTAGTAAAGATCTCATGGAAGGAAGATGTTCTTCGTGCCATGAGGAGATGGCTACCCAAATCTGCAAATATAAACACAACAACAATGCTCTGCTCTGCAACATAATGAATATTTTGAATGCTCTAATCACTAAAATGCATAAATTCGCAATAGCCATCTAGTTTACAAATTAATTCCTAAACATGCTTATATATGCAACTACAAACATTCCCGCCAAGAATTTTGTAATTCAAACTTACCGCATCGGCCTAGGAACCAAATAATGGTCATAAACTGACACTTAAAATTTGGGCCTGACCCAAAATAAGGTAGGACTAGGGCACGAGCACCCAAGTCCTCCCCCTATTTTGGGTAGGGTCTTTCTCAAGATCTCCCTAGGTCCCATTCATCATGAAACTTAGGGGTTTTCTCATCGGGATGCCAAAATATGATGCAAGATGTCCTAAATGCATATCAAAGAACTAGGAGTTAAACCTTAGGAGGCAAAAGCCCCCAAGGGGTGGTGCAGGAGCACCTACCTGACAGCTGGCCTCCATGAGGCAGTTAGTTTGTTATAGGTCTTGTTAATGTTTCCAAGAAGGTCTTATAAGACCAATGCATGTAATAAGGTCCAAGTTGACTGTGCTTTTCTATGTCACCCTAATCTGAGTAAGGGTTGAGTTAGTCACAGAATTGCTCCCTACCTCTATAGAGGACTTTTAGATAATTGATTGATTGCAAACAAAACTTAGAGTGCAGGAGGGACTCACCGCCACCAGTCTTTAAGACTACACCTAAGAACAAGCACATTTCCAACATCTACAATGAACAGCTTACCTTATATATGCCCCCACCTTAAGGTGGTTGATATAAGGTATCGATATCAAGCACGCTAAGGTAGGAAGAAAACACACAAGGGAACACAGTCTCTCTCAAAGCTCATGCCCCCTATTGTGTGGTTACACAACACACCCCATTTTGACTTGACAAAACAAGGACCCAACTCATGTTTGCTGCTTTGTCTTTTTGTTCTTTCTGCTTTTGGCGGTCTGGTAAAATTAAGTCAGGCAAGTTATCCTGCAAGGGGGTAGATAGGTCATCATGATGAGGTTAGTTATCAAAGTTAGTATTTCATGACATTAACCACATAGTTGGAAAGTACATAAAATTACATGCAGGTTTGCCTTTTGGATCACCCTGAAATTCCTAAAGGGGAGAAAGTTATGACAAGTCAAAGTTTCAGTCAAACCTGATATTCTGAGGGGGGGTCATATTTCAAACATCAGTCACCTTGTGTAAGATCACCCTGATATGGGTTTATCACCCAATAATCACTTGGTCCCTGAAGTCTAGACATCAATTTTACATGATATCTATTATTGGCCCATCAAATGACTACATATATTCTATGGGGGTCATATTTTTAATATCACCCAATCTTACAAATATCACCCTATCGCAAAACATCACCCAATGTCAATATGACAATGATGTCATCTAAACCCAATGAACAAAGGACATCACCCTCATGGTGACATCATCATTCTTTTTACCTCGCGGAGGTATGTATCCAATGCCCACCATGTTCAATAATATGACGGTGACATCATTACAACACAATGCTTAAATATGGTCATAGACATGTTGACATCATCTAGATCTTTCCTAAGGGGATCATTTTAGTTGCAGGGTCACATTTTAAACATCCTGTAATTTTTAAATCATGACTCGATATACATATGGTCAACCTTTGACCACATCACCTAATTCTCTTGCATTAGTTTTGCCACTCAAAGGCGGAAGGTCATACTTTCAATATCACATGATCTTTCGAAGATCACCCCCCTCCCTGTTTCCTGATATTAAATGAGCTTAAATGTTTTATGTGGATTCCCGCCGACTACGAATACAAATCAAACACTTGGCATCATCCATGGATTATCTATAGAAGATCAACAGATTTAATCAATTTAACCCAGTTTTACCCTAATATGCCCTATGCATGAGTTTAAAGGTAAGTTTCCAAGGTTATTTTCATTTACCTTGCGATAAAACAAGAATTTATAGAGAACAGAAGACAAACCCTCATACCAGCTACCTATGAATGGATGAGATCTTCCAGCGCAATAGATCAGGTGATTATCATCATTTGCAGCCCTTTTCTGTAATTATCCATCTAATCTAGGAGAAAAGCATTATCAGGTAAGTAATAAAAGACCCTCATGTTGTCATTTTCTGTATATCTAGGTAGTATGTTCTTTTTGTGGTTTGGATTTGTAAAAATGCATATCATGATAAAGTAAAGATAAATAAATAAAGTGTACATGATGCCATGGAGATATAGTGTTATATGAATGCATATGGATATCGTATGGTAAGACCAGGCATGTTTGTTACAGGAGTCCATGGCAGACCTCAGGCGAAACAAGTCTAATGCAGAGTTTCTTAAGCTTGTGTATGCTCAACTCGAAGGGGTACCATTCAAGTATGACATCATTGGAGACACTCACCAAGGAGATATAGATTTGGTAGCCTAGTCCACCAGAATAGATCATGACAAAGATAATACCCTTCTGGATGTAGTATATGTATCAGGAATGTGGCATGCCACCAGATTCCCATATGCCATGGAGACCCCAGACTAGTGGTAGAATGTTCCAGGAACTATAATCCTCAGACAAGACGAGTGGAGAAGCATGGAAGAGTTTACGCTAACTTTTAAGTTAAGGGCATCACATCTACTTTCAATTTGCCAGTTAGAAAGAAGGTAGTCAGTGTGGATCTACAGAAACTAGAGACTGAGTATGAAGAAAATTAAAATAATGCAAGGAAGAGGATGTACCAGTGGAGGTCTAAGAGCAGTACCTATAATGCCTCTACTAAGTTGCCAGTGCACCTATACAAATTTGATTTTGATGATGAATATCAATACATGATTTCCCTACTCATAAGGATGACAAGCTAGCCTCATGCTGGAAATTTTAAGAATTAGATGTTTGGGATCATCCAGATGATACTTTACATAGATAATAAGCCATTATGGGCCAAGGTCATCAGTGATGCATTGGATGAACAAATGAGGACCCTGGGAGGTCAAGAATGCTCATTCTATATGACCTCATATGTTGTCTATTCATGTCTCTACAAGGGAACATTTGATGCACTGACTACAGTAGGTAAGATTGGTGGTGGTGTAGATGATGCCCACATATGGGATCATTATCCTCAATTACAGAGAAGGAACTACCTCTTTGATTACAAATTGGTGAATGATGCATTCTCTATGCATCTGGTTATAACTATGGAAGAGGACAGAACCAAGAGATTGAGCATGGAATCTCAAGAAGTTGTATACAGACATGGCACCTGGTTAATCCAGTATGCCACTTTTTCATTTATCAGAATTAAGGGATTTGAAGAACAACCCCTCATGCTGCCTAGGTACCCTACTAGTGGGGTGGTCTTGATGGAAATTTTGAGATAAATATCTACCATACTAGAGGCATACAAAGCACAGAAGAAGATACCCCCAGTACTATTTCCAGTATCCATGGGTTGGTACATGTGCCCTGATTCATAGAGCATAAAGCATGCCATGTGTGGTCTGAAACCGATGTACCTACAACCATTTCCATTAGCTAGATCATATGACCCCTATGGTAGAATGCAAAAAATAATGGGGAAGCCTATACATCAGAAACACCTAGAAGATTTCTAGACTGATTGTGAGGATGAAGCTGAGGTAAGAAGAAGAAAATATCAAAGGCTCACCTTAAATCAAATAAGGACATTTGACTGCATCTCAGTGCCAACACAGCCAAAGAAGGATGATGGCAGAAACATGTCAAATGAATATGAAGATAAGAAGGTGTATAATAAAATCATCTCAGCCCCTAACCTAACACAACCTGAAGATATTTCCTTGGATCAGTTTACAGGTGGGGTGTTGCAATTAACCCAAGCTTGGGTAGATGAACAAATAAATAGATTGAAGAAGAGAGGTGTAGCCATTACAGTGGATGCCAACAAGAAAAGGTAGGAGATCCCTAATGAGGAGTATGATGACTTCCTTGGTGAGAAAAGGAAATCTAATGGGGAAAGACTACCTACTCAGAAATAGAGAAAAGGTTCCCCAAGAGGAAAGAAAACTAATGATGAGCCTAAGGGGGGTGATAATTGAGAGAATTGCCATATCAACTGCAGGTGCATCAACATTAGGATAGGCATCTGCCTCATCTACACCACCTCTGATGGATAAACAAAAGACCAAGAGAATCCTGAGGCCAGCTATAGAAACTACAGAAGTACGAGATGAGGGCCAAGCCTCACAATAAAATATAGAAGAAGATGTCTCTTTTGAAGAAGAGCCCATAAGTAAAGAGCCTACAGGTGATGACCTGATGATGGTCAGCAGTAAGAGGAGGGCGGTGCTGCTAACATCCTACCTAAGAAACAAAGAACATCTATGAGAGGTCATATCAAGGCTGATCCCATAGTATTAAGAGGAGAAGGTAGTGAAGTATTTTGGAAGGAGATGCAACATGAGGTGCCACTTCCCACCATTATCAAGTTTAAGACAAAAAGAGCAGAGGAATAGACAAAAGAAGCCTCCAAAGTAGGTCAAGGTGGTCCTTTCTCCTTGAAAGACATTGTAGACCTATCAGATGATGAGGTGGTGCAAAAATAAAGCTTCTCAGAGGATGGAAACCCTTGCTTCTAGTACCCACATGATTCCACATGGGACCCCATCGCATAGATGGTGGTATTAGAAGGGTTGAAGCTAACAACTCAAGAATAGAAAGAAAGTAGCACAGAAAGGGAAGCCCAACAAATTGGGCTTGACAAGTTGGTAGATCCAGTAACCAGCCCTACAATAATAGATTTAACATACAGGGAGGATATGACCCCCGAAGACAAAGTAGGTACACTTGATATAACAGAGAAAGTTGAAGAAGCCAAGAAGGCAGAAAGAGAGAGCAATGCTCTGGATATGGGCCAAGAATAGCAGGATATACCAGATGAGGCAAAAATAGTTGAAGTCCAACAAAAGGGTGAGGGTGATAAGGATACACCAGGTGATGATGCCACCTAGACTCAAGAGACCACAAGAGAAAAAGATACATCAGGTCATGAAGACCTTAAGACACCAGATGGTGCAGGGCACCCAGGACCAGTTTGACACCTCAAGCATTTGGATGCATCTTTGACAAGTTGAGTTTTTGTTTGATGTGTTTTGTAATAAGGTTTTTTCATAGCCATGATTGGAAGGTCTATTTTGAGTGGTCAAGAGGTTTGGGGTAACTGTATAAACCTCACATCCTTCTTAGTCCACTTGGACCTAGTTGTGCCACTTAGGCCTAGTAGGTCTAATGCTGGCTTTTTGAGTTTGTTTGGATTGTTCAAATGTTTGTCATGTTTAGGAGAGTAGGATAGTTGTTAAGACTCCATTGGACAAGTGAAACCAATCGGTGTCTTTGTGCTAAGGCAAAATGCCATAGTGTCAAGTGTTGTTAATAGTGTCAATGACACATTAACCGGTTGCAACTCCATTTTGGGTAGTTGAAACTATTTAGAGAAGTTGTACACCAACTTGGATTGGTTGATAACATTGTGATTTCACTTCTATACAGCAGAGGAGGTCTGGTATGGAGTTTTGGGCATTCAAACAATAAAAATAGTCACTTTTTCCCTATTTTTCTTGCTGTGTATGGCGTGTACGGATTGGCCAAGTGAGAAAATGTACTTTTCCTAAAACTAGACTGAGTAAGGGTTCGAATCCAACTAGTTTGAGGTCTTCAAGTGGTCAGAGTCAAAAGTTATTGAATTTTCTTTGAAAACTAGTCTAGAAACCCTGTTTTCTAGGGTTTGTCATATAAATCCGGCCCTATAATGCATTCCCACTAGTGAAAATTCATGAAAACTGGTGAAATGCAGGCTAGGGATGTACTCTACAGGATTCCAAAAGCATTTGGTGGGGAAAGGCTGTTTGGAATTTTAAGGTGATGCCCTAGGTCAAGTATTACCATGTATTTGGCCTATTTTATGCAATTTGCTGTTGTAGAAGACAAAATCCTGATAGGGTGAGTGAATAGATGGTGGTTTTGTGTTGTTTGGGCATGGTAGGAGTGTTCCAAATTCTTGTCCCTGGTCTATGCACCCAAAATTGATCACTTGCTTTGTAACCTAGTCCTAAATTGATCAATTAGGCCTAGAGACCTAGTGAGTGTTCTGAGTTGCTGGAGTAGAGTTGGAATAGGAGACTTGGAAGTTTGATAGGGTCCCTTAAAGGGTATCTAAAACCATTATTTACTTGCCTAGTCATTTGGGATTTTGTCAAGTTGTGTTGAGAAAACTAGGTTTGGAGGGCTAGTAGCCTTACTAGTCAAAGTAGAGGTTGGAGAGTTTTGGGAAGTTGGGGATCAAACCAACTACATGGAAAGTGTTTATTGATCTATCTTAAGGTGTGGGATAAGCCTTGAAGGTTGAGTCATCACCAGGGTATCAAACCCTTCATATACCCTTGAATGTGCCTTTGGTTGGTTAGTTGAAGGCTAGGTGAGTGGGTGAGTGAAAGAAGGTGAATAGTAAACATTGTGTTGTTGCTTCCCTTGTGCCACTTTGCATCAGGTGGTATCAGAGCCATCAAAGAGATGGGAGATAGAGAAGAGGAGGAGGAAGTCCCTTCAAGAGTGACCAATGCTAAATTGGCAAAGATAGTGAGAGAGCAAGCAGCCAAGAACAAAAGGATGGAGGCTGAGATAGAAAAGTTGAAGAAATAGAAGGACAAGAAGAAGAAGCTAGAAGTCATCTTAGATTCAGAGGAAGAGGATCAAGATGAGGAAGAAGAAGTGCCCATGGAAGAGCCACAAGGAGGCATGTCAGAGAGATAATTCCTAGATGCACTTGGAAAGTTGAGTAGGAAGGACACTAATGTGGACTTGCCTATGTTTCCTAGTAAGATGAATCTAGAGGAGTACCTTGATTAGATAGAGGTAATGGAGAACTATTTTGAATGTGAAGAAGTGGCAGAAAATCAGAAAGTGAGGATTGCCAAGTCAAGAATGAAAGGGCCAGCCTTGAGTTGGTGGAGCTTCATTCAAAATGAGAGGATAGAGAATGATAGGAATCCTATCTCTACATGGAGGAAGATGGTACTTGAAATCAAGAAGCAATTTGTCCCTAAGGATTATGAAGTCAACTTGCACAAGAAGTTGCACAACTTGAGACAGAAGGACATGGATGTGAGCACCTACACAGAGGAGTTTCACAAGATGACATCGAAAGCCAAGATGCCTTAGAATGAAAAATAGAAGCTTGCAAGGTATCTCAATGGCCTCAAGTTCTCCATTCAAGATGAATTAACCCTCTTTAACCCGGAGACAGTCCATAAGTGCTTTCAAATGGCACTGAGGATTGAGGATAAGTAGAGAAGAAAGGGTGATTCAAATAGTAGTAGCAGAGGCAAAGGAAATCTAAACTTCAGGGGCAGAGGTAGATTTCAAAACAGAGATAATTCTTCAAAACCCCTAGGTGGCAGATTTCAAGAAGGCAGTCAAGTGGCTGTTGACAGAGATAGTACTAATAAGGGTTAGTTTAGAGGGAGAGGTAATGGCAGAGGAAGAAGTGGGAGCAGAGGTCCCAATGTGTTTACTGGAAGGTGTTTCTCTTGTAATCAGATTGGACATCAATCATTTAGGTGCCCGGAGAAGATGGGAAACACTGCTGCAAATCAGAAAGATAGAAGGGTGCAACTCCTTCAAGAAGAGGACTGTCAAAGCACCAAAATTTATCAAATGGCCTCTTCCAAGTCTACAGCACCTAAGAGTGGAGAGTGCATCATGTTTAATAGATCCCTCATCATGCCAGCCACCAAGGAGCAGCCCCAAAGGAACAACTTGTTTAGAACCACTTGCAAGGTGAAAGGAAAAGTTTGCAAGGTAATAGTTGATTTAGGTTCTTTTGAAAATTTGGTTTCTAATGAAATGGTGACTATGTTAGGATTGGAAAGGATACCCCATCCTAACCCCTATAGAGTCTTTTGTCTAACCAAGGAACAACAAATTGTGGTGAAAGAGCAATGTTGGGTTGAATTTAAGATAGGTGAATATCATGATAGGATTCTTTGTGAGATAGTGGATATGGATGCATGCCACCTTCTTCTTGGAAGGCCTTGGCAACATGAAACAAGTGCCCAACATGATGGTAAGCAAAATGTGATTCATTTGTCTAAAAATGGTGAAAATTTCACAATGAATCCTTTGATTGATGATTGCAAAGAGAAGGTCATTTCTAGTTCAGTTATGTTGGTAGGTGAAAAAAAGTTTTTGGCTAACCTCAAGGAAGAGAAAGTGCCATGTTTTGCAGTAATCATCAAGCCCAAGGATGTAAATCCCAAGAAGGTCAAAGTGCAGCAACCTCTTAGGAGGATTGGACCAAAGGAAGTGGAAGAACTATTGGAAAGGTTCCATGATGTGATAACCGATGAGAGTAAGGATGCCCTTCCACCAAAGAGGGAGATTAGTCATTGCATTGATCTCATCCCTGGATCCACCCTACCAAACCAATCAGTTTACAAGTTGACTCCAGAACAAAATGTAGAAGTGGCAAGACAAATCCAAGACTTGTTGGATAGAGGACTTATAAGGGAGAGTATTAGTCCATGTGCAGTACTTGCAGTACTTGCACCCAAGAAGGAAGGTACATGGAGACTATGCACTGACTCCAGGGCCATTAATAAGATCACTATCAGGTATAGATTTCCAATGCCTAGAATAGAAGATTTAATGGATTGCTTGGGTAGGGCTAAGTATTTTACCAAGATAGATCTAAAAAGTGGTTATCACTAAATCAGGATAAGGGAGGGGGATGAGTGGAAAACTGCCTTCAAAACCAATGGACTATTTGAATGGGTTGTCATGCCTTTTGGCTTATCAAATGCACCAAGCACCTTAATGAGATTGATGAATGAGGTGCTAAAACCTTCCCTTAACAAGTTTATTGTTGTGTATTTGGATGATATATTGTTTTTTAGTGACAGCAAGGAAGACCACATAAGGTATATCCATCAAGTGCTCAGGAGGCTTCAAGAGGAGAAGTTGAGAATCAACCTTGACAAATGTGTCTTCCTACAAGAAGATTTGATATTCTTGGGGTTTGTCATCTCTAAGGGCAGCCTAAAAATGGATCCAAGCAAGGTGGAAGCCATTCTTAATTGGCCCACACCTACAACAGCCTCTAAGGTAAGGAGTTTCCATGGTTTGTGTAGCTTTTATAGAAAGTTCATTAGAGGGTTTAGTGGTATTTGTGCTCCACTTATTGACACCATAAAAGGAGGCAAGAAATGTGTATTTGTGTGGACAAATGAGGCCAATCAAGCCTTTGAACTATTAAAGGAAAAAATATCAGAACAACTGGTCCTTGTTCTTCCTGATTTTGACAAGGTCTTTGTGGTAGAGTGTGATGCAAGTAAGATGGCTATTGGGGGAGTCCTAACTCAAGATGGGAGGCATGTAGCCTTCTTTAGTGAGAAGTTAAATGAGGCAAAATAGAACTACTCCACCTATGATCTAGAATTATATGCCATGGTTTAGTCATTGAGAAAGTGGAGACACTACTTATTGCCTAAGGAATTTATAGTTTTCACTGATAACCATGCTTTGAGCTTCTTGAACAGGCAACAGAAGTTAAATCACAGACATGTCAAGTGGATGGAGTACATCCAGGCATACACCTTCTCAATAAAACACAAGAAAGGAGTGGCCAATAAGGTAGCTGATGCCTTAAGTAGGAGAAATCTTGTTGTGCAGGCTATTTAGTTGGAAAGTACAGGTATTTATGCAATCAAAGATCAGTATGCAGTAGATGAAGACTTCAAAGAACCGTACCTATCTTGCAAGGCCATGATAGGAAGGTATAACACTGATTTTTCTAATTTTTTGTTACAAGATGGATATCTTTTCAAGGGTAGCATGTTGTGTATCCCAAGAGGGTCTGGTAGAGAGAACATTATTAAGGAAAAGCACTTTGGCATTGATAAGACCCTAGAATTGGTTAGGAGATACTATTTTTGGCCAAAGTTGCCAACCGATGTAAGGAAGTTTGTTGAAACTTGTCAAATTTGCCAAAGAGCCAAGGGGCATACATCAAATGCAGGTTTATACACTCCACTACCTATTCCTTCAAAGCCTTGGGATTCCATAAGCATGGACTTTCTACTTGGTTTGCCTAGGACCAAGAATGGACATGATAGCATCTTTGTATTTGTTGATATGTTCTCAAAAATGGCTCACTTCATCCCATGTAAAACCACACATGATGCCTCACATATAGTAGGTCTCTTCTTCAAGGAAATAGTTAGGTTACATAGTTTACCTTTGTCCATAATCTCTGACAGAGACCCCAAGTTCATAGGACACTTCTGGAGGACACTTTGGAAGAGACTAGGTACAAACTTTTCATTATCATCTTCCTATCACCCTCAGTCTGATGGACAAATAGAGGTGATTAATAGGTCACTTGGCAATCTCCTAAGATGCCTAACAAAGGAGCAGGGTGCTAGTTGGGATTCAGTTTTGGCTCAGGCAGAGTTCTCATACAATGACACTGTCAACAGAAGCACCGGCTTGTTTCCTTTCCAAATTGTTTATGGCACTCACCCAAGGGGTATTTTGGAACTTAGGGAGGTTAGAGGACTAGAAAATAGTAGTGCCTTAGCTGAAGACTTTGTTCAAGTGATGAAAGATGTCCATGAACAAGTACAACAAAAATTGCAGTTAACTTCTCAGAAATATAAATAGTTTGCTGACAGAAAGAGAAGGGATTTGCAGTTCAAAGAAGGGGATTTGGTCATGGTACACCTCAAAAAGGAGAGACTCCCTACAGGTAAACATACCAAGCTACTCATGAAGAATATTGGGCCTTGTGAAGTGCTCAAGAAATGTGGAGAAAATGCATATAAAATCAGACTTCCGGATGGCATTGCTTTGTCTCCAATTTTTAATGTTTCAAACCTTTATCCCTATAAAGGATCTAATCCTCATACTATTGTTGAAGAAAATCAAACTGATCAGACACTCCAAGCACTGATTCCTTCATCTCTTGATCAGATTGAGTGCATTTTGGATAAGAGGATTGCAAAACAGACTAGGAGGCATACATACTATGAGTACTTGGTGAAGTGGCTCAATAAACCTCAGGAGGATACCACTTGGATGAGTAGAGCAGACATTGAGAAGGCAGGTTTCACATTTGATAACATTCCTAACTCAAGAGACTTGAGTTCTATTTGATAGTGGGTGTATGGTGCAGGGCATCCAGGAGCAGTTTGACACCTCAAGCATTTGGATGCATCTTTGACAAGTTGAGTTTTTGTTTGATGTGTTTTGTAACAAGGCTTTTTCATAGCCATGATTGGAAGGTCTATTTTGTGTGGTCAAGAGGTTTGGGGTAACTTTATAAACCTCACATCCTTCTTAGTCCACTTGGACCTAGTTGTGCCACTTAGGCCTAGTAGGTCTAATGATGGCTTTTTGAGTTTGTTTGGATTGTTCAAATGTTTGTCATGTTTAGGAGAGTAGGATAGTTGTGAAGACTCCATTGGACAAGTGAAACCAATCAGTGTCTTTATGCTAAGGCAAAATGCCATAGTGTCAAGTGTTGTCAATAGTGTCAATGACACATTGACCGGTTGCAACTCCATTTTGGGCAGTTGAAACTATTTGGAGAAGTTACAAACTAACTTGGATTGGTTGATAACATTGTGATTTCACTCATGTACGGCAGAGGAGGCCTGGTGCGGAGTTTTGGGCATTCAAACAATAAAAATAGTCACTTTTTCCCTATTTTTTTGCTATGTATAGCTTCTACAGATTGGCCAGGTGAGAAAATGTACTTTTCCTAAAACTAGACTAAGTCAAGGTTCGAATGCAACTGGTTTGAGGTCTTGAAGTGGTCAGAGTTAAAAGTTATTAAATTTTCTTTCAAAACTGGTCTAGAAACCCTGTTTTCTAGGGTTTGTCATATAAATCCGGCCCTGGAATGCATTCCCACTGGTGAAAATTCATGAAAACTGGTGAAATGTAGGCTAGGGATGTGCTCTATAGGATTCCAAAAGCATTTGGTGGGGAAAGGTTGTTTTCAAATTTTAAGGTGATGCCCTAGGTCAAGTATTACCATGTATTTGGCCTATTTTATGCAATTTGCTATTGTAGAAGACAAAATCCTGATAGGGTGAGTGAATAGATGGTGGTTTTGTATTGTTTGGGCATGGTAGGAGTGTTCCAAATTCTTGTCCCTGATCTATGTGTTGGTTTTTCTTCTGAATCAGCATTAGGGTTTGCCACTTCTAATGCACAGGCAGATTCAACCAACTAATACAGGAGGTTGCGTGAGCTCCTCCCCTTCACTTCTGGTTCTGCCGCACCAAGGGGGGTATCCCTATAACTCAAGATGTAACCTTGACTAGCTCAAAGATAGAAAGATCTAACTTGACAACAACAGGCAGAATACTCTCATGTATGGACCAAGATCTGTATGATAGATCACAAGGTGGGCAATGTTCTTGGACATATATGTCTGGTTAGGGATGAGAGCATGCAAGGGTTTCCTACTCCTAATCCTACAACTAACAGATGGAAGGGAGAGATGGTTTGAAATGGTGTTTGGATGCAAACCTGGACCTGGTGTATAACCTCAACACAAAGCTAGATTGGTGCCTATCCAGGGCTTGGAGTCGGTAGACATACACCTGTGAATGATCCGCATGAATAGCTAAAACTGGATTTCAGGGGGATACACATGATACCTGCCTTACAGATATCTCCCAATACAGAGTGTTAAGCTGTCGATACTTATGGCATCCCTATTGCAGGAAGAAAGATACATGCAAAACTGGAGACAGAATCAGCATAACACATGCAAACATAGCATTATTCATATAAGATTAACCATGAAATCAGTGGATTCATGCCAAAATGTACAACAGGAGATACATAAACTCACAAGTTTTGCTACACAGAGCAACCAAAACTAGTTGTATCTTATTACAGAGCCAAAATGTCCAGTTTTCAACAACCTAAACAATGGTAACACAGTCTGCCTATATTGGCCAGAAAGTGTACCTCTAGCATTAATTACATGGTTGACCAAAAATCCCGCCAGATACACAGTCTCAGAAAAATGGTGCTCAACGCATTACCAGATTGGCGCCCAAACATGAATGCAGTAGGTGGGGAGGAGACAGGAAGAGACCTCGAGCCCTGCGCCACTGTCTGTTGATGTACACCTTCAATCAGGTACCAGATCCATCCATACCTCTGCAACCTTCGCCATTAATGGCGCACCAACCCGTGGCCTTGGGAAAACATCAAACAGTGCATCGCAACCGTTTCCCGCCAAAATACCTCATCGTGATATTTCAAAATATGCAGGATATCAATTATCCCACATGCACCCCGCGGCGACCTTTTCAACACTTTATATACTAGGTCGCGAGCATATATGATGTCGGTGCTTTTGCTCCCAATGACACTAGTATAAGCCTTCATCATCATCCTCCAACAGCATGATATCCTGTTGCTTGAAATATCACCCTGACGTCAGCATCATCATCGCAATATCACCTGCATGATAATCGCCTTCATCAGCACAACCTGATGCATCGAAAGAAGATCCTCCTGCTTAGCCGATACCAAATGTCTGGCCGATGAACATCCTGATGACGTCACCGTCATATCCTGCTGACATCATCAGCATATCTGCCTATCGCGCACCTCCTCATATCCGGATGACGTCATCGTCATGTTTGCAAATATCGGGGGATCTCCACAAGATTATCAGTGTTAGAAATATGACCCCCCCGGACCTTGATGATGTCACCATACATCGGCATTAGGATGATATTCGGAAGATAACCGGATATTTGGAAATATCATCCTGATGCACAAATATCATGTTGCACTGTAGCTCCGCTATAAGATCGGGGTGATATATGAATATGATGGATATTTGAAATGATCGCCCCCATTAGACAATGCATGAAGCCGACAGGTAGATATCTCCCTTTGGAAATATCATGATGCAGACAGGCAGAAAAGCGGATATCACCCTGACCAAAAATCCTGATGAAGTGATAAAACAACATCAGGATGATCTTGACTAAGATCACCGGATGTTCAAATATGATGACCCCGATAAAGATCGGGTCATACTTAGGACTTTGCAGCAATCATCATCAAGATGATCTTAAGTAAGATCACCCGATGTTAGAATATCACCCCAGCGAAAGATCATGCTGACAGAAAATATGATGACCCTCGTAAGCAACATCAGGGTGATGTCTGGAAATATGATGATGATGACCTCCTCCAAAGAAAATATGATGCTGATGTTAAAACATGCTGAGGAGGCCCAAAGACTTAGAACCTTTTTTGGATTTTTTGGGAAGGTGCCTGCATGAAAATTGCTAAAATAACCGACAGTGAATTCAGGCATCAGCAGTGGCTCTGATTGGGGATGTGCAGGTGCAAGACTGCAGCGAGAACCCCAGATCTCTGGGATGCAGACCAGTCCCTTATCCATTGGGCACAGAGTCAAATACTACACCGACCTGCATCACCAAACACACTTGATGGCCTAAGGCCACCAAGAAAAGAAAAACATGCATCTCCCTTTGTCAAACACTTTGTTTTCATCTGCATTTACTGGATCAAGCCTAGAGATACTGCCATGATCTTACCCCAAACAAACCTGGTCATCTGCACATTCATCCCTCTGATTTAGCTTGTCACTGTCATCCCTGTGCAGATAACCCTTAGCATCCAGCAACAAGTGGATGCAGAATGTATCAGGCAATGCATACTCAAAGGGAATATAACACATGTTATCATTTGTATCAGCATTATGCATTGCAAAATGATCTCCTAGCTGGATTGAAAATTGAAAGCACTCGAAGTCCACCACACAACTAGGAAAGTTAGAGCTCATTTCATATGCTGGCCTCTCAAAAGAAAAGCTTTCAAATTCACAATTGTGCACATCATGTACACAACCATCTGGTACACCAAGCTGGAAAAGATCAGGCTCTGGCACCTCTTTACAATTAGGCACATTTTTACAATCACTTACCTGATGTATGTTGTTTCCTCTTTCATCAGGGTGAGAAATAGAATCCAAGTCAAAAACCATGTCAAGACCCTCACCATACTCAAATAGATCCTCATCACCATATGTGTCAAAAATGGGTGACCCAGGTGCATCAGTTTCATCATAGTATGCCATTTGTTTATGGGCAGCAGAGCATACATCTTCATCACCAATGGATTCCTTTTGTGGAGGAGTATCAGCCTGTGTGTCATAAGCAAAACAGCCATCAATCAAAGAACAATCATGCTCTGCACTAGCACTTATTTCAATCTCTGACTGCTCTTCATGATCCTCATGTGTTTGAAAGGAAGGCAATGGGTCACACATGGGACTGCTTCTCTGTTTGCTTATATCTTCTCTGTCTTGAGTACAATACTCACAATTGTCTCCACAGATCCATTCCAAAAATTGCTCATTGTTGTCCACAACCTCATTGTTGTTTTCATGGTCAGATGCCTCATCATTGCAATGGGAATCCTCATTAGTCCTTTCACTGGCATCCTCAACATTCATCTTTTCATCTTCACATGATGCCTTAATTATTTGGTCATTTGTAGCTTCACAACGATTTCTCACACCAAAGCCTGTGGACAGGGGTTTCAGCAGGTGCACATTTCTAATTTTTTCTATCTTTTCTATGAACTTGTATGCCATCTGCATACTTGTCACCTTGAAATCCCTCAGTATTGCACTAAAGCCCTCCTCAAAAGATTCAAAGAATATGCCAACACAGGCTGAAATATCAGGTCTGAAACTTTTAGGGACATGTGAAAAAGCTACTGCAAACCTATGACTGAAATCAACACATGGCTCTTCATCTTGTTTTCTGATGTTCATCAATTTTGCAACAAGATCAGCAGGTTCTCTTGCGAATTCTTCCTTGAAACAGTTAGCAAGCTCATCCCAACAGGCAAAGGATCCTTTTGAAAAGCTCAAATACTAGTCTTTTGCTTTTGCATCAAAGGACCTAACAAAAAACCTCATCCACATATCCTCATCTCTAAATGAATGTTTTCCCATGAACTCATGAAAATTTTGGATATGTGCATTCCCATCACATACACTGTGACCACTAAATCTGGGCATCTGACAGTATATCCTAGCAGGCATAGTTTCTACTTTATAATCAACCCATGACAAATCCAGTTGGTCATACAAAGGATCAAAAGGGCTGAGAAGAGGTTTAGCCTTCTGACTAGCAGACACAACAGGGTTACTGCTTTTTAACTGGGCCTGCTCAGCCTCTAAGAATATCAACCTATTTCTTATCTCTTCTATTCTTTTATCCAACATTTCACCGCTGAGTATGCGATAATTCATACTTGGATCCATAAAAATCTTACTCTTAGACATCCTTTGTTTGCCTAAGACCTAAGGCTTCCCTTGGCATCTAACTTATGCAGTAAAATAGCAAATATAAAGGGGAAGGAACAAGGTACCTTTTCTCATACAGATGTGGAAAAATGAACAACACATTTTTGTCACAACACACACATCAACTTTTCATGTGCACTTGAATTTTTTGCAGAGTCGCCACCTCTCCAGAGAGGACAAAATTTTACAGCAGCTGAAAGCTCAACAAATATGTTTCTAAGTTCATTCCACCAGCAGAGCAAAACTTCACCAGAGACTGCAGGATATCACTTTACATCAATATCCCCAGCGGAGTCGCCATTTTGTTGGTGACTCAGATGGGCCACAAGATATAACACTTTTTCATCAAATTTCTCCCCAGCAGAGTCGCCATTTTGTTGGTGACTTAGATGGGTCACAGATATATTACTGGAGATGATTAGATAGTACTTTTACTTCTCCATCCCCAGCAGAGTCGCCATTTTGTTGGTTTTTCTTCTGAATCAGCATTAGGGTTTGCCACTTCTAATGCACAGGCAGATTCAGCCAACTAATACAGGAGGTTGCGTGAGCTCCTCCCCTTCACTTCTGGTTCTGCCGCACCAAGGGGGGTATCCCTATAACTCAAGATGTAACCTTGACTAGCTCAAAGATAGAAAGATCTAACTTGACAACAACAGGCAGAATACTCTCATGTATGGACCAAGATCTGTATGATAGATCACAAGGTGGGCAACGTTCTTGGACATATATGTCTGGTTAGGGATGAGAGCATGCAAGGGTTTCCTACTCCTAATCCTACAACTAACAGATGGAAGGGAGAGATGGTTTGAAATGGTGTTTGGATGCAAACCTGGACCTGGTGTATAACCTCAACACAGAGCTAGATTGGTGCCTATCCAGGGCTTGGAGTCGGTAGACATACACCTGTGAATGATCAGCATGAATAGCTAAAACTAGATTTCAGGGGGATACACATGATACCTGCCTTACAGATATCTCCCAATACAGAGTGTTAAGCTGTCGATACTTATGGCATCCCTATTGCAGGAAGAAAGATACATGCAAAACTGGAGACAGAATCAGCATAACACATGCAAACATAGCATTATTCATATAAGATTAACCATGAAATCAGTGGATTCATGCCAAAACGTACAACAGGAGATACATAAACTCACAAGTTTTGCTGCACAGAGCAACCAAAACTAGTTGTATCTTATTACAGAGCCAAAATGTCCAGTTTTCAACAACCTAAACAATGGTAACACAGTCTGCCTATATTGGCCAGAAAGTGTACCTCTAGCATTAATTACATGGTTGACCAAAAATCCCGCTAGATACACAGTCTCAGAAAAATGGCGCTCAACGCATTACTAGATTGGTGCCCAAACATGAATGCAGTAGGTGGGGAGGAGATAGGAAGAGACCTCGAGCCCTGCGCCACTGTCCGTTGATGTACACCTTCAATCAGGTACCAGATCCGTCCATACCTCTGCAACCTTCGCCATTAATGGCGCACCAACCCACGGCCTTGGGAAAACATCAAACAGTGCATCGCAACTGTTTCCTGCCAAAATACCTCATCGTGATATTTCAAAATATGCAAGATATCAATTATCCCACATGCACCCCGCGGCGACCTTTTCAACACTTTATATACTAGGTCGTGAGCATATATGATGTCGGTGCTTTTGCTCCCGATGACACTAGTATAAGCCTTCATCATCATCCTCCAACATCATGATATCCTGTTGCTTGAAATATCACCCTGACATCAGCATCATCATCGTAATATCACCTGCATGATAATCGCCTTCATCGGCACAACCTGATGCATCGGAAGAAGATCCTCCTGCTTAGCCGATACCAAATGTCTGGCCGATGAACATCCTGATGACGTCACCGTCATATCCTGCTGACATCATCAGCATATCTGCCTATCGCGCACCTCCTCATATCCGGATGACGTCATCGTCATGTTTGCAAATATCGGGGGATCTCCACAAGATGATCAGTGTTAGAAATATGACCCCCCCGGACCTTGATGACGTCACCATACATCGGCATCAGGATGATATTCGGAAGATAACCGGATATTTGGAAATATCATCCTGATGCACAAATATCATGTTGCACTGTAGCTCCGCTATAAGATCAGGGTGATATATGAATATGACAGATATTTGAAATGATCGCCCCCATTAGATAATGCATGAAGCGAACAGGCGGATATCTCCCTTTGGAAATATCATGATGCAGACAGGCAGAAAAGCAGATATCACCCTGACCAAAAATCCTGATGAAGTGATAAAACAACATCAGGATGATCTTGACTAAGATCACCCGATGTTCAAATATGATGACCCCGATAAAGATCGGGTCATACTTAGGACTTTGCAGCAATCATCATCAGGATGATCTTAAGTAAGATCACCTGATGTTAGAATATCACCCCAGCAAAATATCATGCTGACAAAAAATATGATGACCCTCGTAAGCAACATCAGGGTGATGTCTGGAAACATGATGATGATGACCTCCTCCAAAGAAAATATGATGCTGATGTTAAAACATGCTGAGGAGGCCCAAAGACTTAGAACCTTTTTTGGATTTTTTGGGAAGGTGCCTGCATGAAAATTGCTAAAATAACCAACAGTGAATTTAGGCACCAACACTATGCACCCAAAATTGATCACTTGCTTTGTAACCTAGTCCTAAACTGATCAATTAGGCCTAGAGACCTAGTGAGTGTTCTAAGTTGCTAGAGTAGAGTTGGAACAAGAGACTTGGAAGTTTGATAGGGTCCCTTAAAGGGTATCTAAAACCATCATTTACTTGTCTAGTCATTTGGGATTTTCTCAAGTTGTGTTGCTAGTCAAAGTAGAGGTTGGAGAGTTTTGGGAAGTTGGGGATCAAACCAACTACGTGGAAAGCGTTTATTAATCTGTCTTAAGGTGTGGGAGAAGCCTTGAAGGTTGAGTCATCACCAACATATCAAACCCTTCATATACCCTTAAATGTGCCTTTGGTTGATTGGTTGAAGGCTAGGTGAGTGGGTGAGTGAAAGAAGGAGAATAGTAAACATTGTGTTGTTGCTTCCCTTATGCCACTCTACATCACCAAAGGTCAGTACATCAGGTGCAGAACATAAGGTGACCCAAGATCAAGGTGATGCACCAAGACCACACACATAAATAGACATGGATACCAATATGCATCAAGGTGAGGAACATAATAAGGTGGATGAAACTTAGAAAGAGGTAGTGTAGGATCAAGCACAGTATCATCACGTGGATACTCCACAAGGTCCTACCCCACAAAAGGATACCCCTCAAGAAGAAGAGATGCAATAAGATCACCCTCATGAAGAGCATCATGAGGAAGAAATCAGGAAGTCACCTTCTCCACCCAGAGTAGAGACAAATATTGGAGATCAAGGTGAACATGAGGATGATAAAAGACAACAAGGATCTAGAGATGAAGTGCCTTAGTGGATGGAGAAGGAAATAGGTATAGAACAAGGCTTTGAAATTTAAGAAATTGATGTTTCTAACTTGTTTGCAGAGACCATCATGAAACCAAAGAGGAAAGCCAGGTTGACCTTAGCTATTAGAAGAGATCCCGCTACAGGCAAAAGGACTGCCCAAGTAGCACTTCCCACTGTGGTAAAGGAAAAGGGTAAGATCACCTTGGAGGAATTCCAGATCACCATAGTTGATTTGGGCTTTGCCAATGAAGACCAAGATGGTCAAGAAGGGAAGGATATCATTGATTCTTTAACCCAAAGGGTAAAGAAAGAGGAGAAAAATAAACAGCATAAGGAGCACATTGCTCAGCTGCATGCATATATAAAGGGGTTGATTAACCCTAATAGTACACTAGAAGATCTGGTAGTCCCATTGTCTGTTATCTCTAAGGAGGAGGTTAATAAGCTGGACCTCATGAAGCATCAGGCCATGATCATGGATAAGTGGATGTTGACAACCCTCACAGGAGTTGAGGATGTATTGAGAACCTCTTTATAGAGGTGGAATTCTTTAAGCAGTTTAAAGAGAAAAGTGGACAAAATGTAGAATGAAACAGGAAGATGATCATTCCAATTGGAAAAGGACCTAATTGCTTTGAGTGAAATAAAGAGGATTGATCCTTAGGTCCTAATAAATAATTAGGTATTAAATAATAGCATGGCCCTTCTAGTAGATGTATGGTATGAAGACATCAGGTTCGAATGCGATATCCTGAAGAAATGCAGTGGCAAGCTAAGGGATATTAGTATAAAGCTGCACAGTATGATGGCCTATGAGGCAGAAATCCTTGAAGCTCTAGAAGGAAAAGAGGAGGGGAAGATTGAAAACCAAGACACAAACTTTGCTATCAAGGCTCTGCATGATAATTTCCAACCAGTAGTTGATGATCCTCTCACCCACCTGACATAAGAGGTAATGAATAAGATCATGAGGATTAAGGTCAGGGTAAAAAATTATAATGAAACTTTAAATAATAGAAAAGGCAAACTGGGGGCACTCAAAGATAAATTTAAGGCCCACAAGCATGCTATCACTAAAGCCAAAACCCAAGATGACGGAGAAGTAGATAAAATAGTGCAAGCCTATGAAAATATCAAGATGGCAATGAAGGTCCATATACATGATGATGTTCATCAGGGTGATAGTGATACAAAAAGTGATGAAGAGCATGATCAAGATGAAGATGAAGAAGATAAAGAGGAGGAACCTGAGGAATGAAAGAATATGTATTGCAAAGAAGATATATACATCACGTACTCATAAGATAATGAGTCACCCAGATGTGCCACGAGAAAGGTGTTGACTAAGTCAAAGAATGATTATCTATCATTGATCTTAATGGACAAATCCTGACTATAGGTCATTTGTAACCACTCCCTCACCTTACTCTATAAAAGGTGTAGGGATGCCATATTTTGAACATTCAGAAGCTTAATTGAAATTTGATTGCTGAAATATTAGGAATTATTTCAAAGCTATTGTAAACTTACATGTTATGCATACTTAATGAAAGAGAAGACAATTTGATTACAAATCATCATAAATCTTGAGTAATCTGTGTTTGAAATCTTAATACATGCTTTGATCAGCTACGTCCCTTGGAGTGCTTATCAGTCTGCATGTGTTGTTTTCATTCCATATCCTTTGAAGTTAGCATCATCCATATCTAGTTGTGGAACATCCTGGTGAAAAAATGGTTTGATTTCTTCTCCTCATGACTTTATCTTGTATGTATGTGGTTCAATGGCTAAAGATTCACCAAAATCAGAAGTATTCTTTTAAATTTCTTTCAATCTCATAACAATTCATCATCATAATTGCAAATAATAGAAGATCAAAAGCAAATAACATGAAATATGCTGACATCTCGTAGATAATTGGAAATACATAGCATATTTAGAGTGAAAGCATCTTAAATTGACAAATATCATGCAAATATCTACTTATAGACACATCATTTGAGTAAATATACTGTGTAGAAGAAAGAATAAGTTCATGATGATCAATAATTAGAAGAATTGATCAAACTTCCAAATACATCAGCTATCTTTGAAATAGAGTAAAAATAACCTCTTTGTGCAGCAAATTTACAGGAAACAAAATCATACTGATCATTCAAACAAACGTAAGACCCCTTGAAATGGAAAACAACATGTCACATCAACCTCTGAGTAACATCAGATGATCATGACCTAATCAATGGAGACTTGGAGTCATCAACTTATCCTAAGTTGATCGTACTTTACAAGATAATAAAGGTTTGTTGTGCAAATTTTTATGCATGTTGTTATGACTCATCATCATCATCAACATAAATTGGCACTAGAAGGAGGGCCTCTTCCATCATGAATAGGTTTGTCAGGTTTGATGATACAAATAGTAAGGTAATTCTCACGCGGCACTATATTTCAAGACATATGCAAAGACTTGTTGTTTTAAGTCTACGTACGCTAATCCGTTGTGAAGTTTTCAAAATTGAGCATAAATATTGCAAGCTTTATGGTTGATCATCGTGAATTTTTAATGATAAGCCTTATTTCAGGTAAATTTGCTAAAGCTTTGAGGTAATCTGCTCAAGAAATCCGATATCTAGTTGCATATGTCATAAAGCTTCAATATCACCTCATATTGTATCATTTATGCAAATATTGTATAAATATCCTGTCAGTATCAACTTCTGACCATACATATAGCCTTTGCTAGGGAGTTGCAACTGATCTTTACAATAATCAAGCAAAATTTCCTAAAATTCAAGAAATCCTAGGCCAAATACCAGGTCCAGATCCAGGGGACTCTTTGAAGAATTACCTATCAGGGGATTTAGACCTAGAACTGTAGATATTCATCACTCTCCTGGTTCTAGTGCATCAGGAGCTTCACCAAAACATGCTCCTATAACTCCTATCAGGTTACAAACACCTACAGGACCACCTATTACACCTCAGGTCCAACCTCCACCAGTTGCTATGTCATTCTTTACAGTAGAGTCACCTTTGACCTTCAATACATATCATGTTTTTCCTAAAAATCCTAATAAGATTTTTCCTACATATCTTTCATATCAGGATGCTAATGATCACATCAAAACATTCGAGTAAGCTTATTGTAGGGCTAGAATTAAGCATTAGGATGTAGTATGTAGGTTACTTCCATTTTCCTTAGGGGAAGAGGCCTATAACTGGTATATTAGTCTTGGTCAGGGTTTAGTCAGTTCATGGGTTGCCTTCGAAAAAGTCTTTAAGGATAGGTTCAAAGTACCTATAGATCCTTCAATGAATTATCATTTGTTTGCCACAATCAAGAGATTTGAAGGAGAACCTATTGCTAACTTCAATGCAAGATTCCAGAAGATGCTATATAAGTTAGTCACACCCTATGTTGTAACAGATGAAGCTATTAGGAGCATATATTACTCAGCTTTAGATCCTTTGACTTCTATGTTTATCAGGAGAGCACATCCTAGTGTCACAACCTTGACAGGAACTTTTGAAGAAGCTGTCAAAGTTAGTCAGCAGTTGGTTCTTGCTCCAACACCAAACATTGCATTTCCTACACCTCCTGGTTATCCTACATATCCTGCCCAACGACAGACCAATGGAGCCATGATACCTCCATCTGTAATGCCAAGTCCTTTGTATATACCTCCACTCAGTATCATGCCACCTCTAAATGGAAATGGCCAAATGTTACAATATCTAGGACATACATAGGTACCTCAAGGTGTAGAACAATCCAATACCAATAAAAATGGGTCTTCCTTCTTTAAACCTCAAACAGAGAATGTAGTGGCCAAGGTTCAGGAAGAGAAAGAAGAAATTAAAGAGATATCAGCACAGTTAAGAAAACTCACCACTGAGATCACTCATCTAAGGAGTCAGAACTTCTATTCACAACCTAATCAGAATAGAGGATATGCTAATGACAACCCTAATTATCCTGATAGGGGATACAACAATAACTACAATAATAATGGCAACAATAACCCCCCTAGATAGCCTAGAGTGTGGAACACTAGGCGAAACAATGGTTCTTTGCCATCACCCCTAGATAATCAGCCTCCTAGTGAACCTAAGCAAGCCACTAGGGTGAACTTTGCAGAGGTAGCCCTTACAAACTGGTGTAGGATACATAACGCCAATGCTCATGCAGAGATAGATTATCCTCAGTTTAGAATAGCTGCTAGTAGATTCCAAACTGAAGTGTCCAATACTTCAGGAAATCCACCTCATGTAGAAGGAAATGAAATTGTCCCCTATGGATATGATTCTTCTTTAGTGCTAGAAAGTTTCATGCATCATCCTCATCAATAGATGATGTCATCTCATCAAGACTATACCCTAGCATGTGAGGTGTCAGCCATGGCTTTTGAGTCTATGTTTTTCCATTTGAGGATGAGAATGAGCCCTCAATTGAACATGAAGAAGTACAGGCTTATCAATAGCAATATTAGGGTAGGCATAATTATAACCTAAGGAATAACTCAAATAGACCAGCTGGTCCTTTGACCACATCCTTGCCTCTAAACAATTTCAACACTCCACCTGATCCTAAGGCAAGTAATAACCCTGGATTTCCCAAGGTTAATGTTCAGTACTTAGCATCACCAAATACAACACCAAAAGCTGCTAATCTGTCTCCTGAATCTGATAAATTGGTCACATATTTGGCTGATGAAATGAAAAAGATTAAAATTAGTCTATCATTATCAGAGTTTCTTAAAACCCCTGCTATCAAGAAAGCTTTCATGAAATCATTAGATGATCCTGCTCCAAAAGAGGATAGTCATATCTCAGGTCAATCTGGAAGTAAAGATCATGCTACTAGAGATGTTAATGTTAAACAGAAAGCTCCAGCTACTATTCAAGCTGTCGAGACTTCCCACATGACCCTATATAGAGACAAGAGTGAGTCACCTCCTTTTCTCCTTACTATAAGGATGTTCAGTAAAAATTTGCATAACTGCTTAGTAGACTCAGGAGCATCTACCAATGTAATGCCCTTGTCCATATGGAATGCTTTAGGGTTGCATCCTGCTAATTCACTAAAGAAAGTAACACAATTAGACAAAACAGAGGTGAGTGTGGTAGGAGAATTAACTCACATTCATATGCAACTAGCATCAGACCCAAGAATCTAGTACTACATTGATATTCAGGTAGTTGATATACCTAATACCTATGGGATTCTACTTAGCAGAGACTGGTCGAAAACCCTCAATGGATACATGGCCACTGATTTTAGCCACATGTGGTTGCCCTAGAAAGAAATACCAAATCAAATAAGAATAGATATCAAACCTCACATGAAGCACATGATCACTGAATATAAAAAAATTGATGAAATCATGTATGTGGATGTAGAACCCAGAGTTGATTCCATTAGACCCTAGACTATCAGGATAGAAGAGATCTTGATGTATGATGTTCATCATCATGATGATAACCCCCAAGATGATAAAATAGTTTCAGAGTCTGATTGTAACCCTGAAAATGAAATAGAGGTAGATCACTTTAAAACTTTTGAGATGCACTTGTCCAAAGAGGTTCAATGATGTCAATTATTAAAGGTGCATGTTCATGATATTCTAATTGAAGGATGGTGCAAGTTACATGATGAGGTGCATTCTAAAAAGAATTGTGATGCTTTCTTAGACAAGATGGAGCTAGAACAAGCATGCAGTGAGGCATCATCATCATCATCCACAGTAAGTTCTGTAGATAGTGATAGCAACACTAATTTTTGTTTATCATCTATAGGAACAGGAGAATTCACACAGTAGGATGAAGGTCATATTCAGATGATAGAAGAGATTCTGGTATGTAACAAGAGTAATGTTAAAAGAAACAAGAAAATCACCCCAGGAAGTGATTGTTTAGTAGAATCAGATTATGAGTTATCTGATGAAGATAGGGGCAGTAATTTGTCCAAGTTTGAAGATTTTTTATCAAAGAAAATTCAAGGGATGATACAGTAGCAAAAATTCGCACAAGATGCCCTGATTGAGGGATAGTGCAGGTTACATGAAGCACCACATTCAAAAAATGTTTGTTCATTGTGTTTGCATATTCTGAAGAGGCAAATGTTGGCTAGTCTAGAAGATTTATCTCCTGATGGTAAAAGAAACGAAGAAATATCAGCTTCACATAAGCTAGATAGGGTGAAGTCTGAGAAAGTTGAGATACCAAAATTGAAATGGATATCAAATGGTGTAGCTGCCAGAGCTAAAGAGAAAAGAGAAGGCCCAGACAAGCCTTTGACTAAAGATAGGCCATGGATCCTTAGGTTTGATGGATCCAAATAAAAACAAGGGGCTGGAGTAGGGATAGATCTTATTGATCCATCTGGAAAATCTACTTAGCAGCATATAGATTGTAATTCCCATGTACCAACAATGTGACAGAGTATGAATCTCTAATTCATGGGATATTGTTTGCACTTAGAAAGAAAGTGAAGATTTTGTATGTCTATGGAGACTCAGAATTGGTTGTGAGACAGGTAAGAGGTATATACTCTTGCAATTACAAGAAACTATCTAATTATAGACATAGGGTATAGGACCTGATAGAAGATTTTGATGCATTCAACATCACCCATGTACCTAGAGAACAGAATCATAGGGTAGATGCCTTGACCCAGGCTGCCAGCACCTTGGAACCACTGTCCATATCCGGTTTGAAAAGATTCTCAATTAAATTAGTATTAGTGCCTTCTGTGCCAGATAATGTAACTAACCTCCAAGTATTTGATGATGATCAACATATTCTAGAATTCATTTCTAATAGGGATGTCTTTGATGCACTGATCATAGATGAAAGGAATGTCAAAGATCATATCTGGGAAGAAGAAGAAATCCTAGAGTTACCTAGTAACAAGATTCCTAAGGGAATGATAGAGTTGAAAAGAGCATTTGATCTAGATAACATGCTGAAATAGAAAGATCTCCCCGAACCAGATGGAGGAGAGTATTCACAGGTTAACATTGGATATGATGATGAAAAGAGAAATGTCCTGATTGGAAAAGTCTGTACAGAAGAAGAATTGGAAGGGATAACTCAAGTGCTTAAGGATTATATCCATGTCATTACCTAGACATATGATGAGTTGAAAACTTATGATACATCAATCATCACTCATACTATACCTTTGAAGCTAGATGTCAAGCCTTTTAGATAGAAATAGAGACCTATCAATTACTAGAGCCTATCATTTTTGAAGAAGTTAAGAAATTGCTCAACGCCAGGATCATATTTCCTGTGAGACATTCCACATGGGTGGCAAACCTGGTCCCAATAAGGAAAAAGAATGGTGACATCAAACTACATGTAGACTTCAAAAATTTAAACAGATCTTCTGAAAAGGATAACTATCCTTTGCCTTCTCTAGATGAGGTTTTGTAAATTGTGAATGGTGCCAAGATGATGTCATTTCTTGATGGTTTCTCAGGTTATAACCAGGTGATGGTAGAAAAAATAGATAGATTAAAGACTGCATTCACCACAAAGTGGGGAATATTTGCCTACAGGTGCATGCCTTTTGGATTGATAAATGTTGGAACCACATTTTAGTGAGCGATGGATATAGCCTTCAGAGGCTTGATTGGTAAATGCATAGTCATATACATGGATGACTTGACAATTTTCTCTAAAGAGAGAGGAAATCATATAGAAGACCTTAGGAAGGTACTAAAGAAATGTGAACATTACGGGATATCCCTAAACCCTAAGAAGTGTGTATTTTGGGTAACCACAAGGAAGTTATTAGGCCACCTAATAATAGAAAATGGGATCATCATTGACCCTGACAGGGTAGAATCAATTATGAAGATACAAATTCCTGGAAGTAAGAAGGATCTCAAATCTTACTTTGGTAAGATTAATTTTGTTAGAAAATTTATTACTAGCTTTGCAGAGATTGTCAGACCCTTGAATGTCATGCTCAAGAAGGATGCCAAAATTGAGTGGACACCTGAAGCTAGAGTAGATTTTGAAGATATTAAGAAAGCCATATCTAATGCTCCAGTTCTAATCAGTCCAGATTATACCAAATACTTTTACATTTACTCATTTGCGTCAGAGCATACATCTGCAATAGTATTAACACAAAGAAATAAGGCTAAAGAAGAAAATCCTATAGCCTTCATGAGTTGTCCTTTCATAGATACAAAACTTAGATACATGGATGTTGAAAGATAGGCACTTGCTCTAGTTTGAGCAGTTAAGAAGTTCAGGCACTACATCTTGAGAAGTAAAGTGATTGTTGTAGTACTTGATGCAGTAGTAAAGATGCTCTTAATGCAGAGTGAACCAGGTGAGAAGAGAGCCAAATGGATTACTATCCTCCAAGAGTATGATATAGACATAATACCCATGAAATTAGTGAGAGGACAAGCATTGAGCTAGATGATATCAGAAATTGATCCTAATATCATGAGCCAACAGTATGTCATAAATACAAAAGAAGATGGAGAATGGTATTCAGACATCAGACACATTATGATTACTGGAAGATGTCCTTCAAGATTGTAGGCCTCACAAAGGAGAGCCTTAAAAATAAGGTCACAAAAATACATGATAAAAGGAGGAGTCCTTTTCAAGAAGAACTATGAGGGAATATACCTTAAATGCCTAGAAAGGCAAGAAGAAGATAAAGTGCTAGCAGAGTTACATGACAAGTTTGGAACTACACATGGATCATCCTTTGCTACCACTCATGCTATCCTCAGGGTAGGGTATTACTGGCCCACTATTTTTAAAGATACTGCTAAACACATCAAATGTTGTCATATGTGTCAGTTTGCTGCAAATAGAGAAAGATATGCCACTCAAGCTTTGTAGCCAGTGATGGAGATGCACCCATTTGCTCAATGGGGAATGGACTTCATAGGACCTATTAATCCTCCATCATCTTCAGGTCACAAGTATGTTTTGACTATTACTGATTACTTCTGAAGCTGTCAGCAGTAAGACATGTAATGCCAAGGATGTCATCAAGTTTTTGGAAAGCAATATAGTGACTAAGTATGGAGTTCCATATGCTTTAGTATGTGATAATGGGTCTGCCTTTGCTTCATTAGATTATCAATTTGGGATTTTGACCATGGAATCATCTTGAAATTTTCTTCAAATTACTATCCCCAAGGGAATGAATTAGCAGAATCCACAAACAAGAATATATTGAACATCATAAAGAAACTGATAGAAAAGAACCTAAGGGAATGGAACACCCTATTGAAGTATGTCATGTGGGTAGATAGAACCAGGATGAAGGTTGCATTAGGAAATTCTCCTTTTCACCTAGTATATGGGGTGGATCCCATCCTCTCTGTTAACCTAAAAATTTTGACCTTGTAGTTTGCACAGGAATATCTAGGCATAGATAACAAACAAGAAGTCAGGTTGCTTCAGTTAATGCACCTAGAAGAAAAAAGAAGTAAGGCAATCGATCAATTTGCTAAGCATTAGGCTATTGTCAAGCATTGGTTTGACAAAACAGCTAGAGTTAAGGCTTTTAGAATCTCAGATTTAGTCCTGATGTGGGACAAAGCCCATGAAAGGAAAGGAGATCATGGCAAATTTGATAAACTTTGGATAGGTCCCTTTCAAGTTTCAAAAATTTTAGGAGATAGCACCTATAGGCTTAAGACCTTAACTGGTGAGGATGTTCCATTACCAGTTAATGGACAGTTTCTCAAACACTATTTTCAATCTTGAAACAGTGTCATGCAAGTCATGTGTATCATAGTGTGCATATTTGTATAGTTGTTTGTACAGTTTTGGTTTTGTTTTGTTTATTTTCTTGTTGAGTTCTCTGTTGGTTAGTCAAGATGATGTAGCTCATCACTCTAGAAAATAACCAAATTGTTAAGATTCAAGTGATGAGAACAAATTTATAAATAGGTTATGACTCATTTTGAGAAGTGTCGGTGATCAGGTCTGTGATATCTTTTCATCAAGGTGCCTTTTCTTGACCAAAGTGATTCTTTCACAATGACTCACCTAACAGCCTTGGGTTTTTGGAACACAAGTGTATAGGTGTTAAGTGAAAAATCTAAAGGGACTCCCTTGCTACCAATGCAATCTCCAACCTAAATCAGCAAGTGACCATACCTTGCACATTAAGCTTACCTGATGACATCATATGAATATAGAGATAAATATTGAAAATCCAAAAAAGAAATGAAATTAGGCCATCTAAGTAACTCTACAGGGGCTATAGACGCCTATTGGTAGTGGAGCTCTACTGAGGGGGATTGTATAGATAACCTTGCCAGGGCTATGGATGCCTGCTGGTAGCAAGGCTCTATCTAGGTTGGCTATGAGGGATGCTCCCAAACTATGTAGCTTAACATCAGTTACTCATGTTTTCAACTTACTTTTAAGATGAGGAAATTTAATCATTTGCACACACCTGATCCTTTGTTAGCACTATTTCCCTGATGAAAAACCCTATCATTCAGAAAGATTATGATGCTTATACTTAGAAAGAGTTAGAATACTATGTTAGAATATGATCACATCACTTGAATCATTATAATTTAGTTGTTTTTTTTGGTGGCAAGTTGTTGTGTGGTTACACAACACACCCCATTTTGACTTGACAAAACAGGGACCCAACTCTTTTTTGCTGCTTTGGCCTTTTGTTCTTTCTGCTTTTGGTGGTCTGGTAAAATTAAGTCAGGCAGGTTATCCCTGCAAGGGGGTAGATAGGTCACCATGATGAGGTTAGTTTTTCAAGTCAGTATTTCATGACATTAACCTCATAGTTGGAAAGTACATAAAATTCCATGCAGGTTTGCCTTTTGGATCACCCTGAAATTCCTTAAGGGGAGAAAGTTATGACAAGTCAAAGTTTCAGTCAAACCTGATATTCCAAGGGGGAGGTCATATTTCAAACATCAGTCACCTTGTGTAAGATCACCTTGATATGGGTTTATCACCCAACAATCACTTGGTCCTCGAAGTTTGGACGTCAATTTTACGTGATAGCTATTATTGGCCCGTCAAACGACTCCATATATTCTGCGGGGGTCATATTTTCAATATCACCCAATCTTACAAATATCAGCCTATCGCAAAACATCACCCAATGTCAATATGATGATGACATCATATAAACTTGATGAACAAAGGAAATCACCCTCATGGTGACATCATCATTATTTTTACCTCGTGGAGGTATGTATCCAATGCCCACCATGTTCAATAATATGACGGTGACGTCATTACAACACAACACTTAAATATGGTCATAGACATGCTGACGTCATCTAGATCTTTCCTAAGGGGGTCATTTTAGTTGCAGGGTCACATTTTAAACATCCCTTGATTTTTAAATCATGACCCGATATACACATGGTCAACCTTTGACCACATCACCTGATTCTCTTGCATTAGTTTTGCCGCTCAAAGGCAGAAGGTCTTTTTATCAAAAGGGGGTCATATTTTCAATATCACCTATTCTTTCAAAGATCACCCCCTCCTTATTTCCTGATATTAAATGAGTTTAAATGCGGTAGGTGGATTCCCGCCGATTGCGAATACAAATCAAACACTTGGCATCATCCATGGATTCTCTGCAAAAGATCAATGGATTTAATCGATTTAACCCAGTTTTTCCCTAATATGCACTATGAATGAGTTTAAAGGTAACTTTCCAAGGTTATTTTCATTTACCTTGTGAAAAAACAAGAATTTACAGAGCGCAAAAGTCAAACCATCATACGAGCTGCCTGTGAATGGACGAGATCTTCCAGCATAATAGATTAGGTGACTATCATCATTTGTGTCCCTTTTCTGTAATTATCCACCTAATCCAAGAGAAAAATGTTATCAGGTAAGTAAATAAAAACCCTCATGTTGTCATTTTTTGCATATCTAGGTAGTATGTTCTTTTGTGGTTTGGATTTGTAAAAATGCATATCATGATAAAGTAAAGATTAATAAATAAAGTGTACATGATGGCATGGAGATATAGTGTTATATGAATGCATATGGATATCGTATGGTAAGACTAGGCATGTTTGTTGCAGGAGTCCATGGCAGACCTCAGGTGGAACAGGTCTAATGCAAAGTTTCTTAAGCCCGTGTATGTTCAACCCAAAGGGGTACCATTCAAGTATGGCATCATTGGAGACACTCACCATGGAGATATAGATTTGGTAGCCTGGTCCACCAGAATAGATCATGATAAAGATAATACCATTCTGGATGTAGTATATGTATCAAGAATGTGGCATGCCATCGGATTCCCATACATCATGGAGACCCCAGAACTGGTGGTAGAATGTGCTAGGAACTATAATCCTCAGACAAGACGAGTGGAGAAGCATGGAAGAGTTTACATTGAATTTTCAGTTAAGGGCATCACATATACTTTTAATTTGCCACTTGGAAAGAAGGTAGTCAGTGTGGATCTATAGAAACTAGAGACTGAGTATGAAAACAATAAAAAGAATGCAAGGAAGAGGATGTACCAGTGGAGCTCTAAGAGCAGCACCTACACTGCCTCTGCTAAGTTGCCAGTGCACCTATACAAATTTGATTTTGATGATGAATATCAATACATGATTGCCCTGCTTAGGAGTATGACAGACCAGCCTCATGCTATAAATTTTAAGAATTGGATGTTTGGGATCATCCAGATGATCCTTTACATAGATAATAAGCCATTATGGGCCAAGGTCATGTTGGTGATGATGTTACTCACAAACAAACATGAAATAAAAGTTACACAACAAACTTTATTTATCTTGAAAGATATGATGAATTCAAAGAATTTATGATCCCAAGTCTCCTTTGATTAGTTCATAATCTGCTAATATTACTCAGTGGTTGATGTGTGTCATTGTTAATCATTCAGGGGCCTTACATGTTTCAGTTATTTCTGCAAAATTCATCAATATTCCTCCAAATATCCTATTCTTTATATCTGCTCTACATAAATCTCCAACAATTCTACCTCTACACTATGAATTTACTCAAATAATGTGCCTATAGGTTGATATTTGCACGATTTCTACCATTTTTTGTAATTCTTTGCATGATATTTTCAACACTACATGCATTTAGTTCAAATATGCTAATGATATTCAGTTATCTACAGGATGTTAGCATATTTCTCTATTCTACTTATTATTTATCATGATTTGTAGTTATGGAAGTGATTTAATGAAATTACAAAGATAGGATTTAAAGAATGAGATTCCCAAAATTACTTGACTGAGATTACTGATCCACATACATGTTTTGATACAGCAATGAAGAGAAGAAAACTAGAATCATACTTCACCAGGACATTCCACAAATCCGTGCGATCCAGTACAAATCTTTAAAGGAAAAGTTGACACAACATGCAATAAAATGAAAGCACTTCTATTGAACACATCATTAACCATTACATATCTAGAAATCAACTTGAAGATTACGTAAAGTTTACAATCAAGATGTAATCTGAAGCTTCATCTCCATTCAGTATTCTTTAGAACAAGTACATTTACAATGATCTGAAAAAAGAACCTTGACATTTCAACAATTCAGTCCTTATTAGTCTCAGTAATTGGATCTCCTATGCGAAATTGTTTTCCCCCTTCTCCCTAGTCAAATATATAATGATTGACCTCTCTCTCTACATCCTCGTTATGACAAATCATGGCCCTCTTATAAGACAGAGTCCATAAAATGGTTACAATGATCCAATGATCAAGATCCTCTTAGAATAATCAATGGTTCAAATGGATAACACGTTCATGCTAGTTGGCAATTACATAGCTGGCATAGAATATTCTAGCATTTTGGATTTGATTCATTCTCCAGCTGGCAAACAAGGCACTTGATAATATCTTTCTTTAGCTCAGGTTCATGTCACCCTTGCGTCTGCAACTTTGCAATGTTCAGCCACCTCACTCTGCAACATACAGCCGAACCCCAAACAGTTTCAACATCCTGCAACAAACAAACAAGAATTAAGCATCATCATTATATAAACTAGCATGAAAATTAAACATTACGTTATAAATCTAGCCCTAAATGTGCAAACATGAATATTGGACCATGAATATTAAGCATTTGTGAACATCCGCATATCCAAATGCATATATAACATTAAGAATGGTTAGGTCAACCATCGTTGACCAAAAACATGCTATCAGGTTTTAAAACGGCTTCAAAAATCCTCCCTTTTGCCTTTATTTCCTTGTATCTCACAAATGTATATTGCAAACATACAAGTGTAGCAAACATACAAAGAATTTTCTACATTTAATTTCCTTTCAAATTTGGTGCTTGTATCTTCCAGCTTGTATATCGAGGATATACATTGCAATTATACAAACCAAATATACAACCAGCTTTGTATCTCTGCTATGCATATAATACTTATATCAAACTTTTAGATACAAGTCAGATAAATACAAAGACCTTTGCATCCTTCCGGACTTCAAAATTTTATAAACCACAACATGTAACCCTTTCTATTCCACCACATGTATATAGATTGCAATGCATATTTTAATATGCATTAAGTATGATGCATGGTTTATATCGTATTTTAAACTTTTCTAAATTCCATGCTGTATGTTCACAATGTATTTATCAAAACATACAACAATTCGAAACATACAAGGACTTTTTCCTTATTTCATAATAACCTCGGTTTTGTCCATTGTATTCCGCCTTGTATATATTGCAATGTATGTATCAAAATATACATACAATGTGAATCATACAAGGACTTAACTTCATTTCATAATTACCTCGATTCTGTCCATTATATATAGTGTTGTATGTCACCCTTTGTATGTTTCACGATTTTCAAACATACAAACCAAAAAAAATTGCACCCGATGGACTTAACCGAGTATGCATTAAACTTTTGAACCTACAGAACCTGACTTGTATGTATAGATAAAACGTTAACAAAAATGCATACAAGTACGTATGTAACCAAACCGACAACTCCCTTTTGCGACTCATACCACGACTTGATATACAAACAACTTTGTATATGTAACATACAATGACACAACATACAAAGACCCTTTGTATCAGCAACATACAAATCTTTACCACAATGCATTTTACCAAAAATATAGGGAATTTTAAAAATGGTTCAAAAAGCAACCCTCACTCATTTTTGACAAGGAATTCACCCATACTCTTTCCTAGTACTTAATGCTATTTTTTCTTTATTTTCAACAAGGTTTGTAATTTTCACTCTCTTTTTCCCTTTACCACTGAGTGTCCCACACACACAAGAAAAGAAGCCAACCACAGTAGGGGTCCTCATTTTTCTAAGGAGTAAATTGGGACTTATTGTGAACATCACAACAGGTCATCAGTGATGCATTAGATGAACAAATGAAGACCCTAGGAGGTCAAGAATGCTCATTCCATATGACCGCATATGTTGTCTATTCATATGCCTACAAGGGAACATTTGATGCACTGACTGTAGTAGTAAGATTGGTGGTGGTGTAGATGATGCCCACATCTGGGATCATTATCCTCAATTACATAGAAGGAACTACCTCTTTGATTACAAATTGTTGAATGATGCATTCTCTATGCATCTGGTTAGAACGATGGAAGAGGACAGAACCAAGAGATTGAGCATGGAAGCTCAAGAAGTTGTATACAGACATGGAGCCTGGTTCATCCAGTATGCCACTTTTCATATATCAGAATTGAGGGATTTGAAGAACAACCCTTCATGTTGCCCAGGTACCCTACTGATGGGGTGGTCCTAATGGAATTTTTGAGACAAATATCTACCATACTAGAGACATACAAAGCACAAAAGAAGATACCCCCAGTACTATTTCCAATATCCATGGGTTGGTACATGTGCCCTGATTCACAGAGCATAAAGCATGCCATGGGTGGTCTGAAACTGATGTACCTACATCCATTTCCATTGGCTAGATCATATGACCCCTATGGTAGAATACATAAAATAATGGGGAAGCCTATACATCAAAAACACCTAGAAGATTTTTGGACTGATTATGAGGATGAAGCAGAGGTAAGAAGAAGAAAATATCAAAGGCTCACCTTAAATCATATAAGGACATTTGGCTGCATCTCAATGCCAGCACAACTGAAGAAGGATGATGGCAAAACCATGTCAAATTGATGCAGAGCATCTAGGACAGCAGGATAGCAATCTTCAAGACTTCAGTGACAATCTCTCTCAAGGTTCATTTGTTTCACGACACTTTGCATGTTCATAATATGAAAGGAGTAGACTTCCAAACACCTATCTCAGGGTGCCTAACTCCAATCAAGACTCATCTAACCCAATGTGTAGGGTCTGTAGGACAGTAGTCTCATTGTCTGTCATAACATGGCTCCATTAGCAAAACAATCACACAAACCTCTTTGGTATGATCTCTACCAACACAAACTCAACTTCATTGTAGCATGCCAAACCTATCACATGCCTAACATACGTACTGTCTTCATTGACAAATCAATAGCATAACAAACAAATCAATTACCTTCTTGGCAATGGCTGTCTTCAAGCCTTCTCTGCAGTGACTTTCTCCAGGAGGTCTATTGTCTTCTTGCATTGACTATCTCCATATTTTAAGTCATGGGATCCTTTCTAGATCCAAGGGCTTCTTGTATCATTGGCACTTACCAACATCTCCACTTCCACAATCACTGATTACCACCCCTTTGCTACTGTCCTCCACTAACTTCTAATTCATGGATCTTGGTGGACCATTTATATGGCAAACTCCACTCTACACTATTCTCCTACCCCTGCAACCTTCACAAGCCTCTACCACAAATATTCTACATTCCATTCCTCTGATCACAACTAGAAGATGACCAGAGGAATGAGGAAAAACCCATCGGACTGTCAAAAGAAGCACTAACTAGGTTTTCAAACCTACTTTCAATTAAAGGAGAAATACAGAGATAAAAATGGATGTCAAGAGCCCAAACTAGTTTCAAAACAAAGTCAACTCAACCCTCTAACTCTCCATTATAAACTAGGGCTTTGACTATTCCGTACAGGTATGAATTTCTTAGAAAAATAGTGAATTTTCTGATTGTAACAGTAGGTTAAAGAGTAGTTTAATCTTCTATAGTCATAACATTCTTTCTATTCAATACCAAGAGCCCAAACTTGCTTCAAAGGATAGTTAACTCCTCAAGCTTCACCTCCAAACATTCAACATCCCATGACAGGGCCGTACTATATAGTGGTACGGCTCAAAATACACATAAACTCAGAAAATTGTAGAAAAAGGCAGGAAACAATGGTTTTTCTGTTATTTCTTTCAAATCCTTCGAATAGTCCCTCTAAAAAAAACCTTGGTAGGCTAATATAATCCTCCTCCATTGCATGAAGTGGCTGGGGTCGAAGAAAACTGCCCCACCATCATGCTTTTTTCTTGATTTGTAACTGCAGCTTTAAAGACTGTTTTAGAAACTTGTCTTCTACTGACTGTTTTATGATTAATCTACTTTTTAACACTTGGATTAACCTTTGGCAAGGTTCTAACAAACTTTCAAATCCATGACATGCCTTTATAGGCTTACAAACATGACTTTAATGACTACCTTTTTTCCACAAGACTGTCCTCTTGAGGACTTCTATATGAAAAATAGATTCTAGACATTTGGACATAGTCCATTTACAAATATGGCTTTCAAGCCTCATTACAACATTTAGATGGTCTTAAAGACCTTATCAAACCAAACAAACTACTAGAAGATCAAACAAATCCCTGATGTCCTAGTGCTCTTGCACCACAAATGAATATGAAGATAAGAAGGTGTATAATGACACCATCTTAGCCCCTAACCTAACACAGCTTGAAGAAATTTCCTTGGATCAGTTTACAAGTGGGGTGCTACAATTAACCCAAGCTTGGGTAGATGAACAAATAAATAGATTGAAGAAGAGAGGTGTAGCCATTATAGTAGATGCCAAGAAGAAAAGGTAGGAGATCCCTGATGAGGAGTATGATGACTTCCTTGGTGAGAAAAGGAAATCTAATGGGGTAAGGCTACCTACTTAGAAATAGAGAAAAGGTCCCCCAAGAGGAAAGAAAACTGATGATGAGCCTAAGGGGGTGATAATTGAGAGAATTGCCATACTAGTTGTAGGTGCATCAACATCAGGACAGACATCTGCCTCATCTGCACCGCCTCTGATGGATAAACCAAAGACTAAGAGAATCCTGAGGCTAGTTGTAGAAACTATAGAAGTACGAGATGAGGGCCAAGCCTCACAACAGAATATAGAAGAAGATTTCTCTTTTGAAGAAGAGCCAGTAAGTAAAGAGCCTGTAGGTGATGACCTGATGATGGTCAACAGGAAGAGGAGGGTGGCGTCACTGACATCACCACCTAAGAAACAAAGAACATCTATGAGGGGTGATATCAGGGCTAATCCCATAGTATTAAGAGGAGTGGGTGGTGAAGTATTTCGGAAGGAGATGCAACATAAGGTGCCACTTCCCACCATTATCAAGTTTAAGACATAAAGAGTAGAGGAAAAAACAAAAGAAGCCTCTAAAGCAGGTCAAGGTGGTCCTTTCTCCTTGGAAGACACCGTAGACCTATCAGATGATGAGGTGGTGCAAAATGTAGCTTCTCAGAGGATGGAAACCCTTGCTTCCAGTACCTGCATGACTCCACATGGGACCCCATTAGCATATATGGTGGTATTAGAAGGGTTGAAGTAAACAGCTCAAGAAGAGAAAGAAAGTAGTCCAGAAAGGGTAGCCCAACAAATTGGGCTTAACAAGTTGGTAGATTAGTAACTAGCCCTGTAGTAATAGATTTAACATATAGGGAGGGTATGAACCCCGAAGATAAAGTATGTACACCTGATATAATAGAGAAAGTTGAAGAAACCAAGTAGGCAGAAAGAAAGAGCAATGCTCTGGATATGGGCTAGCAACAACAGGATATACCAGCTGAGCTAAAAATAGTTGAAGTCCAACAAAAGGGCGAGGGTGATAAGGACACATCAGGTGATGATGCCACCTAGACTCAAGAGACCACAAGAAAAAAAGATACATCAGGTCATGAAGACCTCAAGACACCAGAGGTTAGTACATTAGGTGCAGAACAAAAGGTCACCCAAGATCAGGGTGATGCACCAGGACCAAACACACAAACAACCATGAATACCAATATGCCTCAAGGTGAGGAACCTAATAAAGTGGATGAAACTTAGAAAGAGGTAGTGCAGGATCAAGTGTAGGATCATCATGTGGATACTCCACAAGATCCTCCCCCACAGAATGATAACCCTCAAGAAGAAGAGATGCAACAAGATCACCCTCATGAAGAACATCATGAGGAAGAAATCAGGAAGTCACCTTCTCCACCTAGAGTAGAGAAAAATATTGGAGATCAAGGTGAACATGAGGATGATAAAAGACAACAAGGATCTAGAGATGAAGTGCCTCAGTGGCTAGAGAAGGAAATAGGTACAGAACAAGGCTTTGAAATTCAAGAATTTGATGTTTCTACATTGTTTGCAAAGACAATCATGAAACCAGAGAGGAAAGCTAGGTTGACCTTAGCTATTAGAAGAGATCCTGATATAGGCAGAAGGACTGCCCAAGTAGCACTTCCCACTATGGAAAAGGAAAAGGGTAAGATCACCCTAGAGGAATTCTAGATCACCATAGTTGATTTGGGCTTTGCCAATGATGACCAAGACGGTCAAGAAGGGAAGGATATCATTGATTATTTAACCCAAAGGGTAAAGAAAGAGAAGGAGAAAAATAAACAGCATAAGGAGCACATTGTTTAGCTGCATGCATATATAAAGGGGTTGATTAACCTTGATAGTACACTAGTGGATCCAGCAGTCCCATTGACTATTATCTCTTAGGAGGAGGTTAATAAGCTAGACCTGATGAAGCATCAAGCCATGATCATGGATAAGTAGATGCTGATAGCCCTCATAAGAGCTGAGGATGTATTGAGAGCCTCTTTACAGAGGTGGAATTCTTTAAGCAGTTTGAAGAGAAAAGTAGACAAAATGCAGAATGAAATAGGAAGACGATCATTCCAATTAGAAAAGGACCTAACTGCTTTGAGTGAAATAAAGAGGATTGATCCTTAGGTCTTGATAAATAATCAGGTATTAAATAATAACACAGCCCTGCTAGTAGATGTATGGTATGAAGACATCAAGTTTGAATTGCTTATCCTAAAGAAATGCAGTGGCAAGCTAAGGGATATTAGTATAAAGCTACATAGTATGATGGCCTATGAGGTAGAAATCCTTGAATCTCTAGAAGGAAAAGTGGAGGGGAAGATTGAAAACCAAGACACAAACTTTGCTATCAAGGCTCTGCATGATAATTTCCAGCCAGTAGCTGATGATCCTCTCACCCACCTGACAGAAGAGGTTATGAATAAGATCATGAGGATCAAGGTCAGGGTGGAAAACTATAATGAAACTTTAAATAATAGAAAAGGCAAACTGGGGGCACTCAAAGATAAATTTTAGGCCCACAAGCATACTATCACTAAATCCAAAACCCAAGATGGCAGAGAAGTAGATAAAATAGTGCAAGCCTATGAAAATATCAAGACAACAATGAAGGTCCATATACAGGATGATGTTCATCAGGGTGATAGTGATACAGAAAGTGATGAAGAGCATGATCATGATGAAGATGAAGAAGATAAAGAGGAGGAACCTAAGGAATGAAAGACGATGTAGCACAAAGAAGATATATGCATCATGTACTCATAGGATAATGAGTCACCCAGATGGTTGCCAACAGGCAACCTGTGCCACGAGAAAGGTGTTGACTAAGTCAAAGAATGATTATCTATCATTGATCTTAATGGACAAATCCTAACCATAGGTCATTTGTAACCACTCCCCCACCTTACTCTATAAAAGGTGCAGGGATGCCATATTTTGAACATTCGGAAGCTTAATTGAAATTTGATTGTTGAAATATCAAGACTTATTTCAAAGCTATTGTAAAGCTACATGTTATGCATACTTAATGAAAGAGAAGACAATTTGATTACAAATCATCATAAATCTTGAGTAATCTGTGTTTGAAATCTTGATACATGCTTTGATCAACTGTGTCCCATGGAGTGCTTATCAGTCTGCATGTGTTGTTTTCATTCCTTATCCTTTGAAGTTAGCATCATCTGTATCTAGCTGTTGAACATCCTGGTGAAAATATGGTTTGATTTATTCTCCTTATGACTTTATCTTGTATGTATGTAGTTCAATGGCTAAAGATTCACAAAAATTAGAAGTATTCTTTTAAATTTCTTTCAATTTCATAAAAATTTATCATCATAATTGCAAATAACATGAAATATGCTAACATCTAGTAGATAATTGGAAATACATAGCATAATTAGAGTTAAAGCATGTTAAATTGACAAATATCATGAAAATATCTGCTTACAGACACATCATTTGAGTAAATATACTGTATAGAAGAAAGAATAAGTTCATGATGATCAATAATCAGAAGAATTGATCAAACTTGTAAATACATCAACTATCTTTGAAATAGAGTAAAAATAACCTCTGTGTAGCAAATTTATAGGAAACAAAATCATATTGATCATTCAAACAAATGTAAGGCCCCTTGAAATGGAAAACAACATGTCACATCAACCTCTGAGTAACGTCAGATGATCATGACCTAATCAATGGAGACTTGGAGTCATCAAATTTTTATGCATGTTGCTATGACTCATCATGATCATCAACACCCCCCAGAGGTGACATGTATTTTACAATCGCTAAATGTTCCCACAAACACATCCCTACAAGAAACATGTTAGTGTCTACATAATAATGCATGATAAACAACAATGCATATGAAATCTAAGGAATACAAGATTCAAGATAGACAAAGTACTCAGAGCAGTAGTATTGTTATGTTTTGTAAGTGAGATAAGACACCACCAAGATCACTACATAGAAAGCATGGAGTGCTTCTACTAGACAAGTGTCAGATAATATATTACAACCCCATCATTATATTAGGAACTAAGTCCAATTTTTTATTTCTCGCTAAAGGGATGCTAGGTCTGCATCAGTATAAATGTTTTTCGTCATCTGCCTGCTAGATAGAAACACTAGAGGAAGGGAAACAATAAATAAGAGAGGAGAAACAAGTGTCTTAGGGACAGTCATGTAGGAGGGTACCACCAAGTCACCAACCGCAACGCTATGTCTGTAAGACACAACACACAACGATGAAATCAGAGAGAGGAAATATAGAAGAATGATGATACAAATAGAAGAAGGTCACAACAGAGGCAGTCTCCTAGTATCCCAGACCTTACAAGAGAATCAGGGGTCATCCTAGGAGGCCTAAACAACACAACACATCATGGGGGAAGCACATCACATGAGAGATAAAGGGTTAGAGATACTTACCTGTATGGTCTTTATATTAGATTTTGGAACTTGTGAACTTCTTGGAGAGGTACTTGACCATGTTGAGTGCAAAATTTGAGTGGTTCTTATGAAAGTCTTGTTTAGTATCATATTATGCTTATTTTGTAACTTCTTGTGTAAATATAACTTTTGTTGCTTATGAGGAGGGGAACCACTATATTCTCTAACTGTTGACAGTCGTCTAACTCTTTTATGATTTTTATCAAGTTTTCATTGTTGAATCTTCCTAGCACGGTAATGGGAATCATCCTATACTATCTTACTCGTTTGTATTGGTTGTTTATCTTTATTTTCTAATGCATTTTGATTATCTCCTGATCCATATAAGGATAATAGAGGAGGAACCTAAGAATAAATTCCATTTCTTCATGGAAGAGGTGGATTGTCCACTTGTTTCTTATCCACTTCAATCATTCATATGATGTTATCATAGTCCAAGTAATCATCCTCATCTACTTCCACTAAGCCATGTTCCAACATATTATTTTCAGTATGCTTGGGGAAAGGATTAGTGAAGATTTGTAAGTTCTAATTTAGCAGAGTAACTGACTTATTTCCATTATCATTCATGCCCAATACCTAGATGACATTTGAATCAATAAGGTCATGTATCTCATGTTTAAGATGTATACATCATTCAGTATCATGTCCTTGCATCTGACGATAATGACAAAAGGCATTAGCATCGAAGTAAGGTCCTTGTTTACTAGGATCAATAGACTAGATTGGGGGAAGCTTTAGAATTTTATTACTCATAGCTTCATTCATGATGGAATGATAGGACTCAGATATCAGAGTAAACTTTCTTGGTTGATATGATGTTTTCTTTGGACTATTGATAGTTGAAACATTCAAAAAGTTGTTCATATTTAGTCCATTAACCTTGATGAAGCTCTTGTTATTATTGTTCCTCTTAAAGTTGTTTTGTGATGATCCACCCATGGATTGACCAACTTGATCCGATGAGTTTTGGTTTTCATACTGACTAGACGAAAGTTGATAATCACGAAGGGCGGTGCATAAATATTGAAAGGAGTTATACTTCATCAAGAGGATCTTATCATGAATATTAGGTTGTAGATTTGTAATAAATATCTTCTAAACATCATCATATTTCATCTAATATTGAATCTATACATAAAGTCCTTGATAGCGACTAATGAACTCAGTCAACTTCTCTTTCAGACCTTGTATGCATTGAACCAAGTCAATAAGAGTGACTTGAGGTCCAATATTTGCTTGAAAATGTTGTAAAAATTGATCAATCAACTATGAAAAGGAGTGTATTGAATTTGGAGGCAAAGAGCAAAACCATTCTAAAGCAGTATCTTTGAGAGATCGTGGGAAATGTTTTGCTAACAAATCCTCTTCAAAATAGAAATTGCTACACATAGCTGTGAATGCTGCCACATGAATATTAGGATCACCTTTTCCACCATATTTTTCAAACAAGGGAGTTTCAAATCTCTCAGGCATAGGAGTCCTCAAGATTGAATAGGAATGGGGATTATGAGCATGATATGTTGCTAGAATAGGATGCAAAGAATTTGTCAAGTTTGTTACCTTTTGTTATAAAGCAGTCATGCCCTACAAAAGTTGGTTTAGGATTGCATCATTAGGGGATGCAGTTTGTTGTGAAGAGTTGGAACCAAAGTGAGGAAGTGAATGAGCTTGAGATATGATAGGTGGAGGCTGAGAATATATCAACGATGGTTGGACATAATGGTGGGTGGAAGATGGTTGCGAGTAGGTAATAGGTGGCTAGAAATGAGTGGAATAAACAGGTGGTTGAGAACAATTATGCATAGAGGAGGTCCCCTTAGAAACCAAATTCTAATAATTAAATCCCATGGCTTTGTAATTAGTACCATTAGATACTCCAATACCAATGGTAGCATTACTACAAGCATTCACATCAGTTGTTAAGATCGTTGATGTAAAGGTGGATATTGCCATAGCTAGAATAGGTACTAATACTTGAGTATGAGATGGTGGTAAAGTGTTATTTATCACTTGTGCACATTTGGTCACTGACATAATGTTAGTTTATACAATATGTGCTAGACCACAAATTGCATTAACACCATCTTGTCCTTCTTTTATCAATTCTCTTATGTTATGAATTGTAGGAACGACTTCTTCAACTATTCTCTCATTTTCCATAAATGATTGAAATTGGGCTAGCTCTTTATCCAATTTTTTATTTCCTCATTAGATACATATCTTGTTGCCTCAATAGTATTATCATCATCATGAAATTTTTTTTCCATTGTACTTGTAATGGGTGTAATATTTTGTAACATTTGAGTATCTCCTTTTGTAAAGAAGGTGTTCAATGTACTAACTTCTTCAAGAGCACCTGACCCCATGTGTCTTATACTTCTTTTTAAAGGAATATTTCTCTTAGGGGAGTGAGTTATTAGACTCATGCAGCAATATGCACAAATTTTAGACGCGAGATATGTTGTAAATGCTTCATTTTTTGTACTTTTTCAATGCAAATTAATGAAACAAAGGGTGTTGGAAGAGTTTTGATCAGGGGTAGAAACTTATATGTATGATATTGGTCTAATACAGAAATAAGATCTTTCACAACACACCCTTGATGCAAATCTAAGATGATAAGTCAAAATATAGTGAAAATATGTCAAAATATGCAATTTTTTCATCAAATCTCAATGCAAAAGAGCATAACAAAGAGTGTTGTGAGGAAAATTATGATGGACAAGAGATTATATCAGTGATAATAGCCACTTAATGTCAAAAAATCTTTCACATCACGCTTTTAGTGCCATTTAAGGTCAAACCCTAGTGAAAAAATAGCAAAAATAGGCTATTTTCACGGTTCTTCAACTCCAAGACCTAGAAAAAGGGGTGTTGTAATGAATTTTAGGAGGTACAAAAAATAAAATAAATTATAGCAGTCAACACAATCCATAAAATTTGTTACAAAACACTTGGGGTGCAAACTAGGCCAAACCCTAGGGCAAAAATAGCAAAAATGTGTAGGTTTTTCACCAAATTTTCAATACAAGAGCCCAATAAACAGGTGTTGTGAATAATTTTGGGAGGGGAAGAAAATAATTACCCTAATAAAATCTAATAAGTGTAAAAATACCCTTCACAACATGCCTATGGTGCAAATTTAGAGAGTCGATAAGGCCAAATCTAGTGAAAATCAATGTTTTTCAAGCCCTGGGTTTGAGATCTTGACACAAAATACTATGTGAATGATTTGAGGTCTAAGTTATGATGAAAATTAAATGTACTCAGATCCTAAAATGAATTCCAAACTCTAAGATGCAAAATGCATGAAAATTGCTAGTTTTTTTGTTGAAATTTTCTATGCAAAAATGCAAATATTTGAAATCTAAATGCAAATTTACACTAAAATGCAAGACTAAAGAAAAATTTAAGTTTGAATGAGTCTATAAAATCAGTAGAAAAATATGAAAGATGATTTTGCCTACTAACCCTAGATTTTGGAATTACTAGGTTATATGAAAATTGTCAAAATTTCTACAAAACCCTAGCAATTATATGATAAAAATGCAATGCAAATTATTGTATTTTTGTAATTTTCTGTATTTTATATCAAATATGATTTAAAAATCACAAATTAGGAAAAACTAGAATGAATTGATGCAAATTAGTAACCCTAAAATGCAATTTTTTTCAAATTTTTTAAATTTTTCAATTTTTTTGAATTTTTCTCAATGAAATAAGATGAATGACTATATGAATGAATTAAATCAACCCAAATCTGAAGATAAACACTCAGAAAGATGCAATTAAGTTCAAAAACATGGGTTCACCAAAATGTTTAGGGTAAAATTGGATTGTTTAGTTTAGTGTTTAAATCCTCCTTTCACCCTTTACATTCAAGGACCTTTGGATCGAGTGGCATAGCACTATCAGGTCCTTGGTCATTTACAAATGTAGGGAAGCTTGGATCAGGGTGTTTGATTATCAATTTTTCTTCTCTTATGCTCAATTACGCATCAAAACCCTAATTATGTAAATACGGTAATAAACAGATGAATAACGAAAAATGCCTCTACAGAAAGCTATAAAATTACAAATGACTGTGCACCTATTTTCAGGGTTTCAAGGCAAAAAAGTCAGGGACAAAAGAGTGGACGCCCAAGTCCAAGGCCCTACTTTTTGTCAGTATCTAGAAACAAGGTCTGCAACCTGTATCTGTTGTTCCAGAGATTTTCCTGTTGCAGAACTTTGAGGACTAATGAGCAGGCACCCAAGTCCACGTAGCTATTTCTTTTACTGATCTACAATTCCAACACTCCAATATGCCCTCCTGTAACTTCACTTTGTTTGCATCATCAACCTATAACCTACAATCATAAACTTTGGGAGGGGGTTGTGGTGTTTAGGAGCTTGCCTCAGTCAAGCCCCGGAAGGACATTTTAGTCTTCCAAACACCTTTGTTAGATAGAGAGTGCATACCTAGGGAGGTAGAGACAAAAACCAAATGAATAATTGATCACAAACATAATAAAATGTCACCTTGTCGTGAAGATCTCATGGGAGGAAGATGCTCTTCATTCCATGAGGAAATGGATGCTCAAATCTACAAACACAAACACATAGACCACACAAATCTTCTCTTGCAACACAATGAAAGCCTTGAATCACCTTTAGGATGCCAAAATCACATGAACATAATCTCTAGTTTCTAAATGAATGCATAAACATGCTTTTATATGCAACTACAAACACTCCCACCAAGATTTTCATAATTCAAACTTATCATGTCAGCATAGGACCCAAATAATGGTCACAAGCCGACACCCAAAAATTGGGATTGCCCCAAAATAGGGCAAGACTAGGGCATGGGAGCCCAAGTCCTCCCCCCTATTTTAGGTAGGGTCAAGCTCAAGGGGTCCCCCTAGGCCCCATTTGTCATGATACCTAGGGTTCATTCCATTGGGATGCGAAATTATGATGCAAGATGTGATAAAAGTACACAAAAGACCCAAGAGCTAAACCTAAAGAGGGAAAAGCCCCCAAGGGGACATTTTCCAAAGTTATAGGTAGAAGGGATAAGCCCAGAATATTGTAGAATCCTAAGGTCCATCAAAATAAATAGCTGAAAGAAGAAGAGAAGTTCAAAAAGGTCCGACATGTTGTCAAGGATTTATCATATAAGGTGACAAGAAATGAAAAGGGAATACCTTATGATAAATCAAACTATACCAGAAATGAAAGACTCAGGTTACAGGATATGCCATATAGGACAAACTAGAAAGATGGAAGATCTATGGTTGAGGGCCAAAAGAAAAATGTCAGCAGAGATATACTTGATCCACTAAGAACACATGGGGTAAAAATGGTTGATGATATTCCATGGTGTGCACCTTGCACTTTGCCTCACTCCCTTGATTATTGTATGGTGGCATAGTCAATCCAAGAAAATTAAATACCATATGATTAGGAGAGAGATGAACATACATTAAATATTTTAGTAGTTAGGTCATATGAGGTAGAAAGAGATTACTCTTCTTTAGAAGAAGATGGATCAGAGTATGATGTGAATCATCATAGGTACAATAGTTATGTTGGCCAACAACATGTATTCTTTGATCAAGAGGATAATGGCATAAAAGATACTCGAGTCTACTCTACAAAATCACAATCAAACCAAGCTCAACTAAGGAGGCCTATTGAAGAAGAAATAAAGGCACTAACAATTGATGCTATAGCACAATCTAGGAGTAACTCTAACCTTAGAAATAGGACTGTCAATGTTGACCTAATTGTGCCAAGAAGTGTGTTCATGAAGAATCCACAAGCTCATAAGAAAACTACCCCAGAACCTCAAAGGGATAGTGAAATAGAAATATCTAGAAGACAACTCAAAAATATGTCCCTAAAGCTGATCAAAACAAGACGAGAAGTGATCCCAAGAAACACATAATGGAGGAAAAGAAAATTGCCAAAGCAGATGTGAGCAAAACAGAATCTATAATAAGTATGCCCTCTTTTGACATAACTCAGGCTTTGTCTCAAGTCAAACTATCAGTCCCATTACTGGAAATTATAAAAATTGACAAGTATAGGGATAGTACTATGAAATTGATTTCAAATGTGCCAAAAAAGTCTGAGGTTCATTATAAGGGTCTCAATGACTTTGAGAAGAATAAAAAACAAGTGAATAATATCAAAGGAGAATCCATGAAGACTCTTGAGATTTACTTGGAAACTACTTTGACAAAGAGTCCATCTCAAGTTGATCCCTTCTATGTCACATTGCTGATAAATAATAAATTGGTAAAAAATTGCATGATAGACTCAGGAGCTGCAATAAAATATCATGCCAATGGAAGTCATGAAAGAAATGGGTATGTGGGTGGACTCTATGTATGGAAAATGCTATGCAATGGATAATAGATGAATTCATGTCATTGGTATCATGAGAGATGTGGAGATAAAGCTTGCTGCATGTCCTAAAGCCACATATAAGACTAATATAACTATGGTTGACATTCCACTATATTATGGCATGTTACTATTAAGACAATGGATGTTAAGAACCTATGTTTAACCCTTCTTAGTATATTAATTGCTATGGATGCATATGCTTTGTAAGTCATCCTATGAGCATATTGTATTATCCCACATGCATGGGAAGTAGTAGTTGTTTTGATTAGAATTAGTATATAAGTACGTGTTGAGGCTAATGAAGGAATCCATGAATTTATTATGTTGAGCTTGCTCAAAGGAGGTTGCCCCCTCAAAGTGGCCTGCGATCAATAAATTCCTTTTGTGTTTATGTTGTTTATATATTTCTATTATTTCATGCATTTTTTATTATATTGTTGTAGGAGATTCCTCTCATCTGGTATCAGAGCACTTTCTTAGGTTCGCTGGGTGGAATGTCTACCAAATATGTTTTCACAGTGGCCTCCAGGTGCTATGATTATTGTAGTAGTTCTTTTTTTTTGCATCTGTATTATTCATTTCAATTGTAGGTTTAGATTAGGGAATATCCCTATCCACTTAATTGTGGGAAATGCCTGGGCATATAACCCTAAAACTCATTTTAAGGAGTACCACAGGAACCCCGAAGTAGCTAGCCCATTGAGAGGACTTGCCAGCAAAAAGGGCAATGGCCCCTACCTGATTGACTAGTTTCCATCTGTGAGGTAAAACAAGAGCTATCATTTGTGGCAAAGTGATTATCAGTTTCACCTAAGCTGTGGAGTGAGGGGTATTGCCCGAATACACAAGTTGTTAGACAACATTGGTGGCTGAGTGACTCTCCTGAACCTTTAGGAAGTTGAACATACTTGGGGCCCATATCTATTGACAGCCAACAAATCATAGATTGAATCCGTCTAGAGCAGTTGGCAGATCATTTCCAGAAAACAAAAAAAATGATATTCAAATATGTACCCATCAAATTTTGTACCATCATACAACAACATTGTCATATGCATGAATATTCGTGGTGTGGATATTAAATCTTAATATCTAGACATTTACTCAATATCCATACTTTTCTTAATCTCTAAACCCTTTGAATATCCTGATGACATGTCCTATTTGACTTTTCAAATGGACATTAGACTATGGACAACTCATCTAGAAACCAATATCTAGATGACATCATCAAATTTCATTTGAAAAAAACATCAGACAATGATGACATCATTTGGACATTCGGGGACAACATATTTCACAAATGTTAATGTCCAAACATTATCTTAATGTCCAGACCTTCCCAATATCTGGATGATGTCACTTTCCACATAACCAAGAATCACTTTGAGAGGAATGACATCATCAGGACATTCAAACTTAGGGATATTTCATGGGATCTAATATCTAGATATTTCTGAATAGCCATATCCCTATCTCTTACAAACAAAACTCGTAGCCTCTCATGGACCAAAAAATGATGCCATGTGGCAATGTAGTTGACTTTTCAACATGGACATTTTAATGTCCTGATATTTGAAATCAAGGAAAATGCCTTATGATTTTTACATTCCAATATCCATCCTTGGGTCAATGTTTGACCAAATGATTAATGACATCATGTGGTTATGTATATGGATATTTCAAAAGTAAGCATATAACTTAATTTGTCATATGCACATATCCCATATCTAAACTTCATTTAATGTCACAAAAGAGAGTCATTGGCCTTTCAAAATTTCAAATTAGAAATTGTCACTTGTAAGGATCTCCCAAACCATAGGTGAACATCCATGAACCAATGCAATTTAGCATTTATTAAGCCTTAATTCACAATTTTAATGCATAAAGGGTGGATTTCGATCATTTTAAACTCAACAAAGCATTTAGAGAAGAAATTACAAAGCTCCAGTGATTTTTTATAGTGATTATTACAATGATTCTAATCTTGAACAAAACGGTGTAGACAGAAAATGGAGTAAGGTGAACAGTGATTGCACAACAAAAAGAGTAATATCTAGACATATAAATTAGGTTTTAAATCTAGAAATAGGTATGTAAATGACAAAACCCTATTCCCCTATTTTTGTCGTATGCACACAACAGTAATGCAAGCTAAAATGTGTATGTAGGGTAAATTTTGTCTACATATGCACATAATTATGCTGTGGCATATGCTGTGGACTAGTGAAATCAAAATATCTAGAAAAGAAAATGTTAGAAGAATTGAAAGATAATATAGGTTAAAGTCTACACATTTACAATCATAGTACATAATTCAAGACAGAAAGAACCAGAATGATGTGGAGTTTAAGAACTCCATGTTCCTAGCTCCTGGACATATCGGCTTTTGATTTGGAAGGGTAGGGGACACCCATTCTGGAAACATAGACTTGGATGCTTAGATCACTAAATTGATTGGGGGAGATGGACATCCCATATTGTAGAAGATTTACAACTCTGGGATGTGGAATGCAGTCAAGTTCCCTTATGTAGGTGACACCGTAGAGTTTTTGGTAGCATGTGCACAGAACTATAACTCTAAGAATAAGAAGGTAGAGAAAGATGGAAGGATATATGCAGAATTCTCTATCTAGGAGATTACAGAGGCATTTTAACTACCCACAGGTCCTAATCTATTCAGGATAAACATTGAGAACTTAGAAGCCCGGTACAAGAATAAATCACTTGATTGCAAAAAGATCATGTTCACATACTAGAGAAATGCAGACAATAAAGACAAGGTAGTGGTGAAGCTGCCAAGTAATTTTTTTAAATTTGATTTCACACCGGAGGTACAATACATGATTGTGATGTTGAGAAGAATGACTGGTAAACCATATTTAGGTAATTTTGAGTCATGGATGTATGTGCTCATCAGGATGGTACAAACCACTAATACAAAAATACAATGGGCATCCCTGATCAACGATAGCCTTATTGAGGGTATGTGGCAATTTAGAGGCAAGTCATGCCTATTTTGCATGTCTTCATATGAAGTGTACGCATGTGTAGCTCAGTCTACTTTTTCTAGTCTGCAAACAATAGGAAAAGTGGGAAGAAATTAGGGAGATAAGACAATATGGGATCATTATCCCCTATTAGAAAGGAAGGAATCCATCCAAAACTATAGTAGAGTGAATGATTGTTTTATCATGCACTTGGTCAGATTCATGGAGGGTGATAGAGCAAAGAGATTGAGCAATGATGCTCAAGAGGTAATCATAAAGAATGGAACTTGGTTCATATAATTCTCAACATTTACATATATCTGGATGGAGGGATTTGAGGGGAAGCCTTTGATGTTGCCAATATATCCTATTGACAAAATAATATTACTAGAGCTAAGTAGACAGATTATACCCTCTTATGAAGCCTATGTGAAGAGGGATCAGAAGGGCAATGCTAGGGTCCCACTATTCCTAGGATGGTATGTATGTGCATCCATTGATGGAGCAAAGCATTCAGAAGTAGAGCTACATATGCTCCATTTGTAACATTTCTCCTTAGCTAGATATTATGATCCATACCATAAAATAGAAAGGTATGTGAACAAAATGCTAAGGCATGAAGTGCACTTAGACAATTACTAGACATATTGTCCAGATGAAGTAGAAGTCGAGAGAAGAATCTATGAGAGATTAACTCTTAATTAGATTAGGACAATAGACTATTTTGATGTTCCTGCATAGATAAACTCTGATGATGGAAGACTGATGAATAAGGAATATGAAGATAAATAGATATATAAGGAAACTATCTCCCCTCTTGACTAGAACTAACCAGAGTTCACATCCATTGAGCTAATCACAAATAAAGTCATGGAGCTCACAAGGTAATGGGTGGATCAAAAGTTGGTTGCAATAAAGGCAAAGGAAGTGGCATTGATTGTTGACAAGAAGAGAAAGAGACAAGAGTTGGGAGATCCTGACTTTAATTACTTCCTAATTCATAAAAGGAAAATTATGGAGGCCAAGTTGACCAAACTAGATTCTTCAAAAGAACCTAAGGAATTCACCACTAGTGTCATTACAATAACCACAAGGCCCTCGCTGCAAAGAGAGACACCTGTCCCTGCTATCACCATAATTACAAGATAGGTAGAGAAGCCAGAGGATTCATATGGAGACATTGAGGAAGAAAAAGGAGAAACAACTATGAAAAAGGGTGAAGATATATTGAAAGGGGCAAGCATCCCTAAACAAAAGAGAGGATAGGTACCTATAATGAGGGAATCTAATAGTGTGCAATCAGATGTCCTACTCTAAGAAAATGAAGAGCTCACTAAGATGGAAACGATGTTTTCTAATCAGTAACCTACAACAAATAGATCCATAATAACAATGGTCCAAAAGGATGTGGAGACTATACCTAAAGAGTTTTAGCATAATTTCCTCATCCCTGCCATAGTTAAATTTAAGGAAGAATCAGCCAAGGAAGAAAGAGAAGAAGTAAAGAAGGTTGTTGATCATCCCTTGACATTAGACAACACCATTGATTTAATAGATGATGAAGTGACAAGGGATGTGACATCTAATCCCATTGAAAACTTGCTGAGGTACACATCCCTAATACCCCAAGGTACACCACAATCACCTAAGAATATCATAGATGAAGAAGAGCCTAAGAATCTAGAGGCAATGGTACAAACCTTGAATTTGGATGTGTTAGTAAAGACTATCACAAGCCCAAAAATTATTGACTTAGTATATTATGGGGCTGATGATAAGACTATTGCAAGTATGGACCTAACTGGTATTGTCATTGATGTCAACATACTCCTATTGCATTAATGATAAGGTTTGGATGAGTCGTGAGCTGAGGATATTGAGAAAATTAGTCTCAATCAGGAACAGTGAAGAACAATGATGATTGTAAGAAAAAAGTCCAAGATAGGATGAGGATCAGAGGATGCAGATTAAAGGGTTTGTAGATATGTGTCTATAGGTGATCTAGTAGAGATTTCAGAGGTTCACATGAAGATATGAAGAAGTTGTGGCCACTCAAGTAAAACTGGTTCTGGTAGGTGTTCAGAGGTGACAGAGTGTAACAAGAAAGGTCCGGTGAGATCCAGAATTGCATTATAATGTTCTACAGATTTGAGGGAGTGTTGAGGAAGTCTTTGTGGAGTGTCAACTAGATTGGTTCATGGTTTGAAGGTCTGCAAGCATCTATCCCTTTGTGACAGTGATGACAGACTGTGTTCTTGAGGTTCCGGATGAAGGAGAGAAGGATTCAAGTAAGTAGATGAAGTATGGATGTTCTTGGTGATTTAGGCAAGCTTGTGGTTGTCTTTGGATCGTGTCTAATTCATATTGATGGTTTGCATTGAAGGTGGAGTTCACTTTTGAAGAACAACTTCTGGATGATGGTGTTCTTCCTAAAATAGGTCGACTGGATGAGTTATACATCTTGCAGATGTTATTGTGGATGTTTACCAACTTAGATGATCATTCCTAAATTGATGCCTTGTATAAATAAGGGATTGCACAGTCATTTTGAAGTCATGCTTTTGGAGATGAGTGTGTGGTAGTGAGGAAGAGAGTGAAAGGCAGAGTAGAAGTATTGAGCTTAATGGAACTGATTCAAGCATGGTGAAGATGCTATTTTCTAGTTCAAGTAGGTGATACTTATTTCTTTGTTGATATTGTGTCTCTTGTTGGCAGTGAGCCTCTTGTGAGCAGTGTTCTCAGGCAGTGAACCCTAATTGGCATGTACCATTTTGTTCTTTCTATTCTTCTAACAGAGAATACATTCTTGGGTTAATCACCCCATGGTTTTTCCCTTAACCAGGTTTTCTACGTCAAAATCTTGGTGTCTCATGCATTGATGTGTTTCTGCTCTTGATTTGTTGTATTATGTTTCCATGATTGATTTATTGTTAAGCTACTCAATTGCAAAGTGGAATTAAGTGTTTAATAGAAAGAAAGTTTTGCACAACTGATTCACCCCCCTCTCAGTTGTGGGCCCTAAGTCTAACAATTGGTATCAGAGCCAAGTTCCTCTAAAAGGAGATTAACCACTTGAGGAGATCCAGGATGTTGTCCTACAAGAAGGATAGTCTAAAGTTTAATGGAACCAATTTTAGTCTGTGGAAAGGTCAGATGAAATGTCACTTGCAATGTATGGGAAGGGTTTACTAGACCATGGCTACAACACAGTATAGACCTCCATAGGATGGTCCGAAAGCTCCAAATGAAATCACAGATGCTGAAAACAATTTGCAGACTATAGAAGCTCTTCTAAGTGCTTTATCTGATTTAGACCTCTCAAATGTTATTAACCTACCAACTGCTTATGAGATTTAGAAAAAATTGGAACTTTTACATGAAGGAGATCAGTATTTTAAATGTGCAAGGTTACAGAGTCTAAAAGGGAAATTTGAAAACCTGAAGATGAGAGATGATGAAAATATTACTACCTTTATGCCAAGAGTAAATGAGCTTGTTTGTGGAATTAGAAATGCAGGTGGAGTCTTGGATGAAAATGAGATTGTTGGCAAAATTCTCAGATCCCTTCCTACCTCTTACAAAATCAAGGTTGCCGTCATTGATGAATTCATAGCCCATACAACTGTCACAAGAGATCAATTGGCTGGCAAATCACCTGCATTTGAAATGACTGAGTTTGGAGATGATCCCCCCATGACTAAATCTGCATTCAAAGCTAGTCCCTCTATAAAAGGTAAACAAAGGTTTGATCTGGGAGAGAACTCTTCAACAAAACTATCATGTATGAGAAAGCAAGAAAAGACCTGGAAGAAGAAGAAGTAGAAACTACTCAACTTGAAGCCCTTATTGCAAAGAGACTACCAAGAGGATCTGGTAAGTATGAAGGGAAATTGCCTTTTAAGTGTTTTAATTGCAATAAGATTGGTCATTTTACCTCAAGATGTCTAGAAAGATTTTCAAGGCCAAATCCTAACAGATCAAGGTTCCAAAAGAATTGTTACTATGTTCATGAAGAAGATGACAATGAAGGAGTAATAGATGATGAATCAGAAATAGGAATCAAATTTGGAAATGAATGGGTGCTTATTGCCATCAAGGAAGAAGAATCAATATCCTCTAAATCTGTCAATCATAAAGTTGTAGAAAGAGCTCTGGCTACCCAAGTTGAAGAAAAGGATGATTGGGTCATTGACAGTGGATGCTCTCACCATATGACAGGTGACAAAAATAAGTTTGTAGATTTGGAAAGGTATGAAAGAGGAGTAGTAAAGTTTGGTGATAATTTTGCTAGTAGATTCAGAGGTAGAGGAACTATTTCTTTTGATGGAAGAAACAAAACCGGTAATGTACTATGTGTTGAAGGATTGAAGCACAATCTTCTCAGTGTTGGACAGTTGGTGGACAAAGGCTATGATCTCTGGTTCAAAGATGGAAAATGCAAGATCTTTGAAAGTTCCAGAGTAGAGATTACATCTGGTACCCAAACTAAAGGTAATATCTTCCACTTGGTTGGTACTGGTAAAAGTTTTTTATTTGTTCAAGTTGATTAGAGTTGGTTATGGCATAGGAGAATGTGTCATGTGAATTTTGATAATATCATCAAGATAAGCAATACTTAGGCTGTAAGAGATCTTCCAAAATTGGTGAAAGCTACAATAGCTTGTGCAAAGAATGTTAGTTTGGTAAGCTGAGTAGAATCACATTCAAGAGTAAGGAACTATCTTCTACCAGATTATTGGACTTAGTTCATACTGACCTTTGTGGCCCGTCAAGAATCAAGAGTATGCAAGGTGATAGATACTTCATGTTACTAATTGATGACTATTCCCAGATGATGTGGGTAACTTTTCTAAAAGAGAAATCAGAAGCTTTTGAGAAATTCAAAATATTCAAGGCTATGGTAGAGAATGAAACTGGATTGAAATTGAAATGTCTGAGGTCTGATAGAGGTGGAGAATTCACATCGAGTGAGTTCATAGAGTTCTGTGAGAAACATGGAATAAAGAGACAGTTGTCTGTGTTAGATCTAGGGCACACAACTAAGAGGGGGGGTGAATCAATTGTATAAAACTTGCTTCTACTTTAAACACTTGATTCTTCTTTGTTAGTTAATAGCATATCAATTAACCATTCATGAAAGCAGAAAGCATAAACATTAGAGCAAATAAATATCAACACATTAGACACCAAGATTTTTGATGTGGAAAACCTGGTTAAGGGAAAAACCACGGGGTGATTAACCCAAGGATTATTCTCTGTTAGAAGAATGAGAAAAATGAATGGCACATGCCAATTAGGGCTCACTACCTGAGCACACTGCTCACAAGGAGGCACACTGCCTATAGGAGACACATTGTTTACAAGATCATAAGTATCACCAACTTGAACTAGAGAATGACATCTTCACCATGTCTGGATCAGTTCCATTTAAGCCCAAGTCACACTTGCTCTGCCTTTCACTCTTCTGCTATACCACACTCATCCACTCCATGACACACTTCAAAATGAATTCACAAACCTTCATTTATACAAGTCATCAACTTAGGAACAATCATCTAAGTCGGCAATCAACCACAAGATCATTTGCAAGATGAATAACAAATCCGGTCGGCCAATCTAAACAAGAACATCTTCATCTGGAAGAACTCATCCAGTCAACCAGCAAGAACATCTCCATCCAAAAGAATATCTCCAATTCTAGGCTCTACCACTAATGCGGACCAACAACACAACCTCAACATGATCCAAGAACCTTCACAGACTTGCCTGAATGACTAGGTACATCCGCACTTCCTCTACTCACTGGAATCTCTTCTCTTCCTCATCTGAAACTTCAAGAACATAGTCTACCACCACTGTCATATTAATAAAGGTGCTTCTAGACCTCCAAACCATGAACAATTCAAGATGACACATCACAAGGACATCCCAAACACTCTGTCCAATCCGTAGAATAGGACAATGTACTTCTGAATCTCATCAGACCTTTTTGTAACACTCTATCACTCTGGAGCATCTCCTGAAACTAGTTCTACTTGATCGATCATAAGTTCTTTAGGTCTTCATGCAGACCTTTGAAATCTTAACTGGATCATCTCAAGACTCATATCTACAAACCCTTTAATCTACATCCTCTGATTCTCAACCTGTTGAGTACATTTGCCTTCTTCTCATCACTATTCTTCACTGATCCTGATTGAGACTGATTTCCTCAATAACCTCAGGAGACAACTTATCCAATCCTTCTTATAATTGCAATATGAGTATGTTGACATCAATGACAACACTGGTTAACCTCATACTTGCAACAATCTCCCCCTTTGTCATTGATGGCAACATATGATGTGAAAAACCATCAAGACAAGAACTTCTCCTTTCTGTCATAGCTCCCCCTATCAGCAACAACTCAACACATGTCTTCTCTTCCTTTACTGCTCCCCATTTAATCATCAACCACTTGTTTTTCACATGTCTTCTCTCCCCCTTTGACATCAATGGCAAAGGATTCATACTTGCAATTCTAGCACATCAGAATCATACCAGCTACTCCCCCTTAGTAGCAGCTCCCCATCATCAATCTGGATCACAAGATATGACTGTGATATCCACCAGACTGATGCACATCAGTACATCAGTGCATCCTAGTTCATCACTGGAGGGGCCATGACCCCTAACTTCTCCCTGAGATACTCAAAAGAGTCCTTGGGAAGAGGTTTAGTAAAAATATCTACAATCTGATCCTTGGAGGGTACATACTCCAATCTGACTTCATCCTTATTCACTTGTTCTCTCAGAAAGTGAAACTTGATAGATATGTGCTTGGTCTTAGAATGCAACACCGAATTCTTAGAAATATTTATTGCACTTGAATTATCATAGAAAATTGTGATAGGCTCCTCATATTCTACTTGAATGTCTCTTAGCATCTGCTTCATCCATAATATCTAAGTGCAACTTCCTACTACTGCAATGTATTCTACTTCAGTTGTAGACATAGATATTGCCTCTTGTTTCTTGCTTAGCCAAGAAACTAATCTTTTTCCCAAAAAGAATGCTCCTCCACTTGTACTCTTCTGGTCATCCACATCTCCTGCCCAATCTGCATCTGTATATGCATGAAGAGAAAAATCCTGATCTCTAGGATACCATAGACCATACTCAATTGTCCCCTTTAGATATCTAAAAATCCTCTTGATTGCCATAACATGAGATTCTCTAGGATCAACCTAGAATCTTGCCACAAGACCAACAACCTGCATTATATCTGGTCTAGTCTGAGTGAGATACAATAATCCTCCAATCATTGATCTATACTTGGTCTGATATGTCTTAGGAGAGTCATCATCTTTGCTCAACTTACATCTGGTTGCCATAGGAGTGTTCATTGGCTTTGAATCTTACATACTGAATTTCCTCAATAATTCTTTCACATATTTGGTCTGAGATAAGGATACCTTTCTTTGTCTGTGTAATTTGCAGACCCAAGAAGAAATTCATTTCACCAAGCATTGACATTTCAAACTCACTTTTCATTTGATTTGCAAAGGTTTTACACATACTATCTCTTCCTCCAAAAATGATATCATCAACAAATACTTCAACAATCAAGATGTTTTCATTATCTATTTAGAAATATAGATTACTATCAGCAGTACCTTTGTTGAAACCAATCTGCACAAGATACTTATCTAACCTTTCATACCATGCTCTTGGGGCTTGCTTCAATCCATATAGTGCTTTCTTCAACTTGCAGACCATATCATCGTGATCAAACAATTGAAATCCATCTGGTTGTTCAATGTATACTTCTTCCAAATCACCATTTAGGAAGGCAGACTTGACATCCATCTGATATACCTTGAAGTCTTTGAAGGTAGCAAAGGCAAGAAATAATCTGACTGCTTCAAATCTTGCCACTGGAGCAAAGGTTTCTTCAAAATTAATTCCTTCTATTTGAGAGTAGCCTTTGCAGACCAATCTAGCTTTGTTTCTGATTACTTCACCAACTTCATTTAGTTTGTTCCGGAAGACCCTTTTGGTTCCAATCACATTCTTGTTTCTAGGTCTGGGAACAAGATCACAAGTATGATTTTTCTCAATTTGCATCAACTCTTCCTCCATTGCTTTGGTCCAATTTTCATAATTGTAGGCCTCAATTATTGTCTTAGGTTCAATCTTTGAAATCAGATAGTATTCATTTGAATTTTTAGCAATTCTCCTCCTTGTTTGTACCCCTTTGCTTTTGTCACCTATAATCTGATCTTCAGAATGATTTAGAGTCACATACCTTGGAACTTTGGGAGTTTCTTGCACTACTGTTTCTTGATCAGGGTCATTCAGACAAACTTCTTCTTCCTGATTTACCAGATCAGTCTAAATCTGATTTTCAGAGGAGGATTGAGCTTCTTGCACTAGAGAATCATTCTGATCATCTTCATCATATTCATAAAACCTTGAGGGCTTCTCAATTCCTTCATCAACCTTCACATTTGTACTTTCTATCATCTTTCTCAATCTCTTATTGTAACATTGGTATGCTTTACTTTGAGTGGAGTAACCCAAGAAAATTACTTCATCACTTCTAGCATCAAACATTCCTAGATCTTCATCTCTTTTGATGTAACACTTGCTACCAAATACTCTGAAATATCTCACAGTGGGAGTTATACCAAACCAAAGTTCATAAGGAGTCTTACTAGTATTGCTTCTGATTTGAACTTGATTAAGATTGTAGACTGCAGTGCTGACAGCTTCTCTCCAAAACATCTGAGGGACATTTGTTTCCATCATCATTGTCCTGGATGCTTCCTGGATGGTCCAGTTCTTTCTCTCAACTACTCCATTCTGCTGTGGAGTCTTAGGAATAGACAACTATCTCTTTATACCATGCTTCTCACAAAAGTCTATGAATTCACCGAATGTGAATTCACCACCTCTATCAGACCTCAGACATTTTAGTTTCAATCTAGTTTGATTCTCTACCATAGCTTTGAAGATTTTGAACTTCTCAAGGGCTTTTGATTTCTCTTTTAGGAAGGTGACCCACATCATCCGGGAATGATCATCAATCAGTAACATGAAATATCTATCACCTTGCATACTCTTGATTCTTGTCAGACCACATAGATCAGTATGAACTAATTCTAATAATCTGGTAGAGGACTGATCGTTGCTTTTGAAAGAGACTCTGCTCTATTTACCTAGCTGACATTCTTTGCACAAACTATTTGTAGGTTTGACCAATTTTGGAAGATCTCTTATAGCTAGAGTATTGCTTATCTTGATGATGTTATCAAAATTCACACGACACATCCTTCTATGCCATAACCAACTCTGATCAACTTGAACAAACAAACAACTTTTATTAGAACCAACAAGATGGAAGATATTACCTTTTGTCTGAATACTGGATGCAATCTTAGTTCCGGAGCTTTCAACGATTCTGCATCTTCCATTTTTGAACTAGAGATCATAGCCTTTGTCTACCAATTGACCAACACTAAGAAGATTGTGCTTCAATCCTTCAACATATAGTATATTACCGGTTTTGCTCTTTCCATCAAAAGAAATAGTTCCCCTACCTCTGATTCTACCAATAGAATTATCACCAACCTTTACCATTCCTCCTTCATACCTTTCTAAATCTAAGAACTTGTTCTTGTCACCTATCATGTGGTGAGAACATCCACTGTCAATAACCCAATCATCCTTTTCTTCAACTTGTGCAGCCAAAGCTCTTTCCACAACCTTATGATTGACAGATTCAAAAGATATTGGATCTTCTTCCTTGATGGCAATAAACACCCATTCATTTCCAGATCTGTTTCCTATCTCTGATTCATCATCTGTTACACCTTCATTATCATCTTCTTCATGAACATAATAACAGTTCTTTTGGAATCTTTGTCTATCAGAATTTGACCTTGCAGTTCTTTCCGAACATCTTGAGGCAAAATGACCAATCTTATTGTAGTTGAAGCACTTAAAAGGTAACTTTCCTTCATACTTACCGGATCCTCTTGGCAGTCTTTTTGCAATGACGGCTTCAAGATGAGTTGTTTCTACTTCTTCCTCTTCCATGTCTTTCCTTGCTTGATCATACGATGATAGTTTCCCTGAAGAGTTTTCTCCAAGATCAAATCTTTGTTTGCCTTTCACATAGGCACTGGCTTTGAATGCAGATTCAGTCTTGGGGGGATCATCTCCAAACTTGGTCATTTCAAATGTAGATAGTTTGCTAGCCAATTGATCTCTTGTGATAGTTGTATGGGCTCTGAATTCATCAATGGCAGCAACCTTGATTTTGTAGGCAGCAGGAAGGGATCTGAGAATTTTGCAGACAATCTCATTTTCATCCAAAACTCCACCAGCATTCTTGATTCCACACACCAGCTCATTTACTCTTGGCATAAAGGTAGTGATATTTTCATCATCTCTCATATTCAATCTTTCAAATTTCCCTTTCAGACTTTGCAACCTTGCACTCTTAACAAACTCATCTCCTTCATGCAGAAGTTCTAGCTTAACCCAGATCTCATAGGTAGTTGGTAGGTCCATAACATTTGAGAGTTCTAAGTCAGTCAATGTGCTAAGAAGAGCTTCTTTGGTATGCAGATTGTTTTCGACATCCGTGATTTCATTCAGAGTTGTCAGACCACCCTATGGAGGTACATATAGTTTTGTGACCATGGATAGGTATGCTTTTCCCATACACTCCAAGTGACATTTCATGTGACCTTTCCAGAGCAAGAAATTGGTTCCATCAAACTTTGGACTATCCTTCTTATATGACGACATCCTGGATCTCCTCAAGTGGTTAGGCTCCTTTCAGAGGAACTTAGCTCTGATACCAATTGTTAGATCTAGGGCACACAACTGAGAGGGGGGGTGAATCAGTTGTATAAAACTTGCTTCTACTTCAAACACTTGATTCTTCTTTGTTAGTTAACAACATATCAATTAACCATTCATGAAAGCAAAAAGCATAAACACTAGAGTAGATAAATATCAACACATTAGACACCAAGATTTTTGATGTGGAAAACTAGGTTAAGGGAAAAATCATGGGGTGATTAACCCAAGGATTATTCTCTGTTAGAAGAATAAGAAAAATGAATGGCACATGCCAATTCAAGCTCACTACTCGAGCACACTGCTCACAAGGAGGCACACTACCTATAGGAGACACACTGTCTACAAGATCATAAGTATCACCAACTTGAACTAGAGAATGACATCTTCACCATGTCTGGATCAGTTCCATTTAAGCCTGAGTCACACCTGCTCTACCTTTTGCTCTTCTGCTATACCACACTCATCCGCTCCATGACACACTTCAAAATGAATTCACAAACCTTCATTTATACAAGGCATTGACTTAGGAACAATCATCTAAGTCAGCAATCAACCACAAGATCATTCACAAGATGAATAACAAATCCGGTCAGCCAATCTAAACAAGAACATCTTCATCCGGAAGAACTCATCCGGTCAGCCAGCAAGAACATCTCCATAGGGAAGAATATCTCCAATTCTGGGCTCTACCACTAATGCGGACCAACAACACAACCTCAACATGATCCAAGAACCTTCACAGACTTACCTGAATAACAAGGTACATCTGTACTTCCTCTACTCACTAGAATCTCTTCTCTTCCTCATCTGGAACTTCAAGAACACAGTCTACCACCACTGGCATACTGAGAAAGGTGCTTCCAGACCTCCAAACCATGAACAAATTGAGATGACACATCACAAGGACATCCCAAACACTCTGTCCAATCCATAGAATAGGACAATGCACTTCCGGATCTCACTGGACCCTTTTGTAACACTCTGTCACTCCGGAGCATCTCCCGGAACTGGTTCTACATGATCGATCATAACTTCTTCAGGCCTTCATGCAGACCTCTGAAATCTTAACTGGATCATCTCAAGACTCATATCTACAAACTATTTAATCTGCATCCTCTAATTCTCAACCTCTTGCATTTGCCTTCTTCTCATCACTATTCTTCACTAATCCTGATTGAGACTGATTTCCTCAATAACCTCATCACACAGCTCATCCAATCCTTCTTATCAATGCAATATGAGTATGTTGACATCAATGACAACACTGGTTAACCTCATACTTGCAACAGTCTACTCCTAGGACTCCATAGCAGAATGGAGTAGTGGAAAGAAAGAATCAGACCATACAGGAAGCATCTAGGACCATGATGAGGGAAGTAAATGTTCCTCATATCTATTGGACAGAAGCTATCAGCACTGCAGTCTATACTCTCAACCGAGTTCAAATTAGAAGCAATACTGGTAAAACTCCTTATGAACTTTGGTTTGGCATCACTCCTACTGTAAGGTATTTCAGAGTTTTTGGTAGCAAATGTTACATTAAAAGAGATGAAGATCTAGGAAAGTTTGATGCTAGAAGTGATGAAAGAATTCTCTTGGGTTACTCTACTCAAAGCAAAGCATACCAGTGTTATAACAAAAGACTGAGAAAGATGATAGAAAGTACAAATGTGAAGGTCAATGAGGGAATTGAGAAACCCTCAAGGTTTTATGAGTATGATGAAGATGATCAGAATGCTTTTCTGACTCAAGGAGCCCAAGCCTCATCTGTTAGTCAGATTCAAGCTAATCTGGTAAACCAGGAAGAAGAAATGAGTTTCAATGAGCCTGATCAAGAATCAAAAGTGCAAGAAATTCCTAAAGTTCCCAGGTATGTAAGACTGAACCACTCTAAAGATCATATCATAGGTGATAAAAGCAAAGGAGTACTAACAAGAAAGAGAATTTCTCAAGATTCAGAAGAGTATTGTTTGATTTCAAAGATTGAACCTAAGACAGTGAATGAAGCTTGCAATGATGAAAAAAGGACTAAAGCAATGGAGGAAGAGCTGGTGCAAATAGAGAAAAATCACACTTGGGATCTTGTTCCCAGACCTAGAAATAAGAATGTGATTGGAACCAAATGGGTCTTCTGAAACAAACTATATGAAGTTGGTGAAGTAATAAAAAATAAAGACAGATTGGTCTGCAAGGGCTACTCTCAAATAGAAGGAATTGATTTTGAAGAAACTTTTGCTCCGGTGGCAAGAATTGAAGCAGTCAGATTATTTCTTGCCTTTGCTACCTTCAAGGATTTGAAGGTATATCAGATGGATGTCAAGTCTGTCTTTCTAAATGGTGACTTGGAAGAAGAAGTGTATATAGAGCAACCAGATGGATTTCAGTTGTCTGATCATGGTGATATGGTCTGCAAGTTGAAGAAGGCACTGTATGGATTAAAGCAAGCCCCAAGATCCTGGTATGAAAGATTGGATAAGTATCTTTTGAAGATTGGTTTCAACAAAGGTGCTGCTGACAGTAACTTATATTTCAAAATTGATCATGAAAACATCTTGATTGTTGAAGTATTTGTTGATGATATCATCTTTGGAGGAAGAGATAGTATGTGTAAAACATTTGCAAATCAAATGAAAAGTGAGTTTGAGATGTCTATGCTTGGTGAAATGAATTTCTTTTTGGGTTTGCAAATCACTCAAACAAAGAAAGGAATCTTCATTTCTTAGACCAAATATGTGAAAGAGTTGGTGAAGAAATTTGGGATGGAAGATTCAATGCCAATGAATACTCCTATGGCAATCGGATGTAAGTTGAGCAAAGATGATGACTCTCCTAAGGTAGACCAGACAAAGTATAGATCAATGATTGGAGGACTGTTGTATCTCACTCAAACTAGACCAGATATTATGCAAGCTGTTGGTCTTGTTGCTAGATTCCAAGCTGATCCTAGAGAATCCCATGTCATGGCAATCAAGAGGATTTTTAGATATCTAAAAGGGATGGTTGAGTATGGTCTATGGTATCCTAGAGATCATGATTTCTCTCTTCATGCATATACAGATGCTGATTGGGTAGGAGATGTGGATGACCGAAAGAGTACCAGTGGTGGAGCATTCTTTTTGGGGAAGAGATTGGTTTCTTGGCTAAGCAAGAAACAAGAGGCAATATCTCTGTCTACAACTGAAGTAGAATATATTGCAGCAGTAGGTAGTTACACTCAAGTTTTGTGGATGAAGCAAATGCTAAGAGATATCAAAGTGGAGTATGAGGAACCTATCACAATCTTCTGTGATAATTCAATTGCTATAAATATATCTAAGAATCTGGTGTTGCATTCAAAGACTAAACACATATCCATCAAGTTTCACTTTTTAAGAGAGCAAGTGAACAAGAATGAAGTCATATTGGAGTTTGTGCCCTCCAAGGATTAGATTGCAGACATCCTTACTAAACCTCTACCTAAGGACACTTTTGAGTACCTCAGGGAGAAGTTAGGGGTTATTGCCCCTCCAGTGATGAACTAAGGTGCACTGAGGTGAATCAATCTGGTGGATATCACAGTCATATCTTGTGATCTAGATTGATGGGAGCTACTACTCAGGGGGAGCAGCAGGTATGATTCTAAAGTGTTGGAATTGCAAGTATGTGCCCTTTGCCATTGATGTCAAAGGGGGAGAGAAGACATGTGATAAACAAGTGGTTGCTGATCAAAAGGGGAGCAGTAAAGGGAAAGAAGACACGTGAATGATTGTTGCTAATAGGGGGAGTTGAGACAGTAAGAAGTTCTTAACTTGATGGTTAAAATAGTTTTTCACATCTTATGTTGCCATCAATGACAAAGAGTGAGATTGTTGCAAGTATGGACCTAACTGGTATTATCATTGATGTCAACATACTCCTATTGCATTAATGATAAGGTTTGGATGAGTCGTGAGCTGAGGATATTGAGAAAATTTGTCTCAATCAAGAACAGTGAAGAACAATGATGACTATATGACAAAAGTCCAAGATAGGATGAGGATCAGAGGATGCGGATTAAAGGGTTTGTAGATATGTGTCCGTAGGTGATCCAGTAGAGATTTTAGAGGTCCATATGAAGATATGAAGAAGTTGTGGCAACTCAAGTAAAACTTGTTCTGATAGGTGTTCAGAGGTGACAGAGTGTAACAAGAAAGGTCCGGTGAGATCCAGAATTGCATTATAATGTTTTGTGGATTTGAGGGAGTGCTAAGGAAGTCTTTGTGGAGTGTCAACTAGATTGGTTCGTGGTTTGAAGGTCTGTAAGCATCTATCCCTTTGTGACAGTGATGACAGACTGTGTTCTTGAGGGTCTGGATGAAGGAGAGAAGGATTCAAGTAAGCAGATGAAGTATGGATGTTCTTGGTGATGTAGACACCCTAAAATGGCCATGTCATCACACTACTTGTATTTCATCTAATCTGTCACATCACCTGCATTCAGTGTTAATTAAATAATCTAGTTATTTAATTAAAATCATCAAATTCTTCCAAATCACATACTTGCGACATTAATTAAATAAATCCTCGTTATTTAATTAATTAAATCAAATTCCTCTATATTCTTCCACAATTAAATAATTTTAATTATTTAATTAAGATCATTATCCTCTTTTAAATTTCAAATCTACATTAGTTAAACAAGTCTCCATTAATTAATTCATCACAAATTCCCTCTTTTCTACAATTAAATAATTCTTAATTATTTAATTAAATCAAATTCATTCTTCCAAAATCATGCACAACAATTAAATAAATTTATTTATTTAATTTTGCTTTCTAAATCTTCTAAATTAAATAATGCCAATTATTTAATTGTCTCTTCTAATAATATCTTCTCTAAATTTAAATAAATAAATTATTTATTTAAGTTTCCTTTTTCTTTTAAATCAAGTTATCTCTAAATATAATTCAAGCTTTTTGCACATGCAATTAAATATTCTTAATATTTAATAAAGCAAAATATCTTCTTATTCTCATGCAAATCCCTTCTTCTTGTTTTAAATCACTTAACTAATTGTTATATTCTTTTAATTGCTTTAACTCATTCTTCTATTCTTGATAACTCCTCTCATGCAAAAGAAAGAAAGACACGTCTTTTTCTTATTCATTGTACATTCCTCAACTATTCTCCTCCGTTGATTCTTCTGAATTATCTAGACCGTTGATCAGTCTTCATTGAAACCTATATAAACCCCCCTTATCTCCTTCACAACCTCTCTTCGATCACTTATTCTCAGGCATAGTTAACAGCACTTTGAGCATGCTACTTGGTTGTTGCAACCATGGTTTTGCAGCACTATTGAGTAATCCACATTCATCCAAAGGGAACAATACAAATCTCAGTAAAAGCTTTCATATTTCATTGATTTATTATTAAAGGCTTCTATTTAGATTGGTTCTCTTTATGTTATTGGGTTTTTGATTTAATTAGTTTATCATAGTCAATTTTCCTCATACACATTCTGGCTCCCTTGGCTGCCTTGGCTCCCTTGAGAAGAGATAGTATTCCCTTGGCCATAAAGCTCTTGTGACCTACTTGACCTTTCCAAGGGGAGGGTGAGATATCCCTACCTATTGTCTCTCACAAAGATACAAAATATCTGACACCTTTATGGAATGATATTTTTATCGATGGAGTATTAAGCTGTGAGCTGATCTACTACAATGAAACCTTGTCTCTAGGGATAAAAAGTGCTTGTTATTGCAATTGTCTTATACCTGTGGAAACATTGGGGTTTTTTGTAAGCCTCGAACATACACTCTATTGTGTCAGTCCTTTTTTGACCACTTGTTTTCTATGTTTTCTCTTTCCAAAGACAAATCCAATCAGAACCATAACCAGTTCTATCAAAATTTGCCTTTTAGAAGTGTCAGACACTACTACAGCGCCTCTGGTATTACAGTAGCTCACCTTTGGTAGTACAGTAGATCGCCTTTGGTATAGAAGTACCTCACCTCTGGCAACCCTACTTCATCACCCTTGGTATAAATAGTAGCTCACTTTTGGTCATCGTAGCTCACCTTTGGCATAACAGTACCTCGCCTTTGGTATCTCAGTCCATCGCCTTTGCTATTACAGTAGCACGCTTTTGGTTGCATAGTATAGCGCCTTTGGTCCAGTAAATTGTGCATCAGATTTTGTCTTTGTCAAAACGTAAGTAGAATCTCAGCATTACATTTTGTCCTAGTGTATTCCATGGTAACCACTAGGCTCTAGCAAATTATGAAGTCTAAGCAAATTATCCCTATGAAGCGCAAATCACCTCCTCACACACCGCAATCAAGCCGTCTCAACATTACTCCCAAGGTTACTCCTAGAACACCCATGGAAAGATCTACCAACTATCCCAGCATGCCGCAGCTGGACCACCCTAGCATTCCTCAAGAGGGTAGGGTCCTTTTGGTAAGCACACCTCACTATACCACCAGTTTGCCTCCTGATTTTGTGCCACAAGGATATACTATTGATCAAGTCACTCCTCAAGAAGGTAGGGTCCCTTTGGAAAACACTCCTCACTATACCACGGGCTTACCTCCAGATTTTGTCCCACAAGGTTATACCGCAGATCTAGCCCCATCTCAAGAAGAGTGACACTTTGAAATAATTCAATCCTCTCAAGAAGATGGGCAAGATCTTGATGAATTCATACAAGACCCTAGAATCGTGGCCGCCTTTGACAAAATCCTTAGTGAGAACCAAGATCATTTCTTTCGCTTGCTTGCAGAGAAAGGTGCCAAGTTACCTCAATATTTTGATTTATCCACTCTTAAGGAGACTAACAACACCCAAGACACCTTACAAGTGGTGCAAACCATGTCAACAGTGACCACACCTTTACCTGAACAAGGCTCACAAAGGAAAACAATGGTACAGTATAAGAATCCCCTTTTTTAAAACCCAACAGGGAAGAGGTCCGTATCACCACTTCTGACTCCTATGGAGATCTACAAAAATCAACAAGAAACTCTCCAATGCCAAGTGGAGCTAGCTAAGCAAGCCACCTTAGCTTAATCAAATATACAACAAACTCCTAAAGTGTCCACACCAATCGTAAGTGAAATTTTGGTTACTCCTTCATGAATAGGTTTCCCTCCAAATTACAATTTGGGGAACAACTATGTAGCCATGCAATAAGGATCTCAACAAATACCACCTCCCATATCATCAAACCTTCATGTCTCTCAACCAATTAGAGTCATGCAATCCCAACCACAAAGTTCTTCTACGCTCATCCTCAATCAACCTTAACCATCACAAATCACATCTACCTATGTCCCTCCTCTGCTACGTTCATCAGTGCTAAATTTCTTTCACATGTTGCCTAGCAACTCTCAACTTCCCCAACATCAAGTTTCCCAAAGCTATGTGCCACCATCGCAACCTAATCCAATGCACTTTAGCTTTCCTCTACCAAATTCTTTTCTCCAACCATCGCAAAACCAACATTCTTACCTAGCGCCACCTCCACCTCCTCAGAATCAAAGCATCCAATTTCAACCCAATCTCAACCTAATGTACAACACATATGACCCCAACCAATGCTATGACCCTTATAACACCAATACGCATGGCTTACACTACAATCTACTATATGGGCAACAACAACCACTTCTAGGACAACAGGAGACATTTCCAACCCCTCCCATAGTGATGGAGCTAAAAATTGCAGAAGTTCAACAACAGCTATCTGATCTTACGTTTGGCCACACCAAGAAGACCTTCTCTTTAGAGGAAGTGTGTCCTTATCCTTTTGATCAGTCATTACCCATGATCCCTTTTCCTCAAAATTTTACTATTCCTAAGTTTGATAAATACAAAGGAAAAGGTGACCCCAAAGACCATCTCAGGGAATTCTATCTTGCTTACTTCGAGGTATCACATAACGACATGTATCTTATGCGTCTCTTTCCTCACAGTCTTGGAGGTCAAGAAATAGAATGGTTCTCACACTTACCTATGGGTATCAGGTCTTTTAATGAGCTTGCAGAGAAACTTGCCACCCATTTTTCTTACAATGCAGAGCATGAGATCTCCACGACTGATCTATGCAACAATAAACAGAAAAATGGTGAAACTTTCATTTCTTTCCTTCAACGATGGAGACAAATGGCTAGAAAATTCCCTTTCAAGATTCTAGAGAAACAACTTGTTAGCATATTTGTACAGAACCTCAACCAAGAGTTAGGTTTCCACTTGCAAATTCTTAGTGCTACAGCCTTCAACAAAATCACGTAAAAAGGAATCAACATCGAAAAAGGCCCTCATTGCTAAGGGTGTGGTTAAAATCTTCAAGGAAATGAAAGACAATGCTCCTCATCAACAATCGAGCAATAAACCCAAATATTGGAACAAAAACAAAAATGTGGTCAACGATGGGGTGGTCGATTCTAAACATTTCTGAACTTTGCAAACGCCACTGCAGCTTTCTAAACCAAGTCAAGCTCCACCTCAACAACAACAACAACAAAGGAAACCTTATCAAAACCAACAACAATGACAACATGAGTGACCTCAACAAGATTACCCTCTGCGGCGTCAATTCACTCCCTTGGGAGAGCCTATAGAATCTATCCTACAAAAGATTTTACACAAAGGCCTCATCACCTTACCTGATGCTCCCCCGTATGGTGAACATGTTTACAAAACTGTGCGGTATAGAGAAAATGAATACTGTGAATTCCATAGGAGCAAAGGGCATAGAACCGCCTCATGCATGAAGCTCAAGCACCTAACCCAAAATCTCATTGAAGGCAATCAAATATCTCTACAAGATGATCAACCAGCTTAGCACATGAACAAAGACCTCAATATGTACAAGGAACCATTCCCTCATCATGGTCCACCTCCTCCTCAGGATAGAGGTAAAGGTATCAATCATGCTTCCACTTCCTTTGATTCCATTGTAGGTTGTTTTGAAGAGAGTTGAGTGTCTACCCTCACAATCAAAGGTAAACCTACGGATTATGCTATTGCAACTTGTTGTGGTCGTGTCACCATTTGTGGTCCTACACCCAATCTTCTAGCTCAATCTGATTATAATCTGGTCGAACATCTAGGGAAAACATTAGTACATATCTCTATCTTGGATCTTCTAAGGTCATTACCTACACATAGAGTAGTGCTAGAAAAAGCCCTCCAAGAGTCTTCAATTCCTAACATTATAGCAGTCGCGGATTTCCAAGCTATAGTAGGTAATATTGCTTCTCCCTACAATGTGGTCTTGTCTAAAAAGGACCTCCCATCCCACGATCCCTGTCACAATGATGCCCTTCATATTGAAGTTCTAATCCATAAGTGCAAAATCAAACGTATACTCATAGATGGTGGTGCTGGTTTCAACATCTGTTCTTTAAAGTTACTTAAACAATTGGGATACTCTAAGGATCATGTCAACACTGATCAAAGTATTACAATCAAGGGATATGATGATGCTGAATGTCATTCAGAAGGTATTATCCACCTACCTATACAACTGGGCCCTATCATGCTTGAAACTAGATGTCAAGTCCTTGATATTGAGCTGCCTTACAACATTATCCTAGGCCGCCCATGGATCCATGCAATGAAAGTTGTTCCCGCCACGTACCATCAGTCTCTAAAGTTCCCATACAATGGTACGAAGATCACTGTCCCCAGAGACCCCAATCCTTTTGAATTCTGTCGTGTCTTGCAAGGTAGTTATAAGAATTGCAACCAAGTGCCTAACAATGCAAAAGCCCTTGAATCCCCACTCTATGTTTATCTTAAAACTCTGACACAAGCCTCTACAAGTAACCTTGATCCTCTTCCTGAAATCAAAACTCACATCCGTGATATAGGCTTTGGAGTGTATGATATCTCAAAATCTTGTTGTGTAGGGCGGATGCCTTTATCCCCTAAATCTTATGACCAATCCCCCATTGCCAAAGTAACTAAAAAAGTAGCTATTCCTCCCATAGCATTTCTAACCCAATTCCAACAGGGACGATTATTGGAGGAGGAAACTATTGAGGACGTTCTTCTTGGCTTTATAAGGAGAAAGAACCAGTCAAAATACCAGTCAAGCAATATGGCAATGGCTTAAGGATAGTCAAAAACATGGGCTATAAAGGTAAAGGTGGCCTTGGGAAACAGAATCAAGGAACTATGGAGCCTATTATTGTGACAAAGAAACTAGAAAAGAAGGGATTAGGGTTTGGTAGAAAGGTACCGCGCACCTTGGACATCGAGTATATCCTCGACGAGGTGGCTGAAACTTTTCCTGTTGATTCGACATCTACTGAGGATATCATCGATGACTCTTCCCTCCATATGACCAACCTATTTGCAGAATCCTCCATTTTTATGCTATCCTCTATATCCTTAACCTCCACCACAAACACCCAGAATGTAACACTTGTCTACCCTGAACTTACCGATTGGGACCAACAAGGGTCTCTTGTTATAGATGTATTTTAGAATGATGAAGCTTTAGCTGAGTTCATGGGACTTCAGGAAGGTATCCCTCTTGGCGATCATAAAGCAAGTTTTGTAATGGAACTAGAGCCAACAACTTATTTTGGTGAGAATGCCAAATCCTCTAGTCACAAAAGTAAAAATAAAGAAAGATCTCTAGGTGAAAACCACACTGTGGCACCTCCTGATCACAAAATAGTAAAAACAAAGGACGCATCCAAAGGTGAAAACCCAACCGTGGCACCTAAGGATGGAGGATTTGACCTTCCCCTACCATCTAAGTATCAAGAGAAGTCAGCTCTCCTAGTGGAAGATTCTACAGAGATAAACCTTGGCACATAGCAAAATTCAAAGACCACATTCCTAGTAGCATCACTATCAGAAACAGAGCACAAGAATCTTAAAAAATTCTTCTTACAAAGAATCATCAACTTTGCGTGGACCTATGCTGATATGCTAGGATTAGACCCTAAGCTAGTTGTTCACTATCTCACAGTTGATCCAAAAGTAAAACCAGTCAAGCAAAAGCTGAGAAAGATGCACCCATAGATAGCTCTCTTGGTAAAAGTGGAAATACAGAAGTTGTTAGATGCAAAGTTCATATGACCTATTGACTATTCAGACTGGGTATCAAACATTGTACCTGTGTCTAAACCCAATGGGTGCATCCGCATGTGCAATGATTTTAGAGATCTTAATAAAGCATGTCCCAAAGATGACTTTCCATTACCAAACATTGATATTATAGTAGACTTGACAGTAGGTCATGAAATGCTTTCACTCATGGATGGATTCTTAGGCTACAATCAGATACAGATAGCATAAGAAGATCAACATAAAACAACTTTTACTTGTCCTTGGGGTAATTATTGTTGGTGTACCATGCCATTTGGTCTAAAGAATGCAGGAGCAATCTATCAGAGTGTAATGACAATGATATTCCATGATCTCTTTCATCATATCATGGAGGACTATGTGGATGACATACTAGCTAAATCTTCTAGGGCAGATCACATACAAGTTCTAGGACAGATCTTTGACAGGCTCAAGAAATACCAAGACTCAATCCAAAGAAGTGTGTCTTTGGTGTAACATCAAGGAAGCTATTAGGATACATTGTATCTCATAGAGGCATTGAAGTAGACCTCGCAAAAGTAAAGGCTATAGTGGAGATGCCTCCACCAAAAAACCTCAAAGCATTAAGGAGTCTTCAGGGAAGGTTGCAGTCCATTAGGCATTTCATCTCATAGCTAGTAGATAAATGTCAACCATTTCAACACTTACTCTGAAAGGATGTCTCATTTCAATGGGATAATAAGTATCAAACAACATTTGATCAGCTCAAGAGTATCTAGCTACACCTCCTATGTTGGTTCCACCAGTTACTAATAAACCTTTGATATTATACATCTCAACTACAACTTCGGCCCTAGGGGCCTTGCTCGCACAACATGATGAATCAGGAAAAGGGCATGCAATTGATTATATCAGTAGAACCTTGGTGGGATATGAGCTCAATTATTCACCAATGGAAAGAGCTTGTTTAGTAGTAGTGTTCACTTTCCAAAAGTTATGGCATTACATGTTGAACCAACACACAAATCTTATAGCCAAAATTGATCCCTTGAAGTATCTACTAGAAAAAGCAGCTCTTATAGGTAGACCAGCTAAATGAGTCATGATCCTTAGTGAGTTTGACATTGAATATATGGATCGTAAAGCAATCAAGGGACAAGCCCTAGCAGATCAACTAGCAGAAGTTTCAGATGAGAATCTATTCACTCTTTCTAACTCAATAATGTGGAAGTTATACTTTGAAGGTTCCTACACACAGCATGGATCCGGGGCCGGCATCTTATTCATCACACCTCAGAATGACTGTATTCCAAAGTCATATCAGCTTGCTTTCCCTTGCACCAACAACATTACCGAGTATGAAGCACTCCTCATAGGTCTCAATACAACAGTTCATTGGGACATCACAAAATTGCAAGTATATGGAGACTCACAGCTAATCATTTGCCAAGTTACAGATGAGTACCAAACAAAAGATGAAAAGTTGGTCCCCTACAAACAACTAGTGGATGCATACAAACCACACTTCTCTAGCATCACATTTGAGCAAATTCCAAGAGAGCATAACAAAGCTGCAAATTCTATGGCTTCTGTAGGTTCACTTATCGACATGCCTGCAAATACACAAAAATGTGAATTCTTGATTGAGCAATTGTTGATGCCAGCCATTGATGTTCCCATTACTGAAATCATCTGCAAAATTGTTGGTCCCAATTCCCTATGGTACAAAGACATCTATGAATACCTTAAACACAATAGCTTTCCCTTTGACCTATCATCCACCCAACGCAAAACCTTTATCCATTGATCCTCCTGTTACACCATTCTGGGTGATACACTATATCGCCGGAGTCTCGATGGTATCCTCTTATGATGTCTTAATGTGGAAGAAGTTGAAGCTACCTTACAAGACATACATGAAAGTGTCTATGGCACATATTGTACCAGTCCTAATCTCGCTAAGAAGATACTGAGAACAAGTTACTACTGGCCTACAATAGAGCAAGATGTTGTATAGTTTACTAAGAAGTGTCTATAATGCCAACAGCATGGAGATTTGATTCATGTACCAGCTCATGAATTATATCCTGTGACTACTCCATGGCCTTTTTCTGAATGGGGTCTCAACCTCGTAGGACAAATCCACCCTTCCTCATCTAATGGCCACAAGTTCATCATTACCGCCACTGAGTACTTCACATTGAAGCCATTCCCATGACCTATATCACTAGTAAGCAAATAGCTAAGTTCATCCTTAACTACCTCATATGCTAGTATGGTATTCCCCAAGCCATTGTCACTGATAATGGGAGACCATTTAAAAACCAAGATGTCCATGCCTTATGCACACAATACAGTATCCAACATCATTTTTCAACTCCCTACTATCCTCAGAGTAATGACCAAGCTAAGGCTTCTAATAAAACCATTCTCAAAATCTTGAAGAAAATGGTCAATGAAGCTGGTCGTGATTGGCACTTGTAGCTCAATTCTGCCCTATGGGCCTACCGCACTAGTATCAAAACACCAACTAGTGCCACACCATATGCCTTGGTCTATGGCTCTGAAGCCATCCTACCTATAGAGGTTGAGATCCCATCCCTCAGAGTATCCATGCAAGACCTGATCGGCAGAGAAGAGTATTGCACTTCCAGATTAGTTGAGCTCGAACTGCTAGATGAGAGATGCCTTGCAGTGCTTAATCATCTCCATGTCTATCAAAATCACCTCCGGCGTAATTACAACAAAAAGATCAAAGAAAGATGGTTTCAAGTTGGTGATCTTGTACTTAAAGATAATCAGAGAAATCAACCAGATCGAGTAAAGAAGGGCAAGTTTGAGCCTAACTGGTTAGGCCCCTTTATTGTGACAGCAGCATATGGATCAGGAGCTTACACTTTAGCTACACCTGACGGCATTCCTTTGGATGAGCCACTTAACAGTGTTCATCTTAAGAAGTTCTATGCCTAATCCTCAGAATATTCTAAAAAAAAACCATCCTTTGGTGAAAACCTGGTAAACAGGCACCTTGGATAAGTACCATAGTGAAAACCTAGAAAATAGGAACTATGTGTAGAGTCAGTATCCATCATCTATCAAGTCTTGTTCATTCCATTTCATAGCAAGCTTCATCCATCCATCCATAATTAAACCTTTGACCTTGTTTGCATTTCCATCTCCCTATCTAGTATAGCTTGGAAATTTGTCAATGTTCATCATTGTCATCCCACGTCTTGATCTGTGTCAGTAGTCAGCACTGTCTTGTCCTAGGTCAAGCTTTCTATGTCTTCTTCATTGATCATCCATGAAAATTCCTCTACCGGAATGGGGGCAACTCTTTCCTTAACCTAGGTCTAGGAGTGGTTCCTTGTTCGTGGTTTGCAAAATACTTCAATCTTTTCTCCTTTCCATAGATAACACCCTTTAATGAACACATCGCTCCTATGATAAGGCTGTTATCTCTTCAACACACTTTTTTTTACATCATCACACCAACTAGAACTACATATTATCATCTTCTCAATCTTAAGGTACCTTGATCCCATGGATATGGGTATGTAGGCAGTCTCGAATATGAAGGAAGTATCCAGTACTCAGGTACATAAGATCTTATCATTTCCTCTACCTAAGCTCAAACACCTTGACCCATTTCATCACTCTATCTAGAACTACATATTATCATTTTTCATCTTTCCTTGTAATGTGCCTTGATCCCATGGATACAGGGTATGTAGGCAGTCTGGAATATGAAGGATGTATCCAGTACTCAAGCACATACGATTCATCATTCTCCACCCGTTTCAATCCATTAAACAATGTCATCCTTCTAGTCTTCCATTTATCAAAATCCATTCACCTTGACTTGACTAACTCAAGCAGCAAGCTAGCACATCCTTTTAAAGCAATACTCCTTAACAAACCTAAAGCAAAGTAGCTTTCTTCTAGAGTAATCTACTGCCCTACTATTCCGATTACCAACATCAGCTAATCCTAGCTTAACCAAAGCACCAGATCCACAAGCTTGTCTTCTGCAAAGTGTTCCATTGTCGAGACCAACACATGTGTCTCTTATGACATGTGGCATTTCCTGCAGCAAGACATTGTCTTTTAGGTAGATAGCCCCCTTTAACGGACACATTGCTCCTACGATAAGGCTGTTATCTTTCCTATCCAATCTATCTTGAGCAACCTCTTTGGTAAGAGAATATGTTGGCTGTATGTTTACTTTGTAAGTTAGTCAATTTGCTTTTTGGTTTATCTTTTTGTTCCTTTTCCATTACCTATTCAAGGCTACCTTGATTTATCTATAATCTTGGTGTGTTGCGATGCAGTACAGATTGGGGGCATAGTCATTGCTTTTGTGTACCGTGTTTGAGGAATGATCTTTTGCATCTTTCTTAGCATTATATTTATCTTGTGTGTGTTATGACGTAGCATCTTACATATTAATATGCTTCTTGCATTTACATGTATTGAAGTTTATTTTATGTTCAAGACTATGGCTCATTCACATGTACCAACAAGGTCATATTATGTCTAAGGGATCTAAGTTCAAACCGCTTGCTTGCAGAGTCAATGTCCATGCACTCGGATATTACTGCACCTTGGTCTTTTATACCTTGATGGTGAGCTATCCACATGCTATATCAAAAATAAGGATTGCTCTTTACATACAACTGTGAAACCAATGCAACAAGCTCATTCACCCATTCCCACAACTCTTATATCATTTTCATTTGCAATGATCGATCAATAGTCTCTAACTTCCATCTCCTCCTTTTTCTTCTCTTTGGTACATATCTACAAAACCCACATGTTAGATATCACTAGTCATAGCATCTATATCATCATACATCTCTATCATCATACATCTATAAGCATCATATTCGCAATATACATTATCACATAAATCCATAATCCTACATACATATCATCACATCCATGACATCAAGAAGTGCATATATACAAACGTGAACATCAATGACTAGAATTGATCATCATATACATCATGTGTAGGTCATCATAATACAAAATGTCTGTGTCTACATCAATAGTCCATATATACATCAATATAGTACATCAAGACTATCAAGAGCCTGTAAAATATACATCAGGATGCACACAAGCACCTGTCCAAAATGATACAAAATGATACAATACACATATATACATGCTCTAGTAGGTCGAGATGCCCTCCTGCTATGGCCCCTGTCCTCCACCTGTGCTTGGTGCAGGTCCCTCTGCTGGTCCTCCTCCCCTAGGTGGCACAAATGGTCCTCTCACTGAGGACAATGACTGCCCTGTCCTGCAGGATCCGGATGCCCCGAATCTACTCCTGTCTCTGTAATTGGGTGCTTGCTGAGCTACTGGCACCACACCCGCATAGAGCCCCCTATAGTACTCAACCTCTCTCCTAGCTGACACTAGCTCTCCCTGTACACAGATGAGCTCACTATATAAGGTCCTCTAATCTACACCTAGTGCATGGTGTGCCTCATCTCTCTCCCGCTTCACTCTATGGAGTGTGGCCTCTGCTATCAATCGTAGCTATACCTCTGCATCTCTCTCCCTCATCACCTAGGCTAGCTGCCTATCATCTACTGCTGGTGCAACTGGTGGTTGTATCTGTACCTGTACCTATGCCTGTGCCTAGATCTGTAGCTGTACCTGTGCGTACGCCAGGGCTGTCTGTGCTGCTGCTGCTACCTGTGTCTGCACCTGGGCTAGGGCCTCGACCTGTCTCATCTCAACTCTCGTGGCATCCCTGTCTCTCCTCAACCGTACCATCTAGAGCTCTAGTCAAGTCCTCCGGGCTGTCTCCTCTTGTAACAACTACTTAGCCCTCTCCAAATCGGTGTCTATTGTTGGCCCCCCTCCTCCACCATCTCCACATCTACCTACTAGCCACTGGCCTCTCCAATTGCCTGTTGTCTCACCTCTCTAGTCTGTCGCCTCATCCTGGCCTCTACACCTAGGACTAGTACCTCCCCCACTACCCCTACCACACCTGGTGTAGTCAATCTCACCGGCCTGTGTCTGCCAGTACCTGTCATACACTGGTAGTGCACCTGGATCTGCCAGTCCTATATCCCAATCCCATCTCATGGGGACAAGTCCCTATACCTCTGCCAAAGCTGTAGCTAGTGGAATCTCTGTATCCCAGTCCCCCAGCTCTCATCGTGTCCTAGCATGGGTCACCTCTCCAACTGGTAACCCTTGTGGTAGTCCAAACTATCTAAGTACTCACTCTGGCAAGTATCTCTCAATAGTGTCTGTCTATCTCCCAAATAGATACCAAGCCTATCTGTAGTACATCAGCTACTCATGCTCATCCTCCCACTCCTTGCATAGTAACCACGGCCTCCAAACAAATAGGTCCATCTCATCGATCTGCCACCTCCAGTGGCTAATAGATCCCAACCTCTTATGTGTAATCACTCCCTCATATAGGAATGCGTATGGCTTTCCCCTATCCCAGTGGTGCTATGTCATGGGTCTCATCACTAGGATGTGCTCCCACACCCACACCTGTAGAAGAGTCATCCCTACTGAGAGACTCCTGCCTCTCCTGTACACGCAGTGGTGCATATTGTGGTACAACTATCCCAGCACACATGGGCCCCATGCATACTGAATGCCATGCGTGAACATCCTAGATAGTACAGTGCCCCAGCCAATCGATAATCCTCTACATCTCCTATCTAGGTAGAGAAAGCTGCCAATCAATGAAGACATTATCCACCTGATCCTATCACAGAGTCTCGGGACATCTGCCCACCGAATCTCTCCGTCGTCTATCTATAAATCATCAGTACAAAATACCTCTACCATGCCTGCCTCTCCCCGTGCTGGGTCAAAGTCCACTCTCTCCCCATCAATCCAAATCCTTAGGATGTGATATACATCCTCCAGCATCACTATCGCCTCCCCTATTGGAAAGTGAAATGAGCCTATCTCACTATGAAACCTCTCCACCACTGCTGTCACTAGGGTGAGATTCACCCTAATATGTGTCAAGTGCACAACATGCCATAATCCCGCGTGCTCTAGGAACACGTCCTCCTCCCATGTCAGTTGTACTACCTCATGTGCTATAGGGTGGTGTCGCTCTCTCAACATCAATGGCGGCATAATCCTCTGCATCCAAGCAACCCACTTGTCAATCAATTTCACCATTTCCTCTATAGTCCTACCAACTTCTACCCTATGATGTAAAACCCTAAGAACAGCTCTTCCCTTGCTCCAACTAGGGTAGTCAACCCTTCGGTCAACCCTAGTCTCTTACACTCTTCTAGCCTAAACCAAAAGCACCTTGTTGTGCACAAGTGCACTTCCCTGTCTTACCAACCACGCCTTACTGCTTATGCAGAAGCACTGCACTATATTACCCCAAAGGTGACTTGTTTTACAGGTGCGATGTTCCATGCTGCTAACCGCGCCTCACTGCACTACTAGGGGTGCCGTGATTTTTTCTCATCCCTTCCAGCCACGCCTTGCTTCCCCGCCAACCGCGCCTCACTGCACTACCAAGTGTATTGTGGAATCCTACCAACTGCACTGCAGTGCTAACCCCAAAAGCCAATAGCACTCTATTTTTTCCAAAAGCGCTATACCTTCCTACCAAAAGCATTGCGGCGCACTAAAAGTGCCTTAACCAACTACCAATAGTACCTTTCTACCCTAAAGCACTTTTGGCTGACCTAATTGACCTCCCTAAACCTAGCCCTAAACTGCCCTAAAACATCAAATTAAAATGGGGTTTTTAGACACTTACCGCTGCCAGAGCTCCTGCTGGCCTCCCATATATCCGCACCAGCTCCGCCCGATGCCTATGCACTGGAATCAGCATCTCTCCATGCTGTCCGCTCCTTTCACTCAACTCTCTCACCCTAAGTTTGGAGGCTCTACTCTCTAAATTTAGAAGCTCATAGGGTGCAAATGAGGATTGTGGTCCCCATGGGACCTATTTATAGTGTCCCCCCCTTCATTTTTGTTTCTTCCCCCCCTTTTTTCTACTTGTTTTTTCTCCTACCTTCTCGTGCACTTGTCTAGTCAAGTGTCAACCCAGTGCTTCTATCACTTCCCCCATCTTTCCACTCGAGGGGGCATATGCTGGTTCAACTACCTACACTGGGGCATCAAAAAATTGTATCATGTCTTCAACAATCATTTTCTTTGACGCAACGCTATACACTGCATAGCATCAAAGAGGGGCAAAATGTAGACACCCTAAAATGACCATGTTGTCGCACTACTTGTATTTCATCTAATCTGTCACATCACCTACATTCAGCGTTAATTAAATAATCTAGTTATTTAATTAAAATCATCAAATTCTTCCAAATCACATACTTGCAACATTAATTAAATAAATCCTCGTTATTTAATTAATTAAATCAAATTCCTCTACATTCTTCCACAATTAAATAATTTTAATTATTTAATTAAGATCATTATCCTCTTTCAAATTTCAAATCTACATTAATTAAACAAGTCTCCATTAATTAATTCATCACAAATTCCCTCTTTTCAACAATTAAATAATTCTTAATTATTTAATTAAATCAAATTCATTCTTCCAAAATCATGCACAACAATTAAATAAATTTATTTATTTAATTTTGCTTTCTAAATCTTCTAAATTAAATAATGTCAATTATTTAATTGTCTCTTCTAATAATATCTTCTCTAAATTTAAATAAATAAATTATTTATTTAAGTTTCCTTTTTCTTCTAAATCAAGTTATATCTAAATATAATTCAAGATTCTTACACATGCAATTAAATATTCTTAATATTTAATAAAACAAAATATCTTCTTATTCTCATGCAAATCCCTTCTTCTTGTTTTAAATCACTTAACTAATTGTTATATTCTTTTAATTTCTTTAACTCATTCTTCTATTCTTGATAACTCCTCTCATGCAAAAGAAAGCAAGACACATGTCTTTTTCTTATTCATTGCACATTCCTCAAGTATTCTCCTCCATTGTTTCTTCTGAATTATCTAGACCATTGATCGATCTTCATTGAAACCTATATAAACCCCCCTCATCTCCTTCACAACCTCTCTTCGATCATTTATTCTCAGGCATACTTAACAGCACTTTGAGCATACATAGCATCGATTGAGCACCTTTACGATCTCTTAACATTGATCGTTGAGCACATTACTTGCTTGTTGCAACCATGGTTTCACAGTACTATTGAGCAATCCACATTCATCCAAAGGGAACAATACAAATCTCGGTAAAATCTTTCATATTTCATTGATTTATTATTAAAGGCTTCTATTTAGATCAGTTCTTTTTATGTTATTGGGTTTTTGATTTAATTAGTTTATCATTGTCAATTTTCCTCATACACAGGTGATTCAGGCAAGCTTGTGGTGGTCTTTGGATCGTGTCCAATTTATATTGATGGTCTGCATTGAAGTCAGAGTTCACTTTTGAAGAACAACTTCCGAATGATGGTGTTCTTCCTAAAACAGGCCGACCGGATGAGTTATACATCTTGCGGATGTTATTGTGGATGTTTTCCGACTTAGATGATCATTCCTAAGTTGATGCCTTATATAAATAAAGGATTGTGAAGTCATTCTTTTGGAGATGAGTGTGTGGTAGCAAGGAGGAGAGAGAAAGCTAGAGAAGAAGTATTGAGCTTAATGGAACTGATTCAAGCATGGTGAAGATGATATTTTCCAGTTCAAGTAGGTGATACTTATTTCTTTGTAGACAGTGTGTCTCTTGTAGGCAATGAGCCTCTTGTGAGCAGTGTGCTCAGGCAGTGAGCCCTAATTGGCATGTGCCATTTTGTTCTTTCTATTTTTCTAATAGAGAATACATTCTTGGGTTAATCACCCCATGGTTTTTCCCTTAACCGGGTTTTCCACGTCAAAATCTTGGTGTCTCATGCATTGATGTGTTTCTACTCTTGTTGCATTATGTTTCCATGATTGATTTATTGTTAAGCTACTCAATTGCAAAGCGGAATTAAGTGTTTAATAGAAAGAAAGTTTTGTACAACTGATTCACCCCCCCTCTCAGTTGTGGGCCCTAAGTCTAACAAAGACAAGGATGAAGCCATGGATAATGTGCAGAATGACGATAACACAACTGAAGACATGGAAATCCAGACAGAGTCTCCAGAGAAAAATGTCTAGGTGAATGAATCAAAGACATGCTGAGGTAGGAGAAAAGGAACAAGAAGTGCCAATATCTAAACAAGAAGGTCTAGAATTAATATCCAGACCAGAAGGTCCAAAGAACAAAAAAGGAGCCACATCCGAACATGAAGGTCCAAAGATTAAAGGTGGCAAGGAAGGAATGAAAGAAATGGAAATAGGCATAGATCAAGATATACACCAGGATATTCTAGATCCAAGCCATCAGGAAGAACATGATTCTAAGATCCAAGATGAACATCATGCATAAGATCAGGATATGGGAGAGAATGAGGATACTCCTATAGGTAATAGCAAGAAGGATGAGGATGTCTAAAGCAATATGCAGGATGACCAAAATCTAGTGAAGGAAATATTATAAGGTTGGGATATGATATCCAAAGAGGTTCCACATGATCAAGGTTAGCAACAAGTAAATGAAGAAGTTCCCATTGACAAACATGAACAACAACATGTGAGTGAAGAGGCTCTAAAGGAGAAAGATACAAATATGGATGATGCTCACATTGAGCATACAATTTAGCAAGGGCCAATATCTAGTGCACCACATTGGTTAGCACATGAGGTAAGTCAACCTCCTGTCCAAGATTCTTTAGATTTTGATATTCAATCATTATTTTCACTTGAGGCTACAAAACCCAAGCATAGAGGGAGGGCAACCTTAGCAATAAGGTGAGATCCAGCCACTAGGAAGATGACAGCTCAATTAGTTGTGCCTATAGTTGATAAGAATAAAGGGGAGATTAGTATAGAAGAATTTTAGGTGACTACAATAGACTTGGAGCACACCACTGTAGATCAGGACATCCAAGAACTAAGAGAAAGTATAGATGCAGTGGTAGCTAAGATTAGAAACGCCAAGACTAAGAATATGAAGTATAAGGGGCAAACTACGCAATTATAGGCTTTCATAAATGGATTGGTCACCCCTGCTAATGTCCCAATCACACCAACTATACCTTTGGCTCTAGTCTCACAACAAGAGATAACTAGGCTGGATGCACAAAAGCATCAAGCTAATGTGATGAATAAATGGTTTTCAAGATTCTTGGAAGAAGGAGAGAGTAATAAAGACATCCCTATCTAATTGGGATATGTTAGTCCAAATGAAGGGTAAGGCAGATGTCGTAGAGAAGGAAGTTGGCCAGAGGCTAGTACAGAGAAGCCAATTCTTGACCATGCTCAAGGACATGAGAAAAATTGATGATCAGGTCTTGAAAATTGACAAGATTTTGACCCTACAAGCAATTCCTAACATAGACCTATGGATAGTGGATATAAAATTTGAAGTCATCATTTTGAAAAGATGCAATACAAAAGCAATTGATATCAACATAAAGGAACATGAACTGTTGATAGAGAAGCTAGTTATTTTGGAGAATTTGGAAGGTCAAGTTGAAGGTAAAGATGAAAATCATGATGATGAGTATGTAGTTAAGGCATTCAGGGACAACTTCAGCCTAGCGAACAGGGATCTAGTCCAACATTTCTCAAAGGACATTATTGATAAAGCAATGCATATGAAATCTAAGATAGATGTATATAGTGAAGAGTTGGATAATAGGACAAACAGATTGATAACCTTTAAAGAACAATTAAAACCCCAATAGCATGCTAAGGAGAAAGCCAGAGTGAAGAATAGAGGTGAAATAAACAAGGTTGTAGGGGCATATGCATACTTCAAGGGTATAGATAGTGGATTTTAGGTTACTGAAGGCTCTATAGATGAGGAATCTGAAGAAGATGTTGAGTGAAGAACAATAAGACTAAGACAATGATGTGGAGAATATTCTTCCCTTTCACCAACTGTCCTCCACTATCGATTCCCAGCTGGCAATCACGTGCCACTTTTCCTAACCATTAATTGTTTTGATCAGATCCTAACCATTGGATCATTGTAACTGAATCTCATCCTTGTTCTATAAAGGACATTGATTCTCATTTGTAAACTATTAGAAGCTCAATTGAGATTGGATCGATGAACTTGTGAACATTAAGTGTACATTCTATAACTTTGTGATTTCCCATTGTTCTTTTTCAAGATCATATGTAGATGTGTATTCTTTTGCATATACTTAATTAGAATGGAGACTTAGATTACTAATAATCATATATCTTTGTTAAGAACCCATGTTTAACCCTTCTCTTTACTTTGTTAGTATATTAATTGCTATGGACGCATATGCTTTGTAAGTTGTCCTGTGAGTATATTGTATTATCCCACATGCATGAGAAGTTAGTTGTTTTGATTAGACTTAATATATACGTATGTGTTGAGGCTAATGAAGGCATCCACAAATTTATTGTATTAAGCTTGCTCAAAGGAGGTTTCCCCCTCGAAGTGGCCTGTGATCAATAAATTCCTTTTGTGTCTCTGCTATTTATATATTTTTGTTATTTCATGCATTTTTCATTATATTGTTGCAGCAGGTTCCTCTCAATGGACTATTGTAGTTGGTGGAAATGTTCAATTAGATCTCTCATATGCAACCATACCTGTAAATGGCAAAGAGGTCAAGCTATGCAAATAACTGAGACCAGTGCAAGTGATAGAAAAAATTGATCCAAATCAAATGAACTACTTCTGTGATTTTGACTTGGGAAATTTCAGGGTGGAACAATCTCAGCCTTAGTTGCAAATTACTAATCCAATTGGCAATGATGTTCGATTGGATAAAGATAGTGTCTGGTAGATGTATTTTGATGGAGCCTATAGCAAAGAAGAAAATGGAGCTGGTGTAGTTTCTATTGCACCTAGTAGTAAGACCTTCAAATATTTATTTTTGTTATATTTGAATGCACAAATAATATAGCAGAGTATGAAGCATTGTTGTTGGTTCTTAACATTGCTATCAAGAATGGGATCAAAATGTTGACTATATATGGAGATTCTAAGCTAGTGGTATCATAAGTAAGATCTAAATATGCCACTAAAAACAAAAGGCTCAAATAATACAAGCATGCTGTATGGGACATAATTGAGCTCTTTGATGCATTTTCAATAGATTGGGTGGATAAGTCAAAGAATTTGATGGATAGTTTCCTTGCTAATGTTGCTCTGAGATGAAATGATATTACATTGACTGGTGTCTCAAAGATAGAGTTCAAGACTAGACCTTACATTCCTGACAACATATATAGTTGGCAAGTTTTTAATGATGATAAATATCTATTGAATTTCTTATAGTGTATAAATAAGTATGTATCTCAAGAAATAGACTTTAATGCTTTTGTTGAAAAGGTAGATGGTAAGGACACTATATTTGGTCAAGAAGTAGTACAATTGAAAACAAATAAAATTCCAAAAGGTCTAGTGGCTTTGGAGCGTGTTTTTGATGGTAATGACAGATCAACTATGAAGCAAACATTGATTTATCAAGATGATCTTGAAGAGGTAAATCTTGGAACCAATAATGCTCCAAAGAAAGTTTACATGGGCAAGAAAATAAGTCCAAGAATTAGGGACATGATTATAAGCTTGCTCAAGAAATACAAAAATGTATTTTCATGGTCCAATGAAGATTTAAAGGCTTATAGAGAAGACACATTCTAACATGAAATCCCATTGAGGCTAGATGCTAAACCTTTTAGGTAGAGACAAAGGCCAATAAATCTTGTGTTGGAGCCAAAAATGTAGGAAGAATTGATGAAGCTCAAGGATGTTGGTATTATCAAGCCTATCAGGCATTCTTCTTGGGTCTCAAACTTGATACATGTCAAGAAGAAGAATGGAGATATAAGGTTGTGTGTAGATTTTCATAATCTAAATATTTCATCCTTGAAAGATAACTATCCACTTCCAAACATGGAAGCCATGTTGCAGAGAGTGATAGGTTGTGAATTGCTTTCTATGATGGACATGTTCTTTGGCTACAACCAAGTCAAAGTCAAGGAGTCAGAGAAATACAAAACTACCTTTACCATACCTTGGGGAACATATATATATGTCAGGATGCCTTTTGGTCTCACAAATATAGGTGCCACTTTTCAAAGAGCCATGGATCTTGCTTTTACAAACATGTTTAATATCATAATGGTTGTATATCAAGATGATTTGACAACATATTCCAAGAAGGTAGAGGATCATTGCTTACATTTTGAGAAGATGTTCATAAAGGCACTGGAATATGGTATTCATTAAACCCTAAAAAGTGTCAATTTGCTATCACAAAGGGCAAACTGCTTGGGCATATTGTATCTAAAGAAGGTGTGAGGATAGATCCAAAAAGGGTTGTTGCAATTGATAAAATTCCCATCCCAAAGACTGTAAAGGCCATCCAATCATTTTTTGGACAAATAAATTTTGTAAGAAGATTCATTTCTAATTTTGCTGAGATTGTCAAGCCTATTGCCAAGATGTTGAAGAAAGGATCCAAAATTGACTAGACATCAGAGGTAGTTGATGCATTTGCATCCATCAAGAAGGTGATTAAAGAGGCTCTAGTCCTAGAATCCCCTAATTTTGGTATGCCATTTCAATTTTTTATTTTTCTTCTTTTCATACTATTGCAGCTAACATGCTACAAAAAAATGAAGAAGGACATGAATAACCAATATCATTCTTTAGCAAATCACTTCAAGGAGCTGAGATGAAATATGATGCCATTGAAAAACAAGCTTATGCTCTAGTAAAAGTAGTTAAAACATTCAAACCCTACTTAGTAGGAGCACAAATAACTACTTATGTACCTAATGTTATAGTTAAAGATGTCCTTACATAAATAGAAGTCACAGGTAGAAGTGTAGATGGATAAACAAAATTCAAGAATTTAATATTAATATCTAGAACACCAAGCTTGTAAGAGGACAAGGACAAGCAAAGTTAATGATTGAATCAAATTTGGAGGTTGCACAGGTGTGTGATGTTCAACAAGAAGAAGGCATAGTATCTAGCATTGAACATACACCATGGTACACACACATTGTTCACTACGTTAGATATATGAAGTTTCTAGATAGGTTGAGTGATAATCAGAAAAGGACACTAAAATTACAAGAATCAAGGTATGTGTTCATAGAAGGTGATTTTTTAGAAAAACAAAGATGGTGTTCTAATTTTCTATTTAGATCAGGGACACACAGAGAGGACTCTAAAGAAATGCATGCTGGTGTCTGTGGTGGATATTTTTCAGCCAAAACCACTGCACACACGATTCTCAGGGTAGGCTATTTCTAGTCGACTGTGTTTTCTGATGCTTAGAGATATGTGAGGAAATGTGAAGCATGCCAGAATTTTTCTTGTAAACTAAAATACCAAGGATCTTTGCCTTTAAAACCCATGCAAATTGATGCACCATTCCAAAAAATGAGGTCTTGATTTTATAGGTGAGATAGCAGACAAGTCTAGTGGTAGGAATAGATAGATTCTTACTACCATTGACTACTTTACTAAATGGATTGAATCAATCCCAACAAAGAAAGAAATTAGTAAAGTAGTCATAAATTTCTTGTTAGAGAATATCATCACCAGGTTTGGAGTTCCAGTGAGAATTGTTACAGATAATGGCATGTACTTCAGATTTGAAGAATTCAAGAAATTTTGTGATTCATATGGAATGGTAATATCATATGCTTCTTCCTATCATCCCCAAGCAAATTGTCAAGCATAATCCATCTGTTAGGGTTAGCCGGCAGAAGATATCAATTAAATGAAAATAAAGATTAAACAGAGGAATGGAAATACATAGAAAATAATAATAGCAAGAGACAAGTTTTAACGTGGTTCACCCAAACTCGGGCTACATCCACCAAACAGAGAGTCCAATATTATTATCCAGTAAATCAAAACTGATTACAATCAGCAATCCCTACAACTCAATACTGCTGCAAAATGCTACAATACAATACAATACAATACAATACCAAAACCCTAACCCTTAGCTGCTTTTTATCAAGCTTTTTGTCAGTTACAAAAATAGGGTTTTCTTATGTCGATCAATGAAAAAATAACTCCCGGCACTACCCCTGGACCCTGTAGGGATTTGGGAGGAAACCGTGCTGATAAAAAGAGGGGTAAATATAACCTCCAAGTCTGATTAGGCTCCATATAACAACAATCTCCCACTACTGTCAGACTCCACACCATATCATCTCCCACTTGGAGACTGATCATAACACTACTGACCCTGTAGCTTCCACTGGAAATAAGCACCCTAGACTCTATTGTTCTATTTTTGTTGTTTTCAGTCTAGAAGACCAACCGAAGCTGAAGAGGAGCTCAACTTCTCCCTTGTCACTACCTTTGTAAACATATCTGCTGGATTGTCATCTATATGTATCTTGGCCAGCTGTAACTATCCATCATCCAACACCGATGGAATGAAGTGGTACCTCAACTATATGTGTTTAGTCTTTGAACACAAGGCAAAATTCTTTGCAAGATGTATGGCACTCTGGTTGTCTATAAACAAATAACTGTTAACTTGTTGTGTGCCCAATTCATTCATGAAAGATTGTAGCCATATCATCTCCTTGCTTGCCTCTATTGTAGCTACATATTCTGCCTCTGTGGTGGATAAAGCAACCACCTTTTGTAACCGAAAAATCCAATTGACCGCTGTTCCACCTACAGTAAAGACATAACCTGTAGTACTCTGCCTGGTATCAAGATCCCCTACAAAATCTAAGTCTACATAACTTGCTAAATCAGTATTAGAGCCCCCAAAACATAAGTGTTTATTGGATGTACCTCTCAAATATCTAAGAATCCATTTTACTGCATTCCAATGCTCTAATCCAGGATGACTCATATACCTGCTAATGACTCCTACAACATGTGCAATATCTGGTCTAGTGCATACCATGGCATACATTAAACTTCCTACAGCTGAAGCATAGGGTACCTTGGACATTTTCTCTTCCTCCTCTTGTGTCTTAGGACACATGTTCTTAGTCAATTTCAAATGACTAGGCAAAGGTGTGCTGATAGCTTTTGCATTCTCCATGTGGAATCTATGCAACACCTTTTCAACATAAGCAGCCTGAGATAGAGTCAATGTTCTATTCTTCCTATCTCTACAAATTTTCATACCAAGGATTTGTTTTGCTGCCCCCAAATCCTTCATATCAAATGACTGTGCCAACTGCTATTTTAACTCTCTTATGTGATCCATGTTAGACCCAGCTACAAGCATGACATCAACATATAACCATAAAATAATGTAGCTATCATTATCCAACCTCTTAAAATAAACACAATGGTCAGAATTACACCTGCTGTAGTCGTGCTCAGCCATAAAACTATCAAATTTCAAATACCATTACCATGGTGCTTGTTTCAAGCCATCCAAACTCTTCTTCAATCTGCACACCTGTTTCTCCTTACCTTTGACCTCAAATCCTTGGGGCTGTTCCATATATATCTCCTCCTCCAAATCACCATGGAGAAAGATAGTTTTAACATCTAGTTGTTCCAAATGTAAATCTTCAGCAGCCACAATACTTAAAATAGTACGAATAGAAGTCATCTTGACAACCGGAGAAAATATCTCATCAAAATCAATGCCCTTTTTCTGTGCAAATCCTTTTACGACTAACCTAGCCTTAAATCTTTTCTTACCTCCATCTTCCTCTTTCAGCCTGTAAACCCATTTATTTGGTAAAGCCTTTTTACCTGCAGGTAACTTATATAATTCCCAAGTCTAATTTTTCAGCATGGAGTCCATTTCTTTTTTCATTGCAAGCTCCCACTGAACCTGTGTATCCACCTGCATAGCTTCATCATAACCTTCTGGTTCACCAGCATCTGTTAACAAAATAGAATATAAAGAGGGAGAAAACCTTTTAGGAGGTCTACTTATCCTTGTTGACCATCTAACATTCACTGGAGTTTGTGGTATTTCTGGTTGCTGTTGCGGAGCATGAGGAACCACTGGAACATCACTATTTGGAGTATCATCCAGCACCACATAATCCTTTTCTTTCTTCTCATGTTGCTGCAACTTATCTTTGTACAACACCTTCTCATTGAATATAACATCCCTGCTTCTCACAATTTTTTGATTTTTAAAATCTCAAAGCCTATAACCAAATTCATCGATGCCATATCCAACGAAGGTACATTTTTTTGATTTCACATCCAGCTTGGTTCTATTTTTAGAATCTATATGTGCAAATGCTTCATAGCTAAAGGTTTTCAGAAAAGAATAACTCACCTTCTTGCCTATCCATGCTTCCTCTAGAATACCATAGCCCAAAGGAACTGAAGGACGTTTGTTAATTAAATATACAACAGTGTTGACAGCCTCTGTCCACATGTTTAAAGGTAGTCCAACATGCAATCTCATGGTCCTTGCATGCTCCATTATTGTCCTATTCATGCGTTCAGCTACTCCATTTTCCTATGGAGTCCTTGGAACTATTTTCTACCTACAAATTCCATTAAAGAAACAATAATCTTCAAATTCTTTGCTGCAATACTCACCACCATTATTAGATCTGAGACATTTTAATCTATTACCTGTCTCATTCTCAACCAAGCTTCTCCATTTTTTGAATGTTTCAAATACATCAGATTTCTGCCTAAGGAAATAAATCCATACCTTCCTAGTTGCATCATCTATGAATGTAACATAATACCGAGAGCAACCAAGAGAAGATACCTGAGCTGGCCCCCATACATCTGTATGCACAAGCTCCAATTTTTTATTTTTCTTTTGCTTCCCATCCTTGAGAAAACTGACTCTCTTTTGTTTTCCATACACACAACTTTCACAGAAATCTATATTAATACATTTCAGACTTGGTAAAACTTTCTTAGAATGAAGTATCTTCATACCTTTTTCACTCATATGTCCAAGTCTGTTATGCCACAGTGTTGTCTCAGAACCTGCAGTAACTTTTCCAGTCTCTTCCTGCAAACCTGCAGCAACTGTTCCTGAACCTATTCATTTTTTCTCTGTAATAGCTAAAGTAGAAGGAACAATATGACCTGTACAAAGATATAAGGTGCCTACTTTCACACCTTTTGCTACTACTAAGGCACCTTTTGAAACCTTCCAATTTTTATTAGTAAATGTAATAGTGCAACCTTGTTCAGTTAGCTGCCCTGCTGAAATTAAATTCCTATCGAGCCTTGGAACATGCCTTACCTCTTGTAGTAGCCAATGATTTCCATTCTGCAACTTAATCTTGATTCTTCCCTTTCCAACAATCTAACAAGGTTCATTATCTCCCAAGTAGCGTAGCATGAAATGAGGCTCCTGAATCTAAAACTCATGAATCATCATCATTATCTATGGAAAGAATCAAAGCATCATCTTTAGACTTATTGCTTACCACATTTGCTTCCTTATTGCCTTCTTGTTTGTCTCCTTCTTTGTTCTTCTGAGACCAGTAATCTTTCTTCAGATGACCTGATTTTCCATAGTACCAGCAATCCTTCTATCCTCTGGTTTAGGATCTTTTGTCCTTTGATTTTCCTCATGACTTCCCATGACCTCCGAACCTTTTCCTCTCTCCTTTGATCTACCCCTACTTTCTGCATTCAAAACACTACCTAATTTAGATCCACCTGAGATTTTCCTATGAATTTCCTCACTTAGAATAACACCAACAACATCATCAAATTTCAGTGTAGTTGAACCAAAAACAGAGTTACTAATTGCCATTACCAAACTATCCCAACTTTCAGGCAATGAACATAATATCAAGAGAGCTTTGACTTCTTCATCAAATTTTATATTTATAGAAGTCAATTGACTGACAATCATATTAAATTCATTTAAATGATCTATCACAGATCCACCTTCAACCATTTTTAGATTAAACAAACGCTTCATAAGAAATACCTTATTTGAGGCTGACAGTTTTTCATAGAATTTTGCCAAAGCTTTCATCAGACCATCTATTGTCTTCGCTTCTATTAAATTGAATGCCACTGATGGTGCTAGGCACAACCGAATGGTTCTAAGTGCCTTTCTGTCAAGAAGATTCCAATCCTCATCAGACATTGTTGCCAGTTTCTTGGCTACTCCTTCCAACGGCATCCATAAATCCTTTTGATAGAGGTAGTCCTCCATCTGCATCTTCCATAACTGATAGTTCTTCCCATTGAATTTATCGACCTTCAATTTACCCTCATCCGCCATTGCTCCCACTCAATCGTGAGACTTTCTTGCAGACAATAATCGAACACAACCCGCTTTGATACCATTTGTTAGGGTTAGCTGGCAGAAGATATCAATTAAATGCAAATAAAGATTAAACAGAGGAATGGAAATACACAGAAAATAATAACAGTGAGAGACAAGTTTTAACATGGTTCACCCAAACTTGGGCTACATCCACCAAATAGAAAGTCCAATATTATTATCCAGTAAATCAAAACTGATTACAATCAGCAATCCATCAACTCAATACCGCTGCAAAATGCTACAATACAATACAATACAATACCTACTAATAGCTCGTGCAAAGAATGTTAGTTGGGTAAGCTGAGTAGAATCACATTCAAGAGTAAGGAACTGTCTTCTACCAGATTATTAGACTTAGTTCACCTTTGTGGCCCGTTAAGAATCAAGAGTATGCAAGGTGATAGATACTTCATGTTACTCATTGATGACTATTCCCAGATGATATAGGTAACTTTTCTGAAAGAGAAATCAGAAGCTTTTGAGAAATTCAAAATATTCAAGGCTATGGTAGAGAATGAAACCAGATTGAAATTGAAATGTCTGAGGTCTGATAGAGGTGGAGAATTCACATCGAGTGAGTTCATAGAGTTCTGTGAGAAACATGGAATAAAGAGATAGTTGTCTGCTCCTAGGACTCCACAACAAAATGGAGTAGTGGAAAGAAAGAACCGAACCATATAGGAAGCATCTAGGACCATGATGATGGAAGCAAATGTTCCTCATATCTATTGGAGAGAAGCTGTCAGCACTGCAGTCTAAACTCTCAACCTAGTTCAAATCAGAAGCAATACTGGTATAACTCCTTATGAACTTTGGTTTGGCATTACTCCTACTATAAGGTATTTCAGAGTTTTTGGTAGCAAATGTTACATTAAAAGAGATGAAGATCTAAGAAAGTTTGATGCTAGAAGTGATGAAGGAATTTTCTTGGGTTACTCTACTCAAAGCAAAGCATACTAGTGTTATAACAAAAGACTGAGAAAGATGATAGAAAGTACAAATGTGAAGGTCAATGAGGGAATTGAGAAACCCTCAAGGTTTTATGAGTATGATGAAGATGATCGGAATGGTGTTCTGACTCAAGGAGCCCAAGCCTCATCTGTTATTTAGATTCAAGCTAATCCGGTAAACTAGGAAGAAGAAATGAGTTTCAATGAGCCTGATCAAGAATCAGAAGTGCAAGAAATTCCTAAAGTTCCTAGGTATGTAAGACTAAACCACTCTAAAGATCAGATCATAGGTGATAAAAGCAAAGGAGTACTAACAAGAAGGAGAATTGATCAAGATTCAGAAGAGTATTGTTTGATTTCAAAGATTGAACCTAAGACAATGAATGAAGCTTGCAATGATGAAAACTAGACTAAAGCAATGGAGGAAGAGCTAGTGCAAATAGAAAAAAATCACACTTGGGATCTTGTTCCCAGACCTAGAAACAAGAATGTGATTGGAACCAAATGGGTCTTCCGGAACAAACTAAATGAAGTTGGTGAAGTAATTAGAAATAAAGCCAGATTGGTCTGCAAGGGCTACTCTCAAATAGAAGGAATTGATTTTGAAGAAACTTTTGCTCCGGTGGCAAGAATTGAAGCAGTCAGATTATTTCTTGCCTTTTCTACCTTCAAGGATTTCAAGGTATATTAGATGGATGTCAAGTCTGCCTTTCTAAACGGTGACTTGGAAGAAGTGTATATAGAGCAACCGGATGGATTTCAGATGTCTGATCATGGTGATATGGTCTGCAAGTTGAAGAAGGCACTGTATGGATTAAAGCAAGCCCCAAGATCCTGGTATGAAAGATTGGATAAGCATCTTTTGAAGATTGGTTTCAACAAAAGTACTGCTAATAGTAACTTATATTTCAAAATTGATCATGAAAACATCTTGATTGTTGAAGTATTTGTTGATGATATCATCTTTGGAGGAAGAGATAGTATGTGTAAAACTTTTGCAAATCAAATGAAAAGTGAGTTTGAGATGTCTATGCTTGGTGAAATGAATTTCTTTTTGGGTCTGCAAATCACTCAAACAAAGAAAGGAATCTTCATTTCTTAGACCAAATATGTGAAAGAATTGTTGAAGAAATTTGGGATGGAAGATTCAATGCCAATGAATACTCCCATGGCAACTGGATGTAAGTTGAGCAAAGATGATGACTCTCCTAATGTAGACTAGACAAAGTATAGATCAATGATTGGAGGATTGTTGTATCTCACTCAAACTACAAATATTATGCAAGATGTTGGTCTTGGTGCTAGATTCCAAGCTGATCCTAGAGAATCCCATGTCATGGGAATCAAGAGTATTTTTAGATATCTAAAAGGGATGGTTGAGTATGGTCTGTGGTATCCTAGAGATCATGATTTCTCTCTTCATGCATATACAAATGCTGATTGGGCAGGAGATGTGGATGACCGGAAGAGTACTAGTGGTGGAGCATTCTTTTTGGGGAAGAGATTGGTTTCTTGGCTAAGCAAGAAACAAGAGGCAATATCTCTGTCTACAATTGAAGTAGAATATATTGCAGTAGTAGGTAGTTGCACTCAAGTTTTGTGCATGAAGCAGATGCTAAGAGATATCAAAGTGGAGTATGAGGAACCTATCACAATCTTCTGTGATAATTCAAGTGCTATAAATATATCTAAGAATTTGGCGCTGCATTCAAAGACTAAACACATATCCATCAAGTTTCACTTTTTGAGAGAGCAAGTGAACAAGAATGAAGTTAGATTGGAGTTTGTGCCCTCCAAGGATTAGATTGTAGACATCTTTACTAAACCTCTACCTAAGGACACTTTTGAGTATCTCAGGGAGAAGTTAGGGGTTATTGCCCCTCCGGTGATGAACTAAGGTGCATTGAGGTGCATCAGTCCAGTGGATATCACAGTCATATCTTGTGATCCAGATTGATGGGAGCTGCTACTCAGGGGGAGCATCAGGTATGATTCTAAAGTGTTGGAATTGCAAGTATGTGCCCTTTGCCATTGATGTCAAAGGGGGAGAGAAGACGTGAAAAAAAAGTGGTTACTGATCAAAGGGGGAGCAGTAAAGGGAAAGAAGACATGTCAATGATTGTTGCTGATAGGGGGAGCTGTGACAGTAAGAAGTTCTTGACTTGATGGTTAAAATAGTTTTTTACATCTTATGTTGCCATCAATGACAAAGGGGGAGATTGTTGCAAGTATGGACCTAACTGGTATTGTCATTGATGTCAACATACTCCTGTTGCATTAATGATAAGGTTTGGATGAGTCGTGAGATGAGGATATTGAGAAAATTAGTCTCAATCAGGAACAGTGAAGAACAATGATGACTATAAGATAAAAGTCCAAGATAGGATGAGGATCAGAGGATGTAGATTAAAGGGTTTGTAGATATGTGTCCGTAGGTGATCTAGTAGAGATTTCAGAGGTCCGTATGAAGATATGAAGAAGTTGTGGCCGCTCAAGTAAAACTGGTTCTGGTAGGTGTTCAGAGGTGAGAGTGTAACAAGAAAGGTCCGGTGAGATCTAGAATTGCATTATAATGTTATGTGGATTTAAGGGAGTGCTAAGGAAGTCTTTGTGGAGTGTCAACTAGATTGGTTCATGGTTTGAAGGTCCATAAGCATCTATCCCTTTGTGACAGTGATGACAGACTGTGTTCTTGAGGTTCCGGATGAAGGAGAGAAGGATTCAAATAAGCAAATGAAGTATGGATGTTCTTGGTGATGTAGACATCCTAAAATGACCATGTCATCACACTACTTGTATTTCATCTAATGTATCACATCACCTACATTCAGCGTTAATTAAATAATCTAGTTATTTAATTAAAATCATCAAATTCTTCCAAATCACATACTTGCGACATTAATTAAATAAATCCTCGTTATTTAATTAATTAAATCAAATTCTTCTATATTCTTCCACAACTAAATAATTTTAATTATTTAATTAAGATCATTATCCTCTTTCAAATTTCAAATCTACATTAATTAAACAGGTCTCCATTAATTAATTCATCACAAATTCCCTCTTTTCTACAATTAAATAATTCTTAATTATTTAATTAAATCAAATTCATTCTTCTAAAATCATGCACAAGGGGCGCTGCCCCTTGACCCCGTAGGGATTTGGGGGGGAAACCGCACCGATAAAAGAGGGGTAAATATAACCTCCGAGTCTGATTAGGCTCCATATAACAACACCATCAACAAAAATATCATGAAGATAATTAATAGAATGCTTGACAATAATAGAAGTTCATGGGATTCAAAGCTAACACTAGCTTTATGGGCAGATAGGATCACAATAAAAAAGGCTACTAACATGTCACCTTTTGAATTGGTCTATGGGGTACAAGCAAGAATGCCAATACACAATCTTTTTCCAGTGTGCAAATTCAAGTTGGAGGGTTTTGGGACTATTTTGATGTTTGCATATTCTCAAGCCTGTGAAGTAGCATCCTATTCAGATTGATATTTTGCACATGGTTGATCATCATGGAAAATGGATTGGTGTTCTACATTCTCGTAATATTTATATACTCCCTAGTCTAGTTTTAGAGGCTCATGATCAAGTTTGATATTTTTTCAAGGCCAAAAGCAAATGCAGTTTGTCATGTTTTCACATTTGCATTTCTAGAATATTTCAGAGAGGTCAAATTTGAACCTTAATATTTTGTGAAGGAATTGAATTGGTGGAAAATCCTTTTGTACACATGCTCAATGGACCTAAATGAACTATTTCCCCAAGTGGCAGCTTCCCAGGAGGAGATTTGGTATTGTTTCGCAGTGGTGACTTGGTGAGCCCTAATTGTTTTTTGACAGATGTAATTGCAGAAAAGGCTAAGACACTTTGAATGTGAATATCTTGCACCTCAGGATGAGTTTTACCAAGCCATTTGATGCAATAAATTCTTGGGTTGTACTTGCCCCCGCTAAGGAACCCCAGAGGACAACACTAAACTAGGTCAAATTAATGGAATAAAAGGATTCACATATTTGTTCCCAAAATACAATCCCACATTTTTTCAAGCTTTATCCCCAGCTAGTACAAGAAACACTAAATCTTTACACAGTGATTATGCCTACTCAAAATGATGGAGGAGCATCTAGGGTGTAAGAGCAATCTTGCATCAACCAAAAAAAATAAAATAATGTTGTTTATTTTTAATAAGGGCTGAATTTGGTAGGGTTACTATTTTTAGTAAGTTTGCATTTGTGCACGGTTGGATACAAAATCTTACGTAGACCTCTAGAATGGTGAATTGAAGCTAATGGTGAAGAAATCACTTCAATATCATTTGTCATCTGTGAGATATTAAAATTTCAAATTCCAAAAATCCTATTAAAATATTCAAAGTCAAATTTGAGGCACTTAGAGGCTTTGGATGGGCCCAAAATTTGGTGGGAAACCCAAGTAGTCTACCTAGCAGTACTACTTTGCGCTCCATCGTCTTTTCGAGAGCTTTCTGAAAAGGTATTATAATTGAAAATCCAATGGTTGGATCGAAAGTTATGGCCTCACGAAGTTGACCTATTTTTGGAGGGAGATGCAAATTTCAAAATAAAGCTGGTGGTCGCCAAAAAGGGCTATATATAACCATTTTTGGGAACCCTTAGGGTGGTAGAGTTAAGGGGGGCCAGTGTAGAGTCAAGAATAGGAGGGAAAATAGAAACCCTAGCGGATTTGGGGTTACAAAAGGCTGAAGATTCTAAAGTCTTGTGGTTGGGAAAACTATAATGTGTTGCAGCCAGTAGAGGATTCATCCTCTGATTGTAATTAGCTTCTATAATGTAATGAGTTGCCCAGATCAATAAAATAAAGTTCTATTTTCTATGTTCAATTTCTATTGTTGTGTGTTTTGTGATTTACCCCCTTCATCAAGTGGTATCAGAACAAGGGTTCTTGAGTGTGTAGATAGATCGCTGACTACGAGGCAGTTTACACCAGGACTTGAGGTTGTGGGTTTGCCGCAAAGATCAAGATGCCTCCATGAAGAAATTGTGTCGGGAGGAATGCTTTGACAAAAGAGGGTTTTAGAGCCCTGCAAAGGCAAATCGACGCATTGCAAGAGGAGCTGCGAAGAGGGTTTGATCCAAGAACAAGAGAAGAAAGTGAAGATGAAGTTGAAGAGGAGCTATCTAAGGAAGAACAAGAAGCTGGAGGAAATCCTACAGAAGTTAGGTTGTTGAGGGCCATTTTGAAGATCAGAAAAAGGCCCAAGATCAAAGTTTCTACATATTCTGGAGATTTGAATTCGGAACCACTTATTGATTGGATCAATGACATGGAGGAGTATTTCGAGTATGAAGATGTGGAGGACCTAGATCAGGTTAAGTTTGCAAAAACAAAGTTGAAGGGTCATGCCAGTATTTGGTGGAAGGAGGTTCAATTAGAGAGGAATAGAAGAGGAAAAGGAAAGATCACCAAATGGGATTGGATGGTGGAGAAACTGAAGAAGCAGTTCATTCTTGTGGACTATGAGATGGAGTTGTTGAAGAAGCTGCAAGGACTAAAGCAAGGTAACAAGTCTGTCAAGGAGTACACAGAAGAGTTTTATAAGATTACTATCAGGACAGGCCATGTAGAGCCCAACAAGGAGAAGGTAGCCCATTACATTAATGGGTTGAGGCCGAGTATTCAAGAGGAGCTGAGATTGGTCAGAATGACCACCATAGAAGATGCATACCATTTTTCCCTGAAGGTGGAAGAGAAGCTGAATAAAAGATTCGACAGCAAGCAAAGGGGAAGAGGTCAAGACGGAAGGACTGGTGGAAGACCCTATGGGGGCCGAAATGAAGATATAAAGAAAAGTGAAGAAGTTGGTACCAGTCGAATCAGAGAGGAGATAATACCTACCACCCTTGTGACTAGAACAATGGTGAGCAAAAAGGAAGAGGAAGAGGTAGACCTAGGCAAGGACCTGGAAGAGGAGGTTTTAGAGGAACCTGTTTCCAATGTGGAGAAGAAGGTCATCGAGCATACGAGTGTCTGCAACATCAAGGAAGGATGAATAGAAGACCTGAAGGTAATGCATGAGTTACACATGTGGATGAAGATGCACAGTCTGAGCACTCTGAAGATGCAGAAAGGGGAGAAACCCTAGTTGTCAGAAGAACTTTGTTGAATGAGGAGAAGGAACCCAATCAGAGGAATAGTTTATTTCGCACAAGGTGCAAATGTGAAGGTAAGTGTTGTGATATTATTATTGGCAATGGAAGCACTGATAATCTTGTCTCAGAGGAGATGGTTGACAAGTTGAAGTTGACAAGAAGAAAGCATCTGCATCCATACTGCATTGCATGGTTGCAAAAGGACCATAGAGCTTTGGTCAATGAATAGTGTTTAGTGAAGTTCAAGATTGGTGACTACCATGATGAGGCATTGTGTGACATCATACCGATGGATGCATGTCATATGTTATTGGGGAGGCTGTGGCAGTATGATAGGAGTGCTGTCCATGATGGCCACACAAACACATACTCCCTAACAAAGGATGGAGTCTATCATAAGTTGAAGCCCTTGAAGGAGGTGGAAGAAAAGGTATGTAGTACTGCCAGAATTTGCTTGGTAGATGGTAGAAAGTTTTTGGAGGGTATGAACCATGAGCGTCATTGCTTTGCATTGATTCCTAAGATTAGTCAAGAGAAATGTGAAGATGTACCAGCCGAAGTCTCAGAAATGTTGGAAGAATTCCAAGATATTGTCTCTGATAATGTACCAGAAGGTTTACCACTAGTGAGGAAGATAAGTCATCAAATGGATTTGATACCAGGAGCTAGTTTGCCAAATAAGGCAGCCCATAGAATGACTCCAGTAGAGAATGAAGAGTTGAACAAACAAGTTCACGAGCTGTTAAGGAAGGGATTGATAAGGGAGAGCCTAAGTCCATGTGCGGTACTTGTAGTACTAGCACCAAATAAAGATGGAGAGTGGAGGATGTGTACAGATTCCTGAGCCATCAACAAGATCACCATCAAGTATAGATTTACATTGCCGAGAATGGATGACATAATGGATTGTTTGAGTGGAGCCAAGTATTTCACGAAGATTGATCTGAAGAGTGGGCATCACCAGATTCGAATCAGAGAAGGAGATGAATGGAAGACAACCTTGAAGACAAAGAAGGGTTTGTATGAGTGGTTAGTCATGCCATTTGGGCTAACCAATGCACCGAGCACATTCATGCGGCTCATGAACGAGGTACTGAAGGAATTTTTGGGAAGTTTTGTTATTGTTTATTTAGATGACATTTTGATTTTCAGTAAGACTTGGGATGAGCATTTGATGCATATTAGAAGAGTTTTAGAGAAGCTGAGGGAGGAGAAGTTGTTGATCAATCTAAAGAAATGTAGTTTTGCAAAGAAGGAGTTGGTATACCTGGGATTTGTTGTCTCAGAGGAAGGTCTTAAGATGGACCAAAAAAAGTAAGGGCTATCATTGAATGGCCTACACCAAGGAGTGCAACGGAGGTAAGATCTTTCCATGGTTTGGCAAGTTTTTACAGAAAGTTTATCAAGAATTTTAGTAGCATTTGTGCGCCCCTAACTGAGACAATGAGAGGGGATAGAAAAGAATTTAGATGGACTAAAGGAGCAGACAAGAGCTTTAATACATTGAAGCAGAAAGTCATAGAACAACCTATGTTGGCACTTTCAAATTTCAATAAGGTATTCCAGGTAGATTGTGATGCTAGTGGTAGTGGTATCGGAGCTGTTCTAAGTTAAAAAGGTAAGCCCATTGCCTATTTTAGTGAGAAGCTTAATGATGCCAAGAAAAAGTATTATGTTTATGATCATGAGTTTTATGCAATAGTTCAGGCCTTGAAGAAATGGAGACATTATTTGCTGCCAAAGGAGTTTGTTTTATATATTGATCATCAGGCTTTGCAGTATCTTAATAGTCAAGGAAAGTTGAACCAAAGGCACTTAAAATGGGTTGAGTTTTTGCAAAGCTATACTTTTATTTTGAAGCACAGGAGTGGGAAGTCCAACAGAGTTGCAGATGCCTTGAGCAAAAGGCAAAGTTTGTTGACAGAAATAAAGATAGAGGTTGTTGGGTTCGATGAGTTCAAAAGTTTGTATCCTGAAGATCCAGATTTTGGAGAGGCCTGGAAAGCTTTTTTGGAACCTGTTACTTTGGACAGGACAAAATGGTTGGACTTCATAATCCAAGATGGCATGTTGTTTAGAGGAAGCCAGTTGTGCATTCCAAGGAGTTCCATGAGAGAGAACTTGATTAAGGAGAAGCATAGTGGAGGATTGGCTAGACACTTTGGTTGAGATAAGACCATTGCCATAGTTGGTGAAAATTATTATTGGCCACAGTTGTAGCAGGATGTGAGGAAATTTGTGCAGAGTTGCAGAGTATGTCAGATGACAAAAGGAGCAAGTCAAAACACAGGTCTATATAAGCCATTACCTGTACTAGAGAAGCCATGGGATGATATCAGTATGGATTTTGTTCTTGGTTTACCAAGGACACAAAGAGGACATGATTCCATTTTTGTGGTGGTGGACAGATTCTCGAAGATGGCACATTGTATTCCTGGCAAGAAGAGTAATGATGCTGTTCATGTTGTTGAATTATTTTTCAGAGAGGTGGTGAGACTACATGGTCTACCAAAGAGCATAGTTTTAGATCGAGATACCAAGTTTGTTGGTTATTTCTAGAGGACATTATGGAAGAAGTTGAAGACAGATTTGAAGTTTAGTTCTGCACATCATCCATAGATTGATGGACAGACTGAAGTGGTGAATAAGAGTTTGGGCAACCTACTATGGTGCTTAGTAGGAGATAAGCCCAAGGGATGGGATTTGATTTTACCACAGGCAGAATTTGCTTACAACAACTCTGTCAATAGGAGTACTGGTAAATCACCATTCCAGGTTGTATATGGCAATAGCCCGAGAAATGCTTCTGAGTTAAGGAAGTTGGACAAAGGAGAAAAGACAAGTGCTGAAGCTGAAGACTTTGCAGAACATCTGAAGAATTTGCATGAAGAGGTGAGAGTGCACATTAATAAGATGAATATTTAGTACAAGGCTAAGGTAGATCAGAAGAGGAGGCATAAGGAGTTTCAGGAGGGTGATGAAGTCATGGTTCACTTGAGAAAAGAAAGATTTCTAGTTTGTACATATAATAAGCTGAAGATGAGGAAATTTGGACCATGTAGAATCCTGAAGAAGCACGATTTAGGAAATACATTTGAGGTAGAGTTGCCTAATGACATGAATATTTCACCAGTGTTCAACATTTCAGATCTGACAGCGTATCATGATGATGGACTTGATAAAGGAACACAGTGGGACATTCCAGCATCTACTTCAGCGAAGGAGGAGATAGAGGGCATTCTGGATAGCCATGTGGGTAGAAGTACAAGAAACAGGCAGTATACAAAATACTTGGTGAAATGGAAAAGAAGACCTGTTGAAGATTCATCATGGTTATTTGAGACTGAGGTTAATCATTTTGGTTTCCCTCTAACACATGAGAAGTGACAGGGTCACTTTTCAAATTACCCTGGGTGTCTGATGCAGGAGCATTTAGGGTGTAAGAGCAATCTTGCATCAACCAAAAAAAAATGTCGTTTCTTTTCAATAAGGGCTGAATTTGGCAGGGTTACTATTTTTAGTAAGTTTGCATTTGTGCACGGTTGGATACAAAATCTTACACAGACCTCTAGAATGGTGAATTGAAGCTAATGGTGAAGAAATCACTTCAATATCATTTGTCATCTATGAGATATTAAAATTTCAAATTCCAAAAATCCTATTAAAATATTTAAAGTCAAATTTGAGGCACTTAGAGGCTCTGGATGGGCCTGAAATTTGGTGGGAAACCCAAGTAGTCTACCCATCGGTACTACTTGGCGCTCCATTGTCTTTTTGAGAGATTTCTGAAAAGCTATTATAATTGAAAATCCAACAGTCGGATCGAAAGTTATGGCCCCGCGAAGTTGACCTATTTTTGGAGGGAGATGCAAATTTCAAAATAAAGCTGGTGGTCACCAAAAAGGGCTATATATAACCATTTTTGGGAACCCTTAGGGTGGTAGAGTTAAGGGGGCCAGTGTAGAGTCAAGAATAGGAGGGAAAATAGAAACCCTAGCAGATTTGGGGTTACAGAAGGCTGAAGATTCTAGAGTCTTGTGGTTGGGAAAACTGTAATGTGTTGCAGCCAGTAGAGGATTCATCCTCTGATTGTAATTGAGCTTCTATAATGTAATGAATTGCAGATCAATAAAGGAAAGTTCTATTTTATGTGTTCAATTTCTATTGTTGTGTGTTTTGTGATTTACCCCCTTCATCACAAAAATCCATGTTCCATACCTAGGCTTAATTACTTCACATGTTACCCCCTCATAACAATTCAACATGCAAGACATCCAATGCATAAATCCTTACTATTTATATGATAGAAAAGAGAAATACATTATATCATAGGTTTTAGCTACACATAGCAACTAGGATGTTCAAATAACAACACAATCATCATAAATTCTCAAAATAGAAACCTAGTTCTATCCACTAGCATCTCATTTATTCCACAAAAGTAGCCCTTTTCAATAAAAACATATCATATCATGTAATGCAAAACTTAATCACACAAATTTACTTCTAAATGCATAGATTAAATACCCAACAACTACACTCAGTCTCATTCATTATCTATCTTTTATGCATAAACCAAAATTAAGGAGTGTAGTTTCAGGAGTAATTTCAGACATAATTTCTTTGATTCACAGTCAAGGTTTAAGCATACAATTTTAAGGCCTAAATGATTTCTTATTATAATGTGGTTTAAGGCTAATTCCCTTTATTGACTATATGTGGGTTAAGAGAAAAAAAGAAAACAAGATAATTTAATTCGATGTAAGCAACTTGCAAACGCAACCTTTCCAAACAAAGCATCTATATAAAAGAAAATTAAGTCACACTTTCTACCCAAATCTTAACTACCACCCACAGGCAGATTTTCCATTTCTAAACACAAGATCAAGATTCCATTACATCACTTTGCATGCATTAGAGGAATCACAAAAGTTAGACAATAATTCATTTATAAACTAGCTACATACTTTTCCTTAGTCTATTCAAACAACCCTTTTACATGCAATATATTCTTAATATTATGAAATGCACTAAACAACATATGGGTGTAGGCACTTTTGCAAACCATGGAAAAACACATGAAGAGATGACATACATGGGCCAAGACTTCCATTTTAAGCCACATAACATAAATTTCTACTTGCATAGAACCACATAAGTAACCTATCTACACAAAACAACATCTTATCCTAATGCACATTTAGTCAAACAAAAGAAATCCACGTGCCAACTTGTCAGCTAATTAGAAGGTTATTTTACAATGCACAAAGTGTCTAATCCTCTACCTAACATCTTAACTAGGTGTTTAGATTAAAACATGGTATCTAACACAAGGGTCTCTATGACCTTCTAGCCATACATCAGATATCTAAAAACACGTGGATAGAGAAAGTTACTCTAACTAGACATGGGCGGCAATGTTAACCAGAGATCCCAGTGCTACAACCTTGGCTTTGATACCAAGTGTAACACCCCCGCTAAGGAAGATACCTTCATTAGACTCTTTACTACTTTTGAAATGAGAGAATTTGGTACAAGTAGTACAAGGTCTGATGAAGGTATTTTCCTTAGCGGGGGTCTTACATGGGTCATATGTCTACATGCCTATGCATTTTCATGGCTCCAGGAGATGGTTTGACTAGTTTTCTAGGGTGATTTTAGAGGCCACCTAGCTTGTTTTGGGACACTGCAAGATACCAAAAAATGGATTTTGATGACAACCCACTTCATTTTTCACCTCGTGAGCATACAAATACAATGTCAGATCAATTCAAGGTAAAAAATTATTGCAAAATGAAAAAAAATTTAGTCGGGCCCATAGGGGGGCCTGACATGTATCACACAGTTATTGGCACAATTAGGAGACTCTTCTACTCAGTACTGTGATGTCATAAATGATAAAATGGCCATAATATGTATTAGCATAATGTTTGGTCTTGCAACATACACAATTGAGAAATTAAAATGGGTAGATGCATTTTATCCCTCTATTCATGATGGTCATAGTGGTCAACATTTTAGGGCATGATGGATTTGAATGCCCAAATGGGTCTTTGAGAATGGTGATTCTTATAAACAATTAGATGCCTCTTTCGAGGTTCAAATTGATTTGAATTATGATTGAGTTTGAGTTTGATATTGAGAACTCAGGATGGGTATGCTACCACAAGATCCAGTGAAAGTGTAAAATCCAATTCTTTGTCTAATATCTATAAGGATGATGCTGGAAAGGTCTCTATTGTGGAAGGTGCTAAAAGTTTCAAATTCAAAGAGAGTTTTAGATTTCTAGAATTCCTACTACTAATTACATCTGGAGAAGCATCCAAGGGTTTTGTTATTCAAGTTGAACAATCAATTGAACATGTTATTTTTTATTTCAAGCTTCTAACTTTTTAGCCATTATAAATGAAATGTTAATATTTGGAATGTGATTATATGACATATGCATTAGCAATGTGCCTTGTAAGTGTGCCCCCAAAAAGAAGATCGAGCTCTTCTAATTTCTTCTTTTTTGGGAATGTTTATACCCAAGGAAAGTCCACAAAAGTTGTGCAATAGGAAATGGAAGATTGTGACAATGTAACAAAGGAACACATGGTATTTCAAAAGTTGTTTTACATTTCAAATATTATGGTAGACACCCATACAGGATGGAGAGCGCATGGAAACACTTCATGAAATCATCAGAGGAGCTAGCTGCCACAAATGAGGAAAGGGAGTTATCTTTTTGCCATCACAATGAAAAGTTTGAAATTGTATTTTGTTTAATATGCCCTATGAAACAACTACTATAGTTTTTAAGAGACTTTGAGCATGTACTGACTACCACAATGCACAAAATGTGTCTCCAACACTATAAATAACATTGCACATTTTCTATGCTCCAATCACAGTAATAAAATGTGTATACGCCTAAAAATGACACGATTCATCCTAAATAAATATTATAAATATTTATTTCCCTTCTGAATTCCTCCTACCATTCTAAACAAATATCCTAAATATTTATTCCATTCTTCTACCAATTAAATAAATATTCTAAATTTATTTAATCGATTCACTATTCCATAATTAAATAAAATCTATTTATTTAATTAAATTCCCTAAATTCTTCTAATGTCTCACACAATTAAATAATCCTAAATTATTTAATTAAACCAAATTCCTCTATCCTAAGTTTTAATTCCAAAAATCCACCTCACACTTTCCACCTCACCTTGTCCACCTCACTAGGTTGCACATGTAATTAAATATATTAAATATTTAATTACCTTATTTTCCCTCACCCACATGTCCTATTTCTTCTCAAATCAAAAGTTAGTTAACTAATCAATCAAAAGTGTTAACTAACTAGTCAATTGAGTTAATCCCTCAATCAATTCAGTCAATTCCATAATTCATTCTTCTAACTGACTAATCAACTTTGTTAATTGATCAGTTAAAATAGTTAACTCTCCAATCAATGTTGTCAAGTCCCCTGTTTCATGATGGAGATGAGACACTTGTCATATTTCTACTGGTTGCACATTCCTCAACCATTCTCAGCCATTGATCTTCATATCTCCTCTCAACCATTGATTCTCATTCTTCTGAGTCTATAAAAGAAGCTTCATCCCTCCATTCTATTCATCTAGGTTATTTGTATTGTTACTCTGTAGAAATTCACTAGCACGCCTTTGGCACCCCCAATACAATCTACTTGAGATCACCATTTGCTTTGAAGCTTCTCTTCACAACAATATCTATCAACACAACCATTTACTACCAACATCCTACAACACAGTTAAAAGAGTGCACTCACTAAGGGCCTACTTCACACCAGCAAGGATGGTTTTAATAGGCAAACAATTGAAGCTTTGATTCAAGGAAGGTTTGCACTGTATTGTTCATTGCTTCATTTCATTCAATCTTTCTTGATTTCATTATTCTATTGATCTATGGGTTTATTATTGTTAAGTTGATTAATCCTCATGTTACCCTAACATTTTTGGCACCCACTGTGGGGCCTTTGCCCCTTTATCTCATCAAAATCTGAGCTTTGTTGAAGATAGGTTCTGTACAAGTCATGCACAGGCTACTTCGACGCATTTAAACATTTCTGTGGCGCATATACCCATTTCTATGATGCTTTCGATATTCCTGCGCATTTGTTCTTTTTTGCTGTGCTTTTGTACACTGTTACGGTGCATTTATTAATCTTGTGCATATGTTCATTCCTACTACACATATGTGCACTGTTACGGTGCATCCATTACTTCTACGCTTCTGTGCGTTGCTCCTGCACTTTTGCTCATTGTTGTAGCGCATTCATCATTACTGCGCATCTATTCTTTCTTGCTATGCATCTGCGTACTATTACAGTGCATTTATTCTTGCCACACTTCTGTTGACTATTTCTACACATTTAGTCACTGAAGCTATGCTTCTGTAGTAGGGAATGATTTCAGTACCCTTTTGAGAAAGTTTGCTAACGCTAACATCTTCGCAGGTGTTTTCTAGAGCTATTTTGCAGGATAGGTTTGGGTTTAGTTCCATATAGTTGCATTTAAGTAAGTTCACACTTCACTTACTAAAGGGATAGTAAAACTGATATTCATTCAAATCCTCACATAGCTCTAACTAGGAAAGAAGTAACTGGACCACTTGTTTGAATGCATTGCAACATTTTCCAAGTTATTGCTATATGGTATTAAAACTAAACTCACTATTGATTTCTGGGTTAAAATTGAACTACTGCTATCTTGTTTGACCAAAACTTCAAAGTTAACTATTCATGCTATGGGGATTAAAACTAAACTCACCATTGATTTCTAGGTTAAAATTGAACTACTGCTATCTTGTTTGACCAAAATTTCAAAGTTAACTATTCATGCTACATGGATTAAAACTGAACTCATCACTACTTTCTGGGGTTAAAACTAAACCAATGCTATCTTGCTAAATCACTTCAAAGTTCTGTGCTTGCCCAAGTAGATTAGCCCATTTAGTTTTTCTCCTTTTAAATAGGTTGGATTAATCAGTGTCTTCTATGCTTGATGAATGACAATAGGCTTATGCTCTCCCCTTTACTGGGTGATCAGAGTGCTAGACTTGTTATTCCATTTGTTTAACCTTTAAGAGGGGCCTGCCCTTGGATGCACGCTTGTCCAAGTGGGAACAACCTTGAGTGGAAATAGGCTAGAAGCCAAGCCCTACCAATCCACTTAAAATAAAAGTGCTTGAGGTGAAAATCTCCTGCAACAAGTGCTGCTATGTTACACCGACGGCCAACCTCCCCCAAAACCCTCTAAGGCACAACCCTTTGAGGTTGGGAGACTCCACAATGGAGAGTAGTACCACCGCATGTGTAACCACTTGAACGGTTGCCCACATTAAAAACCCCTTGTTCTAGTGGCCAAAAACCCTTGTAATCCATTTCTAGCCTAGGATCTTTGTGCTTGCTTTTGTTCGTACTAGTCTAAAATAGAGTTAGAAAAACCACAAAAACAATGAAAAACTATAAAATATTCTTTGTACTTGCTGTGTTTTCTTGTTGTTAATTCATAAAATCAAATCAGGAAGACCTTCTCTAGCCAAAAATACCAAAAACAATAGAAAAACTCCAAAAATTTGCAAAAAAGTCAGAGCGGCGCATCCATTCTTTCTTCCTGTGCATTGTGTCGACTTGTTGCGCATACATTTAGACTTGCTACGCATATGCATACTATTACTACGCATTTATACTTTACCAGTGCAGCGCATTTGTGCCGACTTCCTGCGCATTTGTTCATTCCTGTTGTGCATCTATTTCAGTGCATCCATGACAGTGAGTACTTGCACTATTTTTTAGGAAACATTTTTACCTATTTTGAGTACCCATTTGAGCTTAACTTTGCATTTAGAGATCAAATTCAACCTTGCAGTCAGTCTTTGTCCATTTCACCCAAATACCTCTCTTTCGTCGGTCATTCCATTCACCTTATGTCAAAACCTTTCTTGTCCCAAAGTTAGTTTGTTCCATATCAGTTCGACATAGGTCCCTTTTTCGTATCCTTTGTGAATTCACATAAGCCTAGTAGGTCACAGAACCTTGCTAGTAGTCTTGTTGCACGACTAGTCCCTACACAGTAAGATAGGTATTGAGTACCCTTACTAGTGGCTACCGTCTTGTGTCAACCGTCTTGCTTGAAGTCATTGAGCAAAAAAGCCCTTTGTCCAAGTCTCTTCCTAGATATCCTATCTACAATAGTCTCAGTCGGCACCTTGCCAAAATTTCTAGTCCCAATCCACTTCATCTCGTGTCACCTTGCATGGTTCTTACTAGATCTCAGTATAAAGAGCAACTTGAAATGGATGGCTCATCTAACCGCATCGTCACCCCTCATGATAGTGACGAAGAATTTTCTCATGAAGATTACCAAGAACACATCCAAAGTAGGAAATTCCAACGCATGTTAGAAAAGGTGCTCCATGAGGACCCTCAAAGTATTTCTATTACCTCGCTAATCTTGGAATTAAACTCTCTACAGATTTTGATGTACGTATAATCCAAGAAAATGCGGAAAATGCTTCTAAAAAGGTAAGAAAACCCTAGACTCAAATGCAGAGGATAAAGGAAAGCAAACCATGGAAGACATGAGGAAACAACTTGAGTGCCTCAAACAAGAAATGTCAGATCTTAAGATGGGTACGAACGCAAAAGCTTACTCCTTGGAGGATATCACACCATACCCCTTTGACAAAAGTTTAAACATGACACCATTTCCCTTCCAATTCAAAGTTCCTAAATTAGATAATTACAAAGGGAAAGGGGACCCTAGAGATCATATTAGGGAATTCAATGCAGCATGCATGGAAGTAGCTCACGATGAGACCTACTTAATGAGACTTTTCCCTAGATCTTTAGGTAGTCAAGCTATGGAGTGGTTTTCACGTCTCCCACCGGGCATCAAATCTTTTGATGAACTTGTCAACAAATTTATCACGCACTTCTCTTATAACATCAAGCACGAGGTATCTATGCTAGATTTATGCAACACCAAACAAAAGAGTGGTGAATCATTTGCCACTTTCCTACAATGATGGAGACAACTAGCAAGTAAGTGCTCCTATGATATACCTGAGAAACAACTAATGGAGATGTTTGTCCATAACCTCAATAACGATCTTAGCTATCAAATACTAATACAATGCCCTACATCATTCTCCAAAGTCATTGAAATGGGATTGTTCATTGAAAAAGCTATGATCGCCAAGGGGCAAATCAATTTATATAAGGACACACCTACCTCCAATTACTCAATGGATAAATCAAAGTTTTGGACCAAAAATAAGAATGTGGTCAATGATGGGGTAGTAGATGCTAATGTAGCAGCTCCCAAGCAACAACCCATATTCACTCTTAAAGGAGAAACAAACAATGGTATACTCAATAAACCACCCTCTCAAGAACCCAGACCTTGGTTCAATTCAAATCCAAGGAGAAACTTCACACCGTTGGGTGAGTCTCAAGAGTCTGCACTAAGGAAGTTGTTGGCTAACAATGAAATTTCTCTATCACCAATAAGTGATTACGAGCCTATAGTCAAACCTCCCTACTGGAAGGATACAGACTATTCTGAATATCATTGAGGAAGTGGACATACAACCAACAACTGCATCCACCTCAAAAATGTCATACAAGATGTGCTAGATCGGAACCAGGAAGGAACCCAGCAACACACCTCCAATGAAACTCATGTGGCCTATAGGGATCCACTTCTGAATCACAATAGGCCATACAACAACAATAACAACAATGGCAACAACCACAATGGCAACAACTACAATGGCAATAACAATAACAATAACAATCGCAACAGGCAAAATCAGAATAGCGGGACTAGTAATGCAAACTATGCAAGTGTGCCATTTGATTATACCATAAATTGCATCTCTGAGCAAGTTCCACATGTCAATGTCATCTCACCCAACCAACAATCAGGACCTAATAGAACTAGTTGTAGTATAATTACCTGCAGTGGTAAAGTCACGCTCAATACCACCCCTCCCAGGTCATCTCCTTCTCCATCCAAGTTTCATCAGTACAATGTCATTGACCAATTACAAAAAACCCTAGCTCACATTTCTATTTTGGAGTTACTGTGTCTATCTCCTTCTCATAAGGAGATCCTTGAGAAAGATTTAGTGGAAACCACTGTCCCCACTAACTTGGCCCAAGAGAAATTCCAGACCATGGTAGGCAATCTGACTTCCTCCAACACCATATCATTTACTGAGCAAGATGACCTCTCTGTATCTCAACCCCATAACACCCCTCTCCATATCGTCGCCTTCATCCACAAACACCGCATCAAGAGGGTTCTCATTGATGGGGGTGCTGATTTGAATATTTGCAATTAAAGCTAGTTATTGCATTGCGGTTCTCCAAACAGGCATTTTATCCCAGAAAGAAAATCACCATCAAAGCATATGACGAGGAAGAAAGAACCACAAAGGGAACAATAGTCCTACCCATTCAAGTGGGACCAGTGATAAAAGATGTTGTCTGTCAAGTCCTTGATAGGGAGCTCACTTATAATATCTCACTAGAGAGACCATGGATCCATGCCATGAAGGTTGTCCCCTCAACCTATCATCAATGCATAAAATTCCTGCACAATGGCAAGCAAATCACCATTCAAGGTGACCCTGACCCCTATCAGCATTGCAACTCTTTCCTTGCCAAACCTGAATGCATCATCCTAAATAACAGAGCATATATATCCCATACCCCTTATCAGGACCATACCGCTAAAGCTTTCTCCTCAAGGCCTAAAGAACAGAAAGTTACCATAAAAGAAATTGGAGTGGGAGAGTACTCAATTGAGCACAGTCTCAATCTTGCCAAATTGCCCTTATCTCCTAAATCTTTTGGCTAACCCAAGCATTTTCCAAAGCCATCTGCTTCTCCTGTAACTCCCGTAACTCCCTTTGTAAAATGGGGGACCCTATCTAATGAAATAAAGGAAAGAGACCTCTTGCAATGGCTTTATGCTGAAGAAGAAAACACCCCCCAAGATCCGCCTAGACTCCCAACAGAACTCTATGGGCAAGGTGAGACTATTCTACATAGAATGGAGTACGAAGGACAAGGCCCCATCGGCCTCAGAAAAGAAGGAATCATTGAACCTATTCAACCTTCTTCATCCTCATCGGCTAGAAACACAAGTGACCTAGGGTACAAAGGCAAGGGCAAAGCTAAGGAAAATGCTTGCCTTGTAGAAATGATCCAAACAATCCAAGTGGATAGGGACACAGATTCAAATGAGTATGAGTGGGACAAGCTAACAGAGCACTCCTACGACAACAAAGAGGTTGACACCATCCAAACTCTTAGTCCCTACCATGAGGGACAAATGCTACCGAATAGACCACTAGAGTCTGATTTGCCAATCTCTGAGATTATGGCTTTCGAGGAAAGTTTAAATTCCATCGCAATAAACAACTTGGAAGAAAGTACCATTCCAACCACAATCCCCACCAATGCTCCCAACATTTCCATTCATACCATCAATGAATCAGGTCTATCATCTGACACCCTCCCCCTCATGCACCCTGAGCTTATTGACTGGGATTAGCAAGGAACTCCCCAACTAGATATGTTCCAAAATGATGATGCTTACATTGATTATATGGAACTTAGGGACCACTTACCCAGGGGAGATCATAAAGTTGGTTTTTCTATTGAACTAAATACCGTGGCTTACTTCAGGGAGGGTGCCAAGCCTTCTAGTGACAAAAATATCAAGATCAAAAATGGATTTGATAGTGAAAACCACCTTGCGGCAGTGTCAGATCCCAAAACAGTAAAAAGAAAGGATGCATCCGAAGGTGAAAACCCAACTATGGAACTTGATGATGGAAAGCTTGACACTCTCCCTAGTGATATGTACTAGGAAAGGTCATAGATTGTTGTGGAATCGATAGAGCCCGTGAATATTGGAATAGAAGAACAACCCAAGAGTATCCACTTTGCCAAATCTCTTACACCACTAGAGAAAACCAGGTTTGTATCATTCTTCAAAAAGAAGAGAGGCAGCTTTGCTTGGTCATATGCAGACATGCTAGGTTTAGATCCAAACTTAATTCTACATCACCTACCATTGGATCCAGGAGTAAAACCAGTAAAGCAGAAGCTGAGAAAGATGCATCCTCACATAACACTTTTGGTCAAAGAAGAACTCAAGAAATTGCTGGATGTGGGGTTCATCAGAGCCATAGATTACCTAGAATGGATATCCAACATTGTGCCAGTGTCTAAACCAGATGGCTAAATTTGACTATGCAATGATTTTCGAGACTTAAACAAAGCATGCTGTAAGGATGACTTTCCATTGCCAAACATCGATATCATAGTCGACCTAACTGCAGGACATACAATGCTATCTCTCATGGATGGATTCTCAGGGTATAATCAAATCAAAATAGCACTGGAGGACCAACACAAGACAACTTTTACTTGCCCATGGGGTACCTTTTGCTAGAATGTCATGCCATTTGGGCTAAAAAATGTAGGTGCCACATATCAAAGAGCTATGACTACTATATTTCATGACATGATGCATGTAACTATGGAAGACTATGTCGACAATATCCTAGCAAAGTCTCTCACAAGGGATTCACACCTAGATGTACTAGAAAAAGTCTTTCAAAGATTGGACCAATTCCAAGTCAAGTTGAACCCAAAGAAATGTGTGTTTGGGGTAACTTCAGGCAAACTGCTAGGTTTCATCGTGTCAACAAACGAAATAGAGGTGGACCCTACCAAGGTCAAAGCTATAATAGACATGCCACTACCCAAGACCCTAACTCAATTAAGATTGCTACAAGGCAAGCTACAGGCAATCCACAGATTCATATCACAGTTGGCAGATAAGTGCCAACCATTCAGCCATCTCCTGCACAAGAATATTCCATTTCAGTGGGATGAGCTGTGTGAAGAAGCATTCCACAAGCTAAAAGAATACCTTATGAATCCACCCATTCTCATGCCTCTGATCCAAGGGAAACTACTAATTCTCTACATATCTGATACACCTACTGCTCTGGGGGCACTTCTAGCATAGCATGATTATGAGAACAAAGAAAGAGCCATCTACTATATCAGCTGAACATTAGTGGGCTATGAGTTGCAATACTCACAAGTAGAAAGATCATGTCTCGCGGTAGTTTTTGCTTCACAAAAACTTTGACATTACATGCTTGCACATCCAGTTAAACTCATTGCAAAAATAGACCCACTGAAGTATCTCCTCAGCAAAGCAACTCTCACAAGTCGCCTAACAAAATGGGTAATGCTTCTCTATGAATACGACATCGAATATGTAGATAGAAAAGCCATCAAGGGACAAATCATAGCTGACCAACTAGCGGGTGCACCATTACAAGACACCAAGCCAATGCAGTTTGAGTTTCCAGACGAATCCCTATTCAATGTGTCAACATCTTCCTAGAAACTCTACTTTGATGGATCTTACATTAACCATGGATCAGGGGCAGGTATCCTATTCATAACTCCTCAAGGCGACACAATCCTAAAGTCTTACCGATTGTTATTTCCATGCACAAACAACATAGCAGAATATGAAGCCTTGGTAATTGGTCTCAAGATGGCAAATGAATGGAAAATCCAAGAACTGCATGTCTATGGTGATTCTCAGCTTATAATCAATCAGGTCGACGATGAGTACCAAACCAAAGATGAAAAGCTAATCCTGTACAAAAGGATGGTCGATGACTTCAAAGAACACTTTGGGACCATCTCCTTCGAGCAAATACCCAAGATTCAAAATAAAGTAGCAGATGCAATGGCCACCATTGCCTCCCTTCTAGAAATTCCTAAAAATGAGTCACAGTATGAGTTCTTAGTTGAAACCATCTGGCAACTAGCGTATGATCTTCTTGAGACCCATTCCATATGCCTCCTAGTTGGATCTGATTCACCTTGGTATAGTAAGACATATGCTTACCTCAAGGACAACATTCTCCCACCTGACCTCTCTTTCAACCAAAAACAAACTTTTATATGACAAACCTCTCACTACACCATCATAGTTGATACCCTCTACCGACGTGGTCTCGATGGTACTTTGCTTCGTTGTTTAGAACAAGAAGAATCCATAACTGCCTTGCAGGACATACATGAAGGGATCTGTGGAACATACTCTAGCAGTCCTTCCTTAGCCAAGAAACTCATGCATTTGGGTTATTACTGGCCAAGCATGGAAATGGATTCATATCACTTCGTCAAAAAGTGCAAATAGTGCCAAGTACACGGGAACCTGATCCATGCACCTACTCAAGAGTTGAGACCCTTAACGACACCCTGGCCCTTTTGCTAGTAGGGACTTGACCTTGTGGGAAAGATTCACCCACCCTCATCCAATGGCCACAAATTCATCATAACCGCCATTGAGTATTTCACAAAGTGGATTGAAGCCATTCCCCTAACCACCGTCACAGGCAAGCAAATTTTTGCTTTCATCCTGAATTACATTATCTATCGATATGGCATTCCTTCATCTATTATCACAGATAATGGAAGACCATTCAAAAACTAGGATGTGTAAGAGCTCTGTGAGCATTTTAAAATCCAACATCGTTTCTCCACTCCATACTACCCCTAAGGTAACGGTCAAGCTGAAGCATCTAACAAGACCATCTTGAAACTTCTTAAGAAAATAGTCAACGATGCTGGCCATGATTGGCATGTCCAACTCAACCCCGCTCTGTGGGCCTACCGAACCAGTATATGCACTCCCACTGGTGCTACACCATACGCCCTTGTTTATGGTTCAGAAGCCATCCTTCCCATTGAAGTCAAATTACCATCCCTCAGGGTGTCGCTAAAGGGTCTCTAGGTTACAAGAACTAGAATTACTGGAAGAAAGGTGATAGAAAGCCTTCGATCATCTCAAAGCCTATCAACAGATGATGTCAAGAAGCTTTAACCACAAAGTTCACCCAAGATGCTTTAAGGTTGGGGACCTCATCCTCAAAGAAAATCCTCGCAACCAACAAGACAAAGAAAAGAAAGGCAAGTTCAAACCTAACTGGCTTGGGCCCTATGTGATTGTAGCAGCTTACGGATCGGGGGCATATCAGTTGGCAACATTAGAGGGTGAGCTGCTCGATGATCCAATCAATAGCATGCACCTTCATTGGTTCTGTGCCTAGGAGAATGCTAATGCAAGGGGGCACAAAAATTAAAAAAATTAAAAAAAAAGTGAAAAAAGAGAATGTGCAAAAAAATAAAAAAATTACAAAAAAGTCATCCTTTAGTGAAAACCTGGTAAATAGGTGTTACTTGTGATGAACCGCCTTCTCTGTCTCTGGGAACCTAGTCACTTTGAGTCCATTCTTCCTTCACTTGCATCTCATTTGACCCATATCTATCCCCTAATAAACACCTGGCAGTTACCTATCATGGCTTGATAACTTTCCCTCTTTGTGGCCTTGTCAACCAAGGTTCTATCCCATACTGTCTCCCCAGTGTGAGCCTAGCGTAGTGTCTCTTGTCAGTATCCATGGTCTAGGTCCATGAACTACATTGCCTCTGCGTTGTCACGTAGGCAAGGCCATTGCTCCAATGCACCCCTGAGGCTTTCCTTTATCCCATCCATTCTGTATCTTGTCATTCTTTCCAGTTGAGTCCATCTCCACTTTCTCTCGCCTAGGTCTTAGGTCCGTTAGGGTTTACCTTGAACTACGTTGCCTCTACGTTGTCATGTAGGCAAGGCCATTTAGCAATGTGCCCCTGAGGCACTAGGTCAGTCCCTCAGGGTCCATCTCACCAATAAGGATTGCAAGAAAATCTTCTCACCAAGCAAGAAGGTGCAAGCAGAACCCACGCTCCAAGCAAGAATCTAGACTTCGCACAGCTTAACCTATTCAAGCACAAAGAAAAATACCTAAGGCCTTCTAAATGATTTTCCTTGAATTACAACAAGAAATAAACACATCTAAATGCAAGAATGTTTTGTGGATTAGAATTATGGTTTAGTTACAGAGTCCTAATTTTTCTTATCATGTCTTTCTATGCTACTCAAGGATGCCAAAAGCTAGAGATGATATGATGGGGGCATGATCATTTTCTTTGTTTTTTATCTGTGGATTCCACTTTAATAATGTGAAACCTTGTCTAAGGACATGATTGGCACAAGATCATCAAGGACATCAAGGGTCTAACATGAATGAGAGCAATCCTTGTTTGTTGAAACGCAAGACATACTTAGGCCATCTAGATTCAATTTTGACCAAATGCTTGTATTTACTTGCTCAATCAAACTCCATGTAAGTAGTACTTAGGTCATCTTGATTCAATTATACCTAGATGCTTGTATTAACTTACAACATTTCAGAAAAGGTACCAAAAATAACTCGCCCAATGATGAAATAAAGCACTCTAAAAGCAAAGCATCCATCCCATATCCATATACACATCCATGCATCCATATCCCATACAATCAACAGTACCTAAACTATGCAGAGTAACAATATCAAATGAAGTTTCTAAGTTTTTCTACATCCAGTCATTTTGTCAAGACCATTCTTCTATCTACCATCCTGCTATTCTTGTGTCGATGGTGTACATTTGGACATCACAAAAACAAAGCATATAGGTGCATATCATCTCACATTTTGAGTTAGTCATGAACATGATTAAATCAGTTGCATACATAATACAATGCATTAGGTCATCCATATATCATCATCATATCGCATCAAACAACAAAGAAATCAAAAACATAGTTAAGTGCATCACATACAAACGCTGCATAATCATATAGAAACCATGTTGCACTTGCATACATTCCAAACATATCAGATCAAACACTCATATCACATAGGCATTAGATCAAATAGACATCACATGGCATCATATCCAAAGCATCTCATATAACATCAGATAGAACATCTAAGTCTATATATGCATCGCATCATACAATAGAAATGAATCATCATAGTTTCATAAACATATAGCACAAATCATATGGCTGCATCGTCATTTATGCAAACCATAAAATAAGAAGTCCAAATGTACAAAATCATAATGTCTATCTTTGAATCAATGTCATATACAAAATGCATCCAAAAGGATGGTGGTACATGTCTCAAAAAGTACAAAGTCTAATCCAAGTCTACCCCTGCTGCTGTGGATCACCACTGCCAGCTCCTGACTGCTGGGGACCCATCATGGAAGCCCCTGACTGTGATGGACCTACTCTTTGCGAAGCTCCAGATTGACTCTTGAAACTTGAAGCCCTCTAGCTCGCTGGCACTACCCCATGGTATAGACCCCGGTAGTACTGTGCATGTGCATGTGCTCTGGTGAGCTCTGCCTACACCTGTGCCAATTGTGTCTGCAACTGGCCTACCTATGCCTGTGCCTGCTGCACCTGCCCAACCAAATAGGAGCTGGCTATGTCTATCCCCATAGCGGCCACTATAGTGTCCCGCTCCACACGGATCACGTGTACCCACGCATCCACCATATCTCTCTCATGAGTCAGCCCTGTGATGACTGCTGCATCTATCTCTCACCGGCTGTCAGCCCTCCTAAGCTGTGCTTGTAGCTCTCACACCTGTCCCCTCAGGCTGGCCATGGCCCTCTCATACACCTCTACCTACACTAGCCCCTATGATGCCTCTACCTATCTTGGCCCCTGTGGCTGGGCACCTACTGCTGTGCCACCTGCTGGGGTGGCGGCATCTATGCTTGCCACAGTATCTGTTGCTGTGCAGCCTGTATTGGCACTGCCTACTCAGCCTGAGCTACCCTCCTCTATTGTCTTGACCTCTCTCCATCTCCACCACCCTGTTCTCCTTGATCCCATCCTCCTCTACCTCTCCTCTGCCCCCGACCAACTGACCCTCCTCCTCTGAATCTGCCTCGTTAATACGAGGCACCAGCATGCTAGGCCCTGAGTACCTTAGGAATGGATGTGCCGTCATCTAATCCTCATAGTCCTGTGTAACCCTGGCATCAGCTATCTCTGTCCTCATGTCCCATACCACATAAGGAGTTTGTCAGAACTCTACCAAGGCCTCTTCATATGAAGCCATCTGCCCCCATCTAACCCACTCTACATGTGTTCGTGCAAACAATGCCTGCCCCTGTGGCATGCCCTGTCTCTTGCCAAACTACCTCAATACTCGGCCCACCATCTGCCTCTCTAGTATGTGTTGTGTCTGCCCTATCAGCCACCTCATCTGAAAGCAGTAGGGCAGCTCGTCTACCTCATTGTCCCAGGCTCACAATCCAGATATGGTCTCCAGACAACCACATCTACACCATCCAAAGTATGCCTCCAGTACTCTAGCTTCCCCAGCCTGTGCTAGGAAATCACCCCTGCATAGCCATAACTATAAGGCTCCCCTTGCTGCCTCATAAACACACATACCGGTCTCGTCACTGCTATGTGCTCCCACAGCCAAAACTGCAATAGTAATACTCCAGCCGATAGACTTGTGTTGCGGTGGTACACTACCTGATGCATGTCATGATATAGGTGAGCCAATACATAGACACCCCAGGCATATCGGGTGCCCTCTGTCATCATCCGCTCCATGATCCTGCCCCATCCAATGGGGAACCTGTGTGACCTCCTGTCGGGGCATACAACGCCTCCAATCAATCTTGCCACAATCCCAGGGAAGTAGTCATAGCAGTCATATATATCATGCTAGGGGATGACCTGTCCAACCAGCTCAGGATCATCGAACACTCACCTACACTCGGTAAGTCCTGCATCTCGCTACATGTCATACTCCACCAACTCACCCTGTATATGCAAGTGCAGTATCATGTATACATTCTCTAGGGTCACGGTCATCTCTCCAGTAGGAAAGTGAAAGGTCCCATCCTCACTATGGAATCTCTCCACAACAGCAGTCAACAATCTATGGTTCACCTGTACCTCGGGCATGAAGCATACTTAGTCCAAACCCATGGCACCAAGTGCCTCTCTATCAATCTTTGTTAGCATGTATCTCTGCAATAGGGGTAGGGGGAACGTCTCCCTAGATTGCAATGTGTCTCGTATCTCCTCCTGCAGGCACGCAAAGCAAGGCGTTAGTCTAAAGCCGTGTATACCATACTCCACATATCTACTAAACTATATCAACTAAAACTTGGCATTTCAAATTGATCAAAATAGCACACTACATCTCTTGACTAGATTCCTGCAATCTCAGAGATAGCTCATCAATTGCCGCGTCAAACAGGATGCTCATCGAGTCAATTTTGCTAAGTACTTTGCTTTCTAAAAGCAAATGCGCCACTACAGGTGGTAAATGCACCATTTCTTTACATATGTGTTGCTTCTAGTATATGCGCCACTACAATCGACAAAAGCACCGCCAAACAACAGATGCATCGTTAAAATGCACATATGCACAACTTTAGTGTGTGCACCGTAACATTCCACATATGCGCCGCCGAATCATAGAAGCACTACCAAAATCCATGCATGCGCAGCTTTCACATATGCACCACCAAATTAAACATATGCGCCGCAGAATGACAAATGTGCTGTTTCGCACTGCATATGTGCCGTTTCGCACTGCAGTTTGGCGCATCTATTTACCCTATTTGTCACTAGCATTTATGACACCCTAATTCAACCCTAGGGGAAATTTTTTGAAGCACATACTGGGGGTCCTGCTTCTGTTGGCCACCTGAATTGTCGAACTCACTCGAATCAATGCTCCTCGTGTGGAATATCTGCTGCTCTAGCTACCATATTGCTCCAAGTTTTCTCTAAGCTCTCCAAATCTAATCCAGGTCAAACAAGTGTACAAGTGAATTATCTTGTGGACCCAATTCCTATTTATAGCCTATAAACCCTAAATCTGGCTAGGTGAAGACTGTGACTACTTCCCGCACCTGTTCTTCCTCTAATTTTCTTCTCGATTCCTTGAAATGCATCCTTTCTCTTCAAATCTACCGGCACCCCTTCGTCTTTGTGAGATTGTTCATCTCAAGTCTTCCACCCTTTTCCCATCCAATCTCCTGAGGGGGCATCCCATCGTCATTTAAACTTGTACCAGGGGCAAATTGGGGCATGTATCACTATCAGACTATCGATTTCTTTGAAGCAACGTTGTAAACTGCATTACATCAAAGAGGGGCAAAATGTATATGCCTAAAAATGACACGATTCATCCTAAATAAATATTATAAATATTTATTTCCCTTCTGAATTCCTCCTACCATTCTAAACAAATATCCTAAATATTTATTCCATTCTTCTACCAATTAAATAAATATTCTAAATTTATTTAATCGATTCACTATTCCATAATTAAATAAAATCTATTTATTTAATTAAATTCCCTAAATTCTTCTAATGTCTCACACAATTAAATAATCCTAAATTATTTAATTAAACCAAATTCCTCTATCTTAAGTTCTAATTCCAAAAATCCACCTCACACTTTCCACCTCACCTTGTCCACCTCACCGGGTTGCACATGTAATTAAATATATTAAATATTTAATTACCTTATTTTCTCTCACCCACATGTCCTATTTCTTCTGAAATCAAAAGTTAGTTAACTAATCAACCAAAAGTGTTAACTAACCAGTCAATTGAGTTAATCCCTCAATCAATTCAGTCAATTCCATAATTCATTCTTCCAACTGACTAATCAAGTTTGTTAATTGATCAGTTAAAAAAGTTAACTCTCCAATCAATGTTGTCAAGTCCCCTGTTTCATGATGGAGATGAGACACTTGTCATATTTCTACTGGTTGCACATTCCTCAACCATTCTTAGCCATTGATCTTCATATCTCCTCTCAACCATTGATTCTCATTCTTCTGAGTCTATAAAAGAAGCTTCATCCCTCCATTCTATTCATCCAGGTTATTTGTATTGTTACTCTGTAGAAATTCACCAGTGTGCCTTTGGCACCCCCAATACAATCTACTTGAGATCACCATTTGCTTTGAAGCTTCTCTTCACAACAATATCTATCAACACAACCATTTACTACCGACATCCTACAACACAGATAAAAGAGTGCACTCACTGAGGGCCTACTTCACACCAGCAAGGACGATTTTAATAGGCAAGATTTCATTATTCTATTGATGTATGGGTTCATTATTGTTAAGTTGATTAATCCTCATTTTACCCTAACAAAATGCCATTGTTATCAACTGTTTATCTCAATCTCACAACATTATGTAAAGAGGACCAATTGAAAGAAATGCTACATAATTTGTTTGCCATGTGTGACCCCCTAGAGGATCCTTTGCAAATCTTCAAGAATGCCATATGAAATCAAATCCACTCTCATGACATCAATAGATGATTTACATTTGCTGCATACACAACTTTTCATAATACGCTTATATACATGTATGCCTAGAGTGGAAGTCTGGTAAGCGCTTGTAGGGTGTTTGACCACATGGAAGAACGAAGCCGAATCTAATAGAGAATGATTGTAGCATATAAAGGCATGAGTATCCTCATGGGGCAACCACACTGCTTCATCACATTGCTAACAAATAGATTTCCAACCTAGTTCATATTTTTCAGTATTCTCCATGCCCATACGAAAGTGGGAACTAGAGAATAGAGATGATGAGAAGAATTTGGATTGCCCATGCATTCCCGTGTCCCCGCAAATCTGAAGCAAACCATGTGCGGACTTGCAGGAGGCAGTCCGGGAGTTCCCACAGTCCCACAAGTGAACCCTAAACGGAGTGCGGGGAAGCGATGAACTAATTTTTTTTTTTTTTTTTCTCCCCACATTACCGTAGGAGAAATCAAATCGACATGCAGGCTAGCAAGAATAAGAAAAGTAGTCTTAACCACATCACCACTTGAGATGTCAAGTGCACATGCAGGATAATGGTGGTGCCCAAAATGAAAAAATAAAATATAGTGCAGTGGAAATAAATGCACAGGAAAAAAGATTATTTAAATAAAGTAATATTGTTGGGGGTAATTAATTATTTGAGTGGATATGCATTGAAAGGTAAAAATATAAATTTTGTAAAAGGGATGGGTGATTATTTCACTATGTGAATATAGTGAAAATGAATATGCTGAAATGTGAATTTGATAGAGGGGATATTAATGGTCATAATGACTATTTTGTATGGGAAAAATAATTTTCATGGTGATATGAAGTGAAAGGAGATAGGATAATTATTTTGGTGAATATGAAGAGTTGTACGTGAAGGGTCAAAGGGGCAATGTATATATATGGTGAAATGAAAAATGAAAGGGAGGGAATCTGATTTTGGAAAAAGAAGACATTGTAGTGCATGATCCTTGAAGCTTATCAATAAAAGAAGTCTACATTTATTTGGTACCCTACTTCTAGTTCTTAATTACTTGTTAATTGTCTTTGATATTTTATCTGGCTATCTCCATGTTGTTTTTTCCTTGTTATTTGAATTAACATATCAAGGGTATGCTTAATTCTTCAAAGCACATTTGTTATTTTTGTGTGGGTTGTTTGTTGGGTTTCCTCAAGGAGGAATTAAATTCCTTTAAGCAAATCATAGTAATTTGGAGAAATTCAATTAGGATGTATAAGTAGAGCTAGGTGAAAATAGTCTTGCATGTTTATGCCAAGCATAAACTAAATTATGCCAAGTAGTTCAAGTTGTGACTAGGAGGAAAGCAGAGATCTTCTTGTGAATAGACTTTGATACCCAGGAGCAGGCACTGATCAATTTTATTTCTAGAATCAATTCCTTGTACATAATATTTTCAAAAACAACTTTGGTTTTCTGTTTGTAGGAGTGGGAGTAGTGAATAAAATAATTGAATAAAATCCATTTTCAAATTCCATGCTAATTTGAATTTGGTTGAAAAGGAAGATTTGATTAATAAAATTTCACATAATCTACTCAATCATCACCAATCAGTGTTAGAGAATTCATATTTTGTGGTGATAAGAAGGTACACCCGTCTAAGCGAAGCAAGGCTTGAAGCACAAGGAAGGCCTGATTTTGTTAGTTGGCCAAATCATTGCTTAACCCAATCATAAAGCTTGGCATCCTTTCAGGGTTTTGCAAACTATAGATTTGAGAACCAACAAATTTGTGACTCTAGTAGGGAGTTGAAGTGTTAAATCATACCTTGGAATCTCTGGTGAAGTTTTTCCCATCTAAGGCTCAACAAATTGGTGGCTATGTTGGGGATTGAATGAAGAAAATGACTCTGCTATGGGATAGAACTAGAAAATGAAACTCATTCCTCTTTGAAAGAGATGGCGACTCTGTCAAGAACCTGATGAGAAAGTGGAACAAAGTGAGGAAAAAATTGTTGAGGCGATACCGTGAATTGGAGTAAGAATTGGAGCAAGAATTGCTTTAGTTGAGGGCCCTGAAGCAATACAAATCTAATTGTATCCAGCTTGTTGGAGGTACATATCCTTTTCCACCTAGTCAATGAGGAGTAAAAGTTCAAAATTAGGGATGTTATCAACACATGGGGAAATACTAGTATCGGCATCATGCTCCATTCCAAAATATACAAGGTAATATGTATTACCTTGGAGGTGCTTACCAACATATGCATCATCAACATCAACAATATGCACCCCAATATCAACAATATCAGGTTCATCAAGACAAAAATCTATTTGCAAGAAGACATCTTGAAGCTGGAACATTTCTAGGTGTGTAAATTGATTGGTGTCATAAAGAAGATTAGCTAAACAAGGAAGCATGTGTAGGTGACATTTTCAATGATAATATTTTAGACTTGAATGAAGACGAAAGCATGGGAACCCTATTGGAAAGAAACACTATGTGGCTTCATGAGTGTTGTCATTGATGGCAACAAAGTCTATCCCACACATCCGCAACACATAGTATGCCTATACCAGAAGTTAGATTGAAGATTGTTTTGGTCTAGTGAACAAGAATAGAGCATGCAACTGATGCAGAGTGAAACGCAACGGAAGCTAACTAACAGGAAGGAGGAGCCAAATATACAAACAGCATGATAAAAATCCCTATCGGCTCAGCATCATCATCATATTTCCTGTAAACACCAACAGCATCATCATATTTCGGTCGATCACAATTATCCTCCTACCGACTACTGTTCACCTCCTCCGTCTTCCGCCTATCATCATCATCATGATGTTCAACGGGCGCAAACATCCTCCTGTTGCACTGTTCATCGGGCTCCAAACACTAGCGGCATCATCATGATATGCGACACCACCTTCGTCAGCAGGATATCAAATATCCGGTTGCTCCAAATATCCTGATGACGACCACTTCAGCACCTTCCCTTCTATGCTCCGATAGCCGACGACACAAGCAACAGCATCATGATATGATTTATCCGGTTCTCTTGAAACCTCCTGATGATGTTAACACAACTTTCTGCCGAGAGCCTACGCCGATACCTAAACCCTTAGCGATGACAGGATCAACATGCATAGGGGGATATCTCAATATCCTGATGACGATGACGTCATATGTGGATGACGATGACGTCACACAATATCCTGATGACCTCTTCAACACTTAGCCAAAAAAAACCGAACTTTCACTCCCGCATCTGTTAGCGATATGCGGATGATGGGCACTCACAGAAGATGATCCTGACGGCGATATATACACTGAGTATATATCTAACTTACAACATCCTGATGTACTTGCAACATGTAAACTTCAACAGTTTCATAACCCGATCTTCACCTTATGCCGATGTATTCTTCTTCGGCAACTCCTGACGATGATCACCCCGACGCACATTCACTTCATGCACTCAACTGCATCATGTTCATCTTCACTTATCCGGATGACGACGTCCAAAGTGACTGCAGGATATAAACCGAAATATCCTGATGAAGCCGTTTTGACGAACTCCCAACCTTAGCAAAATCTCACTTCGCCGATCCCCCAGGGATGACCCGATCCACTCTCAGGGTGATCTTCCAACTCAAACTTATCAACTTGACCTAGCACATACCCATGCTAGGGTCTTCAACATCTGTCGACCGCGATCCTGCACACCTGCATGCGAACAAACAGAAAACACAAACTACCTCCTAACCTACTGTACACAGCCATTCCACCGATTCGACGAATCAACCGGTGGAATGGATCGGCATGTCCATGAAACCACCAGATCAGCAAATCGATCACAATGGAGGGCAAACAGGAAATGAACACAAACAGGACCTTTATTGATTTCCAAAAGATGCAATTACAATGCTCAATCTCTCTCTGCAATCTGACTTCTCAATGCGATACAATACTATGATCAATGATATCTCTATCTGTATGCAATATCAACCGATCCTCATGCTTAAATAGATTTTCCTACGAGTACTACTGACCCGACTCCAAGCGGCTGGGAACTCTCCAGGCGGCTGGGAGATCCAACCGGACCCTACAGCATGACAGCTGTTCTAACAAACTTAACTAAAAATAGTAAAAGCCTGGTCAGCATGATCTTATCATGATCAGCGTGACCTTATTACATGCATTTGGTCTTATCAGACCTTCTTGAAAACATAAACAAGACCTAAAACAACTAACTGCCTCATGAAGGCCAGCTGTCAGGTAGGTGCCTCTGCACCATACTCCCCAAAAGAAAATAACTCATGTCCCATGAGTTAGGATATGGAAGTCCTCCACCTTTACACTTTGTCTGTGCAATGTTCTGCCCTGTTCCAGCTTTGTCTGCTGCTGTCTCTTGGCTGCTCCAAGACTTCTGAACTTTAACTTGCTTTCTGGCAAGTAAATCCTCATGCCTGTCAATGTAGGCTTTTCTCTCACATACCTTGTGTTTGTCAGGTTGCCTGACCAGAACCTCTTTCTGAACTGCCTCTTGAACTTCTGAAATGTTCAACTCTATCTTCCTGTCAATCTTTATAGGACAAGCAATAGTCCCAACTATGACAACATCCCTGTCATTCTTCTGAACTGGTTGCTGTGTGCAAACCTGTTTCTGAACCTGCTGCTGACTCCTGTCAGTCACAACTGAAACTTTCTTCAGCTTGTTGTCTTTAACAACTCCTTTCCCTGCAGTGTCCTGAACTGCCTTTATGCCTGCTCCTATAGGCTTCTGCACAAATTCCTTCTTTCCCATTAAAATGACTTTGGCTGCCTTCTGTGCTGCAGCTGCTTCCTGTAATGGCATCAACTTAATAGTCTTTCCATCTTTCTGGATGGTGTAGGTATTAGCATACCCATCATACAGTACTCTCCTATCAAATTGCCATGGTCTACCCAACAGTAGGTGACAACATTCCATGGGCAAAATATCACACAAAATTCTATCCTGATATGCTCCAATCTGAAAATCCACATATGCCTGTTCAGAGACAAAAAGTGAATGACTATCACTCACCCAAGATGCCTTGTAAGGGTGTGGATGTGGAATCCTTTCCAAATTCAGTTTATCCACCATCTCCTGAGATACCATGTTGTCTGTTGAACCAGTATCAATGACAACCTTACATACCTTACATTTGCTTTTACATGTGGTTTTGAAAAGAGCTCTTCTTTGTGGGGATTCCTTGTCATGTACCTTCATGGTAGTCACTGTTTTTCTCATCAGCAGAGATTCTCCACTTTCTGGGTATCCACAATTATCAGCCTCCTTATCCTTTTGATAAGTGTTTGGACTCTGCACACTTTTCTCTTCTTTCTCTTCTTGCACAAGTTGTACTCTCTTGTCACTCGTTCTATCATTTCTGGATGATGAACCTTTGTTTTCTGGACATTTGAAAGATGGATGACCAAACTCACCACAGGTGTAACATTTCCCTGAAAATGTAGTAGAACCTCTACCACTTCCAAATCTGCCTTTATTACCTTTCCATCCACCTCTGAAATCAGACTGTCCCTGTCCTTTACCAGTGTCTTCTTGACTCTCATTAGTTTGCCTTGTTCTATGGGCTGATCCTCTTCCTATTGTTTTGTTCTTGTTTTCTCTTCAACTTTTCTTCCACTTTCAATGCCAACTGGAAACATTTCTGGACTGTATCTGGATTATGCAGACTTAAATCATCCTGAATATTAAACCTCAATCCATTAAGGTATCTGGCTACCTTCTCTTCTTCACTTTCTTTTACCTTTGTCTTCATACAGAGTTTCATGAATTCTTCTGTATATGAGCTGACATCTAGCTCCTTCTGCTTCAGGTTTTGCTTCCTCTTGTGTAATTGGATACTGTAATCCAATGGAATATAAGCTTCCTTTACCAATGCCATCATCTTCTTCCATGTGGCAACTCTACGTTTTCCTTCCTGTACTCTATCATCTTGAACAAAATTCCACCATGTCAAGGCAGCTTCTTTCATCTTTGACTGTGCTATCTTCACTCTCTGTTGTTCTGGTATCTCCTCTGTTACAAAGAAATTGTTCAAACAGTCTATCCATTCCATCACTGAATCAGGGTCCATCTTACCTGTAAACACTGGCAAATCCAGTTTCACATCCATGGTTCTCCTCTCCATGGCCTTGAGGGCGTTCAACAGTGGTCTCTGGTCTGCAGGAACGACCTCCTCGCTCCAATTAGGGATCTCTTCTTCTTCCCTATCTTCTTCTCTACCAGAACCTACTCTGCTCCTCAACTTTGCTAACTCATCTTTCAACTCCTGATTCTGAGCCTTCACGGCCTTGCTTTCTGCAATCTGTTTCTTCACCAGAACTGCCAACTCAGCGTTGGTCATCCTTGCTGGAACCTCAGATGTTCCTTCTTCGTCTGACATCCTACTTATCTTTTCCAGAAGATCCTAACCTTTGCTCTGATACCACTATGATGCAGAGTGAAACGCAACGGAAGCTAACTAACAGGAAGGAGGAGCCAAATATACAAACAGCATGATAAAAATCCCTATCGGCTCAGTATCATCATCATATTTCCTGTAAACACCAACAGCATCATCATATTTCAGTCGATCACAATTATCCTCCTACCGACTACTGTTCACCTCCTCCGTCTTCCGCCTATCATCATCATCATGATGTTCAACGGGCGCAAACATCCTCCTGTTGCACTGTTCATCGGGCTCCAAACACTAGCGGCATCATCATGATATGCGACACCACCTTCGTCAGCAGGATATCAAATATCCGGTTGCTCCAAATATCCTGATGACGACCACTTCAGCACCTTCCCTTCTATGCTCCAATAGCCGACGACACAAGCAACAGCATCATGATATGATTTATCCGGTTCTCTCAAAACCTCCTGATGATGTTAACACAACTTTCTGCCGAGAGCCTATGCCGATACCTAAACCCTTAGCGACGACAGGATCAACATGCATAGGGGGATATCTCAATATCCTGATGATGATGATGTCATATGCGGATGACGATGACGTCACACAATATCCTGATGACCTCTTCAACACTTAGCCAAAAAAAACCGAACTTTCACTCCCGCATCTGTTAGCGATATGCGGATGATGGGCACTCACAGAAGATGATCCTGACGGCGATATATACACTGAGTATATATCTGACTTACAACATCCTGATGTACTTGCAACATGTAAACTTTAACAGTTTCATAACCCGATCTTCACCTTATGCCGATGTATTCTTCTTCGGCAACTCTTGACGATGATCACCCCGACGCACATTCACTTCATGCACTCAACTGCATCATGTTCATCTTCACTTATCCGGATGATGACGTCCAAAGTGACTGCAGGATATAAACCGAAATATCCTGATGAAGCCGTTTTGACGAACTCCCAACCTTAGCGAAATCTCACTTCGCCGATCCCCCAGGGATGACCCGATCCACTCTCAGGGTGATCTTCCAACTCAAACTTATCAACTCGACCTAGCACATACCCATGCTAGGGTCTTCAACATCTGTCGACCGCGATCCTGCACACCTGCATGCAAACAAACAGAAAACACAAACTACCTCCTAACCTACTGTACACAGCCATTCCACCGATTCGACGAATCAACCGGTGGAATGGATCGGCATGTCCATGAAACCACCAGATCAGCAAATTGATCACAATGGAGGGCAAACAGGAAATGAACACAAACAGGATCTTTATTGATTTCCAAAAGATGCAATTACAATGCTCAATCTCTCTCTGCAATCTGACTTCTCAATGCGATACAATACTATGATCAATGATATCTCTATCTGTATGCAATATCAACCGATCCTCATGCTTAAATAGATTTTCCTACGAGTACTACTGACCTGACTCCAAGCGGTTGGGAACTCTCCAGGCGGCTGGGAGATCCAACCGGACCCTACAGCATGACAGCTGTTCTAACAAACTTAACTAAAAATAGTAAAAGCCTGGTCAGCATGATCTTATCATGATCAGCGTGACCTTATTACATGCATTTGGTCTTATCAGACCTTCTTGAAAACATAAACAAGACCTAAAACAACTAACTGCCTCATGAAGGCCAGCTGTCAGGTAGGTGCCTCTGCACCAGCAACAAGGTCCAAAAATTAGGTCTAGATCTCTTAGATGGTGTAACTTAGCAAGTTACAGACTTGGACAAGTCAAGAGGAGTATCATTACTACTATATTCCATAGATTGAGCCTCCGGTGATAAAACATGAAAAGATATGAGCATCTAAGTGTTGGGTTTTAGACAGGTAGAGCAGACTAAGGAAGAACTGACTAGTAGAGTATCAGACTTCAATCCGGATGAGTGATTGATGTTGATCAAGCTATTTGAGGGATCATACATGGTTGGCTGACATGATTGATGACTTCAATGCCTATGTTTTTGATACGTATCTCAAATCAAGCATGGATTTAGCTGATAGATCAATAACTTGTAAATATACTGAGTATTCTGGTTGCCGACCAAAAAGTTGTTGAAATCCTTGGTATAGATATATATACCAGATGGATTCTAGTATGAAGGTGAGTGTGCATACAAATATGATAATATAAAGTGTGAAGAAAGGCACGAAAGCAGTAATACAAGTCTGGTATGTGACAGAGCAGCAACACTACAATAGAGAAAGAATGAAGTGCATTAGATCAGTATATTGTGCCTAACCAGAACTAAACTCTAGCATTTGTAGATGCCTCTCATCAGTTCAAATATTTGGTTACCTTCTATAAGTTCTGTAGACAGTGAGTGTCTTGTAGGTAGTGTGCCTCTTGTGAGTAGTGTGCTCGGGCAGTGAACCCTAATTGGAAAGTGCCATTTTGTACTTCTTATTCTTTTAACAGAGAATACAATCTTGGGTTAGTCACCCCGTGGTTTTTCCCTTAACAGAGTTTTCCACATAAAAATCCTTGTGTTATGTGTGTTGACTTTATTTCTGCTCTCTTGATTATGTATGCTTATATGTTTTGATGCTGCACAAATTATAAAAGAAGAAAAAGATAAAATAATAGAGATAACTAATTCACCCCCCCTCTCAGTTATCTTCCTTGTTTCCATCAATTGGTATTAGAGCTAAGTTCCTCTAAACAAAGCCTAATAGCTTGAGGAAGATCTAGGAATCTTAATGGATATGTATGGTATGAAGGAACAACTTTAGTCTACCCTAGATGATCTTGAACAATCACATTCTGAAGTCAATAGTTTGAGAGAAAGACTCAAAGAAGCTAATGATTTCATAAATGAGATAAAAGAAAAAATTAGTATCTCTATGAAAAAGAGAAAGGAACTACTTCAAAAATTAGCCAATCAGAGTGAAGACAATGATACTAATGAAGATCTAAATGAAAAAATAAACTATGTGAGAAGCTATCAAAAGAGGTCATTATGGTAAGGCATGAAATGGAATCAGGGGTTATGAGATTCACCCAAGAAATTGAAGAAAGAAGGAAAAGTGAAGATAATCTAAAACAATCCCTCAAGGAGAAGACAGAGGACTGCCACAAAATGGACAGAATAATCAAGCATCTTGAATCTAATCTTGAAGAAGCTAGAGATAATGAAGAACAACTTGAAAATCAGATAGACACCCTCAAACAAAGTATTCAAACAACAAATGAATACAATGAGAAATTCAAGATAAGCTTAGCCCAACTTGAAGTCCTTCTTGAGAGTCAAAAGAGGGTAGATAATAAGCATGGCTTAGGATATGAGAAAGGTGAAAGCTCTGGATCTGGTCAGAAGAACTTTGGATCAGGAAACCAAAGAAACAGGCCTAGAAGACCTCCGATAAGGCAACCAAATCCTCAAAGATATCCATCCTTCAATGGATACTTCTTAAATTACAACAAATTTATTCATAAAGCAACTTAGTACAGAAGGAGAATGAATCAAACTAATCCATACTTCTCCAGACAATGTTTCAATTGTAAAAGGTATGGTCACAAATCTCATGAATACAGAAATATGCAAATAAACAATTCATTCAATGGTAGATGCTTTGCATGCAATAGAATGGGACATATGGCTAATCAATGTAGATCAAGAGGATATCAGTCAAATATGCAAATAAATGTTGTTTGTTACAATTGCAATAGATCCGCTCATATTGCCAAATTCTGTAGAAGTAAAAATCAAGATAAAAAGGGTCTAGTGCATCATAATCAAAAACAAGATAAGGGAAAAGGCAAAGTGATTGCGGATGAAGTTCAAAGGGAGATGAGAAAGATTTAGGTGAAGAAGAGTATAGAGAATGTTGGGGATGGATCTGCACTAGAATCCAGTGCTAATATTCCTTCTGGAAACTAAACAGATGAGCTCTGGCTCAGGGGGAGTCACAAAGAAAAATAAATTCCCCCAACCAGTCAATTGGTGCCTAAAATTGGCACATGGAATGTTGTGGATTAAAGGCTTCTCAGAAAAATATCCAAATAACCCTTGGTAAAAATATGAAAGATCTACATGGAGTTTTGTAAGAGTCTAATCATCTAAGATTGATCCAGTTTAACAGCCATCTGATAAAGCAAGATTTTCATAGACAAATCTGGTATGATACAAAATTGAAATACTTTGATCTGTGGATCCATGGCATGATTGGAGAAAAGAAAATACATTGTCAATCCTCACTGAAAATGATTCTAAGTGCAACATAGTGATTTGAAAAAGATCTCTCTCAGAACAGGGTAACTAGATAACTTAAGTTGTGCATTTATTGCACAAAGGAAATTAGGGTTTAAGCAAGAATAAAAGGGTTCTTTCACTCATCATTTGCACATTTGCATTTGAGAAGAAGAAAATAAGAGCACTACATCAAGTTTCTACAACTCTCTCAAAGATCAACTACAAAATCCAATTCAACCATCAATTTGTTCCAACTCTTATTTTGCACCCTAAAAGCGTAAAAAGGTACTTCCATTCTGAAAATCTCTCTGAATCTTTTGCAAAATTGCTACTCCAATGGTTGTTAAGATCATTGATAGGTCATTCCCAAAATTCAAGAAACACCCCTACAAATCCCTAGAAGTTGATCCTTTAGGGCCTTTTTCTAGCATTCCGCATGGGGTATTGCACATAGATGTTAGGGTCTACATCTATGCTAACATTGAGGAATTTGGAGAATCTAAGTTGATGGACATCTATCATAAATAGTTAATAGATGAGAGTTTTGAACTTAAACCACAATACAAGGCCCTCCAAGATAAACACTTCAGACATTGCATCCACTTTCCCTATTTTGTTGAAGATGATTGGGTCTGGTATGTCCTTAGTAGAATACATGACAATTTCATGTGGTTAATGAAGCCCTTCAAGATAAAAAAAGATGCCATTAGGGAAGTAACTAGACTATACTCATCCAGTGTGTTACCTACACTCAAATATGTCAAGAACCAGACAGTTACTAAAGTTACCAGATCTAAGTTTGACAAAAGAGCAATGGCAATTGATGACATCATAGATTCGGATGTTAAGTTTACTTCAATGATAGTAGGATATAAGATCTATCATTCTAGCAGGGAGAACTCTGTGTCTGTGATTGCAATATATATAGCATATCAGATGTTAAGGGAAAATACAGATTATGATCTATGCGACCTTCTCCTGAATCAACTATTAGAAAACTTGCAAAAGATAAAAAAGGACAAGAAGAATTCCTTCAAATACAGTTGTCTAATACTATGTCTATTTTTTTACTATATGAATGAGCTACCCAGATCAAGTGGTTGGGTATGACAAAATGATAGACCGATTTCCATACAGATCAGAGACTATATGTATGGACTTGGTGATGCTCAAGCCCAAAACACAGCTCTCTGGGGTTATTTCAAGAACTTTTAGAGCATGATGCAGGCTAGAGAAAGAATTCCTCAATCCATAGTTGAAAAATACAAGGATATAGTGTGCTTCATCATTGACATTGATCAATGCTTAATGTAGGCAGTTGAGCCCAGAACAGTGTGGATAATGCCAATGGGTTACGAAGTAGATGAGAAAATCTTGGAGCTACATGTTCAACACCTATTGAGCCAGCCAAAGGACCTTGAGGCAAAAAGGTTTGGAATCTTTCAAGAATTAAGTGTAAAGATACATGTTGAGATGAGACAACTAGAGATAAAAAGGAAATTTATAAGGGAAGTAGAGGAAATTGCCAAAAGATATGGCATATCAAAAGAGGCAGTTGATGCAAACAGAGAGAAAATTAAAAGAGTTGAGAAAGAGAAACAAGAAACTGAAAAAGGAAGTGTTCTGGTACAAGCCTCCTCTTGGACTAGATCCTCAAACAACTCTACACCTACCACTCCTAAGAGCTCAAAAGACACCAAACCGGAAGTCAAGACATCCAAAAAGGGAGAAAAGAGAATAGAAACAAAAGCCACAAGGTCTTACACAAGTCACAAGGATGATGAAGAAACAAAATCTGATGAGGAAATTAAGAAAATGAAGAAGAAGAAGAAAACCTCTGAGGAATCCTCTGCTGATAAAAACGAAGAAGAAGAGGCAGAAGAATTTGTTGAAAATCCCACTCTTTCTATTGATGATATCATCAAAGCAGTCACTGTGGATGGGAACCTGCAACTAGTCATAGAATTCTATGATGAATCTAGTGATACTGACAAAAAAATCTTGGAAGAAGCTACAGTCAGGTATCTGAATATTTATAATAAAGCATTCATTGAAATCATTTCATTAATTCCCAAAATTCTAGAGAAGGTACTTGAACTTAGAAAAGATAATGCAAAGGCAAAAGACTTAGAAATGAGGGAGCAGATAGCAATTCAGCTCTATCCTTCCATCACTCCAACACAAATGAACATGATTTTCAAAGACTGTAAGGATGAGTTCTAGAGTAAAGCAAGAATGAATAAACTCATGCTTGGAGAAACAAACCAAGTAGCAAGTGAAACAAAAGATATCCTCTGGAATACCTTGAAGAGATTCAATCTTCCCATTGTAGAAGAGATAGATGAAGAACCCTCTACCATGGATGTTGAAGGATTAAAAGCAATCAATGAAGAAACTTCTGACAAGGATGTCGAAGGACTAAAGAAAATAAATGAAGAAAACTCTAAGAACTTGGATTCCTCTATTCCAGAAGAGGAAGTTCATGCAACAGTAAATACAGGTAACATCTTTGAATTTTGAAATTGAAGGAGAAGGAAGAAAAGAGGAAGAAGTGAGTCAAGAAGAGGAGGTAAAGGGAAAAGAAGAAGAACAAATAGAGAAGATATCTAATGACAACTCTAAGATTCCAAAAGAAAAGAAGACTCAGTCTCTGGCAAGAGACACTGTAGAGGCAATGAATAATTTCTTGAACAAAGAGATAATGGAGATAGATGAACCTAAGCTATTTCAAGGACCACTAAACTTTGATTCTCTCTCTCCAGTCTAGACAATAAAAATAGCATCTTTTGCTCAAGCCAAGGCAAAAGAAAAACTTCTGAAGTCTCACATGGAAGACTGCAAGCTGTTAGAGATTGCTTTTGGTATGCTAGAAAAGATCATGCCATATTTTTAAAAGGATCATTCGTCCTCACCATCTGGTAATTTGAAATCTCTGGTAAACTCTATTAGCACTCATTTTGATTATTTAGAGAAATCGGTAGAAGAAAAGGTCTAGAAAGAGTTTCTAGGAAAAAGATTCACTAAAGTATAGAGACTCATTACTAATGATAGGAGGACCCTAGATATTGGGATAAAGAGACTTGAAAATGCTCTTAAAGATGGTGAGGACATCTACAAATTTTGTCTATCTTGGCCCAAAGTGACAGAGGATATTGAAAAGAAGGTGAAAGAACAAGAAGGTAAATTGTCAAGTTTATCTCAAAATTTTGATCCCCTCACTACATCCTTAATGAATCAAGAATGTTGGGCCATAGTCATCATAAATGAAATAAAGAGGCTAAACAAAGAAAAGAAAGATATAACAAATAGGATGAGTGAACACAGAGGGATAATTATCCCTAAGTTAGAGGCAATGCATGAGGCCTTGTTAGATGCCCAGACCATAGCCCAGACCAGTGATCCGGGTGATTTAAAAAGGGCAGAAGCATATGCATTTTTGTTGAGTGGTCACATCTCAATTTTGGACAAGAAGAAGCAAAGTTGGGCCACAGAGTTTGTACAGTTGAAGGCCACTTTTGTGGATATACTCAAGTATATGTAAGTATAACATGTATATATACTTATGTGACCATGTATAGAATATTTTTTACAAATTTTTGGTATGCAGACCCCACCCTTTGCCATTGATGTCAAAGGGAGAGTAAAGAGTAGTGAAAAATGTGGAATCCAGCTAAGGGGGAGTTCCGGTATAACAGTGCAAAAAATAGAGCATCAGCCAAGGGGGAGTTTACTGTGACACTTAGCCATTTTTCACTAAGTGTTGCCGTCAATGCCAAAGGGGGAGATTGTTGGCAAGAGACAATATGTGGCTTCATGAGTATTGTCATTAATAGAAACAAAGTCTATCCCATAGATCCACAGCACATAGTATGCCTATACCAGAAGTTAGATTGAAGATTGTTTTGGTCTGGTGAACAAGAACAAAGCATGCAACAAGGTCTAACAATTAGGTCCGAATCTCTCAGATGGTGTGACTTAGCAAGTTACAGACTTGGAAATGTCAAGAGGAGTATCATTACTACTATATTCCATAGATTGAGCCTCCGGTGATAAAACATGAAAAGATATGAGCATTTGAGTGTTGGGTTCTAGATAGGCAGAGTAGACTAAGGAAGAACTGATCGGTAGAGTATCAGACTTCAATTTGGATGAGTGATTGATGTTGATCAAGCTATTTGAGGGGTCATACATGGTTGGCTAACATGATTGATGACTTCAATGCCTATGTTTTTGATATGCATCTCAAATCAAGCATGGATTCAACCGACAGATCAGTAACTTGTAAATATATTGAGTATTCAGGTTGCTGACTAGAAATTTATTGAAATCCTTGGTGTGGATATATATACCAGATGGATTCCAGTATGAAGGTGAGTGTCCATATAGATATGATAATATAAAGTGTGAAGGTAGGAAAGTAGCAATACAATTTTGGTATGTGACAGAGCAGCAGCACTAGAGTAGAGGAAGAATGAAGTGCATTAGATCAGTATATTGTGCCTAACTGGAACTAAACTCTAGCATTTGTAGATGGCTCTCATCAGTTCAAACACTTGGTTACCTTCTATAAGTTCTATAGATAATGAGTCTCTTTTAAGTAGTGTGCCTCCTGTGAGCAGTGTGCTCGAGTAGTGAGCCCTAATTGGCAAGTGACATTTTGTATTTCTTATTCTTTTAATAGAGAACACAATCTTGGGTTAGTCACCCCATGGTTTTTCCCTTAACAGGGTTTTCCACATAAAAATCCTTGTGTTATGTGTGTTGACTTTATTTCTACTCTCTTGATTATGTATGCTTATATGGTTTGATGCTGCACAAATTATAAACGAAGAAAAAGATAAAATAATAGAGATAACTAATTCACCCCCCACTCTTAGTTATCTACCTTGTTTCCAACAAACCCAACCGTTCACCATGGAGGAGGACTGTAACGTTGAAGACAATATTAGGGACACATTGCGTGAGGAGTGCATCAGTAATGGGGCAAATGAAGAAGCAAGTTCACCAAGCAATGAATATGAAGCACATCCAGTGGATGGTACAATTGGTGAAGAAGAGGTATGTATATCTATGTATTCTTTCCACTATTTTACATACTCATTGTATGATGATATAATAGAAGAAAATTAGAACATATGATGATGAAAGTGGAAAATGTGTCAACAATGAGGTGAATAAGGAGGCATGTTCACTCAATAGCGAGCAAATTTCAGATTTGTTGGCCATGGAATACAAGAGCTATGCACATGAAAATGGTCATGAACTTATGTGCCCCGCTCACATAAACTCTAACAATGATGGATATGATGAAAGTGTAATTGTTGATGCAAACACATAAATTCATTTTAGTGACACAAGGATGACTGATTGTGAAAGTTAGTATGTTCTAAATACAAAGCCATATGAGTATGTAATTTCTAATCTAAATGAGCCTATATATGAATGCTTTTCTTTTTTGGAGGATTGTTTGCATGATTCTCATGATCTGCAGTAGTGTGATATCATCCATGAGGTAGCATATGAATGTTTCAATTTTCCAGTCTGCTTGGGAAAACCTTTAGTGAATCATGATGATGAAGTAAACAATGATGGATGTTTGTTACATGGTGATGGTGTTTGTCAATTTGTGCCTGATTTTGAGATATAGTTTGATGGAATTCATGTTGGCATGAGAAGATATAGTGATATGTTTCAATGTGCCAATGGCAATGTTTATTTTCAAATTTGTAATGATAGTGCTTTTAGATTTATTGTGATATGATGAAAATAAGGTGTATGATGTTGGGATAAGGTCCCATTAACCTTGTAAATCCCAATATTGTATTAATTCCATTTATTATATGTAATTTGTAATTATCCATAAGGAGATGTACTAGTTTCATCAACAGGGGCAATTTCAGAGTCATTGGAGGTAATTACGAAGTGAAATTTACTGTTGGCAAATGTAAAAACTGATGGTAAATGAGGGTAGGCATTCCCCATAGAGAATCTACTATTTTTGGCATGTATGAAAACTATCATAATATTTGGTAAGTGAATCTATGATAGCTCCAAGTTGTCATAAGATTATGAGATTCTATGATTCATATGACGGATATATTAGTTGTATATTTGCTATATTCAGCCCCAGGCACCCATCTTGGGAAGGGTGCATGTTGGAGGTATCTATGACCATTATGATGTGTCATAAAGATGTTGTAAGATGCCATTCTTGGACATTGATGCCCAACTTTGAATGGGTCAACTTTTGACACTTGGAGGTTGCTTGTAGGTGCCATTTTGATGGTTATATGTGGAATATTTGGAGGAGAGAGAAGGTGAACACCTAGGATGAGTTGGAAAACATTTGTATAAGTATTTTCCATGTATTTATTATTGTACTATAGATTTTAGGTACTCAAGTGCCGCAGAAATGTTGTCGGGTTAAAGACGGAAGGAGAGATTGGTGGTGTTGTTGTATTGTACAATCTTTTGCAGATTAATACAAACATTGGGCCTCTTTCCTGTGTGGATTTTTTTATCCAAAAGAGTTTTCTCCACATTAAACATTGTGTCATTATGTCTTGTGTTGAGTTCTTCATGTTTATCATTTTCTCTGTAGTGGGTTTTATGTTTTATTACAATCTCCATTGTTAATAGCACACAGTTAAATATTGGTGAAATTTATTCGAATCAAATTTCCATTAGTGTTTCTTTCATTTCTAACATTTGGTATCAGATCTTGGCCAACTTTGACTCTTGGGTGGTAGTGTGGAAGCTGTAGCTGTAGTGGGAGATTTCGTTGCATTTCTTTTGTAGATCTTGTATTGTTATTATGGCTACATCCACTGCTACATCAACCTCTCAATTGGATATTGAGAGGTTAAATAGAATGGGGTATGAGTTGTGGAAGCTAAAAATGGAAGATTTGTTGGAAGAAAGAAACCAATGGCTGGATGTTCAAAAAGAGAAGAAACTTGATGATGTCTGTTTGGATAAGTGGGCAAAACTGGATAAGAAGACATGAGGAACCATCCGTTTATGTCTGTCATATTCTATCTTGTTGAATGTCACAAAGGAAGAGATTGCGCACAAGTGGTTGAAATGGTTGGATGAGATCTATCAAGCCAAGAGTATGGTAAATAAACTCTATTTAAAAATGAATCTATTTTCTTTGAAAATGAAAGAGGGTGAGTTGGTTGCAGAGCATTTAAATTCTTTTAATTTGTTAATGAGTCAGCTTGCTTCAATAAATGTTGAAGTTGATGAGGAAGATAAATGTATCTTGCTTCTTTGTTCTTTACCTGAATCATGGGAAAATGTCATTTTGGCTATCACTACTAACCTCATAGATCCAAAGTTGGATTCTCTTGTTACAATTTTATTGGGACATGAATTGAGGAAGAAGAGTTTGGATAGTTAAGTTGATGCTCTCAGTATCAGGGGAAGGTCTAAGGAAAGGGGACCTAAAGGAGATTAGAAAGGGGCTAAGGACAAGTCCAAGGGCTAGTCTAAGACTCATGGTAAACAGAACAGAGTTAAGTGTTGGAACTACAGTAAAAGGGGACATGTGAAGGAGTGCAGAAATCCCAAGAAATAGTAGGAGAGTGCTTTAGATAAGTCCTCGAATGCAAGTGAAGATGTTTTACTTTCTGCATTTAATCTTGTTTCTAATGATCACTGGATGGTTGATTTAGGATGCTTGTTTCATATGACCCCACATAAGGAATGGTTCTCCACATATGAAGAATATGATGGAGGTAATATCTACCTTGGTGACAACTTTTCATATCTGATTGTCGAGAAAGGAAAGGTATTGTTGTGTTTTAGTGATGGGAGGATTAAAACCCTCCCTCATGTTTTGCATGTTCCTAGATTAGCTAGAAATCTGATTTTAGTTTCAAAGTTGAATGATTTGGGAATGCATGTGACATTTGACAAGCATGGATGCAAACTGGTGAGAGGAAACTTGGTGGTAGTGATAGGGAAGAGACTCAAGAACTTGTTTAAGCTTGAAGCCACTATAGTTTGTAATGCTTCTTATGTTTTTGAGGCTTCTAAGAACACTTGTATGTTGTGACACTATAGATTGGGCCACATAAGCAATAATGTATTAAAAACTATTAAGAATAAAGAATTGTTGAATGGTTTCTCTTATTCTAATGAGCACATTGATCTTTGTGAGCATTATGTGTTTGGTAAACAAAACAAAAAATCATTTCCTTCAAGAAGCAATAGAGTAAAAGAGAAATTAGAAATTATTCATATGGATGTGTTTGGACATGTGGATAATGAATCTATTAGAAAATCTCATTATTTTATCATCTTCATTGATGATGTATCTAGATATACATAGATTTATTTTATGAAACATAAATCTAAAGTCTTCGCTAAGTTTAAGGAATTCAAAGTCTTAGTAGAGAACCAATCAAGTTTAAAGATAAAAATATTAAGATCTAACAATGGAGGGGAATATTTCTCTAAGAAATTTGATGATTTTTGCAAGCATGCAGGTATAATCAGACAAAAGACAACTTCATATACACCACAACAGAATGATGTTGTAGAAAGGATGAACTGAACAATTATGGAAAGAGCCAGAAGTATGCTTAGTGATGCACAGTTGGATAAATTCTTTTGGGTAGAGGTTGTGTGTACTTCTTGATACTTGATAAATAAATATCCTTGTAAGGCTCTTGATTCGACACCTTATGAAGTGTGGACAGGTAAGAAACCTTATGTTTCACATTTAATGGTTTTTAGATGTGAGGTTTTTGTTCATGTACCTAAGGAAAAGTGATCTAAGTTGGATCCAAAGGCTGAGAAGTGTACATTCATTGGATACGGTGATAATGTCAAAGGTTATAAGCTTTGGAATCCACTAATCTACAAGATTATCTTTTTTAGAGATGTTATTTTTAGGGAACTTAGAGTTATTTTTGAACCATAGGAACCAAAAGAAAAATTAAAAAAAAGGCAAAGACAATGCACTTTGATTTAGAGCAGCAAAATATACCCCAAGAAGAGCAAAATGATCGATTGGGGGGTGAAGAAGAAGAAGAAGATTCAAGTAGTTCTGATGAAGATGAGTATGTTGTTATAGAAGAAGTTGTTGTATATGATCATGTAAAAGAATGAGTAGAGTCTCTTACTCCACCCTTGAGGAGATCCATAAGTCAATGGAATCCAGTTGATAGGTATAGCCCACTAGATTTCTATTTTGTATATGCTTTATTGAGTACTAATGATGAACCTAGATCCTACAAGGAAGCTATTTCTGTAGATGATAGTGAGTCTTGGCAGTTATCCATGCAGGAAGAGATGATGGCTTTAGACTCTTGTAACACTTGGGATCTTGTTCATTTTCCCAGAAGAAGAAAGGACATAGGATGTAAGTGGGTCTTCAAGAAGAAGTTTGGAACAAATGGGCCATTGGAGAAGTACAAGGCTAGACTGGTAGCCAAGGGCTACTCCCAAAGAGAGGGAGTTGATTTTGGTGAGATATTCTCTCCTATTGCTAAATTGACTTCTATTAGATTTCTCTTATCCATTGTTGTATCTTATGATTGGGAGATTGAGCAAATAGATGTTAAGACTGTGTTCCTACATGGAAGAAATTTATATGCAACGGCCTACATGTTTTGAGGTAAAAGGAAAATAACATTAGGTTTTTAGGTTAATTAGGTTTCTTTATGGTCTAAAACAGTCCCCCATAATGTGGTATCAAAATTTTCACTCATTTGTTTTAAAATTGGGTTTTGTTAGAAGCGAGGAGGATCACTATGTTTACATTTATTGTGTTGATGATTCTATACTAGTTATTGCTTTGTATGTTGATGACTTTTGCAAGTATGGGCCTAACTGGTGTTGTCATTGATGTCAACATACTCCTGTTGCATTGATGTCAAGGATTGGATGAGTTGTGTGCTGAGGATATTGAGAAAATTAGTCCTATTAGAAATAGAGAAGATCAGTGAAGCTAGTGAAGCTCTATGAAGTGAAGGTCCCAACTAGATGAAGATCAGAGAATACGCTTCAAAGGGTTTGTACATATGTGTCAAAAGATGATCCAGTTAAGTTTTGAGAGGTCTACATGAAAATATGGAGGAGTTATGGCCATGAGAGTAAAACCAGGTTTGATAACTGTTTAGAGGTGACAGAGTGACACAAATAGGTCTAGTGAGATCCAAAAATACAATATCATGTTCTGCAGATCTAGTGGCATGTTTGGGAGGCTAATGTGAATTGACAACTCAATTGGTTCATGGTTTAGAGGTCCACAAGCAATCCTTCTGATGTGACAGTGATGGGTGACTACGTTCTTGAGGTTCTGGATGAAGATACAAATGATTATAGTAAGCAGAAGTAGTACAGATGTTCTTGGTGATTTAAGCAAGCTTGTGGGGGTTTCTAGATTGTGTCTAGTTTGTGTTGGTGGTGTACATTGAAGATAGAGCTCATAGTTGAATACTTACCTTTGGGTGATAGTGTTCTTCCTAGTCTTGGCTGACTGGATGATTTGCACATGTTATGGATGATCTTGAAGATGTTTTATGAGGCATGGCATGTTCCTCGAAGAAGATTGAAGTCCCAGCTATGTGTGGTCGATAGTGTAGTAATACACATGAAGTTTTTGTAATAAGTCAATTTGTATTTTTGTACTTGCTCTATAATAAAATAAGTGTATGTTGTTCTGACTTTGATGATCATTCCAAAGTTGATGTCATGTATAAATAAGAGTTGCAAAATCATTCAAATGTGTCCTTATGGTTATGATGAGAAGGTGGTAGTGAAGAGGAGTGAAAAGTAGAGCAGAGGTGTTGAGCTTAAATGGAACTGACTCAAGCATGGTGAAGATGCTAATCTCCAGTTCAAGTATGTAATACTTATATTCTTCTATAGACATTCTATCTCATGTAGGCAGTGGGCCTCTTATGAGCAGCGTGCTCAGGCAGTGAGCCCTAACTGGCAAGTGTCATTTTATTCATCTTATTCTTTTAATAGAGAATACAATCTTGGGTTAGTCACCCCGTGGTTTTTCCCTTAACCAAGTTTTCCATGTTAAATTCTTGGTGTTATATGTGTTGAATTTGTTTCTACTCTTGAATTATTGCATTATGCTTTCATGATTGAATCTTTGATATGATGTTGAAATATAAGAAGGTTTAAAGTGAATAAGGAATAGGATTTTGGTGACAACTGATTCACCCCCCTCTTAGTTGCCTTTCCTAAATCCAACGATTGACATTAGAGCTAAGTTCCTCTAGAAGAAGCTTAACTACTTGAGGAGATCTAGGATGTTGACCTACAAGAAGGATAGTCCAAGGTTTGATGGAACAAATTTTGCTACCTGGAAGAGCCACATGGAATGCCACTTACAATGCATGGGAGATCAGTATTGGAACATAACCACAACTAAATATGTTCCCCCAAAGAATGGTCCAACAACTATAGATGAATTCAGAGATACAAACAATAATCTTTGAGCTAAAGAAGCCCTACTGAGTGCCTTGTCTAATTCAGAGCTGACAAATGTTATGGGATTGAAGACTGCTTGTGAAATTTGGACAAAGTTGGAAAATATTTATGAAGGAGATAAATATGTTAACTATGCCAAGTTGTAAATTCTAAAAGGAAAGTTTGAAAACTTGAAGATGAGTGAAGATGAGAATATCACTTTATATATGTAAAAAGTAAATGAGCTTGTATGTGCCATTAGATGTGCTAGTGGAATATTGGATGAAGATGAGATTGTTGCTAAAGTTCTTAGATCTTTACCTCCTGCTTACAAACACAAAGTTGCTTCTATTGAGGAAATCAGATCTTTAACAACTATTACAAGGGATCAATTGGTTGGTAATATATCTGCATTTGAGTTGGCTAAGTTTGGTGATGCACTTCCCAGGACTGAATCTACATTCAAAGCTAGTGCCTCTACAAAAGGGAAACAAAGATATGATCCAAGAGAAAGTTCCTCAAGGAAATCAACTTGGTATGATAAAGCAAGGAAAGATTTGGAAGAGGATGAATTAGAAGCTGAACAACTTGAAGCCATCATTGTAAAGAGACTACCAAGAGGATCTGACAAGTATGAAGGAAAATTACCTGTCAAATGCTTTGCCTGCAATAAGATTAGTCATTTTGCCTCAAGCTGTTCTGAAAGGTTTTCAAGGCCAAACCCTAATAGATCAAAGTTTTAGAAGAAGTGTTACTATGTTCAAGAAGATGATGATGGAGTAATAGATGATGAATCTAAGATAGGAAACAAACCCAGAAGTGACAGGGTGTTTATTGCCATCAAAGAAGAAGATCCAATGCCTATTGAATATGCCAATCATAAGATGATAGAAAGCACTTTGGCTTCTCAGGTTGAAGGAAAGGATGAATGGGTTATTGATAGTGGATGCTCTCACCATATGACTGGTTACAAGAGTAAGTTCTTAAGCTTGGAAAGATATGAAGGTGGAGTTGTAAAGTTTGGAGATAATTTTGCTGGCAGAATGAGAGGCAAAGGAACATTTATTTTGATGGAAAGAACAAAACTAGTGATGTTTTGTATGTTGAAGGTCTAAAGCATAATCTTCTTAGTGTTGGATAGTTGGTGGATAAAGGCTATGATCTCCGATTCAAAAATGGAAAATGCAAGATTTTTGAAAGCTCTGGAACTAAGATTACATCTGGTACACAGACAAAAGGTAACATCTTCCAATTGGTTGGTACTAGTAAAAGTTGCTTATTTGTTCAAATTGATCATAGTTGGTTGTGGCATAGGAGAATGTGTCATGTGAATTTTGATAATATCATCAAGATAAGTAACACTCAGGCTGTAAGAGATCTTCCAAGACTGGTGAAACCTACTAATAGTTTGTGCAAAGAATGTTAGTTGGGTAAGCAGAATAGAGTCACATTCAAAATTAAGGAACAATCTTCAACTAGATTGTTAGACTTGGTGCACACTGATCTCTATGGTTTAGCAAGAATCAGGAGTCTGCAAGGAGATAGGTATTTCATGTTGCTGATTGATGAGCACTCCTGAATGATGTGGGTGACTTTCCTGAAAGAGAAATCTGAAGCACTTGAAAAGTTCAAAATATTCAAGGCTATGGTAGAAAATGAAACTAGCATAAACATAAAATGCCTTGGCTCTGATAGAGGTGGAGAATTCACATCTGGTGAGTTCATAACATTTTGTGAGAGACATGGGATAAAGAAATAGTTATCTACTCCAAGGACTCCACAATAGAATGAAGTACTGGAGAGAAAGAACCAGACCATCCAGGAAGCATCTAGGACCATGATGATGGAAGAAAATGTTCCACAGATATATTGGAGAGAAGTTGTAAGCACTGTTGTCTATACTCTTAATCAGGTACAAATCAGAGGTAATACTAGTAAGACCCCTTATGAACTTTGGTTTGGCATCACTCCTACTTTGAAGTATTTCAGAGTCTTTGGTAGTAAATGCTATATCAAAAGAGATGAAGACCTTGGTAAGCTTGATGCTAGAAGTGATGAAGGAATATTCTTGGGATATTCTACTCAAAGCAAAGCATATCGGTGTTATAACAAAAGATTGAGAAAGACTATAGAAAGTACAAATGTGAAGGTTGATGAAGGCATGGAAAGTCCCTCAAGATATTATGAGTATGAATCATATGATCAAAATGATGTCTCAAACTAAGGAGAACAAGTCCCAACTCTAGTTCGGATTCAGACTGATCTTGAGAATCTTGAAATACAAGAAGAAGAGACAAGTTTGGATGAACCTATCCAAGAAGTACAAGAGAATCCCAAAACTCCTAGGTATGTAAGACTGAATCATTTTGTAGATCAGATCATAGGAGATATAAGCAAAGGTGTTCAAATAATAAGAAAAATTGCTCAAGATTTAGTAAAGTATTATTTGATTTCAAAGATTGAACCAAAAATAGTAAGTGAAGCATGCAATGATGAAAGCTATGTTAAAGCAATGGAGGAAGAATTGATGTAGATTGAAAAGAATCACACTTGAGATCTTGTTCCTAGACCTAAGGACAAAAATGTGATTGGGATTAAGTGGGTCTTCCAGAATAAACTGAATGAAGATGGTGAAGTAGTAAGAAACAAAGCTAGATTGGTCTGTAAGGGTTATTCTCAAGTAGAAGGAGTTGACTTTGAAGAAACTTTTGCTCTGGTGGCAAGAATTGAAGCAGTCAAATTATTTCTTGCTTTTGTTGCCTTCAGAGATTTCAAGGTGTATCAGATGGATGTCAACTCTTCTTTCCTAAATGGTGATTTGGAAGAATAGGTATACATTGAGCAACTAGATGGATTTCAATTATCTGATCATGGAGATATGGTCTGCAAGATGAAGAAGGAATTGTATGGACTCAAACAAGCCCTAAGATCTTGGTATGAAAGATTGGACAAACATCTTTTGAAGATTGGCTTCAACAAAGGTACTATTGATAGTAATCTGTATTTTAAGATTGATCATGAAAATATCTCGATTGTTGAAGTATTTGTTGATGATATCATTTTTGGAGGGAAAGATATTATGTGCAAGACTTTTGCAAATCAAATGCAAAGTGAATTTGAGATGTCTATGTTTGGGGAAATGAATTTCTTCTTGGGTCTGCAAATCACTCAAAGAAAGAAAGGAATCTTCATATCACAGATCAAATATGTGAAAAAATTGCTAAAGAAATTTGGGATGGAAGATTCAAAGGCAATGTATACTCCCATGGCAACCAGATGTAAGCTAAGTAAAGATGATGAATCCCCTAAGGCTGATCAGAAAAAATATAGGTCAATGATTGGAGGGCTGCTCTACCTTACTCAAACTAGACCTGATATTATGAATGTTATTGGTCTTGTTTCCAGATTCCACACTAATCCTAGAGAGTCTCATGTCATGGCAATCAAGAGAACTCTTAGATATCTGAAGGGAACAATTGAGTATGGATTATGGTATCATAAGGATCACAATTTCTCTCTTCATGCATATATAGGTGTTGATTAGGTAGGAGATGTGGATGATCGGAAGAGTACTAGTGGTGGTGCATTATTTTTGGGAAAAAGGTTGGTTTCTTGGATAAGCAAGAAACAAGAGGCAATATCTCTATCCACTACAGAAGCAGAGTATATCACAGCAATAGGTAGTTGCACTCAAGTATTATTGATGAAGCAAATGCTAAGAGATATCAGAGTAGAGTATGATAAACCTATCACAATCTTCTGTGATAATTCAAGTGCAATAAACATATCAAAAAATCCGGTGTTGCATTCAAAGACAAAACATATATCCACCAAGTTCCACTTTTTGAGAGAGCAAGTGAACAAGAATGAACTTAGATTGCAGTTTATGCCCTCAAAGGATCATATTGCAGACATTTTTACTAAACCTCTACCTAAGGACTCTTTTGAATATCTCAGGGAGAAGTTAGAGGTTATTACCCCTCTAGTTCTGAATTAAGGTGCACTGATGTGCATTAGTCTAGTGGATCCCACAGTCATATCTTGTGATCCAGATTGATGTTAGGAGGCAGCTACTTAGGGGGAGCATTTTGTATGATTCTGAAGTATGAGAAGTAGTTGCAAGTATGTGTCCTTTGCCATTAATGTCAAAGGGGGAGAGAACACATGTGAAAAAAAAATATGAAAACAAAAAGTGGTTGTTGATCAAAGGGGGGGTAGTAAAGGAAGAGAAGACATGTGAATGGTTGTTGTTGATAGGGGGAGCTATGTCAGTCAGTGAGGAGAAGTTCTTATCTTGATGGTTAAGAGTTTTTCACATTATATGTTGCCATCAATGACAAAGGGGGAGATCTTGCAAGTATGGGCCTAATCGGTGTTGTCATTGATGTCAACATATTCCTGTTGCATTGATGTCAAGGATTGGATGAGTTATGTGCTGAGGATATTGAGAAAATTAGTCATATCAGAAATAGAGAATATCAGTGAAGACAGTGAAGCTCTATTAAGTGAAGGTCCAAACTAGATGAAGATCAGAGAATGTGCTTCAAAGGGTTTGTAGATATGTGTCTGAAGATGATCCAATTAAGATTTGAGAGGTCCACATGAAAATATGGAGTTATGGCCATGAGAGTAAAACTAGTTCTGGCAACTGTTCAGACATGACAAAGTGACACAAATAGGTCCGGTGAGATCTGAAAATACAATATCATGTTCTGTGGATCTGGTAGCATGTTTGAGAGGCTAATGTGAATTGACAACTCAATTGGTTCATGGTTTGGAGGTGCACAATGGTGCAGGAGCACCCCTACAAGATAGGATATAGGTTCATTGTCCGCATGTCAGGACATTAGTCTATTTTTAGCATGTTTGATTTCATAATGTAATAAGGTCCATTGGACCAATGCATATGTATTAGATCAGCCTAGGAGAGTGTGCAGGCAGTTAGAGTTCGTGATCAAGTAGTATGAGCTGTCCTCTCCCAGCCGCTTGGAAGCTCCCAGCCACTGGGAACCGAGTTGGTAGTACTCGTAGGATATTGCTATAAATAACTTAGATCAGTTAGGGTTAGATATCATATCATATCAGAGGTAGTAGTTATGTTATGTTGTACTGGTGATTGAGTGAGATCTAGAGATCAGTTTAGACATTGTGAAACATTGTTGTAGGAACAGGACGTTTGTGTTTCATCTAAATAAGATCTCATCAATTGCATTATCTGGTTTATCCGTTGTTTATGTTTTGATTTCCGTTCTGATTATAAGTTCATGGATTCTTTCAACCCTTCCACCGGTTGATTCTGTGAATCGGTGGAATGGTCATGCATGTTAGTTTAGGTTGTATTTTAGTTTTCTGTTTATGCATTTCATTGTTTGAGAGATCAGTTGGTAGCATGCTATGAATCAACCTAGCATCCTCATGTGCTAGGGTTTAGGAAGATAAACTGTTAAGTTTTGATCTGAAGGTGATCTAGCCCGATCATCATGTTTTCTTTGTGAAATTGTGCGGTTCTGTGAGTTTACATGCAGCTGATGGATATACAGGGATCTGCATGTGCTTTTCTAGCTGGAGTGAATCGCATCGACATCTATGAGTATATCACTATCCGGATCGGGTTATGAAGCTGACGAAGACTGTATGTTTCAAGTGCATCAGGATGATATAGGTTGGATATATACTCAGTGTGTATATCATCGTCAGGATCATCTTTCGTGTGTACCCATCATCTGCATATCGCTATCGTATGCGGGAGGAAAAATCATTTTTTTGGCTAAGGACCGGAGAGGTCATCATCAGGATATTAAGAGATCACCCGGATATTCATTATCATGTTGCAGAGGATATAAGTGTCTTATATCCTGTTGACATCATCATCAGGTGCATGTGACGTCATCGTCATCAGGATATTGCGAATATCACCCTATGCAAGTTTATCCTGCTGTCGCTAAGTGTTTTGGCATCGGCGTAAGTCATCGGCATAAAGTTTGGGTAACATCATCAGGATGTTTCAATATGACCGGATAAGTCATATCATGATGCTGTTGTTTGAGTAGTCAGATATCGGGGTGATGTAAGCATTGAAGGAAAGGTGCTTGAAGTTGTCGTCATCAGGATATATGGAGGGAACCGGATATTTTATATCCTGCTGATGAAAGTGATGCTAAACATCATGATGAAGAAGATAGAGTTTGGCGGTAAGATGAACAGTGAACATTAGGAGGATGTTTGCGCTTGCCGAATATGATGATGCTACTGACAGGCGAAAGGCGAAAGGCGATAAGGAAGTGAACAGTAGTTAGCAGGAGGATATTTCATGCCTCTTCGAAATATGATGATGCTGTCTGAGTTAGCAAGAAATATGATGATGATGATAAGCCGATAGGATTTTAACATGCTGGTTGTGTTAATGACTCCTCCTTTCCACTTGTAAGCTTCTGTTGTGTTTACCTCTGCATCGTAGTGGTATCAGAACAAAGGAAGGATCTTCTGGAAAAGATCAGGATATAGTAGAATGTCAGGTGATGAAGGAACATCTGAGATGCCGGCAAGGATGACCAACGTTGAGTTGGCAGTTCTGGTAAACAAACAGATTGCAGAGAGCAAGGCCGTGAAGGCTCAGAATCAGGAATTGAAGGATGAGTTAGCAAAGTTGAGGAGTAGAGTAGGTTCTGGTAGAGAAGAAGATAGGGAAGAAGAAGAGATCCCTAGTTGGAAAGAGGAGGTCGTTCCTACAGACTAGAGACCACTGTTGAACGCCCTCAAGGCCATGGAGAGGAGAACCATGGATGTGAAACTGGATTTGCCAGTGTTTACAGGAAAGATGGAACCTGATTCAGTGATGGAGTGGATAGACTCCTTGAACAATTTCTTTGAAACAGAGGAGATACCAGAACAACAGAGGGTGAAAATAGCCCAGTCCAAAATGAAAGAAGCTGCCTTGACATGGTGGAATTTCATCCAAGATGATAGAGTACAGGAAGGAAAGCGTAGAGTCGCTACATGGAAGAAGATGATGGCATTAGTAAAGGAAGCTTATGTCCCATTGGATTACAGTATCCAATTACACAAGAGGAAGCAAAACCTGAAGCAGAAGGAGCTAGATGTCAGCTCATATACAGAAGAATTCATGAAACTTTGTATGAAAACAAAGGTAAAGGAAAGTGAAGAAGAGAAGGTAGCCAGATACCTTAATGGATTGAGGTTCAACATTCAGGAAGATTTAAGTCTGCATAATCCAGATACAGTTCAGAAATGCTTTCAGTTGGCATTGAAAGTGGAAGAGAAGTTAAAGAGAAAACAAGAACAACACAATAGAGGAAGAGGAAGACAACAAAGGGGTGGAAGAGGTCCTTTTAGAGGTAGAGGACATGGACATGGATATCAAGGAGAATCCAGTCATGACAATAGTAAGGGAAACAATAGTCAGAACCAGAGGGAAAATTATAGTCAGCAAGGAAACTTCAGAGGTAGAAGACCTTTCAGAGGAAGATCCCAGGGCAGAGGATCCATCAGATGTTATAACTATAACAAAGAAAGCCATATAGCCAGCAGATGTCCAGAAAAGGCCACAAGCTCAATAGGAGAAAGGAGAACAAATCTGATCCAAGAACCTGATAATCAAAGTATGACAGGCTCTACTTCTTTTCAGAGTGTGAATGCTCCTGATAATTATGGATACCCAGAAAGTGGAGAGTCTCTAATGATGAGAAGAACACTGACTACCATGAAGGTACCTGACAAAGAATCCCCTCAAAGAAAGTCTCTTTTCAGGACTATTTGCAAAGCAGGAGGTAAGGCATGTAAAGTTTTGATTGATTCTGGTTCTACTGAAAATTTTGTGTCTGAAGAAATGGTGACAAAGCTTAAGCTTAAGAGATTGCCTCACCCCTCCCCATATAAAGTCTCATGGATTACCCAAGGTCAGCAGACAACTGTAGAAGAGCAGGCTTGGGTAGAATTTCAGATTGGAGCATATAAGGATAAGTTGTTGTTTGATATTACCACGATGGATGCTTGCAATCTTTTATTTGGTAGACCATGGCAGTATGATTTGAAGGCACAACATGATGGTGTTAGAAACATCTATACAATCACTAAAGATGGTAAGGATATAAAGTTACTACCATTGATGGAGAAGGAGGAGAAATCTAGAGGAAAAGAGGTGAAGGTAATGCTGATGGAAGGTAAACAGTTCATGAAAGAAGTAGCAGCAGAAGGTGCAGTTGCATATGCCCTAATCCCATGTATGAGGGTGAATAAAGAACAGCAGCAAGAAGTCAAGGAAGAGAAGAAGCAAAGGTTCATAGACCCAGCTATCCAAGAGCTATTGGATAAGTACAAAGGTATCATCTCAGAGGGAATGCCAAGATCCCTACCACCTGTCAGAGATATTAGTCACTGCATAGACTTAATTCCAGGGTCAACACTTCCAAACAAAGCAGCCTATAAGCTCACTCCAGAACAGAATGCAGAAGTAGCCAGACAAATTGAAGAATTATTGGATTCAGGTCTGATTGGGAAAAGTTTAAGTCCATGTGCAGTACCAGCTGTACTAGCACCAAAGAAGGAAGGTACTTGGAGGCTTTGCACAGATTCCAGAGCTATTAACAAGATCACAATCAAGTATAGGTTTCCAATCCCTAGGATAGGGGATTTACTTGACTGTTTGGGAAGTGCTAAGTATTTTACAAAAATAGATCTAAAGAGTGGATATCATCAGATCAGGATTAGGCCAGGAGATGAATGGAAAACAGCATTCAAAACTAATGAAGGGTTATATGAGTGGAAGGTTATGCCTTTTGGTTTACCTAATGCACCTAGTACTTTTATGAGGTTGATGAATGAGGTTTTGAAAGAGTTCATTGGTAAGTTTGTCATAGTATATCTAGATGACATTCTGATTTTCAGCAACACAAAAGAAGAACATCTCAGACACATAGATTTGGTTCTTAAGAGGTTACATGAAGAGCAGCTGATGATAAATTTAGACAAGTGTTTGTTCATGCAAGAGGAGATCACATATTTGGGTTTTGTCATTTCACAAGGAAAGTTACAAATGGATAAGGAGAAGGTAAGTGCCATATTGTCTTGGCCAACCCCAAAGACTATGAATGATGTCAGAAGTTTCCATGGGTTAGCAACCTTCTACAGGAAGTTTATAAGAGGGTTTAGTCATATTTGTGCACCCATGCTTGATACCATCAAAGGAGGACAGAAGTGCAGATTTGTTTGGACTCAAGGAGCAGATGATTCTTTTGAAACATTGAAGAAGAAGGTGGCACAGCAGCCAGTCCTTGCACTTCCAGACTTTAACAAAATCTTTCAGGTGGAATGTGATGCCAGTCACATGGCCATTGGAGCAGTACTCAGCCAAGAAGGTAGACCTATTGCATTTTTCAGTGAGAAGCTCAATGATGCTAAAAAGAGGTATTCCTCATATGATCTGGAAATGTATGCTTTAGTCCAGTCACTCAAGAAATGGAGGCATTACTTGATGCCAAAGGAATTCATAGTATTCACAGATAACCAGGCTCTGAGTTTCATAAACAGCCAGGAAAAGCTGAACCACAGACACATGAAATGGGTAGAAACCTTACAAGTGTTTACTTTTACATTGAAGCATAAGAAAGGAGTCAAGAATAAAGTTGCAGATGCTTTGAGCAGGAGAGTTCTAACAGTCAACCAGATTCAGTTAGAAAGTGTTGGCATTGATTCACTAAAGACCATGTATGAGACTGATGAAGATTTTGGGGAGATATATCATGTATGTACTTCTTTTGGAGAGAAATATCATGCTGAATTCTCTGAATTTTTGATTCAGGATGGATTGTTGTTCAAAGGTGGACAGTTATGTATTCCAAGGTGTTCTATGAGGTTAAACATCATTAAGGAGAAACATTGTGGAGCTATGGCAGGTCATTTTGGTCTAGATAAGACTCTTGATCTTGTCCGAAGACATTACTTTTGGCCTAAGTTACAATCAGATGTCAGAAAGTTTGTAGAGACATGTGTGATATGTCAGAAAGCTAAAGGCAAGTCGACTAATGCAGGTTTATATCAGCCCTTACCCATTCCTTCCAGACCATGGGAAAGCATAAGTATGGATTTTGTCTTGGGTTTACCAAGGACAAGGAAAGGGTTTGACAGTGTTTTTGTTGTAGTGGATAGATTCAGCAAAATGGCACATTTCTTGCCATGCAAAACCACTGCTGATGCTTCATACATTGCAGATTTATTTTTCAGGGAGATTGTCAGAATCCATGGATTGCCATTGAGTATAGTGTCAGATAGGGATGTGAAGTTTATTGGTCACTTCTGGAGAACTCTTTGGAAGAAACTTGGAACAAATTTGTCTTTTTCCTCTGTATATCATCCTCAAACGGATGGATAGACTGAAGTAGTGAACCGTTCCTTAGGAAATTTGCTTAGATGTTTGACAAAACAACATGGAGAAAAGTGGGATAATATTCTATCTCAAGCTGAATTTTCATATAATGATACTGTCAATAGGAGCACAGGGAAATCACCTTTCCAGATAGTTTATGGTATGTATCCAAGAGGAATTTTGGAATTGAGAGATCTACCTACAGTAGACCCTGTTAGTGCCGAAGGAGAAGCTTTTGCAGAAGCCATCAAAGAGGTTCATGATCAAGTCAAGACCCAACTGCAGCAAACCACCTTGAAGTATAAGGAATATGCTGATAAAAAGAAGAAGGATGTACAGTTTGATGTTGGAGATTTGGTATGGGTTCATTTGAAGAAGGATAGACTTCCTAAGGGAAAATATACTAAACTCATGCAGAGAAAAGTTGGACCATGTCAGATCTTGCACAAGCATGGACAGAATGCTTATGAGATACAACTCCCCCCTGATCTTGGTTTGTCCCCTATATTCAATGTATGTGATTTAACTCCATACAAGTCTAATCCAGATGCAGATCAGGATCTCCTACAGGATACAGTCGATGATGACATTCCCAAGCATGATCCTCCACAGTTGCAGAAGGTTTTGGACACCAGAGTGGTCAAACAGACTCGGAACAAACAGTACTTGGAGTATCTAGTCTCTTGGAAGGGAAAACCTAATTCTGAAGCAGTCTAGATGACTGAAGAGCAGATCCAGAAACATGGTGCAGATCTTCATACTCTCATCTCAAGTGGACTTGAGATTTCTTCTTCTGGGGAGTATGGTGCAGGAGCACCCCTACAAGATAGGATATAGGTTCATTGTCCGCATGTCAGGACATCAGTCTATTTTTAGCATGTTTGATTTCATAATGTAATAAGGTCCATTGGACCAATGCATATGTATTAGATCAGCCTAGGAGAGTGTGCAGGCAGTTAGAGTTCGTGATCAGGTAGTATGAGCTGTCCTCTCCCAGCCGCTTGGAAGCTCCCAGCCGCTGGGAATCGAGTTGGTAGTACTCGTAGGATATTGCTATAAATAACTCAGATCAGTTAGGGTTAGATATCATATCATATCAGAGGTAGTAGTTATGTTATGTTGTACTGGTGATTGAGTGAGATCCAGAGATCAGTTCAGACATTGTGAAACATTGTTGTAGGAACAGGACGTTTGTGTTTCATCTAAATAAGATCTCATCAATTGCATTATCTGGTTTATCCGCTGTTTATGTTTTGATTTCCGTTCTGATTACAAGTTGATGGATTCTTTCAACCCTTCCACCAGTTGATTCTGTGAATCGGTGGAATGGTCATGCATGTTAGTTTAGGTTGTATTTTAGTTTTCTATTTATGCATTTCATTGTTTGAGAGATCAGTTGGTAGCATGCTATGAATCAACTAGCATCCTCATGTGCTAGGGTTTAGGAAGATAAACTGTTAAGTTTTGATCTGAAGGTGATCTGGCCCGATCATCATGTTTTCTTTGTGAAATTGTGCGGTTCTGTGAGTTTACATGCAGCTGACAGATATACAGGGATTTGCATGTGCTTTTCCAGCTGGAGTGAATCGCATCGACATCTGTGAGTATATCGCTATCCGGATCGGGTTATGAAGCTGACAAAGACTATATGTTTCAAGTGCATTAGGATGATATAGGTTGGATATATACTCAGTGTGTATATCATCGTCAGGATCATCTTTCGTGTGTACCCATCATCCGCATATCGCTATCGTATGCGGGAGGAAAAATCATTTTTTTGGCTAAGGACCGGAGAGGTCATCATCAGGATATTAAGAGATCACCCGGATATTCATTATCATGTTGCGGAGGATATAAGTGTCTTATATCCTGTTGACATCATCATCAGGTGCATTAACATCATCATCAGGTGCATGTGACGTCATCATCATCAAGATATTGCGAATATCACCCTATGCAAGTTTATCCTGCTGTCGCTAAGTGTTTTGGCATCGGCGTAAGTCATCGGCATAAAGTTTGGGTAACATCATCAGGATGTTTCAATATGACCGGATAAGTCATATCATGATGCTGTTGTTTGAGTAGTCAGATATCGGGGTGACGTAAGCATCGAAGGAAAGGTGCTTGAAGTTGTCGTCATCAGGATATATGGAGGGAACTGGATATTTTATATCCTGCTGATGAAGGTGATGCTAAACATCATGATGAAGAAGATAGAGTTTGGTGGTAAGATGAACAGTGAACATCAGGAGGATGTTTGCGCTTGCCGAATATGATGATGCTGCTGACAGGCAAAAGGCGAAAGGCGATAAGGAAGTGAACAATAGTTAGCAGGAGGATATTTCATGCCTCTTCGAAATATGATGATGTTGTCTGAGTTAGCAAGAAATATGATGATGATGATAAGCCGATAGGATTTTAACATGCTAGTTGTGTTAATGACTCCTCCTTTCCATTTGTAAGCTTCTGTTGCGTTTACCTCTGCATCACACAATAAATCCTTCTAATGTGATAGTGATGGGTGACTGTGTTCTTGAGGTTTTGAATGAATATGCAAATGATTACAGTAAGCAGAAGTGGTGTAGATGTTCTTGGTTATTTAAGCAAGCTTGTGGGGGTCTCTGTAAGAATCAAGATAGACAACTGAGATGGGGGATGAATCCATTATCCAGAACATCCTCTTATTAATCACTTAAATCCTTCTTGTAATTCAGTAGCATAATAATAAATCAATCATGGAAACATGATGCAACAAATCAAGAGTAGAAACACATTAACACATATGACACCAAGATTTTAATGTGGAAAACCCAATTAAGGGAAAAACCATGGGGTGACTAACCCAAGATTGTATTCTCTGTTAAAAGAATAAAAGGAACAAAATGGTACATGTCAATTAGGGCTCACTGCCTGAGCACACTATTCACAAGAGGCCCACTGCCTATAGGAGACACACTATCTATAGGATAATAAATATTACATACTTGAACTGAAGAATAGCATCTTCACCATGGTTGAGTTAGTTCCATTTAAGCCCAATACTTCTGCTTTACTTTTTGCACTTCTCCTCTCTACCATGCTCTCATCTCCACAAGAAAAATTAATTTGAAATGACTTCACAACTCTTATTTATACAAGACAATGACTTTGGGATAATCATCCAAGTCGACATACTTTACAAAGAAAATACACAAATACAACTAGACTAATTACAAAAGACTTCATGCAGATCATCACACTATTGGCCACACAGATCTGGGACATCAATCGTCTTTGAGGAACATGTCATGCATCGCAGAACATCTTCAAGATCATCTGCAAGATGTGTAACTCATTCGGTCAGCCAAACATAGGAAGAACATCATCATCCAGAAGTAATTCTTCAATTATGAGCGTAGTCTTCAATGCGGACCACCAACATGAACTGGACACAATCCAAAGACCTCTACAAACTTGCCTGAACCACCAAGAACATCCACACTACTTCTGTTTACTGAAATCATTATATCCTTCATCTGGAACCTCAAGAACACAGTCTGTCATTACTGTCATATTGGAATAGATGCTTGCGGATATCCAGACCACAAACCAATTGAGTTGTCAATTCATAATGACTTCCTAAACACTCCACCAAATCCATAGAACAAGATATTGCATTTCTGGAGCTCACCAAACCTATTTGTGTCACTTTGTCACCTTTGAACAATTGCTAGAACTAGTTTTACTCAAGTGGCCATAACTTCTTTAGATCTTCATGTAGACCTCTCAAAACTTTATTGGATCATCTTAAGATACATATCTACAAACCCTTTGATGCACATCTTCTGACCTTCATCTTAGCTAGGATCTTTACCTCACTGTCTTCACTATTCAACTTTGTTCCTAATAGGACTAATTTTCTCAATATCCTCAACATAGAACTCATCTAATCCTTGACATCAATGCAAGAGGAGTATGTTGACATCAATGACAATATCGGTTAGGCCCATACTTGTAACAATCTCCCCCTTTGTCATTGATGACAACATATGATGTGAAAAACTATTTTAACCATCAAGACAAGAACTTCTTCTTAGTGACTGACATAACTCCCCCTATCAACAACAACCATTCACATGTGTTTTCTTCCTTTACTACTTCCCCTTTAACCAGGAATCACTTTTTGTTTTTCACATGTCTTCTCTCCCCCTTTGACATCAATTGCAAAGGGAACATACTTGCATCAATACCAACTACTCACCCTAAGTGGTGCAGGGGCACCCCTTCTAAATAAGGAATAAGTCTATTTATAGTATGTTAACTTCATGATGTAATAGGGTCCATTGGACCAATGCATATGTTTTAGATCGATCTAGGAGGATGTGCAGGTAGTTAGAAGTTTGTTATGCTAGTTGTCTTAGCTGTCTCCTCCCAACCGCTTGGAAGTCTCCCAGCCACTAGGAATCGAGTTTGTAGTACTCACGAAGAGTTGCTATTTATGCCCTAGATCAATTTGTTTTAGACACAGTAGACACAGTTGATAGTTGATAGTCTTTGTGAGCTTTTGGGATAATAGAAGCAGCGACATTGTGATACAATGGGACTGTAATATTTGTATGCATTTCTAATATTGAAGATAAGGATATCCCATTAATTCCATTTTGTTTGATCCTCATTCTACTTGTGCATGTGATTCTCTTGTTGCAGGCAAAATGGATTCATTCAACCATTCCACCGGTTGATTCTCTTAATCAGTGGAATGGACATGTACAGTAGTTTAGTTTGCATTTTTACTTTTCTATTTATGCATTTCATGTTCATGGGATCGATTGTTAGCATGTTGTGAATGATCCTAGCATCTTCATGTGCTAGGGTTTAGAAGGATAAATTCTAAGTTTAAATTGCCAGGAAGTGGTTCAGACCAATCAATATGCTTTCTATGTGAAATCTGTGTTTGTAAACATTTGACGGATATATAGTATTATATGCAATATTACAGTCTGGGTATATCACATTTGCATCTATGCACCTATCACGATCTAGAATAGATAGCCGAGGTTCACATAGATCTCAGGATCATCATCAGGATATTTTTACATAACCTGATAATTTATATCCTACTGCGAAGTATATAACTGAGTCTTATATCTGGGTGATGTAGGCATCGGAGGGAGTAACAGTGCATGTGATGTCATCGTCATCAGGACACTCCAAATATCACCTGATAAAGGTTTATCCTACTGACGACAAGTGTTTTGGCATAGGTATCGGTATGAAATATGATGTCGGAGATAGGGATAAAAGTCTTGTCAAAGGAATAGGTCTTGGCGATAAGAAGTTTGGCATCGGCATGAGGTGTAACATCGGAGAGACTTTTCGCGACTAGACCGATAGGGAAAGTGTTGCCGATAGGCACACAACCAAAGTAACCATCGGGTTGAGTCAGTTTTGCAAGGCCGATGAGCAATATCCTACCGATGGGTAAGTGTATGCATGTCTCGGGGAGACATTAAGGGCATCTTACTGATATAAGTAGTGGCAACCATTTGGTGGGTTCTAACGGAGTTTCCACCCTATTTGTAATGTAGTGTTGGCCACTCTGCATCATAATGGTATCAGAGAAAAGGTTGAATCTTTGGGGAAGATTTAAGATAATAAGATGTCGAATGAAGAAGGAACATCAGAGTTCCCAACAAAAATAACCAATGTTGAGTTGGCAATTCTGGTAAAGAAGTAGATTGCCAAGAGCAAGGCTGTGAAGGCTCGGAATCAAGAATTGAGAGGTGAATTGGAAAAGTTGAGGGACAAAGTAGGTTTTGGTAAGGAAGAAGATAGGGAAGAAGAAGAGATCCCTAGGTGGAACAAGGAGGTCATTCCTGCAGACCAGAGACCACTGTTGAATGCCCTCAAAGCCATGGAGAGGAGAACCATGGATGTGAAACTGGATTTACTAGTGTTTATGGGTAAGATGGAACCTGATTCAGTGATGGAGTGGATAGACTCCCTAAACAATTTCTTTGAGACAGAGGAGATACCAGAACAACAGAGAGTGAAGATAGCCCAATCAAAAATGAAAGAGGCTGCATTAACTTGGTGGAATTTCATCCAAGATGATAGAGTACAAGAAGGAAAGCGTAGAGTCACTACATGGAAGAAGATGATGGCTTTAGTGAAGGAAGCCTATGTTCCATTGGATTACAGTATCCAATTACGCAAGAGGAAGTAAAACCTGAAGCAGAAGGAGCTAGATGTTAGCTCATATATAGAGGAATTCATGAAACTTTGTGTGAAGACAAAGGTAAAAGAGAGTGAGGAAGAAAAGGTAGCTAGATACCTTAATGGATTGAGGTTCAACATTCAGGAAGATTTGAATCTGCATAACTTAGATACAGTTTAGAAACATTTTCAGTTGGCATTAAAAGTGGAAGAGAAGTTAAAGAGAAGACAAGAATAGAACAATAGAGGAAGAGGAAAATAGCAAAGAGGTGGAAGAATTCCTTTTAGAGGTAGAGGACATGGTTATGGATATCAGGGAGAATCTAGTCATGATAATAGTAAAGGGGATAATAGTCAGAATCAGAGAGGAAGTTACAATCAGCAAGAAAACTTCAAAGGTAGAAGACCTTTTAGAGGAAGATCCTAGGGTAGAGGATCTATTAGATGTTATAACTATAATAAAGAAGGCCATATAGCCAGCAAATGTCCAGAGAAGGCAACAAGTTCAACAGGAGAAAGGAGAACAAATCTGATTCAAGAACCTGATAATCAAAGTGCAACAAGCTCAAACACTTTTAAAAGTGTGAACGCTCTTGACAATTATGGATATCCAGAGAGTGGAGAATCTCTGATGATGAGGAGAACACTGACTGCCATGAAGGTACTTGACAAAGAACCCCCACAAAGAAAGTCTCTTTTCAGAACCATTTGCAAAGCAGGAGGTAAGGCATGCAAAGTTTTAATTGATTCAAGTTCTACTGAAAATTTTGTATCTGATGAAATGGTAACAAAGCTTAAGCTTAGGAGATTGCCTCACCCATCCCCATATAAGGTCTCATGGCTCACCCAAGGTTAGCAGATGGTTGTAGAAGAACAGGCTTGGGTAGAATTTCAGATAGGAGCATATAAAGATAGGTTGTTGTTTGACAGTACCAAGATGGATGCTTGCAATCTTTTATTTGGTAGACCATGGCAATATGACTTGAAGGCATGTTATGATGGTGTTAGAAACACCTATACAATCACTAAGAATGTTACAATGACTGAGTTACTACCATTGACAGAGAAGGAGGAGAAATCAAAAGGAAAAGAGGTGAAGGTAATGCTGATGGAAGGCAAACAATTCATAAAAGAAGTAGCAGCAGAAGGTGCAGCTGCATATGCACTCATTCCATGTCTCACAGTGAATAAAGAACATCACCAAGAAGTCAAGAAAGAGAAGAAGCAGAGGTTCATAGACCCAGCTGTCCAAGAGCTATTGGATAAATATAAAGGCATCATTTCTGATGGAATGCCAAGATTCCTACCACCTATAAGGGATATCAACCATTGCATAGATCTAATCCTAGGATCTACACTTCCAAACAAAGCAGCATATGAACTTACTCCAAAACAGAATGTAGAAGTAGCAAGGCAAATTAAGGAATTGTTAGACACAGGTCTGATTGGTAAAAGTTTAAGCCCATGTGTAGTACCAGCTGTATTAGCACCAAAGAAAGAAGGCACTTGGAGGCTTTGTATAGGTTCCATGGCTATTAATGAGATCACAATCAGGTATAGGTTTCCAATACCGAGGATAGAGGATTTACTTGACTGTTTGGGAGGTGCTAAGTATTTTACAAAGATAGATCTGAAGAGTGGTTATCATCAAATCAGAATTAGGCCACGAGATGAATGGAAAATAGCATTCAAAACCAATGAAGGGTTGTATGAGTGGAAAGTTATGCCTTTTGGTTTGTCTAATGCACCTAGTACTTTTATGAGATTGATGAATGAGGTTTTGAGAGAATTCATGGGAAAGTTTGTCATAGTCTATCTAGATGACATCCTGATTTTCAGCAATACAAAAGAAGAGCATCTCAAGCATATAGATTTGGTCCTCAAGAGGTTACTTGAAGAACAATTGATGATAAACTTGGACAAGTGTTTGTTCATGCAGGAGGAGATCACATATTTAGGTTTTGTCATTTCACAAGGCAAGCTGCAAATGGATAAGGAGAAGGTAAGTGCCATATTGTCTTGGCCAACTCCTAGGACTATGAACGATGTCAGAAGTTTCCATGGGTTAGCAACCTTCTACATAAAGTTTATAAGAGGGTTTAGTCATATTTGTGCACCCATGCTTGATACCATCATAGGAGGACAGAAGTGCAGATTTGCTTGGACTAAGGAAGTAGATGATTCCTTTGAAACATTAAAGAAGAAAGTGGCATAGTAGCCAGTCCTTGCACTTCCAGATTTTAACAAGATTTTTCAGGTTGAATGTGATGCAAGTCACATGGCAATTGGAGCAGTACTCAGCCAAGAAGATAGGCCAATTGCATTTTTTAGTGAGAAGCTCAATGATGCTAAAAAGAAGTATCCCTCATATGACTTAGAGATGTATGCTTTGGTTCAGTCACTCAAGAAATGGAGGCATTACTTGATGCCAAAGGAATTCATAGTATTCATAGATAATTAGACTCTAAGTTTTATCAACAGCCAGGAAAAGTTGAACCACAGACACATGAAATGGATAGAAACTTTACAAGCTTTTGCTTTCACACTGAAGCATAAGAAAGGAGTCAAGAATAAGGTAGCAGATGCTTTGAGCAGGAGAGCTCTAACAATCAACCAGATTCAGTTGGAAAGTGTTGACATTGATTCATTGAAGACCATGTATGATGCTGATGAAGATTTTGGAGAAATATATCAGGTATGTACTTCGTTTGGAGATAAATATCATGCTGAATTCTCTAAATTCCTGATCTAGGATGGATTGCTGTTTAAAGGTGGACAGTTGTGTATTCTAAGGTGTTCCATGATGTTGAACATCATAAAGGAGAAACATTGTGGAGCTATGGCAGGACATTTTGGTTTGGATAAGACTCTTGATCTTGTTAGAAGACATTATTATTGGCTTAAGTTTCAATCAGATGTTAGAAAATTTGTAGAGACATGTGTGATATGCCAGAAAGAAAAAGGGAGGTAAATTAATGCAGGTTTATATCAGCCATTATCCATCCCTTCCAAACCATGGGAAAGTATCAGTATGGATTTTATTTTGGGTTTACCCAGAACTAGAAAGGGATATGATAGTGTTTTTGTTGTAGTGGACAGATTCAGCAAAACAACACATTTCTTGCCATGCAAAACCACTGTTGATGCTTCATATATTGTAGATTTGTTTTTCAAAGAAATAGTCAGAATACATGGATTGCCATTGAGCATAGTGTCACATAGAGATGTGAAATTCATTGGTCATTTTTGGAGGACTCTTTGGAAGAAACTTGGAACAAATTTATCTTTCTCATCTGCATATCATCCTCAAATGGATGGACAGACTGAAGTGGTAAATCGTTCCTTAGGGAATTTGCTCAGATGTTTGACAAGATAGCATGGGGACAAATGGGATAATATCCTATCTTAGGCAAAATTTTCTTATAATGATACTATCAACAGGAGTACTGGGAAATCACCTTTTTAGATAGTGTATGGTATGCACCCAAGAGGTATTTTGGAATTGAGAAATTTACCTATGGAAGATTTTGTTAGTGCAGATGGAGAATCTTTTACAGAAGCCATAAAAGATGTCCATGATTAGGTCAAGAACCAACTCCAACAAACTACTTTGAAGTATAAGGTGTATGCTGATAAAAATAAGAAAGATGTACAGTTTGATGTTGGAGGTTTGGTATGGATTCATTTGAAAAAGGAAAGACTTCCTAAAGGAAAATATACTAAACTCATGCAGAGGAAGATTGGACCATGTCAAATTTTGAAAAAATGTGGACAGAATGCTTATGAGATACAACTTCCTTCTGATCCTGGATTATCACCTATACTTAATGTGTGTGATTTAACTCCATACCAGCATAATCCAGATGAAGAATAGGAACTACTACAGGACACAACAACTGATGACATTCCAAAACATGATCCAGCATAGTTGTAGAAGATTTTAGACACAAGAGTGATTAAGAAAACTAGGAACAAAGCCTATGTGGAATATTTGGTGTCTTGGCAGGGACAACCTGATTCAGAAGCAGTGTGGATGACTGAGGAGTAGATCTAGAAACATGGTGCAGATCTACATACTCTCATCTCAAGTGGACTTGATATTTCTTCTTCTGGGGAGTATGGTGCAGGGGCACCCCTTCTAAATAAGGAATAAGTCTATTTATAGTATGTTGACTTCATGATGTAATAAGGTCCATTGGACCAATGCGTATGTTTTAGATCAATCTAGGAGGATGTGCAAGTAGTTAGAAGTTTGTTATGCTAGCTATCTTAGCTATCTCCTCCCAGCCGCTGGGAATCAAGTTTGTAGTACTCGCGAAGAGTTGCTATTTATGCCCTAGATTAGTTTGTTTTAGACACAGTAGACACAGTTGATAGTTGATAGTCTTTGTGAGCTTTTAGGATAATAGAAGCAACGACATTGTGATACAGTGGGACTGTAATATTTGTATGCATTTCTAATATTTAAGATAAAGAGATCCCGTTAATTCCATTTTGTTTGATCCTTGTTCTCCCTGTGCATGTGATTCTCTTGTTGCAGGAAAAATGGATTTATTCAACCATTCCACTGGTTGATTCTCTGAATCGGTGGAATGGACATGTACAATAGTTTAGTTTGCATTTTTGCTTTTCTATTTATGCATTTCATGTTCATGGGATCGATTGTTAGCATACTGTGAATGATCCTAGCATCTTCATGTGCTAGGGTTTAGAAGGATAAATTCTAAGTTTAAATTGCCAGGAAGTGGTTCAGACCGATTGATATGCTTTCTATGTGAAATCTGTGTTTGTAAACATTTAACAGATATACAGTCTTGTATGCGATATTATAGTCTGGGTATATCACATTTGCATCTATGCACCTATCGCGATCCAGAATAGATAGCCGAGGTTCACATAGATCTTAGGATCATCATCAGGATATTTTTACATAACTTGATAATTCATATCCTGCTGCAGAGTATATAAATGAGTCTTATATCCATGTGACGTAGGCATCGGAGGGAGTAACAGTGCATGTGACATCATCATCATTAGGACATTCCAAATATCACCCTATAAAGGTTTATCCTACCGACGACAAGTGTTTTGCAATAGGTATCGGTATGAGATATGATGTCGGAGATAGGGATAAAATTCTTGCCAAAGGAATAGGTCTTGGTGATAAGAAGTTTGGCATCAGCATGAGGTGTAGCATCGAAGAGACTTTTCACAACTAGACCGATAGGGAAAGTGTTGCTGATAGGCACACAACTGAAGTAACCATCGGGGTGACATCGGTCATCAGAGTGAGTCAATTTTGCAAGGCCGATGAGCAATATCCTACCGATGGGTAAGTGTATGCATGTCTCAGGGAGATATTAAGCCCATCTTGCTGATATAAGTAGTGGCAACCATTTGGTGGGTTCTAATGGAGTTTCCACCCTATTTGTAATGTAGTGTTGGCCACTCTGCATCACTGAGTAGCATCTTCCCATCATCAATCCAGACCACAAGATATGACTATGAGATCCACCGGACTGATGCACATAAGTGCACCTGAATTCAGAACCGGAGGGGTAATAACCCCTAACTTCTCCCTGAGATACTTGAAAGAGTCCTTAGGTAGAGGTTTAGTAAAAATGTCTACAATCTTATCCTTGGAGGGTACAAACTCGAATCTAACTTCATTCTTGTTCACTTTCTCTCTCAAAAAGTGAAACTTGATGGATATATGTTTTGTCTTTGAATGTAACACTAGATTTTTTGATATATTTATTGCACTTGAATTATCACATAAGATTGTGATAGGTTCCTCATACTCCACTCTAATGTCCCTTAGCATTTGCTTCATCCACAATACTTGAGTGCAACTACCTATTGCTGCAATATATTCTACTTCTACAGTGGACAGAGATATTGCCTCTTGTTTCTTGGTCAGCTAAGAAACCAATCTTCTCCCTAAAAAGAATGCTTCACCACTGGTACTCTTTCGGTAATCCATATCTCCTGTCCAATTTGTATCTGTATATGCATGAAGTGAGAAATCATGATCTCTAGGATACCATAAACCATACTTAATTGTCCCTTTTAGATATCTGAGAATCCTCTTGATTTCAATGACATGAGATTCTCTAGGATCAGCTTGGAATCTAGCAACAAAACCAACATCATTCATAATGTCAGGTCAAGTTTGAGTAAGATACAATAGTCCTCCAATCATTGACCTATACGTTTTCTGACCAGCCTTAGGAGAGTCATCATCTTTGCTCAATTTACATCCGGTTGCCATGGGAGTACTCATTGGTTTTGAGTCTTCCATCCAAAACTTCTTCAATAGTTCTTTCACATATTTGGTTTGTGAAATGAAGATTCCTTTTTTTGTTTGATTGATTTGCAGACCCAAGAAGAAATTCATTTCCCCAAACATGGACATCTCAAATTCACTTTTCATTTGATTTGCAAAAGTTTTGCGCATGCTATCTCTTCCTCCAAAAATGATATCATCAACAAATACTTCAATAATCAAGATATTTTCATGATCAATTTTGAAGTACAAGTTACTATCAGTAGTACCTTTGTTGAAACCAATCTTCAAAAGATGCTTGTCCAGTCTTTCATACTAGGCTCTTGGGACTTGTTTGAGTCCATACAGTGCTTTCTTCAACTTGTAGACCATATCACCATGATCAGACAATTGGAATCCATCTATTTGCTCAATGTATACTTCTTCTTCCAAGTCACCATTCAGGAAGGCAGACTTGACATTCATTTGATATACCTTGAAATCATTGAAGGTAGCAAAGGCAACAAATAATCTGACTACTTCAATTCTTGCCACCAGAGCAAACGTCTCTTCAAAATCAATTCCTTCTACTTGGGAATAACCCTTGCAGACTAATCTAGCTTTATTTCTAACTACTTCACCATCTTCATTTAGTTTATTCTGGAAGACCCCGTTGGTTCCAATCACATTTTTGTTTCTAGGTCTAGGAACAAGATCCCAAGTGTGATTTTTGTCAATTTACATCAGCTCTTCCTTCATTTCTTTAGTCCATCTTTCATCATTGCATGCTTCATTCACTGTCTTTGGTTTAATCTTTGAAATCAGACAATAATTTTTTGAGTCTTGAGCAATCTTTCTTCTTGTTTGATCACCTTTCCTTTTATCACCTATGATCTAATCTTTAGAGTGATTTAGTCTTACATACCTAGGAATTTTGGGAGTTTCTTGCACTTCTATTTCTTGAACAGGTTCATTCAAACTTATCTCTTCTTCCTGATTCACTAGATTAGTCTAGTTCTGAATTTCAGAAGGGGCTTGGACCAAAACATCATTCTGATCATCTTCATCATATTCATAAAACCTTGAGGGTTTTTCAACACCTTCATCAACCTTCACATTTATACTTTCTATGATCTTTCTCAATCTTTTGTTATAACACCGGTATGCTTTTCTTTGAGTAGAATAACCCAACAATATTCCTTCATCACTTATAGCATCAAATTTGCCAAGGTCTTCATCTCTTTTAATATAACATTTGCTACCAAAGACTTTGAAATACTTCACAGTGGGAGTGATGCCAAACTAGAGTTCATAAGGGGTCTTACCAGTATTACTTCTGATTTGTACTCAATTAAGAGTATAGGTAGTAGTGCTTATAGATTCTCTCTAGTAGATCTCAGGAACATTTGCTTCCATCATCATGGTTCTAGATGCTTCCTGGATGGTCCAATTCTTTCTTTCCACTACTCCATTTTGCTGTGGAGTCCTTAGAGTAGACACATCTTTTTATCCCATGTTTCTCACAGAATTCTATGAACTCTCTAGATGTGAATTCTCCACCTCTATCAGACCTCATACATTTTATGTTTAATCTGGTTTCATTCTCTACCATGGCTTTGAATATTTTGAATTTCTCAAGAGCCTCAGATTTCTCTTTCAGAAAAGTCACCCACATCATCTAGGACTGGTCATCAATTAATAACATGAAGTATCTATCACCTTGCAAACTCTTGATTCTTGCCCAACGATATAGATTAGTATGAACTAAGTCCAATAATCTAGTAGAAGAATGTTCTTTACTTTTGAATGTGACTCTACTTTACTTACCCAAATGACATTCTTTACACAAACTATTAGTAGGTTTCACCAGTCTTGGAAGATCTCTTACAGCCTGAGTGTTGCTTATCTTGATGATATTATCAAAATTCACATGACACATTCTCCTATGCAACAACTAATTCTAATCAGTTTGAACAAATAAGCAACTTCTACTAGTACCAACCAAGTGGAAGATATTACCTTTTGTTTGAGTACCGGATGCAATCTCTATTCTAGAACTTTCAAAGATCTTACATTTTTCATTTTTGAATCAGAGATCATAGCCTTTGTCCACCAACTATCTAACACTGAGAAGATTGTGATTCAAACCTTCAACATACAGTACATTATTGGTTTTGTCTTTCCATCAAAAGAAATAGTTCCTCTACCTCTGATCTTGCCAGTAGAATTATTACCAAATTTTACAACTCCACCTTCATATCTTTCCAAATCTATAAACTTATTTTTGTCACCTGTCATATGATGGGAGCACCCACTGTTAATGACCCAATCATCCTTTTCTTCAACTTGGGTGGCCAGAGCTTTTTCTACCATTTTATGATTGACAGATTCAGAGGGCATTGGCTCTTCTTCCTTGATGGCAATAAACACCCAGTCACTTCCAGATTTGTTTCTTGTCTCTAATTCATCATCTATTACTCCTTCATCATCATCTTCATGAACATAGTAATACTTCTTTTGAAATCTTGTTCTATTAGGGTTTGGCCTAGAAAATCTTTCTAGACACCTTGAGGTAAAATGACCAATCTTATTACAGTCAAAACATTTGAAAGGAAATTTTCCTTCATACTTACAAGATCTTCTTGGAAGTCTTTTTGCAATGAGAGCCTCAAGTTGTTCAGCTTCTAATTCATCCTCTTCTAGATCCTTTCTTACTTTCTCATACCAAGAAGATTTTCTTGAGGACCTTTCTCCTAGATCATATCTTTGTTTGCCTTTTGAAGAAGCACTAGCTTTGAATGCTGATTCAGACTTGGGAAGTGTATCACCAAACTTAGCTAACTTGAATGGATTTATCTTACCAACCAATTGATCCCTTCTGATATTTGTTAAGGATCTGATTTCCTCAATACCAACAACTTTGTGTTTATAAGTAGGAGGTAAGGATCTAAGAACCTTAGCAACAATTTCATCTTCATCCAAAACTCCACCAGCACATTTGATGCCACAAACAAGATCATTTAATTTTGTCATGTAAGAGGTGATATTCTCATCTTCACTCATCTTCAGGTTTTCAAATTTTCATTTCAAACTCTATAGCTTGGCACATTTAACATACTTGTCTCCTTCATGCAAAAGTTCTAGTTTTTCCCAAATCTCATATGCAGTTTTTAGATCTATAACATTCATCAGCTCTTAATCAGATAAGGCACTTAGTACAGATTTTTTAGCTCAAAGATTATTTTTAGCATCTCTGATTTCATCTACAGTTCTCAAACCATTCTATGGAGGAACATACTTCTTTGAAGCCATTATCCAATATTGCATTCCCATAAATTGCAAGTGACATTCCATGCGACTTTTCCAAAGAGTGAAATTGGTTCCATCAAACCTAGGGCTATCCTTCTTATAGGAGGACATCCTAGATCTCCTCAAGTGGTTAAGCTCTTTTAGAGGAACTTAGCTCTAAAACCAATTGTTAGAATCAAGACAGACAAATGAGAGGGGGGTGAATTAGTTGTCCAAAAACTTCTTATTAATCACTTAAATCCTTCATGTAATTTAGTAGCATAATAATAAATCAATCATGGAAACATGATGTAACAAATCAAGAGTAGAAACACATTAACACATATGACACCAAGATTTTAATGTGGAAAACCTGGTTAAGGGAAAAACCATGGGGTAACTAACCCAAGATTGTATTCTCTGTTAAAAGAATAAAAGTAACAAAATGGCACATACCAATTAGGGCTCATTGCTTGAGCGCATTGCTCGCAAGAGGCCCACTGCCTACAGGAGACACACTGTCTACATGATAATAAATATTACATACTTGAATTAAAGAATGGCATCTTCACCATGCTTGAGTCAGTTCCATTTAAGCCCAATACTTCTGATCTACTTTTTACACTTCTCCTCTCTACCATGCTCTCATCTCCACAGGAAAAAATAATTTGAAATGACTTCATAACTCTTATTTATACAAGACAATGACTTTGGGATAATCATCCAAGTCAGCATACTTTACAGAGAAAATACATAAATACAACTAGACTAATTACAAAATACTTAATCTAGATCATCACACTATCGGCCACATAGATCTGGGACATCAATCTTCTTTGAGGAACATGTCATGCATCGCAGAACATCTTCAAGATCATCCGCAAAATGTGTAACTCATCTGGTCATCCAAACATAGGAAGAACATCATCATCTGGAAGCAATTCTTCAATGACGAGCTTAGTCTTCAATGCGGACCACCAACATAAACTGGACACAACCCAAAGAGTTCCACAAGCTTACCTAAATCACCAAGAACATCCACACTACTTTTGTTTACTGAAATCATTCTCTCCTTCATTTGGTACCTCAAGAACACAATTTGTCATTACTATCATATTGGAATAGATTCTTGTAGACATCTAGACCATGAACCAATTGAGTTGTCAATTCACAATGACTTCCTAAGCACTCCACCAAATCTGCAGAACAAGATATTGCATTTTTGGAGCTCACCAAACCTATTTGTGTCACTCTGTCACCTCTGAACAACTGCCAGAACTGGTTTTACTCAAGTGGCCATAACTTCTTCAGATCTTCATGCAGACCTCTCAAACCTTTACTAGATCATCTTAAGATACATATCTACAAACCCTTTTATACACATCTTCTAACCTTCATCTTAGCTGGGATCTTTACCTCATTATCTTCACTATTCTTCTCTATTCCTGATAGGACTAATTTTCTCAATATCCTTAGCATACAACTCATCCAATTCTTGACATCAATGCAATAGGAGTATGTTGATATCAATGACAACACCGGTTAGGCCCATACTTGCAAAAGTCTCTAGATTGTGTCCAGTTCGTGTTGGCGATCCACATTGAAGATTGAGCTCGTAATTGAAGACTTACCTTTGGGTGATGGTGTTCTTCCTAGTCTTGGCCGATCGGATGATTTGTGCATGTTACGAATGATCTTGAAGATGTTTTATGAAGCATGGCATGTTCCTTGAAGAAGATAGAAGTCCCAACTATGTGTGGCCGACAGTGTAGTAATGTGCATGAAGTTTTTGTAATAAGTCAAGTTGTCTTTTTGTAATTGTTATGTAATAAGAGAAGTGTATGTTGTGACAACTTTGTTGATCATTCCAAAGTTGATGTCATGTATAAATAAGAGTTGCAAAGTCATTCAAATGTGTCTTTGTGGTTATGATGAGAAGGTGGTAGTGAAGAGGAGTGAAAAGAAGAGAAGAGGTGTTGAGCTTAAATGGAACTGACTCAAGCATAGTGAAGATGCTAATCTCTAGTTCAAGTATGTAATACTTATATTCTTTTGTAGATAGTGTGTCTCCTATAGATAGTGGGCCTCTTGTGAGTAGTGTGCTCAGGCAATGAGACCTAACTGGCAAGTGCCATTTTATTCATCTTATTCATTTAATAGAGAATACAATCTTGGGTTAGTCACCCCATGGTTTTTCCCTTAACCAGGTTTTTCACATTAAATTCTTGGTGTTATATGTGTTGAATTTGTTTCTACTCTTGAATTATTGCATTATTCTTTCATGATTGAATCTTTGATATGCTGTTGAAATATAAGAAGGTTTAAAGTGAGTAAGGAATAGGATTTTGGTGACAACTGATTAATCCCCCCTCTCAATTGTTTGTCCTAAATCCAACAGATGACATGTTATTTTTTAGAAATACTAAGGGTATGATCAGTGAGCTGAAAGACCAAATTTTAGGTGCATTTGAGATGAAGGATCTTGGAGCTGCTAGGTATATTCTGGGAATGGAGATAAGGAGGGACAAAGTTAACAGAAAGCTTTGGTTGTCAGAAAGTAAGTATGTGAATACTATTTTGCAAAGGTTTAATTTGTAGGACTGTAACCTAGTTAGAGTTCCTTTACCCATTGGTACTAAGATTTCATTAGATATGTGTCCAAAGACTAAGGATGATCTTGAGGACATGTCTAATGTGCCATATTCTAGTGTTGTAGGGAGTTTGATGTATGCAATGGTTTGGACTAGACCATATATTGCCCAAGCAATGGGAGTTTTGAGCAGATTTATGTCTAACCTTGGTAGATAGCATTGGAACTATGCGAAGAGGGTGTTTAACTATCTTGCAGGTACTCCTGATCATTGTTTGGTTTATTTTGGTACTAATAGTGCTGATAAATCTTTGGATATATAGGGTTTAATTAATGTTGATTGAGCATGTGAATTGGATAGTCAAAGGTCCACTAGTGGCTATGTGTTTACTCTGTTTGGAGGTATGGTGAGTTGGATGAGTACGAGGCAGCCCACAGTTTCTTTTTCCACCATAGGAGCAAAGTATATGGCTGCTACTCATGTCTCTCATGAGGTAGTTTGGTTGAGGAGACTATGTACAAGTATTGGTTTTAATTGTAGGATCATTTAGATTGGTTGTGATGGCTAGAGTACTATCTATTTGGCTAAGAATCCCATGTATCGTGCTTGAACTAAGCATGTTGATATTCAGTATCACTTTGTTCAAGATTTGGTTGCAATGGAGAGATTGAGCTAAACAAGATAGGCACTTAGGGGAATCTTGCAGATTCATTGACCAAACCTGTGAGCATAGAGAAGTTCATATGGTGCAGAGAGGCCATGGGCCTTGTTTCTAGTGCCTAATTATTTTCATTTGATTTCCTATGGGTTGATTTACAATATACAATGTGATAGAACCATATAATTCTTTTCATGTTTCTGGTAATTTTTTTCCCAACTCTATGTCACTTGATCATAAAATTTCCAAAATTAGGGCTTTTCTACTAGAAAAATGCTCTAAGTAGGCTAAATCTACTAAAAACCTAAACCCTCACAGTATGAAGTCATGGAAATAGCCACATATAATATAATTCTTCAGTGACTGCTTATTTCCTGTCACCATCCTTTAAAGTTTTTCTTCATGCATTCCCGCAATGTTGTTTACCGATCCCTCACTAGGAAGTTATCATCTATAGCCCACACCTAGAATAAATTTATTTTAAAAAAAGGAGAATCAACCCAATTGGCCATCCTTCTCCTAAAGTGGTAGAAGTAGTACACCTATCAAGGTTCAGTCCTACTAACCAATTTTGGCAGGTGGTGCTAGTGGATTCATTTATGCCAATTCACCCACAAAAAGATACAAAGGAAGCTAGCCTCGGCAAAACCGTGGAAAGGGTGACAACTAGTCAAGGACCATCCAAGATGGCAAGGAGGTGGGTCCTGGGTGTTACAAAATGGTTTCTCTTTGATTTTGACATTCCACCATACTCTACCAAAGGATCTTCTGAGTGATGGTTAAATGACATAATCTGGACGCATGGCTTTCTAAGTGATGGGATTATATCATTAATTGCAAGGATCTGACATGGCATGAAACATGGCTGCTTTTCCATGAAATTCTCTAATCGAGTATAGGAGATCAAGATCTAATGGTTATCCATTATTCTTCCAAGACCATATCTCTAACCATATCCTTCATACGCGGAATGGCAGGTGCCATCTTAACTGCACTGCAAGAAGGACTTCTCCTCATGATCACGGATGGAAAAGGCTATTGCGATGGAAGGATACTAGTGAAAGAAGAAAGCAGTAAGGTCTGACTTGGAATAAGATCAAATTAGCACTGTCAAGTTGTGCTAGCTGAGATCAAGATCAATGACCTAGATTCAAAGTTATAATAGAAGGATTTGTTGGCATTGAATCTAAGTAGGCTTCATTACAAAGCATTAACTATTCAGGCATGTGCAGGGTCTCCATCACCACCGCTCCTGAGGAATTTGATAATAGAATAATTTGTCTTATGCAAGCTCAACCTTTGGAAATCTTTGCCTCTACCATGATTGACATTTCACCTAATGTGTGATGAAATTTGATGTGATGACAATCCTTAATTGGGGGAAATAAGACAACTGATTTGGCAAAATTCAATGCAAGAAGTGATATTTGCAGTTATGTGGGATTATGAAATCCAATCTTTCTCTTCACTTATGGTAATCTTTTAGAGATTTCCATTTATGGCAGGAATGTTTCAAAGTGACCGGAAAATTAATACACCACAGATGTGCGGATGTATGCTTACATCCCAGAATTTCTATAAAAAGGCAAGTGCTGATGTTACCATTCATACTATTTAAAACATTCTGACAGTATGGCTTTCCCCTGTTCTGTAGGATTTTCTTCCTTGTTCTCATGGCTGTCAATTTGTCCTTACAAAATTATAAAGACCTAGAATTATCTCCTCTCGAATAGGTGGTGCAAGGAAAACTAGAGATTAGTAGCAGTGTCCATTGTAGCTATGTGATTTCTTCTTCGGTCTCTTATCTCATCTAATGGTGGGTTCTAAGGGGTATTCTTCCTAATCCAGTAGTTCTTTATTTTTGTGAGTTGGCAGATTCCCATCTAGAATAGAGAAGCTTCTCAGCTTTCCCTACCCCCCCGTACATCTAATTTTCCTAATAGAGCATTAACTCTAGGTGTAAGGAGATTGCCCCCGAATAAAATAGATAACAGACAGGAGAAGAATTGTTGATGTTGTTGCTATTCTCTTAGCTTGGTTCTTGGTACTTTTGAGGCTAGCCAGGTGTGGATTCCCCAAGTTTCTACCTAGTTGAAGTTGCATGATACTTAGAGACTTGGAGGGCAAAATCTCACCCGTGCAATGGAACATGGAAATAGTGAAGGAGATTCTTTCATCTTGGGTTTCCTTTCGATATTATTTCTTGCACGTTTTCTCATCCCTTGGTGTGTGGTTTGAAAAGGAAGAGCAATAAATGCTCTTATTAAACACTTTGATGGCATTTAAGGAGTGCCTAGCTCTAACAGCCTCTAGCAATGCATCCATCATCAATGGCCCGACTCCTTTTCCTGCCAACATGGAAACAGAGCATACAGTTGTGAAGTGGTTACACCAGCCTCTTCTTGTAGCTACATCTATTGGTTACAAAATAGTTGTAACTTCTTTTGTTATAAGATTGAAGCTTGTTTCTCCCTTATCTCTATAAAAGGGAATTCAAGGCTTATGAAAAAGCATTGGTTTGAGATCATGATTCCAAACTTGGTCCAAAATATGGATCAATCTAGTCAGAGAGGAGTTGTAAATAAGTTTGTTTTTTGCTAATAGAATTAGTTATCTATTTTCAGGTTTCCATTTTAAGTCTCTTTTGATTTCTTGATATAACTATCGAAAGCTATGATGCAAGTTACTGAACAGTTTATTTTACAAATCTTGTTGAGTCTTGGAGTAAACTATCTTCTACTTCATGTATACAGTTTCACATCATGAATATATATTTTGTTAAGATTCATCTTTATTCATCATCACAATCTTTCCTATACTAGCATATTTCTCTTATGGCATTTACTCAAGTAGTAATGTAAAATTGCTATTCAAAAATATCAAATGTGATTCTGGTTTATAGGGATAACTAAGTATGGTTGACTCCAAAACTAGTAGAGTATCTTCAATGAAATGCATTGTTATACCTTCACAATAAACTCAGGTTTGTTACATCATAGCCTGTTTAGTTTTTATCAATTTAATCTTTTTGACTCTTTGGCCCTTAGATAGGTACTGATCTGTTCATGGATACTATATTAAACCTACACCCCTTTGATTATCCTTAAAATATTTTAAAATCAATCCAAATATTTTCCTTTCCAGCAATAGGCTTTTAGGGTATTTATTTTGATTAAGTTTTGCATGTTCCTTTGCAAAGAATAGGATAAGAGCTTAAAGAATCTAGCCCATCCTTTTACTTTATCATACATTATTTCAAGCAATTTATGAGGAACATATCTATGACAGGAACAATGTTGACAAGCTAATATCTTAGGAAAAACACATCCATTTTAGTAGAACACTATTTTCCCCAAGAAAAGAAGACATCAGTTAAGGAGAAATAGCTAGAGAATTAGAAATATATCCATCTACAAAGGAACACCCTCCTTGGTTTCATAGAGCCTAAAGTGCAGAGGAAGAAAAGGGGGACTGAGAAAGCCATCTCTCCCTAATCTCCTATTCATTGGCCAATCCCTTAAGGAAGATCAATCATTAATAAGTGGCTATTTTATAGATTTGCTGCAAGAAACAGGTTGGGAATTTAAAACAACTAATAGATTGGTGACTCTACTGGGGACTCTTGTCTAAAAGTTCTAAATACTAAGTGCAATAGATTGTCATGGGTTATTTAGAGTTTGCATAAAACTCATGTTCATTATTTTCCCCAAAAGGGGTGGTGACTCTACCATATTTTGAGATAGATGCAGGACTGTTACATGAAGTTTTACGCATCAGAATGTTCCATATAACCCTACTATGAAACAAGATTCAAAGGGGTTGATTCTGAAGAAGAAAAAATATATTCCTCTATGAAGCAGAGGTGGCAACTCTATAAGAGGGAATCTGGTGATGTAGTCTAGTGTTATTGATTTTCCTTGAAAATTAAAGCATAATTTGTACTAGAAAAAAAAAATTCTTTTCAAGTATTTTACCAAGCTTCAAAAAATTTCCTAAAAGGTTTAGAGATGTATAAACAACAACCACACTCCTTTTATCAAAGGGGATCTGTCATGGAAAGATATAGGGCTATTAATTTCAATAGTATTTGTGGGTTTCCAAATCATATGCATGATGAAGTTAGAAGTCAGATAACCAAGTTCAATAATGATAGATCCTAAACAGCTAGTAGCCATTTACAAGAATTCTATGACTTAATGGGAGATTATGAAATAGATCATGAAGATGTAGTCATAAAGTTGTTTGTTCAAACTTTTAGGGGAGAAGTTAGAGATTAGTTTGCATATTTACCCAATCAGTCTATCTTTTCTTGGCAAGATTTGAGGTTTGCTTTCATGGAATAGTTTGGGAAAAGAATCGATGTAGGTTCTTTAATTAAAGAACTTATGAAGATTGAAAAAGAAGATAAGGAATCAATCCCAGCTTTCAATTTAAGATTTGCCAGAGCAGTGAGGGAAATTTCTAAAAATATCAGACCCGATGATGCTATGTGTTTGATCATATATTTAGGTGCATTCAATAAAAAAGACAGTTATTGACTAAGAGATAAGAACCCTACTACTATGAGGTAAGCATATTCCTTAGCCATAAATATAGAAAATACTTGGAAGCATACAAATATAAAAGGTTGTGAGTTTATAGAAAATGGGTATCAAAGGAATAATGGATCCATTTGTCCCCCATTTACCAAAGGGAAGATAAAATGGGCTATTCTGACAAACCCTTGTCAAAACAATCAATGAATGACACTCAGTATGCTAAAGGGGATAGGGACTATGATCAAGACATAGAAGTTCTAAGTTTCTATAATCTTGCTACTCATTTTTCCCCTAGTATCAAAATAAAAGGAAATCCCCAGAGCCTTACAAAGCAACTTATAAGATACTGGACACCACAATACAAAAGGATATATCAGTTAAGGAAGTTCCTTTGACTTATAAAAGAATGACAAGTTGTGAAGATATTTCCCTTGTTTGTGAGGAAATCTATTCTACATCAAAGTCTCCTAGGGAAGTATCTTGCCTTGAGTCTGAATATCAGGAGGGATTGATCCTTGTTAATCATATGGAAAATAGTGAGTAGTTATCAGAATGCTCACATCAACATAGTAAGAGTTCTAAATTAGATAATGATATATGCTATCAAAGCAATGATATTGGAGATTGTGTAGATGAAATGCATATAAGAGACAACCCATTATATGAGGAACCTATGGATTTATCAGTAAGAGAAGATATGGAGCCCTACAAATGCATAGAAAATCCACTCTTTGAAAAGGATCATGAAGAAACTAATGAAGTAATATTGGTTCAACATACAGAGGAATGTAGGGGGATAAGTACTGAGTTAATAGATTAGGACCTAAATTTTCAGCTTGCTAATGTATCTCATTCCTATATTCATCATCAAGATGAGAAGCTAGTTCACAAGGTAGAAAATAAAAGCAGAGTGTTAGATTTAAAAAGGGAAGCAAAATATGATTGTTCAGAATTGACATTGATCTAGGAGAATTTAAGAACTCCACTACTACCAATTATAAAATGGATTATGATTGTTTTTATTTTTCAGATTTATGCAAAAAGGCAAAAATCAGGAGATGATAATATTTTCACATGGTTAGAAACAATTGAACCAAGTGCTGAATCTCTTTTTTATGGCAATATATATCATTTATCCATGGTCTAGAATAGTGGGAGAAATCATGGAGAAAATGAAAATAACTATCCAACCAACTATCCAAATGTCTTTGTCAAGAGCAGGTTGGATTTCAATGAAGTTTTTCAAAGCACTTTAATAGAGTCATTGGAGAACAAAATCTTTGATAGAGGTAGGCTAGGTCTTTTCTCTACATAATGGCCTGAGATCATTATGTGTGTGTTCTACTCCTCCAAAGTTCTTCTGTGGTCTCGCTCTATTCATAATAGAATAGGTGTCCTCAACTAGAGCCACTAATGGAACCATGTAAATTTTTTCATGTTTCTGGTAATTTTGTTCCTAGCTCTATGTCACTTGATCATAATATTTCCAAAATTAGGACTTTTCTGCTAGAAAAATGCTCTAAGTAGGCTAAATCTACTAAAAACCCTGAACCCTCATAGTATGAAGTCATGCAAATGGCCACATATGATATAATTCTTCAGTGACTGCTTATTTCCTGTCACCATCCTTTAAAGTTTTCCTTCATGCCTTCCCGCAACATTGTTTACTGACCCCTCTCCAAGAAGTTACCATCTATAGCCCGCACCTAGAACAACTTTATTTTAAAAAAAAGGAGAATCAACCCAATTGGCCATACTTCTCTTAAAGTGGCAAAAGTAGTACACATGTCAAGGTACAGTCCTACTAACCAGTTTTGGCAGGTGGTGCTAGTGGATTCATTTCTACCAATCCGCCCATGAAAAGATACAAAGGAAGCTGGCCTCAGTGGAAATGCGGAAAGGGTGACAGTTGGTCAAGGACCATCCAAGATGGCAAGGAGGTGGGTCCGGGGCATTACAAAATAGTTTCTCTTTGATTCTGACATTCTGCCATACTCCACCAAAGGATCTTCTGAGCGACCACAAAATGATAGAATCTAGATGCATGACTTTCTGAGGGATGGGATTATTACATTAATGGCAAGGATTTGACGTGGCATGAAATGTGACCACTTTTTTGTGAAATGCTCTGATCGAGTATAGGAGATCAAGATTTGATGGTTATCTACTATTTTGCCAAGATCATATCTCTGACCATATCCTTCATACACGAAATGGCAGGTGTCATCTTAACTGCATCGCAAGATGAACTTGTCCTTGGGATCACAGCTGGAAAAGGCTATCCAAATGGCAACATACTATTGAAAGAAGCAAGCAGTAAGGTCTGACCTAGAATAAGATGAAATTAGCATCATCAAGTTGCACTAGCTGAGATCGAGATCAACGGCCTAGATTCAAAGTTATAATAGAAGGCTTTGTTGGCACTAAATATGACTAGGCTTCATTACAAAGCATTAACTACTTAGGCTTGTGTAGGGTCTCCATCACTGCCACTCCTGAGGAATTTGATAACAAAATAATTTGTCTTATGCAAGCTTAACCTTTGGAAATCTATGCCTCTACCATGATTGACATTTCACTTGATGTATGATGAAATTTGATGTGATGACAGTGCTTAATTGGGGGAACAAGACACCTGATCTAGAAAAATGCAATGCAAGAAGCGATATTTGTAGTTATGCAGAATTATGAAATCCAATCTCTCTGTTCACTTATGGTGATCTTTAAGAGATTTCCATTTATGACAGGAATGTTTCGAAGTGACTGGAAAATTAATACACTACAGATGTGAGGATGTATGCTTACATCCTAGAATTTCTATAAATAGGCAAGTGCTAATGTTACCATTCATACTATTTAAAACATTTTGACAGTATGGCTTTCCCCTATTCCTGTGTGTTCTATTTGTTCCCCTATTCTATAGGATTTTCTTCCTTGTTCTCATGGCTCTTGATCTATCCTTATAGAATTAGAAAGACCTAGAATTATCTCCTCTGGAATAGGTGGTGTAGGGAAAATTAGAGATTAGCAGTAGCATCCATTGTAGCTATGTGATTTCTTCTCCAGTCTCCTATCTCATCTAACAGTGGGTTCTGAGGGGTATTCCTCCTACTCCAGTAGTTCCTTATTTCTATGAGTTGGAAGATTCCCTTCTGAAGTAGAGAAGCTTCTCAGCTTCTTCTACCCCTCCCTTACATCTAATTTTCCTAACAGAGCATTAACTCTAGGTGTAAGGAGATTGCCCCCCAGATAAAATAGATAAGGAATAGGAGAAGAATTGTTTATGTTGTTGTTGTTCTCTTGTCTTAGCTCCCAGTACTTTTGAGGCCAACCAGGTGTGGATTCCCTAAGTTTCTACTCGGTTGAAGTTGCATGATACTTCGAGACTTGGAGGGTGAAATCTCACATGTACAATGGAACCTAGAAATAGTGAAGGAGATTCTGTCATCCTGGGTTTCCTTTTGATATTGTTCCTTGCACATTTTCTCATCCTTTGGCGTGTAGTTTGAAAAAGTAGAGCAATAAAGGATCTAATTAAACACTTTGATGGAATTTGAGGAGTGCCTAACTCTAATAGCCTCCAGTAATGCATCCATCATCAAAGGGCCAGCTCCTTTTCCCACCAACATGGAAATAGAGCATACAGTTGTGAAGTGGTTACACCAGCCTCTTCTTGCAGTTGCATCTATTGGTTACAAAATACTTGTAGCTTCATTTGTCATAAGATTGGATCTTGTTGCTCCCTTATCTCTGTAAAAGGGAATTTAGGGCTTATGAAAAAGCATTGGTTTGAGGTCATGTTTCCAGACTTAGTCTGAAATATGGATCAATCTAGTCAGGGATGAGTTGTAAATAAGTTTGTTTTCTGCTAATAGAATTAGTTGTCTCTTTTCAAGTTTCCATTTTGAGTCTCTTTTGATTTCTTGATAGAACTATCAAAAGCTATGATGCAAGTTACTGAACAGTTTATTTTACAAAACTTGTTGAGTCTTGGAATATATTGTCTCCTACTTCATGTATATAGTTTCACATTATGAATATATATTTGGTTAAGGATCATCTTTATTCATCATCACAGTCTTTCCTATGCTAGCATATTTCTCTTATGGCATTTACTCAAGTAGTAATGCAAAATTGCTATTAGAAAATATCAAATGTAATTCTAGTTTACAAGGATAACTAAGTATAGTTGACTCCAAAACTAGTAGAGTATCTTCAATGTAAGGCAGCGTTATACCTTTATAGTAAACTAAGGTTTGTTACATCACAGCCTATTTAGTTTTTATCAATTTACTCTTTTTGACTCTTTGGCCCTTAGATAGGCACTGATCTGTTCATGGATACTCTACTAAACTTATGCCCCTTTGATTATCCTCAAAATATTTTAAAATTAATCCGAATATTTTCCTTTCTAGTAATAGGCTTTTAGGGTATTTATTTTAATTAAGTTAAGTTTTGCATGTTCCTTACAAAAAATAGGATAAGAGATTAAAGAATCTAGCCCGTCCTTTTACTTTATCATACATTCTTTCAAGCAATTTATGAGGAACATATCTGTGATAGGAATAGTGTTGACAAGCTAATATCTCAGAAAAAAACCCATCCATTTTAGTAGAATATTGTTTTCCCCAAGAAAAGAAGACATCAGTTAAGGAGAAATAGTTGGAGAATTAAAAATAAATCCATCTACAAAGGAATGCCCTCGTTGATTTCACAGAGCCTAAAGTGTAGAGGAAGAAAAGGGGGTTGTGAAATCCATCTCTCCCTAATCTCCTATTCGTTGGCCAATCCCTCGAGGCAGATCAATCATTAATAAGTGGCTATTTTATAGATTTGTTGGAAGAATCAATTTGGGAGTTTAAAACAACCAACCTAATGTCAAGTGAGAGAATGTTGGGATAAGGTGCCATTAACCTTGTAAATCCCAATATTGTATTTATTCCATTTATTATATGTAATTTGTAATTATCCATAAGGAGATGTACTAGTTTCACCGACAGTGGTAATTTCAGAGTCACTAGAGGTAATTACGGAGTGACATTTACTATTGGAAAATGTAAAAACTCATGGTAAATGAGGGTAGGTGCTCCCTATGGAGAATTTACTCTTTTTGGCATGTATGACAATTGTCATAATGTTTGGTAAGTAAATCTATGACAGCTGCAAGTTGTCATAAGATTTTGAGATTCTATGATGCATATGATGGATATGTTAGTTATTGGGAAGGATGCATGTTGGAGTTATCTATGACCATTATGATCTTTCATAAGATGTAAGATACCATTCTTGGACATGGGCACCCAACTTTGAATGGGTCAACTTTTGACACTTGGAGGTTGCTTGTACGTGCCATTTTTTATGCTTACATCTGGGATATTTGGAGGAGAGAGAAGGGGAATGCCTAGGATGAGTTGGATAACATTTCTATAAGTATTTTCCATGTATTTGTTGCTGTAATACAGATTTTAGGTACTATGGTGCTGCATAAATGCTATCAAATTGAAGACTGAAGGAGAGATTGGTGGTGTTGTTGTATTGTATAATCTTTTACATATGAATGCAAACATTGGGCCTCTTTCCTGTGTGGAGTTTTTTACTTGAAATGGTTTTCTCCACATTAAACATTGTGTCATTGTGTCATGTGTTGAGTTCTTCATGTTTAACATTTTCTCTGTAGTGGTTTTTATGATTTGTTACAATCTCCATTGTTAATAGCACACAGTTAAAGATTGTTGAAATTTATTCAAATCAGATTTCAATTAAAGTAGTGTTTCTTTCATTTCTAACATATGACAGAGGTAATTAGAGCCCTTTTATTTTTCTAGTTGCCTTGTGCTATCAGCTATGGTGTGATTTTTCAAATCATACCAATTTAGGGCAGAGAAGGAGAAGTGGGACTCTGCTGCCCAATGAATAAATCACTGATCTGCTCCACCAAAAATCTGGATTCTTTCTATGCCCACAAGAGGCATACATCCTCAGAAAGAGTCATTGTTGGCACCTTCAAATTTTGGTAAAATTTGAAGTTCCCATGACAAAAAAATCAATGACTACACTCAGAAATGCACTTGAAAAATCTGCCCCAATGACCTATTTTGGAGGATCACAATTTAGAGCCTATTTGCTTTCATGCCAAACCACTTGGTGAGTGTACTCATTTGTCATATGTGAACATGTATTTTTTATTTCATCTTCCTATGATGAGTTTTGACAGGGTTTTGAGATTGTTTTGTTGTTTACATATTCTCAGGCCTGCGACTTAGCCTCTGTATATGCCTAAGAATGACACGACTTGGTCTAAATAAATATTCTTAATATTTATTTCATTCTAATTCTTCTATCAATAAATAAAAAAATAAATTTATTTATTTGATTCATATTCTTCTAAATTAATTAAATGTCAAAATATTTAATTACCTCTTATAAAGTCAAAATTAAATAAAATCCTTTATTTAATTAAATTCTTCCAAACAATTAAATAATTATTAATTATTTAATTAAGTCAATTCTTCCTCCCAATTTAAATAAATCAATCAAATTTATTTAAATTCTCTCTATCTCTAAAGAATAAAATATAATCAAATATTTTATTTATTCTTCCAAAGCATGCACAAACAATTAAATAAATTTATTTATTTAATTTGCTTTCTTATCTTCTAATTCTTCAAATATCTTCCAAATCTTCTAAAAATAAGTCTTCTTCTTCATGCACACAAAATTAAATAATTTATTATTTAATTTCTCTCAAATCATGCAAAAGCAAATCACAAGTTGAGTTAACTAACTCATTCAAACTTGTTTTTATCAATAACTCTTAAATTAGAAAAAAAACTTTTTAATTTATGAAATCAAATCTTATCTTTATAAAAGAAAGCAGTTAACTCAAACAAAACAACTTTTGTGTGACACTTGTCTTCTTTCTATTCACGCACATCCTCTCAAGGTTTTTATATCGTTGATCTTCTCTCTCACAAGTCTATAAATATAACCCTATTCTTCCATTTCTATAATCCAAGATTTTAGTAATATTACTTTGCAGAATCAACAGTGCACCTTTGGCACCCAAATCCATCCATTGCTTGTGATCACCCTTTTATTTTATTGAAGCTCGTCTTTATTACAAGTATCATATCCATCCCTCCATCACCATATTGAATAAAAAAGCAAGGAAGTGCACTTTCTGAGGGCTTCATTCTCATATAAAGATTGATTGAGATTAGGTGAACAATGGAATCTAAGAAGTAACAAGGTTTGTGAGGTTTGTTCTTTATTGTCAATCTTGTTTGTTTCGTATTTCATTGAGATTATTGGATTATTGATAGTTTAGTACTATTGACAATATTTCTAGTAACATTTCTGGTGCCCACCATGGGGCCTTGCCACAATCTAACCCCAAAACTAAGTTTTTGTGCACGAGGTTATGTACATAGGAGGATTCTGTGCATCTGATCAGTCCTGACACATATCTACTATCTATTTCAGCACATATGATTTTTTAGCACATCTATCCTCTGAAGCTACACTTTTGACCTTTGTAATAGTACATTCATTGAAACTATGCTTATATCTTCTGTTCCTATGCTTTTGAGCTTTGTTTCTGCGCATTTGTAATTCTATGCATATTTGTCCTATTTTTGCACATATGATCTCTATAGCTACATATCTATTTTGGTCGTGACTTTTGAGTTTTTCTTGTGATTTTACTAACTCTTAACACTTGTCTCGCAAGAGTATTCTCTGATCTACTTGCAGGTTAAGGGCTGGTTTAGTCATATAGCTGCATTTGTTAACTCATCTTTAGAATTAATTAGCCAAGGGAAAGTAAATGGATGTTCATACAAATCTAATTTAGCTCTAACTAGGAGGATTTGTAATTTGATCTTATTGCATCAACAACTTGAATATAGTCCTAATGCTAGGAGGATAAAATTGAACCATTGCTATCTTGCTTTCAAAGTTAACAAATCACATGTGTGCCCAAGTAGCTAGTTCATTTAGTCTTTTTTATAAATAGGGGAAAAAGAACCATTGTCTTTTGTGTTTTCAGAATGATAGTAGGCCTATGCTCTCCCCTCTTTTGGGTGACCAAAATGCCAAACCTATCATTTTGCATGTATAACCTTTAGAGAGGCCTGTCCTTGGATATCCTTCCATTCATGTGGGAATGACCTTAAGTGGTAACAAGATAAAGCCAAGCTCTACCTAGCCACTATAAATAAATTATGTTTGGAGTGAAAGATTCAAACAACTAGTGTTGTTAAGTTATACCAACAACCAACCTCCCCCAAAACCCTCCAAGGCGTACCCCTTGTAGGCTGGGAGACTCCATAATGGAGAGCAGCGTTACTGCATGTATAACCACTCAAATGGTTGCCCTTACTACATATCCATTATTTTAGTACCCTAAAATCCTTCTATTTGTTGGTGCAAAAGGTGGGACCTTTGAAGCCACCCCGATTCTTGTGGTTCTTAGTAGAGATAGCAGGGACAATCCTAAGGTTCAGTGGGGGTGTGAGTCTTGGGAAACCTAGATCTTGGTATGCATGAGAAGTGAGTGTCATGGAGGGGAGTTGGTGCTACCAAGATTCTGAAGCTATCCTCTTTGAATATGCACATCTAAGGAATCCAACAAATATTGCCTTTGCCATCTTAGGATTTGTAACTATTTTTAGTCAAAAAGAGTCCAAAAAAATTACAAAAAAAAAAAAAACCACGAAATCATTCTTTGTGTTTGCTGTGTCTTCTTGCCATAATTGAAAAATCAAATCAAAAGACCAACTTTCACCAAAAAATCCAAAAATATCAAAAAACATGTGAAGAAAATTGTAAAAAAAAATCAGAAAACTAGAGCTGCACATATACCATCTGAAGCTGCACATCCATTTTGACCTGCTACACATTTACTGTGACTTCCTACGTATTTGTCATCTATTACTATTCTTTTGTCCTTCACCGGAGCTGCACATTTATCCTGACTTACTGCGCATTTATCCTTTGTTTCAACGTATTTATTGCTGCGCATCCAAAATAGTGAGCTTTTCCACATCTTTTGAGAAAAAATTATCAACCTTTCTAGGTACCCATTTCAGCCATGTTCTAGTTTCTAAGATTAGATTTACCATGCAGTCACCTCTTCCATCCATTTCCATAGCATACCTTCTCTTTCATCAGTCATCTTGTCCACCTTTTACCATGTCTTCCCATAAACAAGTCAAGGTTCCTATATCAGGTTAGTGCAAGACCTTTTTCAAATCATTTTAGATTCAAGTAAACCTAGTAAGTGTCCACTATCAAGGATCAAACATCCTTTTCTCTCAGAACTTCACTAGTGGTCTTGGTGCAAAACTAGTCTCTACATAATAAACAGGTACTGGCTATCCTTACTTGTGGCTATCATCTTGTTTCAACCAACTCACTTGGAATCATTGATCAAAAGAGTCCTTGTTTGAATCTCATCACTGCAAGTATCCTCTTCTCACCAACCTACACCAGCACCTTACCAAAATCTTTAGTTTCACCCCACTTCTTCCCACATCGCCTTGCATGGTCTTAACTAGATCCCAATACCAAAAACAACTTGAAATGGTCAGAACATATGATTGCATTGTGTCCCCTTATGATAGTGATGAGGAAATCTCCCATGAGCAATACCACGGAGCCCTCCAAGATCAAAAATTTCAATGCATGCTAGCTAAAGTGCTCAACAAAGACCCTCAAAAGTACTTTCTTCATCTTGCAAACCTAGGACTTAAACTCCCCACTGACTTTGACGTCAAGGCATTAAAAGAACTAGGAGAGGAAAGAACTCACAAAAAGAGCACAACTGAAGAAAACTCCCTTGACAAAGACAAAGGAAAGAAAGTCATAGACCCAAACATACCTATGGAAATAATGCAGAAACAAATCGAGAGCCTAATGCAACAAATGATGGATCTCAAACAGGAACAACCACTAAAACTTATTCATTGGAAGACATCGCACCATATCCCTTTGACAAAAGTTTGAACATGGTGCCCTTCCCCTTTCGGTTTGAAGTTCCTAAGTTTGAAAAATACAAAGGAAAAGGAGACCCAAGAGATCACATTAGGGAATTTAATGCCGTATACCTAGAAGTAGCTTACAATGAAACTTTCCTAATGAGACTATTCCCTAGATCTCTAGGTGGTCAAGCCATGGAATGGTTCTCATGACTTCCCCTGGGTATCAAAACTTTTGATGAGTTAGTAAACAATTTCGTCACACACTTTTCATATAACATTGAACACGAAGTTTCCATGCTTGATCTATGCAATACAAAGCAAAAGGGTGGCTAATCCTTTGCCTCTTTCTTACAAAGGTGGAGACAACTCGCAACCAAATGCTCATATGACGTACCTAAGAAGCAAATGAAGGAGATGTTTGTCCACAACCTTAACCCCAATCTAAGTTACCAAATCCAAATTCAATGCCCTACCTCATTTATAAAAGTCATTGAGATGGTATTATTTATCAAGAAAGCTATGATCACCAAGGGGCAAATAAAGTTGTACAAGGACACTCTTAACTCTAACTACACCATGTACAAGTCAATGTTTTGGACAAAGAACAAAAATGTAGTCAATGATGGAGTAGATGATGCCAAAGTGGCAGTGCCCAAACAACAACCAATCTTCACTCTCAAAGGAGAAGCAAGCAATGCTACACCAAATAAAACCTTCTCTTGTGAGTCAAAGTGATGCAGAGGTGGGGATCAAACACGTAGACAGTCTTCATGTGGCATGGGCTGATCATGTGAAACAATGAAAACATATTTCCAATTCAAGGATGTTGAGATAGGCCAAATTGCCATTTTAAGGTTGAAAATAAAGGGTAAGTTGTCAAACTCCCTAATTACGTTGGACACTATCAATTTGCCAAGAAAAAAACTCTACAAAACACCAGAACTCTCAAGACTGCTCACTACCCTATGGTTTCCTCTCAAGCTGATCAACCAGCTAGTAACCCTATCTATGAGGTTTTCAAAGCATAACATGTAGAGGAAAGGACAAACCCATGAATGGAGATAGATCTAGGACACCAATTCTGATGCTACACCACATAACTCACATGTAATAGAGGTCCCTTTGGAACATAAGCTTCAAAATAGGACTGTGTCTGCTGCAACAGGCCTAATTAGGCCTCCATCACACACCCAAGAGCCACCAAAATTTTTCTCATGCCCTGCACTTAGTTCTAAGGTATTAGTAATGCTAAAACAGGTTTGTTCATATGGATTTGAAGGATAATAGGCCACCCCAAGCTGCTGCATCCTCAAACACTCACTCAAATACTCACAAATGTCTAACACAAGAAGATACTAGACAAAAACAGTCACAAATTATGCTTTTCTCCTATACCCAGCTCCTGCAATGAATTCAACAGAGAGAGAAGTGTAAGACAGAGCCATTCCACCCATACTCAGTTGATCAATCAAAAGGAAAGAGTCAAGAAACCATCATTCTTCTTAAACCCCCAAAAAAACTCTAAAACCCTAGGTAAATGAGCAGTTTTGGAAAAATGGATAGAAAATCCTGCAAACATAATGGAATCACTCCTAAATCAATTCAAATGAAAGGTTATTCTATATATTTCAACATCTCATACATTTTTGTCCTTGACTATACTATACGGATAGGTGCAGGATGAAGGAACAACAACAAAATAGTAAATAAATTAGTAAACAAAGTAGCAGAGATGAAGGAGAGATGAAGGAGAGATGGAGAGATGAAGTTTAGAGAAGAGAAATGAAATAAAAATTTAGTTTTCTGCATTTGTTTTGACTATTTTTCACTGTTCCTGAGGCTGATATGGCCATGTACAGAATCCAAATGGCATAAAATTACATTTTTTGGAAATATCTCAGAGTCTTCTTTCTTTTGGCATTGGTTGCATCAAATTTTATTATGTTGTATAAAATTTATGATGATTTTAGTGATGAACACTTCCAGTTTTGTTTACTATAACTGTCATCTTGTTTGGAATGGTACAGATTTTACAGATCAAGTACAGGTCTGAAACCAATGGGAAAATATTGATGCATGAGTCTAGATTCATATTCTTTTTGTTTGGGTAATTTTCATTAATAATTAAGTGAGTTGTGCCATTTTTGGCGAGGGCAGGTCTGTAATCTACTAGAGTCTCCATCTCTATAATAGTCCATTTTTTAAGCATACTTTCAAAAGCAACCTATGTTGCATGTGAGATATGTTGTGTAAGAGAATAATGGGTATCCAAATCAATTTTTAGATCATGGGTTTGAGTTGTATTCTAAAAATTATTTCAAATTTACCTTATTTGCTGCTCTCATCAAAGCATAGTGAAAGTTTGTGAGTTTTGGGTGAATCCTCCATGCCTTTGCATCACAAAGCCATGGTTCACTTCCAACCCTAGATGAAAATTCACACCACTAGGAGAGTCTCAGGAGTCTACATTAAGAAAGCTATTGGCCAACAATGAGATCACTCTTCCCCCCACTAGCAACTATGAGCCCCAAGAAAAACCTCACTACTGGAAAGATACTAATTTTTGCGAATATCATAGAGGAAGAGGCCATAAGACCAATGACTGTATCCATCTCAAACATGTCATTCAAGACATACTTGACCAAAATCAGGTAGGTACTAAAGAACATACCTCTAATGAGACGCGCATGGAATACAAAGATCCACTCCTTAATCATGACATGCCATACAACAACAACAACAACAATAACAATCACAATAAGTAGAATCAAAATAATAGACACAACAATGCTAACTATACGAGTGTGCCCCTCAATTATACCATCAATTGCATATCAGAGCATATTTCCCATCCCTGTCATGTTTCTCTAGGGATCTATCGTTCCCCGCCATGACAACATTGTCCTTTGTGTTTCTCTAGGGATCTATCGTTCCCCGCCATGAAAACACTATCCTTTGTGTTGCTCTAGGGATCTATCGTTCCATGCCATGACAACACTGTCATATATCATTATCAATTAATCATGCCTAACAGGGGCAATACCTTGTTTGTTCTTGTATCATTTTTGCATACTTGCTTACTTGCTTGTGTGTTATCATTATATCTTGCATATCGCATATCATTCAGCTCTTTCTTCAACCTTTTTTTCTTCACCCTAACCTTATTTTTTCACCTTCTTCATGAGATTATCCATCTCACGTCCTTCTACCTTCTTCCCATCCAATCTCCCGAGGGGGCATCCTACCATCGTTAAACTTGTACTAGGGATAAACTAAGACATATATCATTATCAAAAAATCTATTTTTTGAAACAACATGATAAAACACATTGCATCAAAGAGGGGCAAAATGCATATGCCTAAAAATGACATGACTTGGTCTAAATAAATATTCTTAATATTTATTTCATTCTAATTCTTCTATCAATAAATAAATAAACAAATTTATTTATTTGATTCATATTCCTCTAAATTAATTAAATATCAAAATGTTTAATTACCTCTTCTAAAGTAAAAATTAAATAAAATCTTTTATTTAATTAAATTCTTTCAAACAATTGAATAATTCTTAATTATTTAATTAAGTCAATTCTTCCTCCCAATTTAAATAAATCAATCAAATTTATTTAAATTCTCTCTATCTCTAAAGAATAAAATATGATAAAATATTTTATTTATTCTTCCAAAGCATACACAAACAATTAAATAAATTTATTTATTAAATTTTCTTTCTTATCTTCTAATTCTTCAAATATCTTCCAAATCTTCTAAAAATAAGTCTTCTTCTTCATGCACACAAAATTGAATAATTTATTATTTAATTTCTCTCAAATCATGCAAAAGCAAATCACAAGTTGAGTTAACTGACTCATTCAACCTTGTTTTTATCAATAACTCTTAAATTAGAAAAAAAAATTTTAATTTAAGAAATCAAATCTTATCTTTATAAAAGAAAGCAGTTAACTCAAACAAAATAACCTTTTGTGTGACACTTGTCTTTTTTCTATTCACACACATCCTCTCAAGGTTTCTATACCGTTGATCTCCTTATTCTTTCTATACTGTTGATCTTCTCTCTCACAAGTCTATAAATACAACCCTATTCTTCCATTTCTATAAGCTAAGATTTTAATAATATTACTCTGCAGAATCAACAGTGCACCTTTGACACCCAAATCCATCCATTTCTTGCAATCACCCTTTTATTGTATTGAAGCTCCTCTTCATTACAAGAAGTATCATAGCCATATCTCCATCATCATCTTGAAGAACAAAGAAAGGAAGTGCACTTTCTAAGGGCTTCATTCTCATATAAAGATCGATTGAAATTAGGTGAACAATGGAAGATAAGAAGTAACAAGGTTTGTGAGGTTTGTTCTATATTGTCAATCTTGTTTATTTCTTATTTCATTGAGATTATTGGATTATTGATAGTTTAGTACTATTGACAATATTTCTAATAACATCTGTTTAGATCGATATTTTGCACATGGTTGATCATCATGGAAAATAGATTGGTGTTCTGCATTCCCCTAATATTTATATACTCCCTTGTCCAATTTTAGAGCCTTAGGATCAAGTTTGATATTTTTTCAAGGCCAAAAGAAAATGCAGTTTGTCATGTTTTCACATCTGCATTTCCATAAGGTTTTAGAGAGGTCAACTTTGACCCTTAATATTTTGTGAAGGAAGTGAATTGGTGAAATATCCTTTTGTACGCATGCTCAATGGACCTAAATGAACTATTCGCCAATTGGCAGCTTCCCAGGAGGAGATTTGGTATTTTTTCATGGTGGTGACTTGGTGAGCCCTAATAATTTTTTGATAGATGCAGTTGCAAAAAAGGTTTGAGTAAGCCACTTTGAATGTGAATAGCTTGCACCTCAGGATAACTTTTGCCAAGCTATTTTCTGCAATAAATTCTTGGGTCATATGTGTGATCTATGAAGTCAAAATGAAAGAAGAAAACATAAAACAAGTGCATAAACAAGAATTATACCTTTCACAATGAGTCACAAATCCTTGATAGGGTGGAAGGAGTTGCACCCAAACTCCTTACATTTACCCAAGTAGATGAAGAATGTGGATTGCTCTTTGAGATTCAACACAATAGGATGAGAGATTTTGGATTTAGATGGAGATTGATATGGGGATGATGAATGATTTTGGCATTGTGATGTTGGGATAAGAAGATTTTGGAGAGATTTTAGCATAGTAAGGATGCAAGAAGAAGTTGTTATGAATGGATTGGGTGAGGGTTTTATTTATATATTTTTGGAAAAGGGATAGAGGGTGAGGACTAAAAGTTGAGATCAAGGGCTTGGAATGATTGAGAGTTAGGGTTTGGATTGGAGTCATAGCCTTGTGACAAGTGTCACAAGAGGAGTGGATGAGAGAGATCAATGGTTGAGATTTAGTCAATGGGATTGGAGGCTTCTCATTATTTGTGAATTTTAAATTCACATGGGGAAAGGTGTTGAGGATAAAAATGAATTAAAAATTTATTTTTGGGAAGAGTGGATATGATAAGTGGATTAAAAATTCAACTCATGGGGGAGTGTGAATTAAAAATTCACTTTTATGTGGAGATGTGAAGGTTGAAGGACACATGTACACTTACATGTGTAAGAGGGTGAAAAATGAGTTGTAGGGGAGATTTGACCCTTTGAATAAAAAAACAATTTTTTATTCAAAGGTGTGTGGGAGGATGGGCTAAGCAAGGTTAATTAATTGTTTAGTTTAATTAATCTAGGTCTAGGGGATAGGTAAGCTAGGGTAGCTAATTAAATAATGGATTTTAATCAACTAGGTTAGGTTTCTAAGGTTGATTAGTAGGGTAGATTAATTAGATAAGAATGATTTTTCTAATTAATAGGGATTAGGGAGATGGACAAATTAGCTAAATAAATATTAGGAATATTTATTTAATTAATGAGGATATAGTTATAAGGTATAGTGATAAATTAAGTGAATTAATTGATCACAAAGGATAGATGAGAGATGGTTAGGGATAAATTAATTAAATAAAATAAATTTATTTAATTAATAGGAGGGATAATTGGTGTGGAGATATGGGAAATTGGTTTGCGGAGCAAGTCAATTTTAGGTGTCTACATTTGCCCCTCTTTGAAATGGTGTTGTGGCTAAGTAACATTATTTCAAAGAAGTTAAAATATAGAATTGGATTGGATAGAAAAAAGATTTTGGATTAGAAGAATAGGGTAAGGTTTGGGGATAATTGGTAAGGGTGATTCCCCCTCGAGAGGATAAGCGGGTTGCAAGAACATGGTTGTGCTCTTGAAATGGATGGAACAGATTGATAGAAGTGGTTGGAGGATAAGGGGTGAGATGAAATAATGATGATGGATTGATGATTAGATGATAGATGGATTGCAAAATGGATGATCATTGTGTTGAACATGATTTAGAGCAATCCTAGGTTTGTTATAGCAAAGTGGATATTTTCACCAAGGTATAGAAGACTAGGGTAATGATGTTTATCCAACATTTGTATGGACTAGACATGCAAACAAGATGGTGATCCCATGCATGCCCAAGATAGTACAACCTTGTCTAGATGAGGGAAGGGGACTCATAGCATAAGCCCTTAATACACAAAAGGTATGATGAACCTTAGATGCACAAGGAGATGAATATGCTAGAACTGACCCTACAATCCACAAGATATAAATACTAGGTTGGAGTAATGAAACCAACCCACAATCACCACAAACAAAAGCAAGACTATGCCCCATTCTAGATGTTTTCACCACATACCATGATATAGTGAGATCAAGGTAGCTTTGATGTGATCTTTGAATAGGATAAAAGATAAAAATAAAAAATCAAAAGACCAAGGAACCAAACAAATAGCCATTGTATCTCTTGCCAAGATGGATGATGATAGGATAGATTCTACCTATTGTAGGAATGATATATCTTAATGCAGGAATTGGTTGATGATTGGATCATGCTTAGTTTAGATTGGCTCAAGATATGATGGTGCCAAGTTGTGGTTGATGTTGATTTGATAGTTGATGATTTTTGTTAAGGGATGATGTTTTCATAGGTAGTGCGATGCTTGGATCTAGTGTAAGCTCAGCGGGTAGGGACCATCCAAGTGGGTTGGATGGGTGCATTTTATGTGCTTGAGTACTAAAAACTTCCTTCGTATTCTAGACTGCCTACATACCCTGTATCCACAGGATCAAGGCACATTAAGATGCGGGTGGTGATGATATGTAGTTATAATTTGTGATGATGATGTGGGATGGTTGAGGATAGGTGTAATGATGTTGGAAGATGATGTGTTGGATGATTTGGGTGATTTTGAGGATGTTGGAAGATGATGAGATGTTGATGGAACAATGTTGATTTTGTGACGGACATTTTTTCAGGATTTTATAGATTTTTTTTTTTTTGGATTTTTGTGATTTTGGAAAGGGAATGATTTATTATGATGGTTGCATTGGATTTTGTTTGGATAGCCTTTGCGATAAATACCAATGACAAGGGAACACCAAGTCTAGACATGAAGGTGATGGGGTTGGATAGGGGGATTGGCGATGAAAGGATAATTGCTAGGAGATTTGTGGTAGATATATAGATACATGTGGATAAGGGATAGGATGGGGGATAAAGGATCAGGTAGGGATACATGATAGATGGATAGGGGGTTTGGCAGTGGAAGGTGGTAGAGAGGAGATTCCTGATAGATGGATTGGAAGATAGATGGATGGGAGATGGGGATAAGGATTTTCTCCAAGGGCTAGGTTGCAAGGAATCATTTGCCCCAAATCTTAAAGAATTTTTCATGATGGGTTCATGTTTGAATGGATGGACTTTGTAGTAGATGGATGGAGGATATGCTTGAATAGGGAGTATACTGAAATGTGTCCAAAGCATGTTTTTTAATATTTTGCCCCTTATCTTTATCAAGATCTAAGGAGGGGGATATAGTGGATAGAATGGATGGGGAATGATAGGATAAATAGGGGATGGTGGATAGGAATATTATAGGATAAATAGGGATAGTTGATAGGAATATGATAGGATAAGGATAAGATAGTGGATAAGATGTGCAAAGGATATTATGGATGTGGTTAAAGGATATGGTTTTTCCCCCAAGTGTAGGGAAACAAAATGAATGGAGAAGGGATTACGCATGACGCCCACAAGGGGTTTTCATCATGGTACTTGCCCAAGCCGCCACAAGGAGTGGTTTTCACCACTGGATGGATTTTTTCTCTTTACTATTTTCTTGATTTTTTTTTTTTGCTTTTTTGATGGAATGGGGACTCTAGTGTATGTTTCCATAGAAAGGAGAAAATGGTCCCATGTTGGATAGCATTATAGATGATGACTGCATGGATGTCAGTGGATAGTAGGTTATGATGTGGATTATGCAGATTATGATGTGGATTATGCAATCACATGGACCATAGGAATGTGATGGGGAAGATATGTAGGATAGTGGATGAAAGATGGAGAAATGGGTGTATGTGGGAATGTCAAGTGGTGGAGGGGAACCAAGACCAATGGTTGCACACACCGTGATTTATTTGGAAGCTTGTACTTTGGATGTAGAGTTGGGAGTAATGGGGATCGAGATAGGGGATTTTTGGATGGTTGATTTGGGGTTTTAGGTACCCAAATAGACTTAGGAATTATGGGATTTTTAGATGGGGAGCAGGATGTTTGGGATTGTGGGGTAGATTGGGATGTGGATGCTTCACTATAGTTTGGTGCTTTTTGTTTAGGGACCCAAACCATTTTTGCTTTTGCTTTTTCTTGTGATGGTGTGGGCTTTGATAGACTTTTGGATTTTTGATTTTTCTTGGAAGGGATAAACTCTTTAGATTTTTGTGCTTTATGAGTTGAGGCATTCAACTTTTTATTTTTGAATCCCATGGATTTGGGGGAAGCATAATGTTGGAAAGATGTGTGCTTTTGTTGGTCTTGATTGGGAATTTTAGGGGCTTTATGGGTGGAGGGGTTAAAAGTGGATTTTTGGATAAATAGATAAGGAGATTTGAGGATGGGGATATTAGGAGTTGGGAGGATGGGAGGATAAGAGGATTTGTGGATAGGGATGTTTGGCATTGGTAGGATAGGAGGTAGAGTGGATTTAATAGAAATATTTGGAGTTGGAAGTAGTGGAGGTAAATTTGATGGAGGAAGATGGCTTGTCACATGCTTTTGTTCATGATATGAAGATGGAGGAGGGATGGCGACATATGATTTAGGAGTGCAATGTGATGCACCAGATTTGGAATTGGGTGAATAGATTTTGGAGGATGTGTGGGTGGTACCAACATGTTTATTTTGTTTTTCTTGTGGTGTATAGCCAAGGCCATGCGGGGATGATGGAATGTGGTGTGGATGGGCTCTAAGATACCTTGTTCATGAAGGCCTAAGCCTTTTCCTTGATAGTTCATATGTTGGAGCATGTGACGTGTAATGGGATGTTTGGTGCTTTGGAAACAAGACGCGAGTCCATTATTTGTTAGAGAAGGATAGATGGTCAATGGAAGTTGTTCACCTCCTACGAGGGAGTCACCATGGATGAAGGTGCTTTGTCCAAGTGAATAGGAGGATGGATTTTGGATGAGATTGGTAGATGGAGGTAAAGGATTCATGGGGGATGGTAAAGGGGTGGTAGAAGATGGTGTGAGATCAATAAGTTGATCAATAGATGGGAGGGGATCGAGGATGGGATTAGATGGGATGGTTAGATATTGATTAGGAGAAGGGGTTGATGTCTCAACATGCTTTGGATTTGATTCTTGACATAGCTCGTGTGCTTGGATAGAAGTTGGAGTGACTTGGATAGATGTGGTGGGTGCTTGGATGGATGTGATAGGTTTTTGGATGGATGCGATAGGTGCTTGACTTATGGGTTCTTGAACATGGATGCATGATGGTTCTTGAGTTATGATAGGAGATTGTTCAAGAGGTTTGGTGGATGTTGGATTGCATGAGGGTGTTTGATTCCTTTCTAATAGCTAATGGATGGTATCCTTCATGAGTGTATGGGTTGAAGAACAATGTAATGGATGGATAATGATGGTGGATGGTGTGGGCTTAGGATTCGGATTGGATAGGTGGGTGATGGGATTAGGTAGTGATGGCTCTTGGATGGGTTCAAGGATAGGTGTGAGACTAGATGGTGGTGTTGGAGGGGTGGAGGATTTGGGGAATTCCATTGCTTTTCTTGGTGATGTTCTTTGGAGGAAATCCCACCAGGATTCTTTGGATGTCGTGGGCTTAGGATTTGGAAGATTTGATGGTGGATTAAATGGTGTATGGGTGATAGGGGTTGGTGGATTGGGATATTGTGATGGGGGGATTGGAGGATGGGGATTAGGAGATGGGGGATTTACGTGGGGAAATGGTTGTTGATGTAAGCTTTGGATTTTGGATATAAGGTGTGCTAGATTGGTGTTCCCTTGATCAAAGTTAGCGTGACAAAGGTTGGAAGATGGATAAGTTAGAGGTATTGATTGGTTGAATAGGTATGATTGTATGGATGTATAAGGGGATGAAGATTGGTATGATGTTAGTGGGGATGGAAGATAGGGTGGTTGTTGGTATGATGGAGGTTGGTATGAGGTTGATGGTGTGGATATGTAAGATGTAGGTTGGTATGATGAAGGTTGATATGATGTGGATGGGGATGAAATGTAGGGTATTTGTTGGGTAGGGACTTGGGATTCTCCAATGATGAGGTGTGCCAAGGGTATATCCCTAATGTCATTTTTACATTTTTCCTTAGCCTTAGCATCCATGTTCTCATAGATTTTTCTAAGTCTTTGTAATTGTTGCATTGCTACATAATGATCCATTTTGTTGGGGAGGTATGGGATGATGGAGGATGATGGATGATTGTGATGTTGGGGATCAAATTTCAAGACCTTAGGGTTATTCAATTTGCTTCAAAGGATGGATGATTCGCTATACTTAAGGTGGACTAATGACACTTAAGTAATAAAATTGATTTGGTTGATTTGATTGGATGATCAATTAAGGTCTTGATTTTTTATTGGATTGATTTGGATTTGGAGTTTGATAGTGATGTTGGGGGACTTGGATGTTGATTGGGATCAATGTTGATTTTGGATTGGATTTGGAATACGGTTTGAAAGATTATGGATTGATGTTGGTTGGATTTTGGATTTGATTTGGATGAGATGGGATTAGAATGATGTTGATGAATTGGATTAGGGATGATGAGGGTGATTAGGATAAGATTGGATTGAATGATTTGTATGATGATGTGGATAAGATAGGTGGTTAGGATGATTAGGATAGATGGGTGATTGGATTTAGGATGATGAAGATAGATTATGACTAGAGAGGAAGTGGATTAGAATTTGATCAAGCTCAAATAAAGGGATTGAATAACCTCAACTTATGGGGTTTGATAAATGGGGGGATGGTTTTGTTGCAAGTATGAGGTTAATCAGTGTTGTCATTGATGTCAACATACTCATATTGCATTGACAAGAAGGATTGGATGAGCTGTGTGCTGAGGATATTGAGAAAATTAGTCTCAATCAGGAATAGTGAAGAATAGTGATGAGAAGAAGGAAAAAGTACTCAATAGGTTGAGGATCAGAGGATGCAGATTAAAGGGTTTGTACATATGACTCTTGAGATGATCCAGTTAAGTTTTTAGAGGTCTGCATGAAGATTTGAAGAAATTGTGATTGATCAAGTAGAACCGGTTCCGGGAGACGCTCCGGAGTGACAGAGTGCTACAAAGAGGTCCGGTGAGATCCAGAAGTGCATTATCCTATCTTGCAGATTGGACAGAGTGTTTGGGATGTCCTTGTGATGTGTCATCTCTATTGGTACATGGTTTGGAGGTCTAGAAGCACCTCTTACACTATGATAGTGGTGATAAACTGTGTTCTTGAAGTTTCAGATAAGGAAGAGAAGAGATTCCAGTGAGTAGAGGAAGTGTGGATGTACCTGGTCATTCTGACAAGCTAGTGAAGGTTCTTGGATCATGTTGAGGTTGTTTTGTTGGTCCGCATTGGTGGTAGAGCCCAGAATTGAAGATATTCTTCCAGATGAAGTTCTTGTTCAGACTAGCCGACCAGATGAGTTGTTCATCTTGCAAATGTTCTTTGTGGTGGCCGACCGGATGTGTTATTCATCTTGTAAATGTTCTTATGGTTGATTGCCGACTTAGATGATTGTTCCTAAGTTGATGTCTTGTATAAATAAAGGTTTATGAATTCATTTCAAAGCATGTTGTGGAGTGGATGAGTGTGGAATAGCGAAAGAGCGAAAGGCAGAGTAGGTGTGTCTTGAGCTTAAATGGAACTGATCCAGACATGGTGAAGATGTCATTCTCCAGTTCAATGTTGTGATACTTATGATCTTGTAGACAGTGTGTCTCTTGTAGGCAGTGTGCCTCCTTGTGAGTAGTGTGCTCATGTAGTGAGCCCTATTTGGCATGTGCCATTCATTTTTCTTATTCTTCTAACAGAGAATAATCCTTGGGTTAATCACCCCATGGTTTTTCCCTTAACCAAGTTTTCCACATCAAAAATCTTGGTGTCAAATGTGTTGATGATTATCTACTTTGGTGTTTATGCTTTGTGCTTTCACGAATGATTAATTGATATGCTGTTAACTAACACGAAGAATCAAGTGTTTGAAATAGAAGTGAAGTTTTTATACAACTGATTCACCCCCCTCTTAGTTGTGTGCCCTAGATCTAATAATTGGTATCAGAGTCAAGTCCCTCTAAAAGGAGCTTAACTGCTTGAGGAGATCTAGGATTTCGTCATACAAGAAGGATAGTCTGAAGTTTGATGGAACCAATTTCTCACTCTGGAAAGGTCGCATGAGATGTCACTTGTAATGTATGGGAAAAGCATACTTGTCCATGATCACAAAAGCATATGTATCTCCACAGGGTGGTCCGACAACACTGAATGAAATCACAGATGCTGAAAATAATTTGTGGACCAAAGAAGCTCTTCTAAGCACATTGAATGATTCAGAGCTCTCAAATGTTATTGACCTACCAACTGCATATGAAATCTGGGTCAAACTGGAACTTTTGCATGAAGGAGATGAGTTTATTAAGAGTGCAAGGTTGCAAAGTCTGAAAGGGAAATTTGAAAGATTGAAGATGAGAGATGATGAAAACATCACTACCTTTATGCCAAGAGTGAATGAGCTAGTATGTGGAATCAGGAATGCTAGGAGTTCTGGATGAAAATGAAATTGTTTGCAAAATTCTCGGATCCCTTCCTGCTGCCTACAAAATCAAGGTTGCTGCCATTGATGAATTCAGAGCCCATACAATTGTCATAAGAGAGCAATTGGCTGGCAAACTAGCTGCATTTGAAATAACTGAGTTTGGAGATGATCCCCCCAAGACTGAATCTGCATTCAAAGCCAGTGCCTATGTGAAAGGCAAACAAATATTTGATCCGAGAGAAAACTCTTCAAGGAAGCTGTCATGGTATGATCAAGCAAGAAAAGACATGGAAGAGGAAGAAGCACAAACAGCTCATTTTGAAGCCCTCATTGCAAAGAGATTGCCAAGGGGATCCGGTAAGTATGAAGGAAAGTTACCTTTTAAATGCTTCAACTACAATAAGATTGGTCATTTTGCCTCAAGATATCTAGAACGAACTGCAAGATCAAATTCTAACAGACAAAGGTTCCAAAAGAACTGTTATTATGTTCATGAAGAAGATGATAATGAAGGTGTAATAGATGATGAATCAGAGATAGGAAACAGATCCAGAAATGAATGGGTGTTTATTTCCATCAAGGAAGAAAATCCAATATCCTCTAAATCTATCAATCATAAGGTTGTGGAAAGAGCTTTGGCTACACAAATTGAAGAAAAGGATGATTGGGTTATTGACAGTGGATGTTCTCACCATATGACAGGTGATAAGAATAAGTTCTTAGATTTGGAAAGGTATGAAGGAGGAATGGTAAAATTTGGTGATAATTCTGCTGGTAGAATCAGAGGTAGGGGAACTATTTCTTTTGATGGAAAGAGCAAAACTGGTAATGTACTATATGTTGAAGGATTGAAGCACAATCTTCTCAGTGTTGGTCAGCTGGTAGACAAAGGCTATGATCTCCGGTTCAAGAATGGAAGATGCAGGATCTTTGAAAGCTCCGGAACTGATATTGCATCCGGTACTTAAACAAAAGGTAATATCTTCCATCTAGTTGGTTCTAATAAAAGTTGTCTGTTTGTTCAAGTTGATTAGAGTTGGTTATGGCATAGAAGAATGTGTCATGTGAATTTTGATAACATCATCAAGATAAGCAATACTCAAGCTATAAGAGATCTTCCAAAATTGGTGAAACCTATAAATAGTTTATGCAAAGAATGTCAGCTAGGTTAATATAGTAGAGTCTCTTTCAAAAGCAAGGATCAGTCCTCCACCGGATTATTGGAATTAGTTCATACTGATCTATGTGGTCCAACAAGAATCAAGAGTATGCAAGGTGATAGATATTTCATGTTACTAATTGATGATCATTCCCGGATGATGTGGGTTACTTTCCTAAAAGAGAAATTAGAAGCCCTTGAGAAGTTCAAAATCTTCAAAGCTATGGTAGAGAATCAAACCAGACTGAAACTAAAATGTCCGAGGTCTGACAGAGGTGGTGAATTCACATCTAGTGAATTCATAGACTTTTGTGAGAAGCATGGCATAAGGAGACAGTTGTCTGCTCCTAGGACTCCACAGCAAAATGGAGTAGTTGAGAGAAAGAACTGGACCATCCAGGAAGCATCTAGGACAATGATGATGGAAGCAAATATTCCTCAGATGTTTTGGAGAGAAGCTGTCAGCACTGCAGTCTACACTCTTAACCAAGTTCAAATCAAAAGCAATACCGGTAAGACTCCTTATGAACTTTGGTTTGGTATAACTCCCACTGTGAGATATTTCAGAGTATTTGGTAGCAAGTGTTACATCAAAAGAGATGAAGATCTAGGAAAGTTTGATGCTAGAAGTGATGAAGGAATTTTCTTGGGTTATTCCACTCAAAGCAAAGCATACTAGTATTACAATAAGAGATTGAAAAAGATGATAGAAAGTACAAATGTGAAGGTTGATGAAGGAATTGAGAAGCCCTCAAGGTTTTATGAATGTGATGAAGATGATCAGAATGATTCTCTGGTGCAACGAGCTCAATCCTCCTCTCAAATTCAAACTCAGACTGATCTGGTAAATTAGGAAGAAGAAGTTTGTTTGAATGACCCTAATCAAGAAATAGTAGTACAAGAAACTCCCAAAGTTCCAAGGTATGTAACTCTAAATCATTCTGAAGATCAGATCATAAGTGACAAAAGTAAAGGGGTACAAACAAGGAGAAGAATTGCTCAAGATTCAAATGAATACTATCTAATTTCAAAGATTGAACCTAAGATAATTAATGAAGCTTGCAATGATGAAAACTGGACCAAAGCAATGGAGGAAGAATTGATGCAAATTGAGAAAAATCATACTTGGGATCTTGTTCCCAGACCTAGAAACAAGAATGTGATTGGAACCAAATGGGTCTTTCGAAACAAACTAAATGAAGTTGGTGAAGTAATCAGAAACAAAGCTAGATTGGTCTGCAAAGGCTACTCTCAAATAGAAGGAATTGATTTTGAAGAGACCTTTGCTCCGGTGGCAAGAATTGAAGCAGTCAGATTATTTCTTGCATTTGCTACCTTCAAAGACTTCAAGGTAAATTGGATGGATGTCAAGTCTGCCTTCCTAAATGGTGATTTGGAAGAAGAAGTGTAAATTGAACAACCGGATGGATTTCAATTGTCTGATCATGATGATATGGTTTGCAAGTTGAAGAAAGCACTGTATGGTTTGAAGCAAGCCCCAAGAGCATGGTATGAAAGGTTGGATAAGCATCTTGTACAGATTGGTTTCAACAAAGGTACTGCTGATAGTAACCTATACTTCCAAATAGATAAGGAAAACATCTTGATTGTTGAAGTATTTGTTGATGATATCATCTTTGGAGGAAAAGATAGTATGTGTAAAACTTTTACAAATCAAATGAAAAGTGAATTTGAAATGTCAATGCTTGGTGAAATGAATTTCTTCTTGGGTCTGCAAATTACTCAGACAAAGAAAGGCATCTTTATCTATCAGACCAAATATGCAAAAGAATTGTTGAGGAAATTCAGAATGGAAGATTCAAAGCCAATGAACACTCCTATGGCAACCAGATGTAAGTTGAGCAAAGATGATGACTCTCCTAAAATAGATCAAACCAAGTATAGATCAATGATTGGAGGACTATTGTATCTCACTCAGACTAGACCAGATATAATGCAGGCTGTTGGTCTTGTGATAAGGTTTCAGGCTGATCCTAGAGAATCTCATGTCATGGCAATCAAAAGAATTTTTAGGTACTTGAAAAGAATAGTTGAGTATGGTCTATGGTATCCTAGAGATCAAGATTTCTCTCTTCATGCATACACAGATGCAAATTGGGCAGGAGATGTGGATGACTGGAAGAGTACAGGTGGAGGAGCATTCTTTTAGGGAAAAAGGTTGGTTTCTTGGCTAAAAAAGAAACAAGAGGCAATATCTTTGTCTACAACTGAAGTAGAATACATTGTAGCAGCAAGTAGTTACACTCAGATCTTATGGATGAAGTAGATGTTAAAAGACATTAAAGTAGAAGATGAGGAGCCTATCACAATTTTCTATGATAATTCAAGTGCAATAAATATTTTTAAGAATCTGGTGTTGCATTCTAAGACCAAGCACATATCTATCAAGTTTCACTTTTTGAGAGAGCAAGTGAACAAGGGTAAAGTTAGATTGGAGTATGTACCCTCCAAGGATTAAATTGCAGATATCTTTACTAAACCTCTTCCCAAGGACTCTTTTGAGTATCTCCGGGAGAAGTTAGGGGTCATGGCCCCTCCGGTGATGAACTAGGATGCATTGATGTGCATCAGTCTGGTGGATATCACAGTCATATCTTGTGATCCAGATTGATGATGGGGAGCTGCTACTAAGGGGGAGCAGCTGGTATGATTCTGATGTATTAGAATTGCAAGTATGAGCCCTTTGCCATTGATGTCAAAGGGGGAGAGAAGACATGTGAAAAACAAGTGGTTGATGATCAAAGGGGGAGCAGTAAAGGAAGAGAAGACATGTGAAGAGTTGTTGCTGATAGGAGGAGCTATGACAGAAAGGAGAAGATCTTGTCTTGATGGTTTTTCACATCATATGTTGCCATCAATGACAAAGGGGGAGATTGTTGCAAGTATGAGGTTTATCAGTGTTGTCATTTATGTCAACATACTCATATTGCATTGACAAGAAGGATTGGATGAGCTGTGTGCTGAGGATATTGAGAAAATTAGTCTCAATTAGGAACAATGAAGAATAGTGATGAGAAGAAGGCAAAAGTACTCAATAGGTTGAGGATCAGAGGATGCAGATTAAAGGGTTTGTAAATATGACTCTTGAGATGATCCAGTTAAGTTTTCAGAGGTCTGCATGAAGATTTGAAGAAGTTGTGATTGATCAAGTAGAACCGGTTCCGGGAGATGCTCCAAAGTGACAGAGTGCTACAAAGAGGTCCGGTGAGATCCGGAAGTGCATTATCCTATCTTGCGGATTAGATAGAGTGTTTGGGATGTCTTTGTGATGTGTCATCTCTATTGGTATGTGGTTTGGAGGTCCAGAAGTACCTCTTACAGTATGACAGTGGCAATAAACTGTGTTCTTGAAGTTTCAAATAAGGAAGAGAAGAGATTCCAGTGAGTAGAGGGAGTGCGGATGTACCTGGTCATTCAAACAAGCTAGTGAAGGTTCTTGGATCATGTTGAGGTTGTTTTGTTAGTCTGCATTGGTGGTAGAGCCCAAAATTGAAGATATTCTTCCAGATGAAGTTCTTGTTCAGACTAGCTGACCGGATGAGTTGTTCATCTTGCAAATGTTCTTTGTGGTGGCCGATCGGATGTGTTATTCATCTTGCGAATGTTCTTATGGTTGATTGCCAACTTAGATGATTGTTCCTAAGTCGATGTCTTGTATAAATAAAGGTTTGTGAATTCATTTCAAAGCCTGTTGTGGAGCGGATGAGTGTGGAATAGCGAAAGAGCGAAAGGCAATGAAGGTGTGTCTCGAGCTTAAATGGAACTGATCTAGACATGGTGAAGATGTCATTCTCTAGTTCAAGGTTGTGATACTTATGATCTTGTAGATAGTGTGTCTCTTGTAGGTAGTGTGCCTCCTTGTGAGCAATGTGCTCGGGTAGTGAGCCCTATTTGGCATGTGCCATTCATTTTTCTTATTCTTCTAATAGAGAATAATCCTTGGGTTAATCACCTCATGGTTTTTCCCTTAACTAGGTTTTCCACATCAAAAATCTTGGTGTCAAAGGTGTTGATGATTATCTACTTTGGTGTTTATGCTTTGTGCTTTCATGAATGATTAATTGATATGATGTTAACTAACAAGAAGAATCAAGTGTTTGAAGTAGAAGCGAAGTTTGTATACAACTGATTCACCCCCCCTCTCAATTGTGTGCCCTAGATCTAACAGGTTTAGTAGTGTTGGGAGGAAAACCTAGTCCGATGTGAGGGGGGTACGGGGGGCCGAACGTGACCCCCCATTGACAGGGGTTCAGGGGCGTAGCCCCCGACTGAATTTTTTTAAAAAAATGGGCTTATAAAATTGATGTTTTTGATGGGAAAACTTAATTTTTTGGACATGGATGAAGAAGGTGCTAAAACATATGGAAATGACACTGAAATAGAGAGGAATGGAGCTAAAGGATGTGAATGGTTGGATTGATGGATGAATTTGATTTTTCTTGGCAAGTAGACAAACAATCAAGAAAGAAAACACAATGGCCAAAGGTTTTGTTTTGTGAAATATTTATCAAGCATGCACAACCTAAGGTGAAGAAAGGACAATACTTGTTGAACAAGTAGAGGGATTTTGGCTTCTAGAACAATGGTTTGTAGTGGGGGTACATACAAGGGATCAGCGCCTTACGAGCATCTGATAAACCACTTAAAGTTTTGACTAGCTCTACTAGGGGTTTCAAATACACAATGTACTACTCCCTTTCAAGCTAGCATTGAATGGTAAGCACTCATATCAATTAAGACTTGGCTTTTGCCTTATCTTATTTTGTGTAGTGGACTGGATGAAAGTATTGCTTGGGGTCACCAATGAGTTCTCCGAATGGATGTGTCTCAAGGGTAGGCCCACGTCCTAAAAAGAAAAATAGAATAAAACAGTTTCTCTTCACCCAAGATCCCTTTTAAGGCAAGGGGAGAGGATACTTTGATTCTACCCTATGGGATAACACAAATGTACAAGTGCACAAGACACGACAAACAAAAGCTAATGTTCATTTTAAGCCCAAATAAAAAATGTGCCTAAAGTTGTTTGTTGCAAGCAATGATTAATTTTAGTTGCACCAAAGTCAAATGTTCTTTACACTAAGGCACATAAAGAAAGTGTTTGATTGTAGATTGTTTGTTGTAGATTGTTTGCAAGCAAGATTGATTTTATGCACCAAATTTAAGTGTTTTCTAAGCTGAGCACACAAAGGTTCTTTTTAGGTGCACCAAGATAAAGTGTTCTCTATGCTAAGAAATCCTTAAAAAAAAAGTTAGTAGCTTCTAGATTGTGCCCCAAGATGATTTGAAATATCCTGCAGAAAAGGGGCCCAACCCTGCATAGATCCCTAAGCTAGTATAGAAAAATAGCATCAATCTAGAGGAAAGATAGTGCCAATATACAAGATAGTGCTAATATACAAGATAGCACCAATTCAAGGGCAAGATAGCACCAATACAGACACAAGATAGCACCAATATACAAGATAGCGCCAATATAGACACAAGATAGCACCAATATATAGGATAGCACCAATACAAACACAAGATAGTGCCAATATACAAGATAATGCCAATATACAAGATAGTGCCAATACAGAGGCAAGATAGCACCAATACAGAGGCAAGATAGCACTAAACTATGTTTTTGCCTTAGTTTAAATTCTGCAGTGAGAAAGATAGTGCTGAACTGGGTGAGTTTAGTGCCAAAATGATGTAGAGATGGTCAAGGGTCTAATTTTAGAAAAAAATTGACATAGTCTCCCCCTGTCCCTGCATAAAATCTTGCAAAATAGAGAGCAAAAGACACAAAGATGCTGAAAAGGTGAAAAGAACACAAAATATGTGAGTCCAAATGATCAAACAATGTTGATGCAGAGGCATCCACACTAAAACCCTGACATACAGCATGGATGTCCGCAACCCTTCATCATCATCATCATATTTCTTGCTAACACTGTCAGCATCATCATATTCGGCAAGCGCAAACATCCTCCTGACGTTCACTGTTCATCTTACCGCCAACCTCTATCTTTATCATCATGATGTTCAACATCATGTTCATCAGCAGGATATAGAACATCCAGTTCCTCCCATATATCCTGCTGTCGGCCAAACTTAACATTATCGGCCCGCGATGGTTTTATCAACCCGATCTTCTACCTTATGCCGATACGCTCCTCCTCGGCAACACCTGATGATGATCACCCCAAAATACATTCACCTTATGCAAATAATTGCATCATGCTCATCTCCACCTACTTGGATGACGCCCGATGTTACTGCAGGATATACACAGAAATATCCCGATGATGCCGTTTTGACGAACTTCCAACCTTAGCGAATTTCGATCCGCCGAACCTCCTAGGGTGACCCGATCCTCATGCATAAATAGGATCTCTTGCGAGTACTACTGACCTGACTCCAAGCGGCTGGGAAATCTCTCCAGGTGGCTGGGAGATCTAACCGGACCCACAGCATAACAGCTGTCTTAACAAACTAGCTAAAAATAGTAAAGCACGGTCAACATGACCTTATTACATGCATTGGTCTTATAAGACCTTCTTGGAAACATTAACAAGACTCAAAACAAACTAACTGCCTCATGGAAGCCAGCTGTCAGGTAGGTGCCCCTGCACCATACTCCCCAATAGAAAAGAACTCATGTCCCATGAGTTTGGTTGTGGAAGTCCTCCACCTTTACACTTTGTCATGTCAGTGTTCTGACCTGTTCCAGCTTTGTCCTCTGCTGGCTCTTGGCTGCTCCAAGACTTCTGAACTGTAACTTGCTTTCTTACAAGTAAATCCTCATGCCTGTTAATGTAGGCCCTTCTCTCACATACCTTGTGTTTGTCAGGTTGCCTGACCAGAACCTTAGTCTGAACTGCCTCTTGAACTTCTGTAATGTTCAACTCTGTCTTTCTTTCAACCTTTATAGGACAAACAATAGTCCCAACTATGACAACATCCTTGTCATTCCTCTCAACTGGTTGCTATTTGCAAACCTGTTTCTGCACCTGCTGCTGACCTCTGTCAGTCAAAACTGGAACTTTCTTCAACCTGTTGTCCTTAACAACTTCTTTCCTTGCAGTGTCCTCAACTGCCTTTATGCCTGCTCCTATAGGCTTATGCACAAATTCCTTCTTTCCCACTAAAATGATTTTGGCTGCCCCCTGTGCTGCAGCATTTGCCTGCAATGGCATCAACATAATAGTCTTCCCATCTTTCTTGATGGTGTAGGTATTAGCATACCCATCATACAGTACCCTTCTATCAAATTGCCATGGTCTACCCAACAGTAGGTGACAACATTCCATGGGAAAAATGTCACACAAAACTCTATCATGATATGCTCCAATCTGAAAATCAACATATGCCTGTTCATAGAAAAAAGTGATTGACTATCACTCACCCAAGATGCCTTGTAAGGGTTTTGATGTGGAATCCTTTCCAAATACAGTTTATCCACCATTTCCTGAGATACCATGTTGTCTGTTGAACCAGTATCAATGACAACCTTACATACTTTACCTTTACTCTTGCATGTGGTCTTGAAAAGAGCTCTTCTTTGCATCATATCCTTGTTGGATCTAGGGCATACAACTGAGAGGGGGGGGTGAATCAGTTGTATAAAACTTCTTCTTCTTTCAAACACTTGATTCTTTATTGTTAGTTAGCAGCATATCAAATAATCATCCATGGAAGCATAATACATAAACACAAGAGCAGATAAGCATCAACACATTGAACACCAAGATTTTGACGTGGAAAACCCGGTTAAGGGAAAAACCATGGGGTGATTAACCCAAGAATTATTCTCTGTTAGAAGAATAAAGAAGAATGAATGGCACATGCCAATAAGGGCTCACTGCCCGAGCACACTGCTCACAAAGAGGCCCACTGCCTACAAGGAGACACACTGTCTACAAAGTGATAAAAATCACAGTCTTGAACTGGAGAATGACATCTCTATCATGTCCGGATCAGTTCCAATTAAGCCCAACAATCTCTGCTCTGCCTTTCGCACGTTTCTTCACTATGCCACACTCATCCACACACCGCCCTTGAAATGAACTCACAAACCGTTATTTATACAAGACATCGACTTAGGAACAAACATCTAAGTCGGCAAACAACCATAGGAGTATCCGCAAAATGAATAACACATCCGGTCGGCCATCATAAGAACATTCGCAGGATGAACAACTCATCCGGTCGGCTAAACAGAGCAAGAACTTCATCCAGAAGAATAACTTCAATTCCGGGTTCTACCATCAATGCGGACCAACATCACAACCTAAACATGATCCAAGAACCTTCACAAGCCTGTCTGAATGTCCGGATACATCCGCACTTCCTCTACTTACTGGGATCTCTTGTCTTCCTCATCCAGAACTTCAAGAACACAGTCTGTCGCCACTGTCATAATGCAAGAGGTACTTCCGGACCTCCAAATCATACACAAATCAGGATGACACATCACAAGGACATCCCAAACACTCCGTCCAATCCTCAGATTAGGATAATACAATTCTGGACCTCACCGGACCTTTTTGTGATCCTCTGTCACCTCTGGATACTTGCCAGAACCGGTTCTATACCGACAGCCACAACTCCTTCAGATCTTCATGCGGACCTCTGAAATCTTAACTGAAGCATCTCAAGACTCATATCTACTAACCCTTTAATCCGCATCCTCCGGTTCTCATCCTATACAGTACATTTGCCTTCTTCTCATCACTGTTCTTCACTGTTCCTGACTGAGGCTAATTTTCTCAATATCCTCAGCACACAGCTCATCAAATCCTTCTTGTCAATGCAATATGAGTATGTTGACATCAATGACAACACTGGCTCACCTCATACTTGCAACAATCTCCCCCTTTGTCATTGATGGCAACATATGATGTGAAAAACCATTAAGACAAGAACTTCAACTTTTCATATGTCTTCTCTTCCTTTACTGCTCCCCCTTTGATCAATGTCTTCTCTTCCTTTACTGCTCCCCCTTTGATCATCGACCACTTGTTTTTCACATGTCTTCTCTCCCCCTTTGACATCAATGGCAAAGGGCTCATACTTGCAATTCTCATACATCAGAATCATACCAGCTGCTCCCCCTTAGTTGCAGCTCCCCATTAGTCCGGATCACAAGATATGACTATGATAGCCACCGGACTGATGCACATCAGTGCATCTTAGTTCATCACCGGAGGGGCCATGACCCCTAACTTCTCCCGGAGATATTCAAAAGAGTCTTTGGGAAGAGGTTTTGTAAAGATATCTGCAATCTGATCCTTGGAGGGAACATACTCCAATCTGACTTCTTCCTTGTTTACTTGTTCTCTCAAAAAGTGAAATTTAATAGATATGTGCTTAGTCTTAGAATGCAATACCGGATTCTTGGAGATATTAATTGCACTTGAATTATCACAGAAAATTGTGATAGGCTTCTCATATTCAACTTTGATGTCTCTTAGCATCTGCTTCATCCATAAGATTTGAGTGCAACTACCTACTGCTGCAATGTATTCTGCTTTAGTTGTAGACAGAGATATTGCATCTTGTTTCTTGCTTAGCCAAGAAACCAATCTCTTCCCCAAAAAGAATGCTCCACCACTAGTGCTCTTCCGGTCATCCACATCTCCTGCCCAATCTGCATCTGTGTAAGCATGAAGAGAGAAGTCCGGATCTCTAGGGTACCATAGACCATACTCAACTGTTCCTTTCAAGTATCTAAAATTTTTTTTGATTGCCATAACATGAGATTCTCTAGGATCAGCCTGGAATCTTGCCACAAGACCAACAGCCTGTATTATATCTGGTCTAGTTTGAGTGAGATACAACAATCCACCAATCATTGATCTATACTTTGTCTGATCTGCCTTTGGAGAATCATCATCTTTGCTTAACTTACATCCGGTTGCCATAGGAGTGTTCATTGGCTTTGAGTCTTCCATACCAAATTTCCTTAACAATTCTTTCACATATTTGGTCTGAGAAATGAAGATCCCTTCTTTTGTTTGAGTAATTTGCAGACCCAAGAAGAAATTCATTTCACCAAGCATAGACATTTCAAACTCACTTTTCATCTGATTTGCAAAAGTTTTGCACATACTATCTCTTCCTCCAAAAATGATATCATCCACAAACACTTCAACAATTAGAATGTTTTCATGATCAATTTTGAAATATAAGTTACTGTCAGCAGTACATTTGTTGAATCCAATCTGCACAAGATACTTATCCAACCTTTCATACCATGCTCTTGGGGCTTGCTTCAATCCATACAAAGCTTTCTTCAACTTGCAGACCATATCATTATTATCAGACAATTGAAATCCATCCAGTTGTTCAATGTAGACTTCTTCTTCCAGATCACCATTTAGGAAGGCAGACTTGACATCCATCTGATATACCTTGAAGTCTTTGAAAGCAGCAAATGCAAGAAGTAATCTGACTGCTTCAATTCTTGCCACCGGAGAAAAAGTCTCTTCAAAGTCAATTCCTTCTATTTGAGAGTAGCCTTTGCAGACCAATCTAGCTTTGTTTCTGATTACTTCACCAGCTTCATTTAGTTTGTTCCGGAAGACCCACTTGGTTCCAATTACATTCCTGTCTCTAGGTCTGGGAACAAGATCCCAAGTATGATTTTTCTCAATTTGCATCAATTCATCTTTCATTGCTTTGGTCCAGTTTTCATCATTGCAGGCTTCATTTATTGTTTTAGGTTCAATTTTTGAAATCAGACAGCATTCATCCTGATTTTGAGCAATATTCCTTCTAGTTTGTACACCTTTGCTTCTGTCACCTATGATCTGATCTTCAGAGTGATTCAGTCTTACATACCTTGGAATTTTGGGAGTATCCAGTACTGCTGTTTCTTGATCAGGCTCATTCAAACCTATCTCTTCTTCCTGATTTACCGGATCAGGCTGACTCTGTCTCACCGGAGAGGATTGAGGTCCTTGAACACTGTCTTGGTCATCCTCATCAAACTCATAAAATCTTGAAGGCTTCTCAATTCCTTCATCAACCTTTACATTGGTGCTTTCTATCATCTTCCTCAATCTCTTATTGTAACACCGGTATGCTTTGCTTTGAGTGGAGTAGCCCAAGAAAATTCCTTCATCACTTCTAGCATCAAACTTTCCTAGATCTTCATCTCTTTTAATATAACACTTGCTACCAAATACTCTGAAATATTTCACAGTAGGAGTGATGCCAAACCAGAGTTCATAGGGGGTCTTACCGGTGTTGTTTTTGATTTGAACTCGATTGAGAGTGTAGACTGCAGTGCTGATAGCTTCTTTCCAAAACATTTGAGGAACATTTGCTTCCAACATCATTGTCCTAGCAGCTTCCTGGATGGTCCGGTTCTTTCTCTCAACTACTCCATTCTGCTGTGGAGTCTTAGGAGCAGACAACTGTCTTCTTATACCCTGTTTCTCACAAAAGTCAATGAATTCACCAGATGTAAATTCACCACCTCTATTAGACCTTAGACACTTTAGTTTCAATCCGGTTTGATTCTCCACCATAGCTTTGAAGATTCTAAACTTCTCAAAAGCTTCTGATTTTTCTTTTAGAAAGGTAACCCACATCATCCGGGAATGATCATCAATTAACAACATGAAATATCTATCACCCTGCAGACTCTTGATTCTTGTCGGACCACATAGATCAGTATGTACTAATTCCAACAATCCGGTAGAAGACTGATCTTTGCTTTTGAAAGAGACTCTGCTTTGTTTACCTAACTGACATTCTTTACACACACTATTTGTAGGTTTCATCAATTTTGGAAGATCTCTCACAGCCTGAGTATTGCTTATCTTGATGATGTTATCAAAATTTACATGACACATTCTTCTATGCCATAACCAACTCTGATCAATTTGAACAAACAAACAACTTTTATTTGAACCAACCAGATGAAAGATATTACCTTTTGTCTAAGTACCGGATGCAATTTCAGTTCCGGAGCTTGTAAAGATTCTGCATTTTCCATTCTTGAACCGGAGATCATAGCCTTTGTCCACTAACTGACCAACACTGAGAAGATTGTGCTTCAATCCTTCAACATACAGTACATTACCTGTTTTGCTCTTACCATCAAAGGAAATAGTTCCCCTACCTCTGATTCTACCTCATTCTCATGATGACCAGATCTCATACTCAATTTATAAAACTCCTCAGTATATGCCTTCACATCCATTTCCTTCTGCCTTAAAAATTGCAGCTTCTTAAACATCTGAATTTCATAATCCCTAGGCAAGAATTTACCTTTTATCCTTGCTACCATTTTATCCCATGAAGTGATCTTTGACTTCCCTTGTTTCCTTCTCTCGGATTGTACATAATCCCACCATACCAAAGCATGACCTCCTAACTTGGTCTTTGCAATCTTTACCTTCTGATCCTCAGCAACATCTTCACATTCAAAGTGATTATCAAGTGCAGCAACCCAATCCAGCAACTCATCTTCATTCAAACTTCCATTATACTTGGAAACATCAACCTTTACCTTAGGTTTATCACTCTGCACTGCCTTTAACAGTTTTGCAAATCTCTGGTCTTCAGCATCCAGATCTTCAGCTACCTCTTCATACTCTTCAACAGCATCTTCATCTTCTTCAGACTCACTGTCTTCCACTTCCCTCTTTTTGTTCTTTTCTAGGGCTTCAAGCCTGGCTTGAAGTGCTTCAGCAAGCTCCTTCATCTTCCTCATCTCTCTGGCATGTTTTTCCTTCATTTCCTGCAATTCCCTTGCAGTACCACTACCTTTCGGAGGCATTTTGTCAACCTCTCACTTCTCTACCTCTATCCTTTCAGTGATAGAATCAACTCTACCTCTGCCCTTTCGGTGACAGAATCAACACACAACAGCCCAGACCTTTTTCTGAGCTCTGATACCACTATGATGCAGAGGCATCCACACTAAAACCCTGACATACAGCATGGATGTCTGCAGCCCTTCATCATCATCATCATATTTCTTGCTAACACTGTCAGCATCATCATATTCGGCAAGCGCAAACATCCTCCTGACATTCACTGTTCATCTTACCGCCAACCTCTATCTTTATCATCATGATGTTCATCATGTTCATCAGCAGGATATAGAACATCCGGTTCCTCCCATATATCTTGCTGTCGGCCAAACTTAACATTATCGGCCCGCGATGGTTTTATCAACCCGATCTTCTACCTTATGCCGATATGCTCCTCCTCGGCAACACCTGATGATGATCACCCCAAAATACATTCACCTTATACAAACGATTGCATCATGCTCATCTCCACCTACTCGGATGACACCCGATGTTACTGCAGGATATACATAGAAATATCCTGATGATGCCATTTTGACGAACTTCCAACCTTAGCGAATTTCGATCCGCCGAACCTCCTAGGGTGACCCGATCCTCATGCATAAATAGGATCTCTTGCGAGTACTACTGACCCGACTCCAAGCAGCTGGGAAATCTCTCCAGGCGGCTGGGAGATCCAACTGGACCCACAGCATAACAGCTGTCTTAACAAACTAGCTAAAAATAGTAAAGCACGGTCAACATGACCTTATTACATGCATTGGTCTTATAAGACCTTCTTGGAAACATTAACAAGACTCAAAACAAACTAACTGCCTCATGGAGGCCAGCTGTCAGGTAGGTGCTCCTGCACCATACTATGATGCAGAGGCATCCACACTAAAACCCTGACATACAACATGGATGTCCGCAACCCTTCATCATCATCATCATATTTCTTGCTAACACTGTCAGCATCATCATATTCGGCAAGCGCAAACATCCTCCTGACGTTCACTGTTCATCTTACCGCCAACCTCTATCTTTATCATCATGATGTTCAACATCATGTTCATCAGCAAGATATAGAACATCCGGTTCCTCCCATATATCCTGCTGTCGGCCAAACTTAACATTATCGGCCCGCGATGGTTTTATCAACCCGATCTTCTACCTTATGCCGATACGCTCCTCCTCGGCAACACCTGATGATGATCACCCCAAAATACATTCACCTTATGCAAACGATTGCATCATGCTCATCTCCACCTACTCGGATGACGCCCGATGTTACTGCAGGATATACACAGAAATATCCTGATGATGCCGTTTTGATGAACTTCCAACCTTAGCAAATTTTGATCCGCCGAACCTCCTAGGGTGACCCGATCCTCATGCATAAATAGGATCTCTTGCAAGTACTACTGACCTAACTCCAAGCGGCTGGGAAATCTCTCCAGGCAGCTGGGAGATCCAACCGGACCCACAGCATAACAGCTGTCTTAACAAACTAGCTAAAAATAGTAAAGCATGGTCAACATGACCTTATTACATGCATTGGTCTTATAAGACCTTCTTGGAAACATTAACAAGACTCAAAACAAACTAACTGCCTCATGGAGGCCAGCTGTTAGGTAGGTGCTCCTGCACCAAATGTCATGGTAAGAAGGCACCACCACAGTTTTAAAATAGCGCCAAAATGCAGGTAAAATGGCGTTATTGCGCAAGAAGATAGCACTAATTTGCAATAAAACACGTCTTAACAACAAAAAAAACTCACAAGATTGTTATATTGAGACCTTGTGGGTCCCACCGGGGTATGCCAATGTGATCTATGAATTCAAAATGAAAGTAGAAAACATAAAACAAGTGCATAAACAAGAATTATACCTTTCACAATGAGTCACAAATCATTGATAGGGTGGAAGGAGTTGCACCCAAATTCCTTAGATTTACCCAAGTAGATGAAGAATGTGGATTGCTCTTTGAGATTCAACACAATAGGATGAGAGATTTTGGATTTAGATGGAGATTGAGATGGGGATGAGGAATGATTTTGGCATTATGATGTTGGGATAAGAAGATTTTGGACAGATTTTGGCATAGTAAGGATGCAAGAAGAAGTTGTTATGAATGGCTTGGGTGAGGATTTTATTTATAGATTTTTGGAAAAGGGATGGAGGGTGAGGATTAAAAGTTGAGATCAAGGGCTAGGAATGATTTAGAGTTAGGGTTTGGATTGGAGTCATAGCCTTGTTACAAGTGTCACAAAAGGAGTGGATGAAAGAGATCAATGGTTGAGATTTGGTCAATGGGATTGGAGGCTTCTCATTATTTGTGAATTTTAAATTCACATGGGAAAAGGTGTTGAGGATAAAAATGAATTAAAAATTTATTTTTGGGAAGAGTGGATATGACAAGTGAATTAAAAATTTAACTCATGGGGGAGTGTGAATTAAAAATTCACTTTTATGTGGAGATGTGAAGGTTGAAGGAGACATGTACACTTACATGTGTAAGAGGGTGATAAATGAGTTGTAAGGGAGATTTGACCCTTTGAATAAAAAATTGATTTTTATTCAAAGGTGTGTGGCAGGATGGGCTAAGCAAGGTTAATTAAGTGTTTAGCTTAATTAATCTAGGTCTAGGGGATAGGTAGGCTAGGGTAGCTAATTAAATAATGGCTATTTAATCAACTAGGCTAGGTTTAGGTTGATTAGTAGGGTAGATTGATTTTTTTTTTTAAAGATAATGCGCCTGGTAAACTTTTTAGTGTGACCGGCGATGCTGGTGGGACATGCCCTCCGGCTCCACACAAATGCTTTTTCTCAGAGCAATGAACTAGTGAGGCCACAACTGGGGGACCTCATCCCCTAGGAAGAACACTTCAAACCCGTGAGCTCATTGGCCCAGCAAAGGCGTAAAGCCTTGTGAGCTCATTGGCCCAGCGAGGGTTTGAACTCTGGTGGCTGCCACTACATCTGGAGCGACTTAACCACCGAACCATGCCATCATCAGTAGTAGGGTAGATTGATTAGATAATCATGATTTTTCTAATTAATAGGGATTAGGGAGATGGACAAATTAGCTAAATAAATATTAGGAATATTTATTTAATTAATGAAGATATAGTTATAAGGTTTAGTGATAAATTAAGTGAATTAATTGATCACAAAGGATAGATGAGAGATGGTTAGGGATAAATTAATTAAATAAAATGAATTTATTTAATTAATAGGAGCGATAATTGGTGTAGAGATATGGGAAATTGGTTTGTGGAGCAAGTCAATTTTAGGTGTCTACAATATGTCTACATGCCTGTCCATTTTCATGGCTCCAAGAGATGGTTTGACTAGTTTTCCAAGGTGATTTTGGAGGCCACCTGGCTTGTTTTGGTCACTATGAAAGATACTAGAAAATGTATTTTGATGACAACCCACTTCTTTTTTTCACCTCATGAGCATACATATGTAGTGTTAGATCAATTCAAGGCAAAAAATTGTTTCAAAACAAAAAAAAATAGCCAAGCCCATAGGGGGACCTGACATGTATCACACAGTTATTGGCACAATTAGGAGACTCTTCTACTCAGTACTATGATGTTATAAATGCTAAAAGGGGCAGAATATGTATTAGTATAATGTTTGGTCTTCCAACATACACAATTAAGAAATTCAAATGGGTAGATGCCTTCCACCCCTCATTTCATGATGGCCACATTGGTCAACATTTCAAGGCATGTTGGAGTTGAATGCCCAAATGGGTCTTTGAGAATGGTGATGTTTACAAACAATTACATGCCTCTTCTGAGGTTCAAACTAATTTCAATTATGATTGAGTTTGAGTTTGAGATTGAGAACTCAGGATGGGTATGCTACCACAAGATCTAGTGAAAGTGTAAAATATGATTCTTTGTCTAATATCTATAAGGATGATGTTGGCAAGGCCCCTTCTATGGAAGGTTCTAATAGATTGCTAGAATTCTTGCTACCAATTACATATGGACTACCATCCAAGGGTTTTGTTATGCAAGATGAACAATCAATTAAATGTGCTATTTTTGATTTCAAGATGTTAACATTTTTAGCCATTGGAAATGAAATGTTAATATTTGAAATGGGCTTATATGAGATATTCATTAGAAATGTACCTTGTAAGTGTGCCGCCAAAAAGAAGATCGAGCTCTTCTAAGTTCTTCTTTGTTTGGAATGTTTATACCCAAGGAAAGTCCACAAAAGTTGTGCAATAGGAAATGGAAGATTGTAACATTATAACAAAGGAACGCAGGGAATTTCAAAAGTTGGATTAAATTTCAAATATTATGGTAGACACCTATGCAGAATGGAGAGTGCATGGAAACACTTCATGAAGTTATCAGAGGAGCTAGTTGTTGTAGATGGGGTAAGGGAGTTATCTTTTTGCCATCACAATGAAAAGTTTGAAAATGTATTTTGTTTAATATGCCCTATGAAACAACTACTATAGTTGTTAAGAGACTTTGAGTAGCTGACTGCCCCAGTGCACAAAATGCGTCTCCATTACTGTAAATAACACTGCACATTTTCTATGCTCTAATCACAGTAATAAAATGCCATTGCTATCAACTTTTTATCTCAATCTGACAACATTATGTAAAGGGGGCCAATTGAAAGAAACACTGCACAATTTGTTTTCCATGCACAATCCCCTAGAGCCTCCTTTACAAATCTTCAAGAATTCCATATGAAAGCAAATCCACTCTCATGACATCAATGGAGGATTTACATTTGCCACATATACAACTTTTCATAATAATCTTATATACATGTATGCTCAGTTTCAAAGTCTGGTAAGTGCTTGTAAGGTGTTCAACCACATGGAAGAACGAAGATGAATCTAATAGAGCATGATTACAACTTATAAAAGGCACAGTTATGTGGCATCTTTAGATTTTAGCATGTGGACACTCATTCCGTCTTTAGAGACATTCATCTTGAGGACACCTACTTCATAGGTTCTTTAGTATTCACAGGTTGTTCTATTTCTTTCTAATGGAAGAAATGTGATTTGCCATAAGTGGATTGGCTTTTGCATTTGTATTCGAGCATCCTCTTCTACTTCTGGAGATTCTACAATGTTGGAAGATTTTATTTCCTCTATCTTTCCCTCATATGGGGGGCTCATGATTGTATTCTTGTGATGGATTCATTTCTAAGGGGGTCTTAGTTGGAGCCCTTCTTCCATCACTTGTACATATTTATTTGTATGTTTTTTGCATGTTTTTTCTCTCTTTTGGAGAGGGGTTTTTTTCCACATGGTTTTTCTCTTTTTCTCCACCTTATGAGAGATTCTTGTTGTTCATGGGTACCTGACATGGCCTTGTAGCCGGGACCCAGTATTGCATTGGTTGCATGGTTTTTCATTTCTCCCTAAGTTGCACTTATGGGGGGGGTGTTGGTGTAATTATATATTTAATTACACTTTAATAAGTTTACTTAGGGCTTATTTTTAGTCTTAGGTTATTATTAAGTCATAGTAGGGTTTTATTTAACTTGCAAATATAAAAGCAAGTTGTCACATGTAATTCAAAAAACAAATTCATTAATTGCATCCATTTTATTTTGCAAATAGCTCTCTTGTGCTTTTTTCTTTGTAGAAGGTTAATCCTAGCTTGTAGAAGATACTGGTGTTTCATGTTTATCATAAACTTCAACAAATATGAAGAGTTGTACACAAAGGGTCAAAGGGCAATGCATATATATATGGTGAAATGAAAAATGAAAGGGGGGAATCTAATTCTGGAAGAACAAGACATTATAGCACCTGATCCTTAAAGCTTATCAATAAAAGAAGACTGCATTTATTTGGTGCCCAACTTCTATTTCTCAATTACTTGTTAATGATCTTTGATATTTTATTTGGCTATCTCCATATTTTTTCCTTGTTATTTGAATTAACATATCAAGGGTATGCTTAATTCTTCGGAGCACATTTGTTGTTTCTGTGTGGTTTGTTTGTTAGGTTTCCTCAAGGAGGAATTAAATTCCTTTAAGAAAATCACAGTAATTTGCAGAAGTCAATCTGGATGTATAAGTAGAGCCAGGTGAAAACAGTCTTGCATGTTTATGCCAGGCATAAACTAAATTATACCAAGTAGTTTGAGTTGTGACTAGGACGAAAGCAGTGATCTTTTTGTGAATAGGCTCTGATACCTAGGAGCAATCACTAATCAATTTTCTTTCCAAAATCAATTCCTTGTACATAATATTTTCAAAAATAATTTTAGTTTTCTATTTGTAGGAGTAGGAGTAGTGAATAAAATCCATTTTCAAATTCCATGCTAATTTGAATTTGGTTGAAAAGGAAGATTTGATTGATAAACTTGCACATAATCTCCTCAATCGTCACCAATCAGTGTTGGAAAATTCATATTTTGTGGTGATAAGAAGGTAAACCCACCTAGGCGAAGTAGGGCCTGAAGTGTAGGGAAGAGCAATCACTTTGATTGATTTCATCAGTTGGCCAAATCAGTGGCTTGACCCAATCATAAATCTTGGCATCCTTTTAGGGTTTTGCAAACTGCATATTTGAGAACCAACACGCTAATCAATAGAAATGATTGTAAATTTGGTCGAAATATCCTAGCCATTGGATCTATCTTAATCAACAGTCTAAATTTGAAGTGATATAAATGTTGAGATTTGACAATCTCTCAGCACACACAGATTAATGGTGATGTGATCAACTTTGTGACTGAATAAAATATAGATTTTCCTTGCACTTCCTCATTTGAACTAGTTCAAGGTGTTCAACAATTGCAAGCTCAAGCTTTGAAGCATGTTCTACCAATTCAATTTGACCAGGTAAGTCAATTCCATCTCCTTTTGTGTCAAGGTTGATATTTGGTTGTATTCTTCTTTTAACTGGTTTAGTAGAGAAAGTAATTATCAAAACCCTAGTTCATAAAAGTATCAAGCTATGGCACCTAAAAAATCTAAGTCTACAAGTAAGAAAACTAAACCACCTGTTCACAAAGAGAAGAAATGGGCCCTTCCATAGCCTCTGTTAGACATTCTTCCTAATTCTGTTGATAAAGGATATAAGAAGTTATTCAAAGATGTGGCAATTGGGTGTCATGATGCCAAAATCCCCATCTCATGTTGGAACCTCTTTTGGTATTTTTGTGAGAGAAAGGATGAATAGGGTCTTATTGCTAACCCTTGGAATCTGAATTTAGCTAACCTTGTGGTGCCAAATGTAGTCACTGATGTTGATTTGATTAGAATGTTGGCACAACACTACCATGCAACTACTCAAATAGTTAGATTGCCAAATGGATTACCCTTAGTGGTTGTGGATAGAAATGTTATCATTGATTGTTTCATGCTCAGCAAGAAAGCCCTCACAAAAGTTGATTTGTAGAAGAGTGAACAGGAATATACTAGTATGAGGAATACACATAGGAGTGATGAATTACCCATGTATATGAGGAAAGGGGAAAATAATAAAAGGATTTCAATCCCAACCACTATTGTTGAGAATTTCTCAGTTGATGACTTTGTTGTGTATTTCAAAAGGACCTATTTTGCTTTGTGTCAGGTGCTAGGCATCGATGCCCAAGATAGAATGCCAATTGGCATGATGATGATGGCCATGAGAATACAAAACCTAGAAGTCACTATTGAGTATGATTTTGCATCATTTATTGAAAAGAAATTACATGATGGATTATTGTAGATAAGGGAAAATAGAACACCCCTGGATTTCAAATATTATTCTTTGTTTTGCCATTTGATATTGTATCAAAACAGGGGAAGGTGGCCTAGAAAAATGGATTTGAGCATGATGGATCAAAAGAGATAGAAACTACCTGCACAATGTTGGTGTTACATCTGGGATAGCAATTGCAAGAATGTCAATTACATTATGTTTCATGACAACTTTGTTGTAATAATAATGGATTCACTGGGGTTTCTTTCACCTAGACTTTCTAGAGAAATTTTGGAGATGTTGAGGCCTCTTTCTTATAGGCCAGAATAGGGTCACAAGAATAACTTTGCTAATTTGTTTTTCTTGCCTGACCACACTATAATCAGTGTATACAAGTGTACTAAGCAACCCCATGTGTTTCCAAAATTTTTGCCAGATAGACTTGTATTTCTTGAGTTTATGTGGCAGATGCTCTGGATGGAGAAAGATGTAATGAAAAAACAAAAGAAGGGAACATTTCTTCTTGATTCCACTGTGTTTGGTGAGTGGTTAGTTGGTTTAGATACTTTGGAGGAACTACAAGCCTCTTTGAAAGAAAAATATTCTTTGAAATTAGGAACAAAAAGGGCTTGTGATCCAGAGGCTCACATGAACTTTGTTAGACAGGTCATTCTCACCAAAATGGGGATATCCCATCAAATTAATTTTAATGAGGATGTGATTAGAAACTGCCTTACACTAGAGGAGGTGTATGATAGGTAAAGGAAGCGGGAAATTTTGAAGAGGATTGAGGATGACAAAAGGAAACAATATCCTAATTTTTGAGGATTTTTTTATTGAAGAAAATGACTCATTGAAAAGAATAAATTTGATAATTGATAATTTAGAAAGGATATATGGCAAGGAAGAGAGCTAGCCTCCTAAGGCTGCTAAGCTCCCAATAAAGAGATCAACTGGAGTGGTAATTGAAGAACTTGCCCCTAATGCCATGTTTGTACAAGATCCCTCTCTTCCCGATTAGTCACCACTAAAAAGGCAAAAGGTTGATGATGTGACCCCTTTGGTACTATTGGTGCCTGCTACAAGTTTGGGTTTCAAGTAGTTGAATTCGCAGGCCTTTCATGAAAAATCCAAAAAATTTCTATGTCCCTCGACCTCCTGCATAATTAAACTATATGTATCATTCTTTGTAGATGGTAGTTATATCTTTGTATGTGCAGATGTGAATGTACATTGGCGGACCCGAAGAGAAAGTTCAATCAGCTTTTGAAAATGAAAAATGGGTTATATGCATCTTTGTATGAATATAAGTTTGTATGTCACCGATGCAATATACAAAGTAATGATACAAAGGGAGGAAACAAAAGTCATATCACCAAGACAATGCACATCGGCATCTCATTCCGTGGTCCCGCCAATAGGCCAATGAGTTTGTATGTTCGAATATACAAGGCAGATATACAAGGTCAATATATAATGGAAAAGATACAAGGGGTAGACATACAAAGTGTCATCGGTAAAGCTTTGTCTATTGGCAGCCAAGTCCAAGGTTTCTCTGACGGGCCGATGAAGATACAAAAGATACGTACAAGGCAAGAACCAAAGGGTGGGGTCCACCAATTGTATATATATACGATTGTATGTTTGCACATGCAATCGAACATACAAGGGAATATGCAATCCTGAGATGCAAAGCCTGGACCTAAAATGAATATACAATCTAGTTGATAAAGGTAGATGTCTGATTGTATGTATGTTTTTCTTGTATATTCATAGTTGTATATGCGATATACAAGGCAAAGATACAAGGGAGGATATACAAAATAGACTCGACTGGAAAATGTAAATCGGCAAACTCAAAGTTGGGGTTCGTAGTTTGTATTTTAAGTGCATTATATATGTTGAAATACAAAGAAGAAGAGATACAAGCCAAACCTGTTGTAAAATTACAATGTGGTTAATAATCATTTTAAGGTCCGGGGTTGTATATTGCACATTGCATGTATGTGCAATAGACAATGAAATATACAAAGAGTTCGATACAATGTCAGATCTAAAAATCATTCCAATCTGGTTGATAAATGTAATGTATCCTGTGGTTGTATGTATATTGCATTTTTATATGTGATATGCAAGGAGATACACAAAGGAAATGTACAAGCTTGGACCCGATAGTAATTTCAAATTGTTTTATAAAGATTTGGGGTCTGCACTTGTATGTGGCGATTATATGTATACACAATTGAACATACAATTTCAGATGCAAATGATGATACAAATGTTCAGTGATAGTGATCCAATGACAGGCTACCACATGTCCAAGGGTAGTTGTATGTATATACAACTACATATACAAAAATGGGCAAAAAGGTAAAATGTATGTTCGTGCTGTGAAAAGTCAAAGGGGATAATGTGCCCGTGTGGCATAATTTCATTGGTTGTTGACTTGTCAGCATGATTTGAAGCCATTGATCTTGACAATGAAGAGGATGGAATTGACGACCTTGTTTCAAATTTTTGAAGGAGGGATTTCTGTGTGTCTGCAGCTACATTCCAAGTAGAAGAATTTCAAGACACGCAAACTGCTACATTTCAAAATAGGTAGATTGGCCATAATGATAGATTGCAGAGATATGGGTTGATGGATTGATGGGCCAAGTACCATCTTAAAAGAGAAAATCTTTAGGTGGCTACACATCTCTCGAGTTCAACTGCTCCTTCCCTCTTCTTCTCCTTGATGCATTCAATGTTCTTGGTGTCATTTTGATGGTGTAGTGTATCTGAGGGTGATTTGAGATGACAGTGTAATTAATACTAAGTACACATTCTTTGTGTATAAGAGAACCATGTTACTCATTTTTCTGTGGTGGAAGACTGGGCAATTTTTGGGAGGAATAATGAAAAACAAAGCTTTTCTGGGTTGTTCTCTCTCTTTTGTGAGTTTATGAGTTGCATTTGAATGCACATTGCACATATGTTCAGTTTCATGTTATTTTTATATGAAAAATACTTCATGGCATGTGTTTAGCTGTTTGTTTCCATTTTTTGAATGCATCCCTTCTTTTGAATCTGTTGCCAAGGGTTACTTGGATTCTAGGATATAGATTTCTATATTACATGCTTAACTTTTGACCTCCATTCAAGGAGTGGATTAAACTATTTTAGGTTAAGTATGAAGAAGATTGTATGGCAGCAGGGATGTTTGTAAGTAGAGATTGCTAAATACTTATTCTTGGGTGATGTTTGTAAGGAAAGCACCAATCTAACCCCTTGAAACTTGGATCTCTATTGAGTTTATGCAAATCATTCACATGTATATGTCTAGTTGACTCCTTGCCCTGAGATAGGCACTGATCTTCCCTTGTGTAGTAGTTATGATCCAAAAAACCCTTGTCTTGCATCCAAAAAAATTAATACAAATCATTTCATAACTTCAAACCTATTAGTTTGTAGGATTAGAAATAGGACCCTTGCATACTCTCATTCCTAACTAGTTAGATATGTCCAAGAACATTGCCAAACTTGTGATCTATCATAAAGATCTTGGTCCAAACATGAGAGTATTCTACCTGTTGTTGTAAAGCTAAATCTTTTTGTCATTGGGCGAGTCAAGGTTAAATCTTTAGCTATAGGGATACCCCCTTGATGCAGCAAAACTAGAAGTGAAGGGGAGGCAGCTCACACAACCTCTTGTATTTGTTGGCCGAATCTACCTGAGCTTAGGAACTGGCAAACCCTTTGCTGATTCAGATAAGAAAACTCCAACAGGTACCATATGAAGTGATAGAAGGAACAGGAGATACTGATGAAGTGGCTAGTATTTTAAGGTACATGGGAGGTGGTGAGGAAGTTGATCAACCCCTTGTTGGTTGAGAAATAGAGGAACATAAACTAGAGGCAATAATGGATGAATAGGCCCAAGGTGAGCCTAAATTGCAAGAAGATGAAAGGGTTGTGGCTTTGATGAGATTCATGGAAGATGATGACTTCATCAAAACTCTAGAATTCAAAGATTTTTGGTTGAAAATGAAGATGGAGTTTGATGAGAAGGTTGAAATAAATAAAATGGGTATTGATGAATCTCAACATGATCAAATTATATCCCAAACTTTTAAGGACTTGAAAACTGATGAAATAAATGTCAGCCTGATGAGGCTAGACAAATGGTTTTGAAGAGTAATATGATGATCATCCCTATCTTGGAACTGAAGAAAATGTTTTTGTTGGGCCAAATGAGAAACCAAGATGACCCCATGATGGTCTCTGAGTTTGATTATGAGGATGGTGTTAGTGGTGTTGGGCTTAATCCAAAATAAAGACCCTAGCAATATTGGCCACACAAAAGAATACCAACAAACCAAGATTGCTCGATGTGGTCTAGGAGATGTGGAGAACAACCTTGGTCAAAACATTTAAAGACACCTCAACCCTAGAAGTAACCACTCTCACTATGCATTCAGCCATGTTCACACATGTTGCAGTCAAAAACATGGAGTAGAAGTTGCTTGACTATGAAAAAGTTCAGATTGGGATGAATGAAGAAGTCAACAGACTATATTTGGAAAATGTGAAGTTGAAGAAACAAATGAAGGGTGATAGTTCTTCTCAGAGCCAATCAATTGTGCCATATAAATCCCTTGTGCCATAGGAAACTAGTGATAATACAGTCCCAATTGATCAGTTGAATGCATTGAAGTTGAAGCTGGAGAATGAAATTGAAGATTTGAAAAAGCAAAATGAAAAGATAAAAGATAAGGCTAGATTGAAAATTCTTGAAGTGTTTGAGAAGATCTTGGAGTACAAAGTGGAATTGTTTGTTGACAAGTTGGGAGATGTGCATGCATTCTATTCTTCCTTGTCTTAGGTCATTGAATAGTTTAAGTTCAATCTTTCTATTTTGGATCCAGTGTATAAGAAATGGCAACCTACACATCATACATTGATCACTCTGTGCAAAGTCCTATAAAGAGATCCAAGTGCTCTTTCTGCTCTGAAGCTAATGGAGAAAATGGTAAAGATGATTCTAGATGAATTTTAGTATGTGAATGGTGAAAGCCAGAAAATGCAAGCAAATATTTATTCCTTTGCCACTTTCAAACACTAGTTTATTCCTTCCATTCTAATAGAGGATAAATAGATCATAAGTTTTGATGCATGGAAAAATGAGTTTGGTCAGACTATTTCTCAAGTAATTGATTTCTTGAAAAAAGATGAAAACATAAACATTCTCAATTTCAATGTGATTCTGGATAGAGTGATTGCTCTGGATGCTGGATATGCAAAGTTCATCACTGATGTCAGTTTTGTTGGACAAAAGATGGAAAGATCACCAAGCCAACCTACTCCAGATCCAAGAATATAAGTGGCCTAGTGATTACATGGTGTACCAATTGGAGCAATAATATTTGAGAACTAAAGAATGAGCAAGCCAAATATGCAGTGGAGCAATGAGCATCAAGCTGGCATCAACATGACACCAACAAATCTTTGACGTCCTCATGTTTTGTCTCTTTCTTGTCATTATGCTTTTTAATATGTATTCAAAATATATTTGGCAATTTTTTAAGACTGTCAAAAAGTATATATTGTAATAGGTTATATTAAGGGGTGGGTATGTGAAAAGTCATTTTTGGAATGTGAAAGGTTTGAAGCTTGTAGCTTCCTTCACCCCTATAAGAAGGAACCAAGACCTTGGGGAAAACTGTTTGGAAAATTGATTTTGGAAAGAGACATTGTAATGCCTATTATTCAAATAAATATCAATAAAGGAAATTGCATTTCTCTGGTGCCATATCTCTTGTTCTTAATTTCTTGTTGAATGTTAATGTTTCATTTTATCTGGTTGTCTCCATTTTGCTTTCTCCTTGTTATTTGAATTAGCATATATCAAGTATATGTCTAATTTGCCAAAGCATATTTCATGTTTTGGGTAATTTATCTGATAGGGTTTCCTCAAGTAGGAATTAAATTCCATTGAGTAGATCACTATAATTTGAAGGATTCAATTTGGATAACTAAGTAGAACTAGATAGAAACAATTTTGCACGTTTATGCTAGTCATAGACAATTCCATGCCAAGTAATTTGCATTGCAACTAGATAAAAAGCACAAATCTTCCTGTGAATATACTCCATTGTCCAGAAGGCACCGATCAATTATTTTCTAGAATCATTTCCTTGTATCATATTTCAAAATCTAAATTTTAATTTTCTATTGGTAGGAGTAGGAGTAGTGGTAGAACATAAAAACAACCTATTCAAATTATGTGCCAAATCTGAATTAGGTTAAGATTGGATGATCTAATTGATAAAATATCATATAATTCATAATCTTCTGATGAGTCACCAACACATTTGAAGAAGTGATTAATCATTGGTGAACAAAAGGTAACACCCACCTAGGTGAAGCAGAGCCTAAAGTGCAGAGAATCCTAACCATTTGGGTTAATTCTGATAGTTGGCCAAATTGGTTGCATAACCTAATTATAAAGCTTGGAATACTTTTAGGGTTTTGAATACTACAAATTTGAGAACCAACATAGTGATTTTGACAATAAAATATTGTAAAATCTTTGTTTGAAGGGGATTTGGTTAATTAATTATTTAAACATGTGTTTATTGAGTTAATTATGGAGAAATGGTGGTTTAGGAGTGTCTAGAAATGGTTTGGAGATGTTTAGGGATGAATAGAGATAATTAGTGATGAATTAGGGATGAATTGAACAGTGGACAATTTTAGGTGTCTACATTTTGCCCGACTTTGAGATGGTGTTGCGAAGCAGTGTCATTTCAAAGAAAGATAAAACATAGTGCTAGGTGGGATAGAAGAAGGTGATAGGTTGAGGGATGAAGATGCCCCAGACACTCGAAGCAAAAGTGACAAGGAGGAATGATGGTAAAGATGATGGTAGGGATGATGCCTACTCACAAGGGAAGGTAGGTTCAAAGAATGCGGTGCTCTCTCAAAAGGATGAACAGGGTTGGATTAGAAAGAAGAGGGTGGAATTTGAAAGACCACATGGATTGGGGGGATAGATAGATTGGGTGTAAGAAATTGGATGAAGGGGGCGTTGGGGGATAAATGATATGGTAGATAATGAGATAGAAGGATGGGATGAAAGGATTAAGGATGAAAATGGGTGGATGCAACATATACATGCCCAACATAATACAACCTTATCTAGATGTGTGAGGAAGAAAACTTAGAGCATAAGTCCTTAGTACACAAAAGGTATTTGAATGGCCTTAGATGCAAAAGGGCAAATGGTATGCAAAAAGATGTTCCAACACACACAAGATATGAATATTAGTTGGAGATAGTTCTTGACCCCATGGATTATGTATTATGTTTCACTAATAAATGAGAACCATCATTATTTAATATGGCATGAGACGTTATACACCAATATAAGGAACTGGGGTGATAATGTGTAACATGTGTAAAAGGCAATCAATTAGGTCACAAGAAACCCTATGCCATATAGCACCATGATATGAAACAACATGATACTATTATGGTAAATAGGTTATAGAGAATCGTTGCACAAAAAAATGATAATGCACATACACAAGCAAGCACACATGCACAAAAAAGATTCAAAGACAAATATGATGTTGCCCCTAGTCAATCTAAAAAGACAAAGATTGATGGATTGATGATGTTGGATTGTGTTTTTTATGATAAGAATAACATGAGGATTGGGAATGATATATCCCAATGATGATGATGGATGATGTTGGATCAAAGGCTTGCAACAAGGTTGGGAACAAGATCATGGATGTGATTGGATGATTTTTTTTTATGTTTCTTAGGTTGGGATGTACATTTATAAGGATGATCTTTTGATTTGGATTTTTGGGAGATGTAGATATTTGGTGATTTATATTTCTAGGAGTGGATTGCATTGGTTTACATGGAGGGTAGCCTTAAGCTAGGTACCAATAACAAGGGAAAGTTGAGTCTATTGACGAGGCATGATGGGATGATGGGGACGAAGTTATAAAGGGATAATGGATAATGTATAAGAAGGATGAGTGATAGAGGGATAGTGGATAAGTAGTAGTGGATAATGGATAATAGATAGTGGAGAGGAAGTAAAAGGAAGGGGATGTGGGATAGGGGATGATGGACTAAGAGGAAGGGATAAGGAATGTGGGAGGATAGTGGTGCAGGAGCACCTAGAAAATCCTATTTTCTTTTGTAATAAAGTCTATTTGACCAATGCATTTTCATTTCTATTTGTCTCTAGGTCTTTCAGGACTTAGAACCCATTTTGTAAGTCCAAAGTGACTTAAAACACAATTTTGTCATTGTAATCACATAGTGCCAAAACAGGGCCATAGGATAGTTTGAGGCAGTTTGGATCGGTTGGTCTTCCAACTGTTTGCATCAGTTGGTTTTCCAACTGCCAGTAGGTTGAGTTGATAACAACCAGAGGAAGGAACCATCAGAGAGAAGAAGGGAGAAGTGTGTGAAAGTGATTGTGTATTATTCTAAGGAGAAATAAAACTATTTTGTTCCATCAATTTGATTTCCATTCCCTGTAATTGTAATTCATATACCTGTAGATTTCTATTCTTTCTGTGCTTTCCATCATTGTAGTATGTCGACGTGAAGCATTCCATTGGCATGATTTCTATCAAAATTAGTGGAATGGATTCATTGTACAAGTATTGGTTTTTGTTTCTTGTTTTGTTTTTGTGTTTGACGGCACAGAGGATCCAAATAGAATGTTTTGCATAGTGGGTTGACCTAGCATCTCCATGTGCTAGGGTTTGGTTGAAGAGGAAGAAAGTAAGTTGTGCATTGGCGAGTCACTGGGACTCACAACAAGTCTGCTAAAGTCAAGCAGTCTCACCAAGGGAGTTGGTCCATCAGCGCATTGGCTAGAATTTGTAAGTGCTCACCACAGTCTCATCGAAGGCAAATGCCATCAGCATATTAGAAGCACATCAAAAGAGTTTACTGTTAAAGTCACACCCAACCAGCATTGAAGTTGTCATGGTTAAGATGAGGGGAACTTAACTATCATCGAGGCATCAATTGAAGGATAGAAGACTTCACCAATAGAAGTCTCACCAATGATCAAGAGTTGATTGACTCAGTGTAAATTCTATTGTATCTCGCTGAAGATAAATTTAGTTGAGCTATCGGTGTAAGGTAGAACAATGGTAAGACTTGAGAAAGTCATACCAATCCTTGTTGTTTGATGACTAGGATGTATTGGCAGCTCATTTGTTAAGTCTTGCCATCTGTGAGAAAAGTGGGACCCGTTATGTGTTTTCACTGTGCGCTCCCCATCATATTGGTATTAGAGTGAGCTTTGAAGATCACTTAGGTGGTGTGGTCTTGGTGTATGTCAGACAATGAAAGTGAAGCAAAGGCTGAGATGATGCCTCCTAAAAGCATGTCACAAGATGTAGTGAAGAAACTAATTGAAGCGATGTTTGAGTCCAAGCTTGAGGAGTTGAAAAGAACCCAGGGTAAGAATAGGGAAGATGAAAGTGACAGCAATGAAGGAGATACAAAAATTGATGAAACTAATAATATGACAGAGGAGATACCAGCAGATTAGAGGATATTTGTAAATGCTTTGAAGTTAGTCAATAGGGACACCATAGATGGGTTACCTATGTATAGTGGAAGTATGGAAGCTAAAGAGGTGATTGACTGGATTGAGGCATTGAACATTCATTTCAGATACAAAGAAGTCCCTGATGATAAGAGGGTTAAGTTGACAAATGCAAGATTGAATGGGTCTACTCTTGCATGGTGGAATTATGAGCAAGGAGAAAGATTCAAGGAGGGGAAGAATATGATAACCTCCTGGGAAAGGATGAAGACCAAAATCAAGGCACAATTCTTACCCATGGACTATAACGTGCAGATGTATAAGAAATTGTAGAACCTCAGACAGAGAGATCTTGATGTGAATGCATACACACAAGAGTTTCATAAACTCAGTCTCAGATCAAAGAGACAAGAACAAGAGTCAGAGAAGGTGGCAAGGTATCTGAATGGCCTAAGGATGAACATCCAAGATGAGATCAGCATCTTAGCACCAAAAACAGTGAACAAGTGTTTCCAAATGGCCTTAAGGGATGAAGAGAAGATAAAGAGAAAGAGTGAACAGACTAATAAAGGTAGAGATAGTTTTGGAGGAAGAAGTCCTAACCAGAGGACTAGTGGTGAGTCTAACCAAGAAGAGCAAGTTGGAGGCTCAAGTAGAAAAGGAGGCTACTAAGGAAGAAGGTCTAATGGAAGGGGTGGGACAAATGGATTAGGTAGAGGATCTAAGTTCTCCAATAAGAGATGTTATAACTGCAATTAGATAGGGCACCTATCATAGAAGTGTCCAAAGAAGGCCTCAACTTCTCATGGCTGTGAGAAGAGAACCACTTTGATTCAAGAAGATGCAAGGAGTGTGACAACTCTTGAAGTGAATCTAACATCAGAGATGGGAGAAAATATGATGATCAAGAGAATGCTACTCAAGGAACCAGTGCAGACTGAACCATCTCAAAGAAGGGCTTTGTTTAGAATCAACTACAAGATCCAAGGTAAGGTTTGTAAAGTTATTATTGACTCTGGTTCTATTGATAATATCATATCTTTGGAAGAAGTGAATAAATTAAAGTTAGAAAGGATACCCCATAGCAGTCCATATAAAGTCAGTTGGTTGAATAAGGGGCAGCACATACTCATCAATGAACAAGCATCGGTAGAATTCAGTATTGGGGGGTATACAGATAAAATCTTGTGTGACATCCTTCCAATGGATGCTTGCCATCTTTTGTTAGGCAGACCATGGCAGTTTGACAGAAAAGCTCATCATGATGGAGAAAAGAATGCTTACTCATTCCAAAAGGATGGTGTGACTTATAGGATATAGTCACTGGTGGAAGAGGATCCACAGTATGTAGGGTCTAGTGTAATGATAGTAGGAGAAAAAGAATTCATGGACACATTAAAGGAAGGTGGTGGAGTGGGTTTTGCTTTGATTATGAATCCTAAGGGATGAAGAAAGGAAAGTGTGAGGGAAGTAGGACCTAAGGAGGTTAGAGATCTACTTGAAAGTTACAAAGGAGTGATTGCAACAGACATACCTGATTCCTTGCCACCTGTCAGAGATATTAGCCACCAGATAGACCTCATACCAAGAGCAATACTTCCTAATAAGGCAGCATATAAAATGACCCCTCAGTAGAATGAAGAGATAACAAATCAAATTCAAGAACTCCTAAACAAAGGGCTGATAAGGAAGAGCCTTAGCCCATGTGTAGTACCTACTATTTTAGTCCCAAAGAAGGATGGGAAATGGAGGCTTTGTACCAATTCTAGGGCCATAAATAGGATAACAATTAGGTATAGGTTTCCTATTCCTAGAATAGAAGATCTAATGGATTGTTTGGGAGGGGCTACTTATTTCTCCAAGATAGACTTAAAGAGTGGGTATCACCAAATATAAATAAGAGAGGGGGATGAGTGGAAGACAACATTCAAAACTAATGAAGAGTTGTATGAGTGGCTTGTGATGCCTTTTGGTCTTTCAAATGCCCATAGCACCTTTATGAGACTAATGAATGAGGAGTTGCAGGAATTCATAGGGAAATTTCTGGTAGTCTACCTTGATGATATCTTAGTGTTTAGTAAGAGCAGGGAAGAACATTTGAAACATTTGGAGATAGTCTTGAAGAGGCTACAAGATTAGAAGTTAATGATAAACTTGGAAAAGTGTGACTTCATGAAACAAGAATTGATTTACCTAGGCTTTGTCATCTCTAAGGGTGATTTGAAAATGGATTTTTCCAAGATAGAAGCTATTTTGAATTGGCCTACACCTAGGATAGCAGGAGAGGTCAAAAGTTTTCATGGTTTGGCCACATTTTATAGAAAATTCATTAGGAACTATAGTGATATTTTTGCACCTATGTTAGAGACCATCAAGGGTGGAGGTAAGGTGAAGTTTGTGTGGACAAAAGAGGCAGATCAGAGTTTTGAAAGTCTAAAGCAGAAAGTTGCCAAGTATCATGTCTTAGTACTTCCTGATTTCAATAAGGTCTTCACCATTGAATGTGATGCAAGTGGGCTGGCCATAGGGGCAGTGTTGAGCCAAGAAAGGAGACTAGTAGCCTTTTTCAGTGAAAAATTGAATGAAGCTAAGAAGAAGTACTCCTCTTATGATTTAGAGTTGTATGCCATGGTACAAGCTCTGAAAAAATGGAGGCATTACTTGCTTCCTAAAGAATTTATTGTATACACTGACAATCATGCTCTTAGTTTTTTGAATGGATAGGAAAAGCTTAGTCATAGACATGTGAAGTGGGTGGAAAGTCTTCAAGCATACACCTTCATCATCAAACATAAGAAGGGGATAACCAATAAGGTTGTTGATACTTTAAGCAGAAGGGTGTTGATAGTACAAGAAGTACAGCTACAAAGCATGGGTGTTGAGGCACTCAAATGATTGTATAAATAGGACCAAGATTTCAAGGAGATGTATAAGGTATGCAGTGAGTTTACCAATGCTTTCCACTGTGAATTTTTAGATTATACATTGCAGGATGGACTTTTGTTTAAAGGGAGTCAACTATGTATCCCTAAGTGTTCAATGAGGGATAATATAATGAAGGAGAAATATAGTGGTGGTTTAGGAGGACATTTTTAGATCTAGTAAGAAGATTTTACTTTGGCCAAGGATGCAATATGATATCAGAAGGTTTGTTGAGAGTTATATGATTTGCCAGAGAGTAAAGGGGGTCTCAACCAATGCAGGACTGTACCAACCTCTACCCATACCAAATAGACCTTGGGAAAGTTTGAGTATGAATTTTGTGATGGGGTTACCAAAGATAAGGATAGGTTATGATAGTGTGTTTGTTGTGGTAGATAGGTTCAGCAAGATAGCTCACTTTATTCCTTGTAAAACCACCAATGATGCTAGTTACATTATAGGCTTGTTCTTTAAAGAAATTGTCACGTTTCATGGATTGCCTTTGAGTATTGTATCTGACAAAGACAACAAATTTGTGGGATATTTTTGGAGAACATTGTGGAAAAGATTGGGTACAAATTTGTCCTTTAGTTCATCCTATCATCCTTAGACTGATGGCCAAATTGAGGTTGTGAATAGGTAATTAGGCAATTTGCTGAGATTTTTGACAAGAGAACATGGAGGTAGTTGGGATGTGGTACTCCCACAAGCAGAATATGCCTATAATGATTCTACAAATAGAAGTATAGGTCTAAGTCCTTTTGAAGTTGTCTATGGTAGTCATCCTAGAGGAATTTTTGAATTGAGAGATGTTCAAGGGTTGGACAAAAGGAGTGAACATGATGATACATTTGTAGAGGCTATGAAAGAGATCCATCAACAAGTCAGAGATACTCTACACAAGAATAGTCAGAAGATCAAGGCTAGAGTGGATCAAAGGAGAAGGGATGTGTAGTACCAAATAGGAGATATGGTTATGGTTAATCTCAACAAGAATAGACTATCCAAGGGAAACCACAGCAAGTTGATGATGAGAAAAATTGGACCTTGTAAGATTTTAGAGAAATATGGTCCTAATGCTTACAAAATTGAACTCCCTGATGATATTTCTATTTCCCCTATATTCAATGTTGCTGATCTAACATTATATAGGAGTCCTGATACAGGAGAAGGTATAGCAGATTCTGTCCAAGAGAATGCAGAGTGGGTGCAACATTTACCACCTAAGGAACCACCTAAGATGGAGTGCATCTTGGATAGCAGGACAACCAAGAAGACAAGAAATCAGACCTATTTTGAGCACTTAGTCAAATGGCAAGAACTTCTAGACTCAGAAGCCACATAGATGCTGGAATAAGACATCAAAAAGGAGGGTGATGATTTGCAGTAGCTAGTCTCTAAGAGGACTTGAGACAACTTTCACCCAGGGAATATGGTGCAGGAGCACCTAGAAAATCTTGTTTTCTTTTGTAATAAGGTCTATTTGACCAATGCATTTTCATTTTTGTTTGTCTCTAGGTCTTTCAGGACCTAGAACCCATTTTGTAAGTCCAAACTGACTTAAAACACACTTTTGTCATATTGTAATCACATAGTGCCAAAACATGGTCATAGGATAGTTTGAGGCAATTTGGATTAGTTGGTCTTCCAACTATTTGCATCGATTGGTTTTCCAACTACCGACAGGTTGAGTTGATAACAACTGGAGGAAGGAACCATCAGAGAGAAGAAGGGAGAAGTGTGTAAAAGTGATTGTGTATTGTTCTAAGGAGAAATAAAACTATTTTGTTCCATCAATTTGATTTTTGTTCCCTGTAACTACAATTCGTATAACTATAGATTATTATTTTTACTATGCTTTCCATCATTGTAGTATGTCGATGTGAAGCATTCCACTGGCATGATTTTTGTCAAAATCAGTGGAATGGCTTCATTGTACAAGTATTTGTTTTCATTTCTTGTTTTGTTTTTGTGTTCAACGACACAGAGGATCTAGACATAATGTTTTGCATAGTAGGTTGACCTAGCATCTCCATGTGCTAGGGTTTGGTTAAAGAGGACGAAAGTAAGCTATGCATCGGTGAGTCACTGGGACTCACAACAAGTCCACTGAAGTTGAGCAGTCTCACCAAGGGAGTTGGTCCATCAGTGCATCGGCCAAAATTTGTAAGTGCTCGCCGACAAGAAGAGTCTCATCGAAGGTGAATGCCATCAGCATATCAGAAGCACATCAAAGGAGTTTACTGATAAAGACAAGCCCAACCGACATTGAAGTCGTCACAGTTAAGACGAGGGGAACTTAACCATCATCAGTTGAAGGATAGAAGACTTCACCGATAGAAGTAAGTCTCACTGATGATGAAGAGTTGATTGACTCGGTGTGAGTCATGTTGTATCTTGCCAAAGATAAATTTAGTTAAGCTATCAGTGTAAGGTAGAACAAGGGTAAGACTAGAGAAAGTCATATCGATCCTTGTTGTCTGATGACCAGGATATATCGGTGGCTCATTTGTTAAGTCTTGCTGTCTGTGAGAAAAGTGGAACCCATTCTATGTTTTCACTGTGTGCTCCCCATCAAATAGGTAGGTGATAGAGGATGATGGATGGTGGATAGAGGATATAGGGGAGGTGGATAGAGGAAGTGTAAAGGTGATCTCCAAGGACTACGTCACTTAGGAAGAGGATGCCCTATTCTAGATAGGTCATGCATGACTAGGTGTTATGATGGTGGGGATGGATGGACATGATAGGAGATGCTCAAAAGGATGTATCCCAAGAGGTGCCCAAAGCATGTTTGACATATTTTTCTCCTATCCTTAAAAGGATCACAAGTGGGGAAGAAGGATGGGAGGATGATAGTATGGATAGTAAGATGAGTAGATAGGAAACAATAGGATAAGTGGATAGGAATTGCTATGTAGAAAAAAAGAGGGATGTTGATTGAGGTTGATAGTTTAATTAGATCCTCCTTTCACTACATATATTCAAGGACATTAAACTGATTTGAATCACAAATTTTGCAAGAGGACTTAGCTATAGGTTTGGTGTCACTTGGAATGATAAGGAAATTTGGAATTTGTTGATTAATTTGTTAAACCCTAGTCCAATTGGACCTAAAACCTTGATTACACAAAATCTTAAACAAACAAATGAAACATGACAACTTCTTGTATAGGAAGGCACTAAATATGAATTAGACACATACTAGACTTCAGTTTATAGAAGGCAAAAACTTTGGGGAGAAAAGAGCAAGCACCCTTGTCTAATATAGTACTTTTTTCTAAGGGGTTTGGATCAAAATATGCTTCAGACTGTAACCTGCTTAGAGATTCCTGACACTGCCAAACTAGAGGACAAAAGAGTGGGTGCCTGTATCTAATCAAGGATATTTTCTATTGTTTTCTTTAGATCTAGAATCTTTATGCTCTGCCCTAATCTCTTGCAACTCCTCTGTGTAAGATCTAACACCTGTAACCTGCAATCACAAGAGAGGGGTTAGGGGTTGTGGTGTTTAGGAGCTTGCCTCAGTCAAGTCTCAGAATGGGATTTGAGTCTTCCAACACCATTATTAAAGAGAGTGTGTGTCCTTGGTGGATGGAGGAAATAGAAAATGATATGACAAATTGATTGGAACACAAAATAGATGTCATCTTAGAGGTAAAACTCTCATGGGGAGATGAAGATCTTTCATGCCATGGGTAGATTGATTAATGAAGACAAATCTGCAACAAACAAATACAAACACAACACAATAATGCTCTGCAACATAATGAAATCCTTGAATTTCCTTAGCATAAGATTGCAAGTTCATATTATCCATCTAGATGTAAAATGAAGTCCTAAACATGTTTATATATGCATTCCCACTAAACATTCATAATTCAAATTGAATAGGCTGACAAAGGGAAACTTTTTAATGATCACTTTGCAGATATTTAAAATTTGGGTCCTGACAAAATAGATCTGGACTAGGGCGTGGGTGCCGAAGCCCACAATCCTATTTTGTGACTTGTTTAAGATCAAGAGAGTCCCCTAAGTCCTATTTGTCATGGGTTTTAGGGGATTTTATCTAGGATTCATTTTAACATGTATGATTAAATCTAAGGGACCTGGGAGCTAAACTTAGGAGATAAAAGTTCTAGGGGGACATTTTATGACATAACATTTAGCCCCCACTTTAATGTACGTATGATCTTACGACCCATACATGCATTAAAGTACGTCCAAAAACACATCAGACACTCCAAACACTTGAAGCTAAGGCATACACAAAGATTAGGGAACTATTTCTAGCCCCTAGTCTCATGTAAGTACAAGAAGACACATCACAAACATGCAAAACACAATGAAGAGAGTAGGAAGCATGCAAGACATGAACAAGATAGTATTGAAGACATGTAAAACACGATGAAGACATGAGAGCAGTCATGCAAAACATGATGAATACATTGATATCACATTTTCATTACATTTTCATATATAAAATGAAATCCTAAAAATCACATAAAACAAAACCTAAAGTGTAGGGGGGACTCATCACCACACCCTTTACACTATACATGAGGGAAGACATAGAAAACAAAACTCGAGTGTGGGGGGGACTCATCACCACACCCTTTACACCACATATGAGGGAAAACACATAGAAGATACACATAATACATGAGCATCGTATAGTGTGCCATGGATGTACTATACATCTTAAACATGACAAACACGACTGATAGAAGGAGATGCTAAGTCTACCATCTCAAACACATTGTAGACACATCTGACAATTGTGCTTATACCACAACAACTTCCAACAACACACTTAAGGGAGGATAGTCCCAAGATCCAACCCTACCTTTGCAAAGGACTTTTGTAATAAAAGCATGTGCACTAGCTCAAGAGATACACCATATAGCCTCATGATGAGGGATTTTGATTAAAAGTATACACACTAGCTCAAGAGATACGCTATCCCACCTCATGTAGAGGGCTTCTTTGATAAATGATATGCTATCCCACCTCATGGAGAGGGATTTTTTATTGTAGTATAGATAAAGATGTGTACTCTCACTGGAGATACAACATCATGTCTCATGGAGAGGGCTTACAAACACACTTTATTAGTACCAAAATCATTAGAAAATATCATTATATATGTGAGAGTCACTGATTGATTCAAGCCACCTAGATCACTTGCAAAACCTAGGATTAACCTTCTACAAGAGAAAAAATGAAAGAGGATAAATTTGCATAATATTGGATGCAATTACTGAATTGGATTAAAGAATTACATGTGAGAACTTGCTTTTATATTTGCAAGTTAGAGAAAAACTCTAATATGACTCAAGAATAACCTAAGACAAAAAATAGCCCTAAGTCAACTTAATAAAGTGTAATTAAATATTTAATTACACCAACACCCCCCTTAAGTGCAACTTAGAGAGAAATGAAAAACATGTAACTAATGCAATAATGGGTCCCAACTACAAGGACATGTTAGGTACCCATGTACAACAAGAATCTCTCATAAAGTGGAGAAAAGGAGAAAAACCTAGTAGGAGAAAACTACTCTACAAAAGAGAGAAAATACAATAAGTATATGAACATGTGATGGAAGAAGGACTAACGCTAAGACCCCCAAGAATTAAATCCATCAGAAAATTACAATCATGAATGCCCCCATAAGAGAGGAAGAAGAGAGAAAGTCTGATGATCCCCCAGAAGTGAGAAGGATGAAACCCCATGCAAGAAAATACTCCCTCCCAAAATAGATATGAGAAGAGAGACCATACAATTGCTCCTGAAGATGACTCCTATAGTGCTGGAAGATGCTCGACATAGAATAAATATGAAGACCCATGAATGTCAAACAATATTCCTCCCCTTGGGAAGAAATAAAACTGTAGATGTGTGCATAATGTCTTTCCATTCCAGATAGGAATATACATGAAGAAGGATAAATGTCTCTGAACTCTACATATGATCCAAGGACAACAATGATTCTCCTAAAAGCTACTCAAATGTCTCCAATCCACTACCAAACTATGATTGAAGAAGAGGAGCATGAAGAATAATCTTTGAAGTAGATGATGGTGATGCAACTCCATCGAAGCTATCATCAAAGGGAAGACAAATGTCCTCAATGTGGTCCTCCAAATCTGCAAGGTGGGACTCTACAAACAATAATGAAATATTTAGTAGATATGTGTCCCGATGAGCTATCTTTGGAAGACTAATAATGTCCTGCTTCAAAGAATCTAATGTAGCAATAGGTAATAAAGATGTGATCTCAATAAGAGGAGAAGGAGAAGTAAGTGAATTCTTTGTGTCATCTAAACTAGAAAGACATGTTAAATATGCAAGCTCCTCAACTATATCATCATCAAAAGGTATGCAATCTATATCATCAAGGGGTATGTGGCAATTCATAACAAGATCATCTGGTAATGGAGAGATATGTGGGTCTCCATATATCTTCCAAATGTTAGTCCAAAGAGTGTGTGGGCACTCAATATGCGAGATAGAACACATAGTATCAAAATCAACACTAGAACCAATCAATCCTACAATATGATCAATATAATTTCCCCATGCAGATTTCCTCCCAGGTGTATCTGGTTTAGGTATGAGTCCATAAAGATAAGGTAAAAGATTAAGCCACCTGAGATGTGTCAAGATTCCCTTTCACCAAGACTCATAATTATCCTTACCCAAAGTTACCATAGAAGGGTGAATAGCAAAACCCATGATATCTCCACAAATAAATAAAACAAGAGATCAACAATCTAAATATATATTAATGTTGATAAATGAAGCCCAACAAAAAAATAGAACTTCTCCATGTGCCAAAATGTCTAGAATATCAAACAAAAGCCTAAAAATGACAATATGAATAAAGAATACTTGGGGCTGAATCTGGAAAAAGTGTATAGATGAATGTGTATAGCTCCTCAATACCTTTCCAATGCCTATTCGTTCACCCAATTTTGACACCGTATGCAAAAGATATGCCTAAAATACTAAACATTGTTCGAAAAAAAGAAGACCTAACTTCTGGTGAAAATAGTAGGCTACTAAGAAAAAATCAGAAAAAAATACCTACACCACTAGATAGCACTCAGAGTCTTCTTTATGGAAATATGTCATTTTCCCAATTTCAACATTGTATGCAAAAGATATGCCAAATTTTGTGAAACTGCTCTTAAAAGGCAAACAAAAGCAAGTAGAGGCTAAAAATAGAGATGTAGATTTGCGATCTATTTTTCTCAAAATCCGTGTGCTCTGCAAACAATAAGGGATACCTAGATAGGATTTTGACACTTCTAATAAAACCAAAAAATCTTTTGAGTTGAGGTTACACCGTTTGAATTTTCAACGCTTATTCTCTCAAACTAGTGAACAAGAATCTTCAGGTCTGGAGCTCTGAATCCAATGGAATACTTTGTTTTACATAGAAATACACATAGAAAATGACTCTTACTCTAATTTTACACTAAATCTGAGAAGGGGCTTACAAATTTGGTGCTCTAATACCATGTGAGAGTCACTGATTGACTCAAGCCACTAGGATCACCTGTAAAACCTTGGATTAACCTTCTACAAGAGAAAAAAGCAAAGAGGATAAATTTGCACAATATTGGATGCAATTAATGAATTAGATTAAAGAATTATATGTGAGAACTTGATTTTATATTTGCAAATTAGAGAAAAACCCTAATATGACTTAAGAATAACCTAAGACCAAAATTAGCCCTAAGTCAACTTAATAAAGTGTAATTAAATATTTAATTACACCAACAATATATGCCTCAACCTTAAGGTGGTTGATGTCATGTACAGATATCAAGCACATTGAGGTAGAGAGAAAATACACAATGGAACAATAGCTCTCACAAAGCCCATACCCCCAAGGTGACATGTGCTCACGATCGTCGAATGTTCCCACAAACACATTGATAAGACATGCTTTGATAACAAGAGAGGTTTGAAATCTTACTCTAAGATAATAACCAAAGCAATTAATTAAAGCTATGCATGAAGATAGTCACATCAAGGACCAAGGCTATACTATGGGTTCAGAGTTGAGTATAACTGTTGGGATATATTGCAGGTACCTTGAAAACGAGTGTAGCAACAAGGTGAGATGCCATTCAAAGTGTACAAGAGTAGATTGAGTGGATTGTAAAATGTTAGTGACAAGAAATGCCACAAGATGATACATCACATAGAGTGATTCTACTAGTCAAGCATTAGATATATATATATATATAGATCAACCCCATCTTCATATATGGACTAGTTCAATTTTGTTTTCTCGTTGAAGGGACACACAGTCTGTATCAATATTTGTTTGTTTTTGTCATTTGCCAACTAGGTAGAATCACTAAAGGAGGTAAATAATAAAAATGAGAGAGGAGAAAAAGTGCCTTAGGAACTCCATGTAGGAGGATGCCCCCAAGTCATCAACCGCAACACTATGCCCTTAAGGCATGACATACAACAACAAAATAGAGGAGAGGGAAGATAGAAGAATGATGAAACAAATAGAAAAATGGTCACAACAGAGGCAGTCTCCTTGTGTCCTTGACCTTACAAGAGTATGAAGGGTCATCTAAGGAGGCCTAAATAACACATGGTACATCACATCAGAACACAACACATAAGAGAAGGTCATGTAAGTGAGAAAAAGTTTGCTACAACAAAGGTGACCAACAGGGTTAGAAATACTTACCTGTGTATAGAACTGAACTAGCGGTTGTCATCGAGCAAGTCATCTTCCTCCCAATCTTGAATGCACAATGAAAGGGTAACATAAGTTACAATTTCCTAACTAAAGTTATCATCCTTTACTTCTTTGACCTTAGGCTCTTTTTTTTTTAATTCAATGTTAGATGTTGAAATGTTCTCTTGTTGTAGTGGTGTATTATTTCGAGCCAAAGCTTGTCTTTTTTCCCTTCTTTCTCTTGCTTGTCTATTTCTTCATTATTTGTTAGTAAAATTTTCAAAAGGGATCTCATGTTTTTCTATAATTTTTGGTATCTTAGAGAAAGAAGTAAACATATGATTACCTCTTAATGGTGTGGTGCTTTGTTTTCTATGGGTATCTTCCGATCCTTGTAAGGATGTTAGAGGAGGAACCTCTATTGAAATGCACAAGACAACTGAGAAGGGGGAAGCAAATCAGTTGTAGAAAAAACTTAACTTCTTTCAAACATCAACACATTAACCACTCAATTATGATTTAACCATGAAATCATATAATCAAAAAATTTAACACATTCACACATGGGACACATGAGACACCAAATTTTTTACATGGAAAATCCAATGAGGGAAAAACCATGGTGAGTGTTAGCTCACAATATAAATGATATATCAAAATTTACAACAAGGCTCACTACCTAGAATGCTCACTGTAAAAGAAGGGGCTCACTACTAGTGGGGTGGCTCACTGCCAGTGGGTGGCTCACTGCTAGAGTTGGTGAACCGAGATAGTAGCATCTACACTATGCCAAGGTTCAGTTCCATTGAAGTGCAATAAATTTTCTCTCCTCTTCTCCACTTTTTCACTTTGCACTTATCTTCACATATTGTTTTCCTCATCAATCATTCATGACTTCATTACATGTATTTATACAATTCATCAACCTTGGAATGAGCATCAAGGTCAGCATTACAATCATCAACCATTGTAACAATCTCCAAGGTTGGCATACACACATACATTAGAATAGGTCTGGACCTAAATAGATTTATGAAGGAGAAGAATGAATTCATACCATACCATGCCTTAGATGGGACTAAAATTCAGTCTTTCATGCTATAACACAATATCACAAACTCCAAAGTATAATCACAAGTAGTGAAAACAACCAAGTCAGCTAAAATTGGTGTTAACACTAAGACCTTTAGGAGCACACTTCATACATGATCTAGATTACACTTTACTTACCAATAAAAAGGTAGGAACACAATCTAGGGACATCCACAAGCACATTGCAATCACCAAGAACTTCCGCACAACCTCCAAACATTCTATCTAGAAGATTCTTCAAACTGGAGCACTTAAACATTGTTGTCGGCCACTATCATAAAGGGAATATCACTTGTGGAGCACCAAATCATGAACCATTTGAACTAAAGGAACATAACATCATTACAAACTTAATTCTAGAACCATAGATTGTAAAACTTAAATGCAAAGAAATACAGAGCATAATACATTCTCCCTATCACCATTGAACACTAAGAAAAATAATTTTTACTCTGGTGAATAGAACTCACTCAAATCTTCATACTAGAGGCTCAAACTTGAAACATAGCAACTAGAGGTATCCCTTATCACATCTTTCAAACCACATATAAAGATATTCAATCTACAGGATATGCAGAGAAAAACATTGTACTGTTCTTCTTAGATACTTGCTTAAACTCATACAAATAATTTCCTTAGATCCTGACTTTAGGTGTTGACATCAATGACAACACTTATTGCTCATTCTTGCAATAATCTCCCCATTTGTCATTGATGGCAACACATGATGTGAAAAACCATCAAAACATACAAACTTGCTTTGCTTCTTTACTCCCCCTTACTTTATGCTTTCTTTGACTGCAACTTTCTCCTTAGTTTTTTCACATGAACTTCTCTCCCCCTTTGACATCAATGGCAAAGGGTACCAGATCTTTTCTCTCCTTAGTTATCAAGGCTCAATTCAGATCTTACTATTACTACACTACTCCTTCTATCATCAACACTACAACACTTACTACTCTTAATCAGGAATTCATATCAACAACATCTGCCTGCTCCCCTTGAGAGGTAGCCTTAAAAACATCAATCCAGATCAAAGAATGAGACTTTGTGCACCACTGGACTGATGCACTTCCCATGCATATTAGTTTAGAGTAGGAGGAGCAATAACCCCTAAATTTTCCCTGAGATACTCAAAAGTATCCTTAGGTAGAGGCTTAGTGAAGATATCTGCAATCTGATCCTTTGTAGACACATATTCCATCTTTACTTCATTTTTTGTTACCTTTTCTCTCAGGAAGTGATACTTTATTGATATATTCTTTGTGCTTGTGTGCATCACTAGATTCTTTGAAATATTTAAAGTACTTGTGTTCTCACAAAATATTGAAATTGGTTCCTCATACGCAACTCTTATATCCTTCAATGTTTGCTTCATCCAAAGTACTTGAGTACAATAACATGCTACAACAATGTATTCTTCTTCTAAATTAGATAAAGAAAATAAATCTTGTTTCTTGCTCAACCATGAAACCAATCTATTACCTAAGAGGAAAGCACCTCCACTTGTACTTTTTCTATCATCAACATCTCTAGTCCAATCTGCATCTGTATAAGCACTAAGCATGAAATCAATATCTTTGGGATACCACAATCCATAATCTGAAGTGCCTTTTAAATACCTCATGAACCTCTTGACTGCCATCACATGTGACTCTCTAGGATCTTCTTGAAATCTTTCCACAAGACAAACTGCATGCATTATGTCTAGTCCAATATGGGTTAAATAAAGTAGTCCTCTAATCATAGACCTATATTTTTTCTGATCAGTCTTAGGTGATTCATCATTCTTACTCATCTTCCAACCAGTTACCATAGGAACACATACTAGCTTAGAATTCTCCATTCCAAACTTCTTTAACAATTCTTTCACATACTTGGACTGAGAAATGAAAATTCCTTTTTTTGATTGAGTAATTTGCAGTCCTAGAAAGAAATTCATTTCACCAAACATAGATATCTCAAACTCCTTTTGTATTTCCTCTACAATTTTTTTACACATGCCTTCATTGGCTCCAAAGATAATATCATCAATAAAGACCACAACAATCAAAACTTGATCATCATTAATTTTGAAGTAGAGATTATTGTCTGTAGTACCTTTTTTGAACTCTAATTGCAAAAAATACTTGTCCAACCTTGCATACCAGGCTCTAGTAGCTTTCTTGAGTCCATATAGGGATTTCTTCAATCTACATACCATGTCACCTTGGTTTGATGACTGAAATCCTTCAAGTTGTTCAATGTAAACCTCTTCTTCTAGTTCTCCATTCAAGAATGCAGACTTTTCATCCATCTGGTACACTTTGAAATCTTTGTGTGCTACAAATACCAAAAACATTCTTATTGTCTCAATCCTTTCCATAGGAGCATAAGTCTCCTTAAAGTCTATACCTTCAACTTGAGAATATCCTTTGCATACTAGTCTTGCTTTGTTTCTTACAACTCTATTTTCATTCATCTTGTTTCTAGAAACCCATTTGGTTCCAATCACATTATTATCAACAGGTCTAGGGACAAATTCCCAAGTTTGATTCTTTTGTATTTGCATCAGCTCTTCTTTCATAGCTTTTACCCAACTTTCATCTTTACAGCTTCACTTACAGTATTAGGTTCAATCTATGAAAGTAAATAGTAGCCCACCTAATCCTCTGCAACTCTTTTCCTTATCAATGCCCCTATGCTTTTGTCACCAATAACCTAATCTTCAGAATGATTAATCCTTATATACCTGGGAGTCTTAACAACACTTTTTGGAGCCTTTTCTTCTTCAACTTGACTATCTTCTTGTTCAATCTTTTCTTCATTGACTATAATAGTAGGTTCATCTGATTCATAGCCACTTTGATTTGATATTCATCAAGCCTTAATCTTAGTAGAGTATCCAAGGAAAATTCCTTCATCACACCTAGCATCAAACTTGCCTAACTCTTCTTCTCTTCTGATATAACATTTGCTTCCAAAAACTTTGAAATATTTCACTGTAGGAACTCTTCCATACCACAATTCATAAGGAGTTTTAGTGTTATTACCTTTGACTTGAACTCTGTTTTGAATGTAGACAATAGTATGTATGGCTTCTCTCCAATACACTTTTAGAAGGTCTACCTCTTTCATCATTGACCTATCAGCCTCTTGAACTATCATGTTCTTTCTTTCAACAACTCCATTTTGTTGAGGAGTCCTAGGAGTAGACAACTATCTTTTTATCCCATGTTCTTCACAAAAGAGATTGAATTCATTTAATGTAAACTCACCTCCTCTATCAGACCTTAGGCATTTGATCTTCAATTCTAACTCATTCTCAACCATTGCCTTGAAATCTTTAAACTTGTCTAGGGATTTTAATTTATCTTTCAAGAAGGTGACCCAAGTCATTCTAGAATAATCATCAATAAGTAACATAAAGTACTTGTCTCCTTGTAGATAAATCAAGCAATCCACTAGAAAATTGTTCTTTGATCTTGAAACTTGTCCTTGTTTGTTTCCCTAATTGACATTCCTTGCAAATAGTATTAGCAAGATTTACAAGCTTAGGCAGATCCCTCATAGCTTGTACTGAGCTTATCTTCACCAAGTTGTCAAAATTGATATGACACATCCTTCTATGCCACAACCAACTGTCATCTGTTTGAGCCAATAAACAACAATCATTAGTTCCTCTCAAGTGGTAAACATTACCTATAGTCTTCTTGTCGGTAGAAATCATTGTTCCAGAGCTTTCCATGATCTTGTATCCATTATCCTTGAATCTCAGATCATACCCTTTATCACACATCTGACCAACACTTAAAAGATTATGCTTTAAACCCTTCACATATAGAACATCATCTGTATTGTGCTTACCATCAAATGAAACAGATCCTCTTCCACAAATATTACCAGCTACATTATCTCCAAACCTAACCAATCCTCTATCATACTTTTACAAACATACAAACTTACTTTTATCACCCGTCATGTGATGTGAACATCCACTTTCAATAATCCATTCATCCTTATCTTTCTCAACCTGGATAGACAAAGCACTCTCTTCCACTAGTTTTTCTTCCTTCACACAACTAGCAGGATTAATAGACACATGTTCTTCCTTAATAGAAAAAAATAGACATTCATTTGCACTAGTATCATTAGAGTCATCATTTGTTACACCATCATCATCATCCTCTCTAACATAATAGCATTTCTTTATGATCCTAGGTCTACTTTCAAATTTCTTCCTACCTCTCTCAATTATTTCCAGACACCTAGAAGCATAGTGACCAATCTTACCACAAGAAAAGAATTTGAATGGTAATTCACATTTGAAAATACCAGTACCTCTTTGCATTTTGTCCACAAAGTTGGCTTCAATCTCATCAAGGTCATCATCAGATTCTACAACATACTTTTGAGATCTTAAAGTTTTTTTTGAAGTGTTAGCTTTGAAAGCAGTCTTAGTCTTTGATAGAGCATCACTGAACTCTCTCATTTCAAAAGTAGTAAGCTTCCCAAGTAGTTGATGCTTTGTAATCTTGTTCACACTCATAACATCTTAAATTGGTGACACCTTGTGACTAGAGGATTTAGGCAAAGATGTATGAATCTTCAATACAACTTCATTTTCATCAACAGTTCCTCCAAGACATTTGATTCCATTGACAATTTCATCAACCTTTTGCATGTAGATTGTTATGTTCTCATCTTCACTCATCTTCAAGGCTTCATACCTCACCTTTAGGTTTCATAATTTGGCACTCTTTACAGAATCATCTCCTTCATATAAATTTCTCAACTTAACCTAAATCTCATGAGTAGTCTCTAGATCCATAACTTTCACCAACTTAGTGTTAGATAAGGCATTTAACAGAGCATCTCTAGCTTTTCTGTTTAACTCATACTATTTGACTTCATCTTTAGATGATGGAGCATTTTGAGGAAGAGTATACTTGGTTTTTGCCATCTTCCAAACACTATAACCAAGAGAAATGAGATGACTTTTCATTCATACCTTCCATAGAGCATAGTCTATTCCATCAAACTATAGAGACTCCTTCTTGTGTGCCATCTCAGATTTTTTTACGTGGAAAACCCAATGAGGGAAAAACCATGGTGAGTGTTAGCTAACAATATAAATGATATATCAAAATTTACAATAAGGATCATTGTCAGAGGCTCACTTCCTTAGGGCTCATTGCCTAGAATGCTCACTACAAAAGAAGGGGCTCACTACCAATGGGGTGGCTCACTGCCAGTGGGTGGCTCACTGCTAGAGTTGGTGAACTAAGATAGTAGCATCTACACTATGCCAAGGTTCAGGTCTATTGAAGCACAATAAATTTCCTCTGCTCTGCTCTACTTTTTCACTTAACACTTATCTTCACATCTTTTTTTCCTCATCAATCATTCACAACTTCATTACATGTATTTATACAATTCATCAACCTTGGAATGAACATCAAGGTTGGCACTACAATCCTCAACCATTGGAATAGTCTCCAAGGTCAGCATACACACATACATTAGAATAGGTCTAGACCTAAATAGATTTGTGAAGGAGAAGAATGAATGTAGACCATACCACACCTTAGCTGGGACTCAAATGCAATCTTCCATGCTATAACACATTATCACAAACTCCAAAATATAAATGCAAGTAGTGAAAACAACCAAATCAAGTAAAACTAGTGTTAACACTAAGACCTTTAGGAACACACTTCATGGATGATTCAGATTACACTTTGTGGACCAATCAAAAGGTAGAAACATGATCTAGGGACATCCATAAGCACATTACAATCATCAATAACTTCCACACAACCCCCAAATATTCTATCTAAAAGATTCTTCAAATTGGAGCACTTAAACATTACTATCAACCACTGTCATAAAGGAAAGATTGCTTGCAGAGCAACAAATCACAAACCATTTGAACTGAAGGCACATAACATCATTACAAACTTAATTCTAGAACTACAGACTATAAAACTTAAATGCTAAGAAATGCGGAGCAGAATACATTCTCCCTGTCACCATTGAACACTCAGAAAAAATAGTTTTTACTCTGGTGAACAAAACTCACTCAAATCTTCATACATGAGGCTCAAACTTGAAACATAGAAACTTCAAGCATCCCTTATCATATCTTCCAAACTGTAGACAAATATATTCAATCTATAGGATATGCAGAGAAAAACACTATACTATTCATCTCATACACTTGCTCAAGCTCATTCAAATAATTTCCTTAGATGCTGACTTTAGGTGTTGACATCAATGACAACACTTACTACTCATACTTGCATCAAGCTCAACATAAAGTGCCTTACCTTTCATTCTAGGGTGTTCTTGTAATGTAGGTTGTTCTCTATTTGTTGTTTGTTGAATACGGTGTTTGACCAATTTGGATAGTACTTGTGCTTTGTAATGTTGATATCACAAGAAAGTTTGATCTGTTCATGGTTCATGTTCTTCAGTAGGTTTGGGCCAAAAGTAATCAATGATGATGTTATTTTACATAACCATGGTTTTCCATGGTGAATAGTTTAGATAGACCCATAGTTAGGAAATTTTAAGCATTGATGAAGTGTTGAGGGGATACCTTTCATAGCCTTGAGCAATGGTTGGCCTAATTTTAGATGGAAGAGGTCAGATGTCGGGATGCTATCGAATGATTGTTCTAAAGTTTTGTCAAGCAATTTGATCATTAAAGTAATCTTCCCTAAGGTTGGGAGGAAAGCCCTATTACATTTTTTTATCATCATGTCCATGGGCTCATAGGTTTCTTGTATCAATTTGTGTGAATAGAGGAATTCTTCTGTAACAATGTTAGTCATGCAATTTGGATCAATAAGGGCTCCTCTTACCAGAGTCCCCATTATGTTTACAGTGATGTAAAGAGGACCTTCAATGTCTCCCACTATTTTATCTCTTGGTGTGAATGTTATTTCAAGTTCAGGGATCTTCCTTTTCTTATCAAATCGGGGATAGACCATAATGTTGTTTTGTTAATGAGAGGCCATAGATGTGAGACTATTTAGAACTAACACACTTGTTTAAGGGAAATAGGTACTAAAAGACACACAAAGTCCACAAAAAACATAGTGGAAAGGAGGAAAGAGTGCTACACAACAAGGCCAAGTTAATTTATTTAAAGGTTTTGATCAAGAAAGTGTGAACAAAGTGTACAAACACCTAGTGTTGAAATACACCATGTGTATTTAAAATTATGCCAATTTTCACAAAAATGCTATGAATTGATGCAAGATTTTCAAATGACCAATGGATGTATGTTTGATGATGAATGCAAGATCTGAAATGAATGATGTTAATGACAAATACAATGAAACAAAGAAAAACTATGCTTGCTTATGCACCTAAAATGCTCAATTTTTTCACTTTTTTCAATATAAATGCACAAAAAATGTTATAAAATTATGCATAATGATGGATGAATAAAATGTAATTTGATTTAATGTGTAAAATAACTCAAATCAGATTTAAAAATGATGTCAAAATTCTACAATGTTCAATGCAAAGTTAAAATTAAGGCAAAATGAAAGATAATGCTTATTTTGTTGTTGAAATACACAGTGTGTAAATGTAAATTTTGAAATGTAATTGTAAAAAAACACAATGCTAAAACACTATAGTCCAAAATCAAATTGAATGAGTGTTTAGATGAGTAATAAAATCTTAAATAAGATTTTAATTACAAACCCTAGCTTTTGAAATTACTAGGTTATATGAAAAATGCCAAAATTCAAGCAAAACCCTAGCAAGTGAGAGATGCAAATGCAAGATAAATGATGACTAAAAGATGAAATACTATAATTTATCTCATATTTGATATAAATATTAAAAAATTAAATGTTTTCAATAATGTACAAGGAAAATAGTACAAATTATGTCTAAATGCAAGCTGAATTTTTTTTTTTTAAATCAATTTTTATGAAAGATTTTCAAATGTATGATGATGAAAATGATATGTATGAATGCAAATATAATGTGCAACACTTAGCAAGGTGTAAAATTCAAAAAAAAAAATGGGTTCACTGAAATGTTATGTAGAAAAAAAAGAGGGATGTTAAATGAAGTTGATTGTTTAATTAGATCCTCCTTTCACTACATATATTCAAGGACATTAAACAGAGTTGAATCACAATTTTTGTAAGAGGACTTAGCTATAGGTTTGGTGTCACTTGGAATGATAATGAAATTTACAATTTGTTGGTTAATTTGTTAAACCCTAGTCTAATTAGACCCAAAACCCTAATTACACAAAAATCGTAAACAAATGGATGAAACACGACATATGCTCGCACAAGACGGTACTAATTGTAGATTAGGTACATACCTAATTTTGGGTTTTAGAAGGTGGAAACATTGGGGACAAAAGAATGGATACCCTTGTTAAATATAGTGATTTTTCTAAGGGATTTGGATCAAAATATGCTTCAAATTGTAACCTACTCAGAGATTCCTGACACTACCAAATTGGAGGAGAAAAGAGTGGGTGCATGTGTCTAATCAAGGATATTTTCTATCATTTTCTTCAAATCTAGAATCTTCATACTCTGGTTTGATCTCCTACAACTCTTCTTCGTAAGATAGACACCTTGTTAGATTTAGGATAGGCAACTGAGAGGGGGGGTGAATCAGTTGTCAAAACTTTCTTCCAATTAAACACTTAAATCCACTTTGTGATTCAGCAGCATAATAATAAATTTATCATGGAAACATAATGCATTAAATCAAGAGTAGAAACACATCAACACATAAGACACCAAGATTTTGACGTGGAAAACCTGGTTAAGGGAAAAACCACAAGGTGATTAACCCAATATTGTATTCTTTATTAGAAGAATAGAAAGAACAAAATGGCACATGCCAATTAGGGCTCACTACCCAAGCACACTATTCACAAGAGGCCCACTGCCTACAAGAGACACATTATCTATAAAATAATAAGTATCACCTACTTGAACTAGAGAATAGCATCTTCACCATGCTTGAATCAGTTCCATTTAAGCCCAATACTACTGCTCTGCTTTTCGCTCCTCTACTCTTTACAACACTCTCATCCCCACGACACACACTTTGAAATGCATCTATAATTCCTTATATGTACAAGACATCGACTTAGGAATGATCATACAAGTTGGCAAACATTATAGAGAAAATACATAAATACACCATGATTAATTATAAAAGACTTCACGTGGATCAACACACTGTCAGCCACACAAATCTAAGACTTCAATCTTCTTCTAGGAACACACCATTCTTCACATAACATCTTCAAGATCATCCGCAAGATGTGTAACTCATCTGGTCAGCCAGAATTAGGAAGAACACCATCATCTGAAAGTTATTCTTAAATTATGAGCTCAAACTCTAATGCGGACCACCAACACGAACTAGACATGATACAAAGACCTCTACAAGCTTTCCTGAATCACCAAGAACATCCACACTTCATCTACTTACTAAAATCCTTCTCTCCTTCATCTGGAACTTCAAGAACACAGTCTGTCATCACTGTCACAAAGGAATAGATGTTTACGAACCTCTAGACCATGAGCCAATCAAGTTGTCACTTCACATGGACTTCGTAAACACTCCACCAAATCCATAGAATAGGATAAGACATTTCTGAATCTCATCAGACCTATCTGTATCACTCTGTCACCTCTGAACACCTGGCAGAACCGGTTTTACTTGAGTGGCCACAACTTCTTTAGATCTTTATACGGACCTCTGAAATCTTTATTGGATCATCTTAAGACACATATCTATGAACCCTTTAAACTTCATCCTCTGATCTTCATCTTAGCTAGGATCTTTAGCTTACTGTTTTCAATGTTCTTCTCTGTTCCTTATCATTAATGCAACAAGAGTATGTTGACATCAATGACAACACTGGTTAGACCCATACTTGCAACAATCTCCCCCTTTGTCATTGATGGCAACATATGATGTGAAAAACTATTTTGACCATCAACACAAGAGCTTCTCCTTACTGTCACAACTCCCCCTATCAGCAACAACCATTCATAGGTCTTCTCTTCCTGTATTGCTCCCCCTTTGATTAGTAATCATTTATTTTTCACATGTCTTCTCTCCCCCTTTGACCTCAATGGCAAAGGACACATACTTGCAAATCCAACACTTCAGAATCATACCAGTGCTCCCCCTGAGTAGTAGCTCTCCATCATCAATCCAGATCACAAGATATGACTGATATCCACTAGATTGATACACATCAGTGCACCTTAGTGCATCACTGGAGGGGCAATAACCCCTAACTTCTCCCTGAGATACTCAAAAGAGTCCTTAGGTAGAGGTTTAGTAAAGATATCTGTAATATGATCCTTCAAAGGCACAAACTCCAATCTAACTTCATTCTTGTTCACTTGCTCTCTCAAAAAGTGAAACTTGATGGATATATGTTTAGTCTTTGAATGCAACACCGGATTCTTAGATATATTTATTGCACTTGAATTATCACAGAAGATTGTGATAGGCTCCTCATACTCCACTCTTATGTCTCTTAGCATTTGTTTCATCCACAAAACTTGAGTACAACTACCTACTGTTGCAATATATTTTGCTTCTGCAATGGACAGAGATATTGCCTCTTATTTCTTTCTCAGCCAAGAAACCAATCTCTTCCCCAAAAAGATTGTTCCACCACTGGTACTCTTTTGATCATCCACATCTCCTACCTAATCTGCATCTGTATATGCATGAAGAGAAAAATCATGATCTTTGGGATACCACAATCCATACTCAACTGTCCCTTTTAGATATCTAAAAATCCTCTTGATTGCCATGACATGAGATTCTCTAGGATCAGCTTGAAATCTAGCAACAAGACCAACAACATTCATAATGTCAGGTCTAGTTTGAGTGAGATACAACAATCCACCAATCATTGACCTATACTTTTTCTGATCAACCTTAGGAGAGTCATCATCTTCGTTCAATTTACATCTAGTTGCCATGAGAGTATTCATTGGTTTTGAGTCTTCCATCCCAAATTTCTTTAACAATTCTTTCACATATTTGGTCTGAGAAATGAAGATTCCTTTCTTAGTTTGAATGATTTGCAGACCCAAGAAGAAATTCATTTCCCCAAGCATGGACATCTCAAATTCACTTTTCATTTGATTTGCAAAAGTTTTGCACATATTATCTCTTCCACCAAAAATGATGTCATCAACAAACGCTTCAACAATCAAGATGTTTTCATGATCAATTTTGAAATACAAATTACTATCAGCAGTACCTTTGTTAAAACCAATCTTCAAAAGATGCTTATCCAATCTTTCATACCGAGCTCTTGGGGCTTGCTTCAGTCCATACAGTGCTTTCTTCAACTTACAGACCATATCACCATGATCAGACAATTGAAATCCATCTGGTTGCTCAATGTATACTTCTTCTTCCAAGTCTCCATTCAGAAAGGAAGACTTGACATCCATTTGATAGACTTTGAAGTCCTTGAAGTAGAAAAGGCAAGAAATAATCTGACTACTTCAATTCATGCCACCAGAGCAAAAGTTTCTTCAAAATCAACTCCTTCTATTTGAGAGTAACCCTTATAGACCAATCTGGCTTTATTTCTGATTACTTCACTAACTTCATTCAGTTTGTTCCAGAAGACCCATTTGGTTCCAATCACATTCTTGTTTTTAGGTCTAGGAACAAGATCCCAAGTGTGATTTTTCTCAATTTGCATCAGTTCTTCTTCCATTGCTTTAGTCTAGTTTTCATCATTGCAAGCTTCATTCACTATCTTAGGTTTAATCTTTGAAATCAGACAATACTCTTCTAAATCTTGAGCAATGCTTCTTCTAGTTTGTACACCTTTGTTTTTATCACCTATGATCTAATCTTCAAAGTGGTTCAGTCTTACATTCATGGGAACTGTTGGGAATTAAGGTGTCTTAACGTTTGCAAATTCCTAATGTTGTATTTATTTATCCCATGTTGAGTTGGCATAGTCAGCACCTTGTGTATATGCAGCAGGGTAAATTTTGGTGACTCTGCGGTTTCCCCTTGAATAATTAACAGGGGTTTGGGGGCAATGCCCCCAAGACAGGGTTGAGGGGTAGCGCCCTCGTGGGGGCTCTAGGGCAATGCCCCTGAAACCTCAAATGATTTTTAATTAATGACAAGTGTCGGTGAGTATCTTTGCATGAGAGAAAGGCATCTTTGGGCAGTCAAGGGAGGTTATGACATGTAAGAGGAATACGATATTTTTAGTCAGTGTATGACAGATTCTACGGTAGCTGTAAGGTGTGTAAGAGCATCTGTCATAACCTATCTTGGGACCAGGCACCCACTTTAGGATGGGATGTTGGATAAGTGTCCTTAGGCATGGGTTTTGGCACATGAGTCCAAGATGGATGCCCATCTCTAGAAGGTTCCATATTTGCCTTGTAAACTCTATATAAACAAGTGCTTGGATGGGAGATAGACAACTTTTGTACAAGTACTGTTATGCTACTGGAATATCTCTAGATTTGACATTCGAAGACTCCTGAAAGAGCATTGGCTCTGAAATTGTATTGTAATATGTTATTGTTTACTATAATACATTAGAGTTGTGTTTTGGAGTGTGGGGTTTTTCACCCGTAAGGGTTTTCCCCACGTATATCTTGTCTCTCTCTCTCTCTTCTGTCTTCTTTCTGGTTCTTGTGTTTTGCTGCAATATCTCATGTTAATGGTTTAACATTGCTGTAATAGTTAGGATAAAGTTGTTTTGCATAGCCCTCTCCTCATTAGATTAGTGTAGGAAGTGTCTTCTGCACACCTAGCTTCCTTTCAACAACTTTAGGAGTTTCTTGCACTTCTAATTCTTGATCAGGCTCATTAAGACTCATCTCTTCTTCCTGATTTACCAGATCAATTTGAATCTAAATTTTAGAAGGGGCTTGGGCTCCTTGAATCAGAGCACCACTCTGATCATCTTCATCATATTCATAAAACCTTGAGGGTTTTTCAATTCCTTCATCAACCTTCACATTTGTACTTTCTATAATCTTTCTCAGTCTCTTGTTATAACACCGGTATGCTTTGCTTTGAGTAGAGTAACCCAAGAATATTCCTTCATCACTTCTAGCATCAAACTTGCCTAGATCTTCATCTCCTTTAATGTAACATTTTCTACCAAAGACTCTGAAATACCTTACACTAGGAATGATGCCAAACCAAAGTTCATAAGGAGTCTTACCAGTATTGCTTCTAATTTGTACTCGATTGAGAGTATAGACTGCAGTGCTGATAGCTTCTCTCTAATAGATCTGGGGAACATTTGCTTCCATCATCATGGTTCTAGATGCTTCATGGATGGTCCAGTTCTTTCTCTCCACTACTCCATTCTACTGAGGAGTCCTAGGAGCAGACAACTGTCTTTTTATTCCATGTTTCTCAAAGAAATCTATGAGCTCACCAGATGTGAATTCTCCACCTCTATCAAATCTTAGACATTTCAATTTTAATCTAGTTTCATTTTCAACCATAGCCTTGAATATTTTGAATTTCTCCTGAGCTTTTGATTTCTCTTTCAGAAAAGTAACCCACATCATCCTAGAGTAGTCATCAATTAATAGCATGAAATATCTATCACCTTGCACACTTCTAATCCTTGCCAGACCACATAAATCAGTATGAACTAAGTCTAATAATCTGGTAGAAGATTGTTCCTTACTTTTGAATGCAACTCTACTTTGTTTCCCTGATTGATATTCTTTGCACAAACTATTTGTAGGTTTCACCAGTTTTCGAAGATCTCTTACAACCTGAGTGTTGCTTATCTTGATGATATTATCAAAATTCACATGAGACATCCTCCTATACCATAACCAACTCTGATAAATTTGCACAAATAGACAACTTTTACCAGTACCAGCTAAATGGAAGATATTACCTTTTGTTTGAGTACCAAATGCAATCTCTATTTTGGAACTTTCAAAGATCTTACATTTTCCATTCTTGAATCGGAGATCATAGCCTTTGTCAACCAACTGTCCAACACTGAGAAGATTGTGCTTCAATCCTTCAACATACAGTACATTATCTATTTTGTTCTTTCCATCAAAAGAAATAGTTTCTCTACCTCTGATTCTACCACCAGAATTATCACCAAACTTTACCACTCCTCCTTCATACCTTTCCAAATCTATGAACTTATTTTTGTCACCTATCATATGGTGAGAGCATCCATTGTCAATAACCCAATCATCCTTTTCTTCAACTTGGGCAGCTAGAGCTCTTTCTACAACTTTATGATTGACAGATTCAGAGTGCATTGGATCATCTTCCTTGATGGCAATAAACACCCAATCACTTCTAGATTTGTTTCCTATCTCTGATTCATCATCTATTACTCCTTCATTATCATCATCTTCATGAACATAGTAACAATTCTTTTGGAACCTTGATCTGATAGGATTTGGCCTTGAAAATCTTTCCGAACACCTTGAGGCAAAATGACCAATCTTATTGTAGTTAAAAAACTTAAAAGGCGATTTTCCTTCATACTTATCGGATCCTCTTGGTAGTCTTTTTGTAATAAGGGCTTCCAGTTGAATAGTTTCTACTTCTTCTTTTTTGAGGTCTTTTCTTGCTTTTTCATACCATGATAGTTTCCTTGAAGAGTTCTCTCCTAGATCAAACCTTTGTTTACCTTTCATAGAGGCATTGGCTTTGAATGTAGACTCAGTCTTGGGAGGGGCATCTCCAAACTCAGTCAATTCAAAAGAAACTAATTTGCCAAGCAATTGATCTCTTGTGGCAGCTGAATGGGCTCTGAATTCTTTAATGACAATAGCCTTGATTTTATAAGAAGCGGGGAGGGATTTGAGAACTTTTCCAACAATCTCATCTTCAACCAAGACTCCACCAGCACATCTAATGCCACAAACAAGCTCATTTACTATTTGCATAAAAGTAGTGATATTTTCATCTTCTCTCATTTTTAGATTTTAAAATTTTCCTTTCAAACTCTGTAGCCTTGCACATTTAACATGCTTGTCTCCTTCATGCAAAAGTTCTAGTTTTTCCCAAATCTCAAAAGCAGTTTGTAGATCAACAACATTTATCAGTTCTGAATCAGACAATACACTTAGAAGAGCTTCTATAGTTCACATATTGTTTTCAGCATCTGTGATTTCATTTGGGGATTATTGATCATGATGTTGGTCATAAACAAAAATAGAATAAAAGTTACACAACAACCTTTACTCATCTTGAAAGATACGATGAATTCAAAGAATTCATGATCCCAAGTCTTCGTGGATTAGTTCTTAATCAATTGACGTTACTCAGTGGTTGATGTGTGTTGTTGTTTTCCATTCAGGGGCCTTACGTTTGCTTATTAGTAGGATTCTGTTTCTGTAAAGATGCTACACAGAAAGGTTATTCTACATAGTATATTTCTACAAATAGTGTGTCTATGCTCAAATATTTGCATGATATTTATCAATTGTACATGCTTTAACTTCAAATATGCTATGAATTTTCAATTATCTACGATATGTCTACATATTTCATGTAATTTGCTTCTGATTATCTATTATTTGTAATTGTGATAGTGAATTTATGAAATTAAAATAAATTGAAAAAGAATATTTCAAAATATGATGAATCTTCAGATATTAAGCCACATACACACTTGATACTGTCATTAGGAGAAGAAATCAAACCATATTTTCACCAAGATGTTCCACAGCTAGATACAGATGATGCTAACTTCAAAGGATGATGAATGAAGACAATACATGCAGACTGATGAGCACTCCAAGGGATGCAACAAATCAAAGCATGTATCAAGAGTTCAAACACAGACTACTCAGGATTTATGATGATTTGTAATCAAAATAGTCTTCTCTTTCATTAAGTATGCAAAAACATGTAGGTTTACAATAACTTTGAAATAGGCCCTAATATTTCAGCAAACAAATTTCATTAAGCTTTGAATGTTTAAAACAAGGCATCCTGCACCTTTTATAAAATAAGGTGAGGGAGCGGTTACAAATGATCTACGATCAAGATTTATTGATTAAGATCCACGGTGCATATTCCTTTTGACTTGGTCAACTATATCTCGTGGCACAGGTTGCCAGCTGGCAACCATCTAGGTAACTTATTTTCTTCTAAGTACCTGATGCAGATGTTTCCCTTGTAGCATATCTTCATTTACTCTTTAGTCTCTTCTTCTTCCTCATCATGATCATCATGATCATCACTTTCTGTGTCTTCATCATCCTGATGGATATCACCTTGTATATGGACCTACATTATTGTCCTGATATTTTCATATGCTTCTACCATTCTTTCAACTTCCCCGCCATCCCGAGTTTTGGCTTTACTGATGGCGTGCTTGTGGGCTTGAAACTTATCTCTGAGGGTCTCCAATTTACCCTTCCTATTGCTCAATGTTTCATTATAGTTTTCCACCCTAACTTTGATCCTCATGAGCTTGTTCATTGCTTCTTCCATCAGGTGGGTGAGAGGGTCATCAGCCACCAGCTAGAAGTTATTATGCAAGGCTTTTATAGCAAAGTCTATGTCTTGGTTTTCAATTTTCCCCTCTACTTTTCCCTCAAGGGCTTCTAGGACTTCTACTTCATAGGACATCATGCTGTGCAATCACACTATTATCTCTTAACTTATTACTGCACTTCTTCAGTACATCCCATTCAAACCTGATGTCTTTATACCAAATATCTACCAGCATGGCAGTGTTATTATCCAGTTCCTGATTATTTATTAGGATCTAAGGATTAATCCTCTTTATTTAACTCAAAGCACCCAAGGCTTTCTCTAACTCGAATGACCTTCTTCTAGTCTCACTCTGTAATTTATCAACTTTCTTCCTAGAGATACTCAAAGAATTCCACCTTTGCAAAGAGGCTCTCACTACTTCCTCAGCTTCTATTAGTGCTGATGACATCCATTTCCTCATAATCACTGACTCATGCTTCATAAGGTCTAATTTATTAACCTCCTCTTGAGAAATAGCAGTCAATGGGACTGCCTGATCTGATGATGTATTGTCAGGGTTAATCAACCCTTTTATGTATGAGTGTAGCTGAGAAATGTGCTCTTTATGCTGCTTATTCTTGTCTTTTTCTTTCTTCACCCTTTGGGTCAAAGAATCTATTATATCCTTCCCTTCCTGACCTTCTTGGTCTTCATTGGCAAACCCCAAGTCAACTGTGGTGATTTGGAATTCTTCTAGGGTTATTTTGCATTTCTCTTTCTCAATGATGGGAAGTGCTACCTGGGTGGTCCTTCTACCTATAGTAGGATCTCTTCTAATTGTAGATGTTAATCTAGCTTTCCTCTTGGGCTTCATGATGGTTTCTGAAAAAAAGTTGAAACATCAAATTCCTGAATCTCAAAACCTGATTTTGTACCTATTTCTTTCTTAAGCCATTGAGGTACTTGGTTTCCAAATCCTTGGTGTCTATCATCATCATCATGTCCACCCTGATCTCCAGCATTTGTCTGGGTTCTCGATGGAGAGGGTGACTTCCGTCTTTCTTCCTCATGATATTCTTCATGAGGGGGATCCTATTGTATTTCTTCTTCTTGAAGAACTTCTTCTTGCGGGGGAGGATCATGTGGTGTATCTACATGCTGGTCATGTACCTGATCTTTTACTCCCTCCTTTTGTGTCTCATCCACTTTAGGAGTTTCCTCATCCTGAAGTATATTTGCATTCGTGGATATCATTGTGTTTGTACTAGGTGCATCTACTTGATCCTGGATCACATTCTGATCCGCACCTGATGTATCTATCTCCTGAGTCTTAAGTCATCATGACCTGATGTATCATTATCACCTAAGGTTTCTTGAGTTTGGGGGACATCATCACCTGATGTGTCTTTATTCTTCCTACCCTTTTGCTTGACCTCTACTACTTTAGGCTCAGCTAGTATTTCTTGTTGTTGCTGACCCATATTTGGAATGCTATTTTATGTTTATGTCTGTTTGACTTCTTCAACATTTTTTGTTTTATTTGGTGCACCTACTTGATGTTTGGGACGTGTCACATCCTCGCTATATGTTAAGTATATCACCTCAGGGCTAGTTACTTAATCAACTAACTTATCAAGCCCTATTTGTTGGGCTGCTCTCTCTTAGCTACTTTCTCTCTCTTGCTCTATTTGCTTCAACTCTTCTAACACTGCCATATGTGCTAATGGGGTTCCATGTGGGGTCATGCGAGTGTTAGAAGCAAAGGTCTCCATCTGTTGAGAGGCAATGTTCTATACCACCTCATCATCTGATAAGTCCATAGTTTCCTCTAATGAGAAAGGACCACCTTGAACTACTCTAGTGGCTTCTTTTGCTTGCTCTTCAGCCTTCTTAGTTTTAAACTAAATTATGGTAGGAAGTGGCACATCATGTTGCAATTCTTTCCTGAACACTTCACTACTAGCTCCCCTTAATACTATGGGGTCATGTCTTATTTCACCCCTCAGATGTTCTTTGTCTTTAAGGTGGTGATGCCACCAGGGGTGCCTTCCTCTTTCTTGTGACCATCATGCGGTGATCTCCTGCAGGCTCTTTATTCACTGGCTCCTCCTCAAGAATGATATCTTCTTCTACATTCTACTGTGAGGTTTGGCCCTTATCTTTTACTGCTATAGTCTCCATAGCTGGACTTAAGATCCTTTTTGTACTTGGTTTATCCACCAAAGGATGTGTAGATGAGGCTGATGGCTGTCCTGATGTAGGTCCACCTTTAGCTGATATATCAACTCTTTCAACTATCACCCCCTTACGTTCACTATCAGTCTTCTTTCCTCTAGGGGGTCTTTTACTTTATTTCTGAGGTGGCAGCCTTTCTCCATTAGATTTTCTCTTCTCAACAAGAAAGTCATCATATTCCTCATTAGGAATCTCCTGCCTTTTCCTCTTGTTATCTACTGTGAGGGATACACCCCTCTTCTTCAGTGTATTGATTTCTTCATTTACCCATGCTTGGGTTAACTGTAGCACCCCACCTGTAAACTGATCTAATGAAATGTCTTGAGGTTGCGTCAAGTCAGGGGCTAAAATGGTGTCATTATACACGTTTTTATCTTCATACTCATTGGACATGGTCTTGTCATCATCTCTCTTTAATTGTGCGGGCACTGGAATGCAGTCAAATGTCCTAACCTAATTAAGGGTGAGCCTTTGATATTTTCTTCTTTTGACTTCAGCCTCATCCTCACAGTCAGTCCATAAATCCTCTAATTTCTTTTTATCTATAGGTTGGCCTATGATCTTTTGTATTCTTCCATAGGGGTCATATGATCTAGCCAATGGGAATGGCTATAAGTTCATCAAGTTCAGACTTGCTATGGCCTTCTTTATGTTTTATGAATTAGGGCATATATACCACCATATAGTTACTGGAAACAAAAATGGAGGAATCTTATTATTTTCTTTGTATGCATCCATTATAGTTGATATCTGTCTCAAAAATTCCATTAGGACTCCCCCATTAGTAGGGTACCTGGGTAGCATTAATGGTTGTCCTTCAAAACCTTCTATTCTGATGTAAGAAAATGTGGCAAACTGGATGAACCAGGCACCATGCTTGTATATAACTTCTTGAGCCTCCATGCTCAGTCTTTTGGTTCTATCCTCCTCCATTGTTCTGACCAGATGCATAGAAAATACATCATTCACTAATTTATAATCAGGGAGATAGTTTGTTCTCTGCAACTGAGGGTAATGGTCCCATATATGGGCATTATTTAAACTGCCACCAATCTTTCCAACTATGGTAAGTGCATCAAACATACCCTTGTAAGGACATGAATATACAACATATGAAGTCATGTAAAATGAACACTCTAGACCTCCTAGGTTCATCATCTCCTCATCTAGGGCATCACTGATGATTTTAGCCCATAATGGCTTATTATCTATATAAATGCACATCATGATGACCCCATACATCCAATCCTTGAAACTTCCATTAGTAGGTTGGCCTGTCACTCTGCTGAGTAGGGCAATCATATACTGATATTCATCATCAAAGTCAAATATGTACAGGTGCACTGGTAATTTGGCAAAGGTAGTGTAAGTGTTGTTCTTTGATCTCCAATGGTAAATCCTCTTTCTTGCAGTCATTTTGTTTTTTATATATTCAATTTCCAATTTTTTTAGATCCATACTGACTACCTTATTTCCAACTGGGAGGCTGAAAGTAGATGCAATCCCTTTTATTGACAAATCTACATAAACCATGCCATGTTTTTCCACTCTCCTCATCTGAGGATTGTAATTTTTGGTACATTCTATTATCAATTCTAGAGTTTCCATGGAATAGGGAAATCCAGCCGCATGCCACATTCCTGATGTAAAAACAGCATCTAGTAGGGTACTTTATTTATCATTATGCATCTTAGACGACCATGCCACTAAATCTGTGTTTCCTTGATGAGTATCTCTGATGACACCATACTTGAACTATACTCCTTCAGGTTGAACAAACATAGGTTTAAGAAATTCAGACTCAGACTTGTTCCTCCTTCTAGCACCAATTTATGTTGATCATGATGTTAGTCATAAACAAACATAGAATAAAAGTTACAAAACAACCTTTACTCATCTTGAAAGATACGATGAATTCAAAGAATCCATGATCCCATGTCTTCATGGATAAGTTCTAAATCAACTGACGTTACTCAATGGTTGATGTGTGTTGCTGTGTCATTTTCTAAATTTCTTTTGACAGGAACTCTTCAAATTTAGACAGATTGTTGCTTCTGTCCTCATCAGATAACTCGTAATCTAATTCAACTAAACAATCACTCCCTGGGGTGATTTGTTTTTCCTTTTAACATTACTTTGGTTGCATACCAGTATCTCTTCTATCATCTGAACATGACTTTCATCCTACGGTATAACTTCTTCTATTCCTGCAGAAGAAAGATAAAATTCAGTGTCACTATCACTGTCTGCAGAACTTACCTCTGATGATGATGCTGATAGTGATTCATCACTGCATGCTTCTTCTAGCTCTAGCATGTCTATGCATGCTTCACAAGTCTTCTCAAAATGTGACTCATTATGCAACCTACACCATCCATCAATTAAAATATCATTAACAGGCATCTTTAATAATTGACACCATGTCACCTGTTTAGATAAGTGCATCTTGAAATTCCTGAAGTGATCTACCTCATTTTCATTCTTAGGGTTACAATCAGGTTCTACAATTATTTTGTCATCCTGAGGGTCATCATCATGATGATGAACATCATACATCAAGATTTCTTCTATCCTAACAGTCTAGGGTCTGATGGAGTAAACTCTGGGTTCCACATCCACATACATGATCTTGTTAGTTCTGTTATATTCAGTGATCATGTGCTTCATGTGAGGCTCAACATCTATCCTTATCTGGTTTGGTATCCCTTTCTAGGGTAACCACATATGACTGAAATCTATAGACATATATCCATTAAGGGTTTTAGACCAGTCCCTGCTGAGTAACATCCCATAGGTATCAGGTATATCAAGTACCTGAATATCGATATAATATTGGATTCTAGGATCTAATGCTAGCTGCATGTGAATATGAGTTAGTTCTTCTACCACGCTCACTTCTATTTTGTCTAATTATGTCACTTTCTTTAACAATTTAGTAGGATGCAAGCCTAAAGCATTGCATATGGACATGGGCATAACATTGGTAGATGCTCCTGAGTCTACTAAACAGTTGTGCAAGTTTTTGCTAAACATTATTATGGTAAGGAGGAAAGGAGGTGACTCACTTTTGTCTCTATATAAGGTCATATGGGAGGTCTCTATAGCTTGAACAATAGCTGGCACCTTGTGTTTAACATTAGGGTCTCTACCAGCATGATCTTTCCTACCAGATTGACCTGAGGGATGACTATCCTCTTTCGAAGCAGGATCATCTAGTGATTTTATAAATGCCTTCTTGATGGTAGGAGTTTTAAGCAACTCTGACAAGGATAGGTTGATTTTAATTTTTTTCATCTCATCAACAAGATAAGTGACCAACTTGTTAGATTCATGAGGTGGATCCACACCCTTTGGTGTTGTATTTGGTGATGCTAAATATTGAGCATTCACCTTGGGAAAACCAGGGTTATTACTTGCCTTGGGATCAGGAGGTGTATTGAAATTGTTTGGAGGCAAGGAAGAGGTCAAAGGACCAGTAGGTCTATTGGAATTACTTCTTAGGTTGTAGTTATGCTTACCCTGATATTGTTGTTGGTAGGCATGTACCTCCTCATGTTCATTTGAAGGCTCATTTTCATCCTCAAAAGGGAAAACATAATTTGACTCAAAAGCCATGGCTAATTCCTCACATGCCAGGGTGTAATCTTGGTGAGAAGGCACTGTTTGTTGATAAGGATGCTGCATGTAGCTCTCTAACACTAAGGTAGAATCATATCCACAATGAACAAGTTCATTTCCTTCTACCTGAAGTCGATTTCCTGAAGTATTGGACACTTTAGTCTAGAAAATACTAGCAACAATTCTGAATTGTGGATAGTCTAACTCTACATGCACAATGGTGTTATGTATTCTGCACTAGTTAGCAAGGGCTTCTTCTGCAAGGTTGACTCTGGTAGTCTGTTTGGGTTCACCAAGAGGCAAATTGTCTAGGGGTGATGGCAAAGAACCATTATTTGGCCTAGTGTTCCACACTCTAGGCTATCTAGGAGGATTATTATTGCCATTATTGTTATAGTTATTGTTGTACCCCTTATCAGGATAATTTGGTCTGTCATTGTTATAGCCTCTATTCTAATTAGGCTGGGAATAGAAGTTTTGGCTCCTTAAGTGAGTAATCTCAGTTGTAAGTTTCCTTAACTAAGCTAATATTTCTTTGATTTCTTCTTTCTCTTCCTAAACCTTAGCCACTACATTTTCTGTGAGGGGTTTGAAAAAAGAAGATCCATTATTTTGATTATTGCCAAACTGATCTATAACTTGAGGTACTTGTATCTATCCTGGATATTGCAGCATCTGGCCATTTCCATTTGGAGGTGGTATAATACTCAGTGGAGGTACTTGCAATGGTGTTGGCATCATAGCTGGAGGCACCATTAGGCTGTTACTGGGCAGGGTATGTTGGATAACTAGGAAGCGTGGGAGCAAGAACTAGCTATTGGCTGACCTTGATAGCTTCTTGGAAATCTAGTGTCAAGGTTCTGACATTAGGATGTACTCTCCTAATAAACATGAAAGTTAAAGGATCTAGAGCTAAATAATATATGCTCCTAGCAGCTTCATCAGTTACAGTATAAGGGGTAACTAACTTAGATAACATTTTCTAGAACCTAGCATTAAAGTTGGCAATAGGCTCTCCTTCAAATCATTTGATTGTGGCAAATAAATGATAGTTCTGTTGGGACAGTAAAAAATTTAAAAATTTTACTGTATTTTCACTTCATCATATCTGGAAAAATCATAAAACATCCCAGAACCATAGCATAAATTTGTTACATCCCACAAGATGTCCATGGCTAAGCAATGCAAAATTAATTAAAATTCAATATATCGCCAAGACTTCGTGTTGCTTATACCGATATATAAGAAATCAATTGAAAATAACTATTGGCATGAGAGTAAAGATCAGAGAGAGATTTGTAAGAGCTGTTGATAGGAGAAGTAATACCAATGGCCTTTTATCAGTAAGAGAACTAAGCAGTCACACAGATCGATATGACTAGTAATCATCGGGTGATCGTTTAAAAACTAACCTGTTGGTATATATCATACTGATGAAATATATCGGCAAGAGTTTCACTGAACATCTTACAGGGATAAAGGATATACATATCCATCAGCATAACTTAACGTAACAGAATGAAGTAATAATGCCTTGCCAACTCACAAGTCATAGCGATGAAAGGGTATCAGTGACACTTTGATAGATTCTCTCCGATAAGGAATATAAAGTAGCCATCGGGGAGATAATTGTGATCGAGTGATCTGAAAAGAATTACCCTGATGGTATATCTCACTCTGATGGAAATAAAGTCACACCCATTGATAATAAGTTTTAACTATATCGGTGAGATATTAACATAGTCATTTCGATCCAAAGTATAGAAGATTATTGGGAAGATGACGAAGCTTGGGGAAACATAAATATATTATCCTGATGGTATTGATCTCCCTGATAAACAAATTGTTGTCACACATGTCGGTGAGACTCTCACTGATAGTCATATCGGTAAGACTCACTATATCGAAGGGAAATCTAAATCACACGGCGATGAAAGAAGTCATGCCTATGGTCGCGCCCACTTAGATATGATTCAACATAGCATCGGGAATACAATTGAGGGGTCACGCCGATTGATTGTTCGCACCATAAGAAGTATTAAGGTCGCCCAGACATTTTAAAAATCATGTCGATGCCAGGAGTTATGGCGATGTGACATTTCACAGCAATGAACAACATTGAATTGTTCAGACAATTAAATGCAAACGGCTATGAAATCTTTTACGATCATTCTAATTAGAATTGATAGGGTTGTCTGAGAAGAGAACACAGATGAATTCTTGAAGCACAAGTAGAGGATTTCGATCACAGCCACATAATGATAGGTACATACATATGAACCATTGTATATAGCCTATGTTTGAATTTTCTACCAAAATTTGAATATGGAGATTCTAAGAAAGGGAAAAGGTAGAAAATCACAAGGGGAAACTAGTAAATCTAAGAAACAAAAAACTAATCAAACCCCTAAAGAAAAAATAAAGGATAGAAAACTCAATCAGGACTTAATTGATCAATTGCCTGGGTCAACTCCCAAGGCCAGAAGATCTACTCAACTTAGAGTAGAAGTTGAAAAATTAGAAGATGAATGTAAGCGTTTGGGAGATATCTAGACCCCAATCAAAGGATATGAGCTTTTTAGATTCCATTATAATAGGAGGTTTAGGAACGCCCTTGTGTCAAACCCATGGCATTTGAATTTGGGAAAATTGGTCGTGCCTAATGTATTCCTAAATGTTGAACTCCTCCAGCTACTTGCCAAACAATATAACCCTAGCCTAAAAGCTATATGCAACCCACAGGGGGAGCCAATTGTACATTTGTTGAAAAATGCCATTTGTGAAGTATTTAATTTAGATGATTTGTGCACTGTCCCCATTATTTATGAAGATCTGGAGAAGGAATATTGGAGAATGGACACAACCTACAATGGATGGAGGTTGCCCATTCATAGGCCCAGAGTTGAAGGAGAAGTAATGCCTCTAACTGAAAATGATGGTCCTCCCTTTCATGTAGCTATATTTGAACCATATATACAGCACACTTATTATTCTGTGGGCCAAGTCCTTGGTTCAGAGGTCCCTGATTTCATGACAATCCCTTTAATGGTTATAGCCTCTAACATTCAGTGTCATAATGCAAGGCAGTTTGACTATGCTGCCTATATTGTAAATAGGATAGATTTTGGCTTGTCTGTAATAAAAAATAGTTCCCCAGCATAATCTTTTGAGCATTACTCACTGCTTATGCACATGGTGTTGTATTTTGGCCAGGAAGTAGGGTTATGGCCAAGTGAACTTAAAGTTGTTGCTGTAGATAAGAGGGGGGGAAAATTGCCAATACAAATGTGGACTAGAGTATGGGACAGTAGATATGCCCATTCGAGTTATGCCCAATTTCAAGAACACTGTGTAAAAGTATTGTACAGATATTTCAACCACCCTTGTGAATACTCAATATCAAATGAGATAAAGAAGTTCCTCAGGCAAGAGATTTTGGTGGCCCTCCTACTGTCACTCATAATTGGGGAGATTGGTATTGTTTTGAAGATGCTACCATGATTAGAATATATGGTTTTGAAGACACTCCATTCATACTGCCCAAAACTATCCCTGATAGAATTGCTTATTTAGAGATACTTGAGCAGATGCATTGCTTGAATGTAATGCATTTAAGTTTACGTGATAAGCACTCTTTTATGCCAAGCACTTTATGTTTTGGAGATTTTACTATGGTGTCCAAAGAAGGTTACAATCTCATTGTGGATAAACTGATGCATTATAACATGAGGAGTGCTGAGGTAAGGCAAGGGTTTGACCTTGAGGGTTTTATTGACTTTGCTCGAAGGAAACAAAACCTCAGTGGATACACACACATCCCTTACTCACATGATGATGTTATTAGAAACCTAGAAGAGGCTGAAGTTGAATTGGTGGTAGAAAAATATAACAGGGATCTAAGTGAAAAGAAAAAGTAGATAGCAGAGATTGAAGTTGTATCCTCTAAAGATGAATAACCGGCAGGGCAAGAAGAGCCACAGGACAAAACAGTAGAAATGTCCAAGAGGAAAATGCTATAATATCAACCTTCTGTTGTGATACATGATGAGGAGGGGTCTGCTGATGAGGATCCACATCAGATAGCCTATGATTCTTTCATTTCTGATGATAAATTTATTCAGTCAAAAGAGTTTAAGTCATTTTTGTATAAATACAAAGGGAAAGAGATCAAAGAGTCAGTAGATGATGTTTCTGCTGATAATGAAAGATAATTGCTAGATATGCTGAAGATAATAGCAGATAAGGAGATGCAAGATATGACACCTAGCAGGGGTAGACAATTGCTTAAAGATGGAGGGGTTATGTTTTTTCCTAGTCTTGATTTGAATTCTGCTTTGGTTTTTGACAGTTTTCTAAATAGTGCAGATGATAAATATAAACTCACTCTAGAGGGAGTTAATGAAGTATATATGGGTACAAGATACAATAATGATGAAAATTCATTGATGATATGGGTGCTATTTTCTCCCCATAAGAAGACAGCCATCATAGATACTAAAAAGACTTTTGGCCATGTCATGACTTTAAAAGTAGGGGAAACTAACCCTCTGATTACAACAGACATTGGCATCAATGTTGCGAAATTAAACAAAGCACAAGCTCAAATGTTGATCAAAGAGAGAGATGCTTACAGATTGAGCTGTGAAAGACTAACAAAAGAAAATGACTACTTGAAGGATGTTGTTAAGAGTACTTTTGGCCAATCAACAAAGAGATTAACCCAGGGTGAGGGCTCACAAGGTACTCAAGCATTATCCACTAACCAGGCAACACAAATTCAAATAGATACACTTGTCACAGTGCTACAAAGCATATATGCAAACATGGTACCATGGTTAAACTTATTTTGGGATAATTACTCTCAGAATTACAAAGCAATTAGAGAACATGAAAGGCTTGAACAGAGAATGCAGGAGAAGTTGATTGAGATACAAAGTAAAAATGTTTTTGACAGTGCAGGTATCTCCAATACAAGAGCATTAATCAAACAACATCAGAAATACTATGATAAACTTAAAGCTGATGCTAAGGAAGGTGTTAAAGCTTCAAATGCAAGAGTGCCCATGTTATTTAAAGGTAATGGAGAAATAAAGAGCAAAGAAGAGTGGATTGTCAATTGTCAAGCTATATTACATGAGGCTATAGGAGCTCTAAAAGACCAAAGTTCTGTACCTAGAGAAGCTTGCAAACACCTAGAAAAGATGGTCACACTTGATGTGATTACAAGAAGTGCTGTTGAGCTTACTAATTCCCATTGTGATCTAGAGTACTTGGACCATCTGGCTAAAGTTTACTTATGGCTAAATAGAGCCTAATCATGGTTATGTAATAGTTGTTAATTTTGTTAATTTCCCAAAGAGACTTATTGAAGGGTAATTTCTCTTCACAAAAACATCTATATAAGTTCATACAATTGGTGCTGAAAGAGATCAGCAGTAGAATATATATACATATATATAATTTACAATGTTTTAGAAAGACTATGTTGAATGTTTTATTTGAAGAAGTAGATTGAAGTTCTCTGATTCAGTGGTTCTATCTTGGTATCAATTGTTTGTTATAGTTACTCAATTCTGTGGTTGTCTCCAGTTCTATATTTCCTTGTTATTCAAATAAATATATCAAGCATATATTTAATTTGTCAATACACATTCACTGTATATGTGTGATTGAGTAAATTGGTTTCCATTTGAGGAATTAAAATCCTTCTGATCAGTCACGGTAGCTTGGAAGTATTATGTTTGGATTACTAAGTAGAGCCATATAATTAGGATTGCCATTCTGTCTCCAAGATAATATTATCTGTTATTCTTGCTCATTCATTTCAATTGGTTCCTTCAAGTAAGGATTAAAATACCTTCTGGTAAATTATAAGATATCTGATTATATTGGTTGGATTATCAAGAAGAGTTTGTCAGTCATTCCCTTGCACATTTATACAAGTTATAAACTAAAGTTGTGCCAAACAATTAGAATTAGTACCCATTGTAAGCCACTAGTCTTGGTCCTTCAGTCAACTCTGTTACCCCATAAAGCACTGGTCTTATTCACATTCATCATTTAAAATCTTTTTACCTTATACAATTTCTATTAAACCATTCACTAGACATTAGATATAATCAGATAGTAAGATTTTCATCTATCTTACACCCTTTGCCATTGTAGATAGATTTAATTAGTCAATACATTTACATTTAGTCTGCTTTAAATCCCAAGGTTCACCCACCTAGGTGTAGCAGGACCTGAAGTGTAGGAAATCATTAAACCTTGAAGGTTGATTTCGTCAAGTTAGTTCAAAAATGTTGCAAATCTAAACATAGAGCCTTACATCCTCTTAGGATCAGCAACATGCATTTTTGAGACCTAACAAATTGGCAACTCTACTGGGGAACTAAATAAAAGACCTTAGAAACTAATCATTCCTTTCATAGAGTCGTTTCAGATAATTTAATTTGGTAACTCTGCTGGTAACAATAACCCTATAGATAAATTACAAACTTTTCCTATTTATTAATAGGTGGCGACTCTAGTTACAATTATAACAAAGAATTTAATATCAAATGAATGGTAGGAGATCTAAGATGGAAGGTAAGAATTTGCAGTCATCTCCACCACTTAGAAACATTTCCAGAAGAAAGGGAACTTCAAATTATTCTCACCAAGATAGTAATCTAGATACCCATGAGAATAATTTAGAGCAAAATATTTCAATTCACAACAAGTTCACACCTTTACATGATTCAAACAAGAATCTCAGTGGAGCAACTGATGATATTTTGGCAAGATACAGACCAACTCCTCAAGAACAGCTCGAGCATGATACACAAGTCATGAGGGATATTGACCAAAATCAAGCTAAACATGATTTTACGATGTCATTATATCAAGGAGAGGGGGTAAGACATGGGTTTTCAGATCAAAAAATAAATAACAATCCAGAGAATCTAAGAAGTATGAGTGAAGAGCAACAGGAGGTGCTCAGGCTTCTGAAAGAACTTGAAAGGTTCAAGATACAGGAAGAGAGAGAGTTGTTGCAGCAAGAAATTCAATAGAGGAAAAATAAAGCCAAAACAGCTCCCCCAAAATATGTACCTCTGCATAGAGGAAACATTTCAAGAATTCCACAGCAAAATACAAGTGGTGTTCAAAACTCACATGCATCCAGAAGTCATCAGAACATTATTTCCCAAAACCCTAGGCCACCGCCCATGCATAATGCATCTCAACATATGGCAAATCCTTACCCACCCCCTACCCAACAATATTGTAGACCACAGAACCCTTACACAAATCCCCACATGAACCAACAACAACAATATGCGTATCATCAGCCACCAGGTGGATATAATTACTATCCCAATCCACCACCCTTGAACTTTCCACCTCAAAACCTTGCAAATATATGTAGTCAATTTAATTTAACTGGATATCAGTTGTATCCATATCCTATGGATAGTACTTAGAGAAATATGGTTCCCAAGTTTACTAGAAACAATACAATATCAGCGGAAGATCATATCAGAAGTTTCAATGCTTTCATGCAGGATATTGGTATGGACTGAGAAGATATTAGAATGAGGTTATTCATGATGTCCCTCACTAAAGATGCTAGAGACTAGTTTAACAGCCTGCCTAATGCCTCAATCAGTTCAATAACTGATTTCCATAACTAGTTTAAGGACCAGTATGGCAACCAATATTCCCCTGAGTTTGCATTACATGAATTGATAAGTATACAGAAGTATCAAAATGAATCAGTATATGATTTCAACCTAAAATTTTCCAAATTACATAATAAGGTACCACATGGAGCCATGTTATCTGATCCAGCAGCACTAAGTATTTATATGAAAGCATTTGACCCCAAAATAGGGTACGAACTTAGAAATCGGTGTCCTGCAACCCTGGCCGAAGCACAGAAAGTGGCCCTAACCATTGAAAACAATAGGAAGGCTGTAGGAATGGTTAGTAAGAGGGACAATCATAGAAATCCTTAGAACCCAAATGTTCAACAGACTAAACCAGAAGGTCAACACAGGCACAAAAGGTCTAGGTTGCATCATATGCCCTACAATACAAATTGGAAGGATGGGAGACCCATCAACAATAGCAGAAAGCAATAGTATGGTAAGGATACTCCTGATCCCCTAAAAAGAAACATGGCACATATGGTAGAAAATAAACCTTGGTGTTTGGTGTGTAATTTACAACATTTACCTGAATACTATGAGGTAGCTAAATCAGTACAACAAGAGGAAATGCTATATAATTATAATAGAGACAATCACACCATAAATATGATGCAGGATACACCATGTGTGGTGACTGAAGATTACTCTTCTTTAGAAGAAGAAGGATATGAGTATGATGTAGGAAACCAGAGGCATCATATCAACATGGGAGAACAAGAAGTGTTCTCAGATCAGGAAGATAGTTGTGAGCAACCTATTTGTTATAACAACCAGCCATATGGTCAATGGAGAAAGCCTACTAAGGATGAAAGAGAAGATCTTACAGTGGTTGCAGTAACTCAAGCTCGAAACACTTACAACTTAAGGAATAGAACAATGAATGTTGAGCAAGGAATTCCTGAGAGTGTGTTTATAAAAGATCATAATAACAAAAAGAATAATACAAAATCATCATCTAAAGAACCAGAAAAGGGTGGTAAGGGTAAAATGAAAGAAAATCAAGAAAAAGAGAACACAAAAATAGAAAAGAATGACCAGAACATTGCCCATTCTTTTGACATTGCTCATGCAGTGTCTCAGGTAAAAAATTAGTTCCACTCCTAGAGATGATGAAGATAGACAACTATAGGAGCATAGTTGTTAAGTTGATTTCTTATACACCAAATCAAAAATATAAAGGACATGAAAACACAACAAACAATGTTCATTAGAAAACATTCCAAATGCCTGAGGTACACCTTGGTGATACACTGACAAAAAATCCCTCACAGGTAGACCCATGCTATACTACACTATTAATCAAGAACAGGATAGTCAGGAATTGCATGATTGATTTAGGTGTTGCCATGAACATCATGCCTATAGTAGTTATGAAAGAATTGGGAATGTGGGTTGATACTACATTTGGCCAGTGTTATGCAATGGATAACAGATCTATTCCAGTAGTTGGATTATGAAGGATGTAGAGATAAAGCTTGCCTCACACCTTGAAGCAACTTATAACATTGATATTACTGTGGTTGACATCCCACCATATTATGGAATGCTTCTATCAAGGCAATGGGTTGCAATGGTAGGAGGGAATGTTCAGTTAGATTTATCATATGCCACCATACTAGTGGGAGGCAAAGAAATCAAGCTATGCAGAGAGCCAAGGTATGACAATATTATTGAAAGATTGGATCGGCATCAGATAAATTTCTTTTGTGATATAGATTTAGGAGTCTTCAAAGTTGGAGAAACTACACCAGAATTGTGTAACATTGATCCAATACACACTGAATCTATGAAAGAAGAAAATGATGTGTGGAAGATGTATTTTGATGGTGCATGCAGCAAAATAGGAAATGGGGCTGGAGTAATTTTCATTTCACCAGGAGGTAAAACTTTCAAATACTCTTTTCTATTGACATTTGAAAGCACAAACAATGTAGGTGAGTATGAAGCTTTGCTCACTAGTTTAAACATAGCCACTAAGCACAAAAATAAAAAAGTTAGCTGTCTATGGTGATTCTGAATTGGTCATTTCCCAAGTAAGAGAAAAATACCTATCAAAAAACAAAAGGTTAAGATAGTATGGAAATGCAGTCTGGGATAATATTGAATTGTTTGATGCCTTTTCAATCAACTTGATGAAACAAGAACAGCTCAAAGGCAGAATGTTAAGCTACAATCACAAGTAAAATATCTCTTTGACAAAAAGGCCAAAGATAGAAAGTTTGAAACAAATGATTTAGTACTAATGTGGAATGCAAGGTGTCAGGACAAAGGAAAGCATGGAAAATTTGAGGCCCTATGGTTAGGTCCTTTTGTTATCACTAGCAAAAGAGGCGACGACTCTTATTACTTGCAAAATATGTCTGGAGAAGAGCAAGAATTACATGTTCATGGGCAATACTTAAAGCAGTTCTTTTCATAATCATGTACAAGGAGGATTGAGTGTTGCCAGTGCATGGATAACACTCAAACAAATTCTCAGAAATATTTTGTTCCATGCATAGTAGTTTAGGAATTATTCCCATTCCCAATCATTTGCTATTCTCCTTTTCCATTTTCACCCCAAACAAATAAAACATGTGGTCTACTTCCCCAGGAGATCTGGATCCTTGTTATACTCACAAGGAGTATACATCCCAAACAGAGCCACTGTTGGGAAAGTAAAAAATTTAAAAATTTTACTGTATTTTCACTTCACCATATCTGGAAAAATCATAAAACATCCCAGAACCATAGCAGAAATTTGTTACATCCCACAAGATGTCCATGGCTAAGTAATGCAAATCTAATTAAAATTCAATATATCAGCAAGACTTCATGTTGCTTATACTGATACATAAGAAATCAATTGAAAATAACTATCAGCATGAGAGTAAAGATTGGAGAGAGATTTGTAAGAGCTACCGATAGGAGAAGTAACACTGATGGCCTTTTATCGGTAAGAGAACTAAGTAGTCACATCGATCGGTATGACTAGTAATCATCAGGTGATCCTTTAAAAACTACCTCGACGGTATATATCATACCGATGAAATATATCGGCAAGAGTTTCACCGAACATCTTATGAGGACAAAGGATATACATATCCATCGGCATAACTTAACATATTGAAATGAAGCAATAATGCCTTTCTGACTCACAAGTCATAGCGATGAAAGGGTATCAGTGACACTTTGATAGATTCTCTCTGATAAGGAATCTAAAGTAGCCATCAGGGAGATAATTGTGATTGGGTGATCTAAAAAGAATTACCCCGATGGTATATCTCACTCTGATGGAAATAAAGTCACACCCATTGATAAGAAGTTTTAAATATATTGGTGAGATATTAACATAGTCATTCTGATCCAGAGTATAGAAGATTATCAAGAAGATGACGAAGCTCAGGGAAATATAAATATATTATCCTGATGGTATTGATCTCCCCAATAAACAAATTGTTGTCACACATGTCAGTGAGAGTCTCATCGATAGTTGTATCGGTAAGACTCACTATATCGGAGGGAAATCTAAATCACACGACGATGAAAGAAGTCATGCCGATGGTCGCGCCCACTTAGATATGATTCAACATAGCATCGGGAATACAATTGAGGGGTCACGCCGATTGATTGTTCACACCATAAGAAGTATTAAGGTCGCCCAGATATTTTAAAAATCATGCCAATGACAGGAGTTATGGCGATGTGACATTTCACAGTGATGAACGACATTGAATTGATCAGACAATTAAATGCAAATGGCTATGAAATCTTTTACGATCATTCTAATTATAATTGACAGGGTTGTTTGAGAAGAGAATACAGAGAAATTCTTGACGCACAAGCAGAGGATTTCGATCACAGCCACATAATGATAGGTACATACATACGAACCATTGTATATAGCTTGTGTTTGAATTTTCTGCCAAAATTTGAATATGGAGACTTCGGGAAATGGAAAAGGTAGAAAATCACAAGGGGAAACTAGTAAATCTAAGAAACAAAAAACTAATCAAACCCCTGAAGAAAAAATAAAGGATAGAAAACTCAATCAGGACTTAATTGATCAATTACCTGGGTCAACTCCGAAGGCCAGAAGATCCACTCAACTTAGGGCAGAAGTTGAAAAATTAAAAGATAAATGTAAGCGCTTGGGAGATATCTGGACCCCAATCAGAGGATATAAGCTTTCTAGATTCCATTATAATAGAAGGTTCAGGAATGCCCCTGTGTCAAACCCATGGCACTTGAATTTGGGAAAATTGGTCGCGCCTAATGTATTCCTGAATGTTGAACTCCTCCAGCTACTTACCAAACAATATAACCCAAGCCTGAAAGCTATATGCAACCCACAGGGGGAGCCAATTGTACATTTGTTGAAAAATGCCATTTGTGAAGTATTTAATTTAGATGATTTGTACACTGTCCCCATTATTTATGAAGATCTAGAGAAGGAATATTGGAGAATGGACACAACCTACAATGGATGGAGGTTGCGCATTCATAGGCCCAAAGTTGAAGGAGAAGTAATGCCTCTAACTGAAAATGATGGTCCTCCCTTTCATGTAGCTATATTTGAACCATATATACAGCACACTTATTATTCTATGGGCCAAGTCCTTGGTTCAAAGGTCCCTGAATTCATGACAATCCCTTTAATGGTTATAGCCTCTGACATTCAGTGTCATAATGCAAGGTAGTTTGACTATGCTGCCTATATTGTTAATAGGATAGATTCTGGCTTGTCTGCAATAAAAAATAGTTCCCCAGCATACTCTTTTGAGCATTACTCACTGCTTATGCACATGGTGTTGTATTTCAGCCAGGAAGTAGGATTATGGCCAAGTGAACTTAAAGTTGTTGCTAAAGATAAGAGGGAGGAAAAATTGCAAATACAAATGTGGACTAGAGTATGGGACAGTAGATATGCCCATTCCAGTTATGCCCAATTTGAAGAACACTGTGTAAAAGTACTATACAGATATTTCAACCACCCTTGTGAATACTCAATCTCAAAATACTCAATCTCAACTGAGATAAAGAGGTTCCTCAGGCCAAGAGATTTTGGTGGCCCCCATACTGTCACTCATAATTGGGGAGACTAGTATTGTTTTGAAGATGCTACCATGATCAGAATATATGGTTTTGCAGACACTCCATTCATACTGCCCAAAACTATCCCTGACAGAATTGCTTATTTAGAGATAATTGAGCAGATGCATTGCTCGAATGTAATGCATTTAAATTCACATGATAAGCAATCTTTTATGCCAAGAACTTTATGTTTTAGAGATTTTACTGTGGTGTCCAAAGAAGGTTACAATCTCATTGTGGATAAAATAATGCATTATAACATGAGGAGTGCTGAGGTAAGGAAAGGGTTTGACCCTGAGGGTTTTATTGACTCTGTTCGAAGGAAACAAAACCTCAGTGGATACACACACATCCCTTACTCACATGATGATGTTATTAGAAACCTAGAAGAGGTTGAAGTTGAATTGGTAGTAGAAAAATATAACAAGGATCTAAGTGAAAAGAAAAAGCAGATAGCAGAGATTGAAGTTGTATCCTCTAAAGATGAAGAACTGACAGGGCAAGAAGAGCCACAAGACAAAATAGTAGAAATGTCCAAGAGGAAAATGCTACAATATCAGCCTCCTGTTGTGATACATGATGAGGAGGGGTCTGTTGATGAGGATCCACGTTAGATAGCCTATGATTCTTTCATTTCTGATGATAAATTTATTCAGTCAAAAGAGTTTAAGTCATTTTTGTATAAATACAAAGAGAAAGATATCAGAGAGTCAGTAGATGATGTTTCTACTGATAATGAAAGATAATTGCTAGATATGCTGACGATAACAGTAGATAAGGAGATGCAAGATATGACACCTAGCAGGGGTAGACAATTGCCTAAAGATGTAGGGGTTATGATTTTTCCTGGTCTTGATTTGAATTCTGCTTTGGTTTTTGACAATTTTCTAAATAGTACAGATGATAAGTATAAACTCACTCTAGAGGGAGTTAATGAAGTATATATGGGTACAAGATACAATAATGATGAAAATTCATTGATGATATGGGCACTATATCCTACCCATAAGAAGACAACCATCATAGATACTGAAAAGACTTTCGGCCATGTCATGACTTTAAAAGTAGGGGAAACTGACCCTCTAATTACAGCAGACATTGGCATCAATGTTGCAAAATTAAACAAAGCACAAGCTCAAATGTTGATCAAGGAGAGAGATGCTTACAGATTGAGCTGTGAAAGACTAACAAAAGAAAATGACTACTTGAAGGATGCTGTTAAGAGTACTTTTGGCCAATCAACAAAGAGATTAACCTAGGGTGAGGGCTCATAAGGCACTCAAGCATTATCCACTAACCAGGCAACATAAATTCAAATAGATACACTTGTCATAGTGCTACAGAGTAGATATACAAACATGGTACCATGGTTAAACTTATTTTGGGATAATTACTCTCAGAATTACAAAGGAATTAGAGAACATGAAAGGCTTGAACAGAGAATGCAGGAGAAGTTGATTGAGATACAAAGTAAAAATGTTTCTAACAATGCAGGTATCTCCAATACAAGAGCATCGATCGAACAACATCAGAAATACTATGATAAACTCAAAGTTGATGCTAAGGAAGGTGCTGAAGCTTCAAATGCAGGAGTGCCCATGTTATTTAAAGGTAATGGAGAAATAAAGAGCAAAGAAGAGTGGATTGTCGATTGTCAAGCTATATTACACGAGGCTATAGGAGCTCTAAAAGACCAAAGTTCTGCATCTGGAGAAGCTTGCAAACACCTGGAAAAGATGTTCACACTTGATGTGATTACAAGAAGTGCTGTTGAGCTTACTGATTCCCATCGTGATCAAGAGTACTTGGACCATCTGGCTAAAGTTTACTTATGGCTAAATAGAGCCTAATCATGGTTATGTGTAATAGTTGTTAATCTTGTTAATTTCCCAAAGAGACTTATTGAAGGGTTATGTCTCTTCACAAAAACATCTATATAAGTTCAGACAATTGGTGCTGAAAGAGATCAGCAGTAGAATATATATACATATATATAATTTACAATGTTTTAGAAAGACTATGTTGCATGTTTTATTTGAAGAAGTAGATTGAAGTTCTCTGATTCAGTGGTTCTATCTTGGTATCAATTGTTTGTTATAGTTACTCAATTCTATGGTTGTCTCTAGTTCTATATTTCCTTGTTATTCAAATAAATATATCGAGAATATATTTAATTTGTCAATACACATTCACTGTATCTATGTGATTGAGTAAATTGGTTTCCATTTGAGGAATTAAAATCCTTCTAATTAGTCACGGTAGCCTGGAAGTATTAAGTTTGGATTACTAAGTAGAGCCATATAATTAGGATTGCCATTCTGTCTGCAAGATAATATTATCTGTTATTCTTTCTCATTCATTTCAATTGGTTCCTTCAAGTAAGGATTAAAATACCTTCTGGTGAATTATAAGATATCTGATTATATTGGTTGGATTATCAAGAAGAGTTTGTCAATCATTCCCTTGCATGTTTATACAAGTTATAAACTAAAGTCGTGCCAAACAATTAGAATCAGTACCCATTGTAAGCCACTAGTCTTGGTCCTTCATTCAACTCTTTTACCCTATAAAGCATTGGTCTTATTCACATTCATCATTTAAAATCTTTTGACCTTATACAATTTCTATTAAACCATTCACTAGACATTAGATATAATCAGATAGTAAGCTTTTCATCTATCTTACACCCTTTTCCATTGTAGATAGATTTAATTAATCAATACATTTACATTTAGTCTACTTTAAATCCCAAGGTTCACCCACCTAGGTGTAGTAGGACATGAAGTGTAGGAAATCATTAAACCTTGAAGGTTGATTTTGTCAAGTTAGTTCAAAAATGTTGCAAATCTAAACATAGAGCCTGGCATCCTCTTAGGATCAGCAACCTGCATTTTTGAGACCTAACAAGTTCATTGAAGGATCCACAGGTATTTTGAACCTATCAGTGAAAGCTTTCTCTAGGATGGCCCATGATCTGATTGAACCCTAACCAAGGCTAATGTACCAGTTATAAGCCTCTTCCCCTAAGGAAAAAGGAAATAACCTACAAACAACGTCCTGATGCTCTATTCTAGCCCTACAACAGGCTTCCTTGAAAGTTCTGATAGGGTCATCCGCATCCTGATATGGATGATATTTTGGAAAAATTTTGTCAGGATTCTTTGGTAAAGGATGATATGCATTAAAAGTCAAAGGTGATTCTGCTCCAAAGAATGACATTGCAACTAGTGGAGGTTGAGCTTGAGGTATGACAGGTTGAGGTTGAACCTGAGGTGTGACAGGTGATCCTGTAGGTATTTGTAAACCAATAGGAGTTACTGGAGGATGTTATGGTGATGCTTTTGAAGCACTAGAATTGGGAGTATGATGGATGTCTATAATTCTAGGTCCAAATCCTCTGATAGGTAATTCTTCAAAGATTCCACTGGACCTAGATTTGGTATTTGGCCTGTGAGCCAGGATTTCTCAAATTTAAGGAAAATTGGCTGGTTGACTATAAAGATCGGTTGGAATTTACTAGCAAATGCAGTATTTATAGTTAGAAAGTGAGACTGACTGGATATTTATGGAATATTTGCACAAACAATGCAAATATGAGGTGATATTGAGGTCTGGTGACACTTGCAACTAGATATCAGGTTTCTAAAGCACATTACCTCAAAGATTTTGACAAATTTACCTAAAATTGGATGATCTTTGCAAATGCATGGTGATTTACCACAAAGCTTGCAATATTTATGGTTAATTTTGAAAACTTCACAATGAATTAGCATGTACAAGCTTAAAACAGTAAATCTTTGCGTAGGACTTGAAATTTGGAGGTGTTTCAGTGTTACCTTACTGTCTGCATCATCAAATATGATAAAACATACTGATGATGAGCTTCTAGCTTCTGGCCCTCCTTCTAGAACCAATTTATGTTGATCATGATGTTAGTCATAAACAAACATAGAATAAAAGTTACACAACAACCTTTACTCATCTTGAAAGATACGATGAATTCAAAGAATTCATGATCCCAAGTCTCTGTGGATTAGTTCTTAATCAACTGACATTACTCAGTGGTTGATGTGTGTTGCTATTTTCCATTCAGGGGCCTTACATTTTCTTATCAATAGGATTCTATTTCTATAAAGATACTACATAGAAAGGTTATTCTACAAAGTATATTTCTACAAATAGTGTGTCTATGCTCAAATCTTTGCATGATATTTATCAATTATACATGCTTTAACTTCAAATATGCTATGAATTTTCAATTATCTATGAGATGTCTGCATATTTCATGTAATTTGCTTCTGATTATCTATTATTTGCAATTGTGATGGTGAATTTATGAAATTAAAAGAAATTGAAAAAGAATACTTCAAATTAAGATGAATCTTCAGCTATTGAGCCACATACACACTTGATACTATCATTAGGAGAAGAAATCAAACCATATTTTCACCAGGATGTTCCACAGCTAGATATAGATGATGCTAACTTCAAAGGATGATGAATGAAGACAATACATGCAGATTGATGAGCACTCCAAGGGACACAGCAAATCAAAGCATGAATCAAGAATTCAAACATAGACTACTCAAGATTTATGATGATTTGTAATCAAAATAGTCTTCTCTTTCATTAAGTATGCAAAAACATGTCAGTTGACAATAACTTTGAAATAGGCCCTGATATTTTAGCAAACAAATTTCAATTAAGCTTCGAATGTTTAAAACAAGGCATCCTTGCACCCTTTATAGAATAAGGTGAGGGAGCGGTTACAAATGATCTACAATCAAGATTTATCGATTAAGATCCACAGTGCATATTCCTTTTGACTTGGTCAACTGTATCTTATGGCACAGGTTGCCAGTTGGCAACCATCTAGGTAACTTATTTTCTTCTAAGTACCTGATTAAGATGTTTCCCTTGTAGCGCATCTTCATTTACTCTTTAGGCTCTTCTTCTTCCTCATCATGATCATCACTTTCTATGTCTTCATCATCCTGATGGATATCGCGTTGTATATGGACCTGCATTATTGTCCTGATATTTTCATATGCTTCTACCATTCTTTCAACTTCCCCGCCATCCTGAGTTTTGGCTTTACTGATGGTGTGCTTGTGGGCTAGAAACTTATCTCTGAGTGTCTCCAATTTACCCTTCCTGTTGCTCAATGTTTCATTATAGTTTTCCATCATGACTTTGATCCTCATGATCTTGTTCATTGCTTCTTCCGTTAGGTGGGTGAGAGGGTCATCAGCCACCAGCTGGAAGTTATTATGCAGGGCTTTTATAGCAAAGTCTACGTCTTGGTTTTCAATTTTCCCCTCTACTTTTCCCTCAAGGGCTTCTAGGACTTTTGCTTCATAGGACATCATGTTGTACAGTTTCACACTGATATCTCTTAACTTATTACTGCACTTCAGTACATCACATTCAAACTTGATGTATTTATACCAAATATCTACCAACATGGTAGTTTTATTATCCAGTACCTGATTATTTATTAGAATCTGAGGATTAATCCTCTTTATTTCACTCAAAGCACCCAAGGCTTTCTCTAACTAGAATGACCTTCTTCCAGTCTCAGTCTGTAATTTATCAACTTTCTTCCTGGAGATACTTAAAGAATTCCACCTCTGCAAAGAGGCTCTCACTACTTCCTTAGCTTTTGTTAGTGTTGATGACATCTATTTCCTCATAATCACTAACTCATGCTTCATAAGGTCTAATTTATTAACCTCCTCTTGAGAAATTATAGTCAATGGGACTACCTGAACTGATGATGTATTGTCAGGGTTAATCAACCCTTTTATGTATGAGTGCAGCTGAGCAATGTGCTCTTTATGCTGTTTATTCTTCTCTTTTACTTTCTTCACCCTTTGGATCAAAGAATCTATTATATCCTTCCCTTCCTGACCTTCTTGGTCTTCATTGGCAAACCCCAATTCAACTGTGGTGATCTAGAATTCTTCTAGGGTGATTTTTCCTTTCTCTTTCTCAACAATGGGAAGTGCTACCTGGGTGGTCCTTCTACCTATAGCAGGATATCTTCTAATTGTAGATGTTAATCTAGCTTTCCTCTTGGGCTTCATGATGGTTTCTGAAAACAATTTTGAAACATCAAATTCCTGAATCTCAAAACCTGATTCCGTACCTATTTCTTTCTCAAGCGATTGAGGTACTTAGTTTCTGGATCCTTAGTGTCTATCATCATCATGTCCACCCTAATCTCTAGTATTTGTCTTAGTTCTCAGTGGAGAGGGTGACTTCCTTATTTCTTCCTCATGATATTCTTCATGAGGCAAATCCTGTTGTATTTCTTCTTCTTGAAGAACTTCTTGCGAGGGAGGATCATGCGGTGTATCTACATGCTGGTCATGTACCTGATCTTTTACTCCCTCCTTTCGTGTCTCATCCACTTTAGGAGTTTCCTCATCCTAAAGTATATTTGCATCCGTGGATATCATTGTGTTTGTACTAGGTGCATCTACTTGATCTTGGATCACATTCTAATCCGCACTTAATGTATCTATCTCCTGAGTCTTTAGGTCATCATGATCTGATGTATCGTTATCACCTGAGGTTTCTTGAGTCTGGTGGCATCATCACCTGATGTGTCCTTATTCTTCCTGCCCTTTTGCTAGACCTCTACTATTTTAGGCTCAGCTGGTATTTCTTGTTGTTGCTGACCCATAGTTGGAATGGTATTTTCTATTTCCATCTATTTGACTTCTTCAACATTTTTTATTTTATCAGGTGCACTTGCTTGATGTTCAGGATGTGTCACATCCTCCTTGTATGTTAAGTCTATCACCTTAAGGCTAGTTACCTGATCAACTAACTTATCAAGCCCTATTTGTTGGGTTGCTCTCTCTGGGCTACTTTCTCTCTCTTGCTCTATTTTCTTCAACTCTTCTAACACCACCATCTGTGTTGATGGGGTTCCATGTGGGGTCATGCAAATGTTAGAAGCAAGGGTCTCCATCTACTGAGAGGAAACGTTTTGTACCACCTCATCATCTGATAAGTCAATAGTTTCCTCTAATGAGAAAGGACCACCTTGAACTGCTCTAGTGGCTTCTTTTGCTTTCTCTTTAGCCTTCTCAGTTTTAAACTGAATTATGGTAGGAAGTGGCACATCATGTTGCAATTCTTTCCTGAACACTTCACTACTAGCTCCCCTTAATACTATGGGGTCATGTCTTATTTCACCCCTCATAGATGTTCTCTATCTTTTAGGTGGTGATGCCACTAGGGGTGCCTTCCTCTTTCTTCTGACCATCATGGGGTGATCTCGTATAGGCTCTTTAATCACTGGCTCCTCCTCAAGAATGATATCTTCTTCTGCATTCTGCTGTGAGGTTTGGACCTTATCTTTTACTGCTACAGTATCCACAACTGGCCTTAAAATCCTTTTTGTACTTGGTTTATCCACCAAAGGCTATGTAGATGAGACTGATGACTGTCCTGATGTAGATGCACCTTTAGGTGATATATCGACTCTTTCAACTATCACCCCCTTAGGTTCACTATCTGTCTTCTTTCCTCTAAGGGGTCATTTGCTTTGTTTCTGAGGTGGCAGCCTTTCTCCATTAGATTTTCGCTTCTCAACAAGAAAGTCATCATAGTTCTCATCAAGAATCTCCTACCTTTTCCTCTTATTATCTACTGTGAGGGCTACACCCCTCTTTTTCAGTGTATCGATTTCTTCATTTACCCATGCTTGGGTCAACTGTAGCACCCCACCTATAAACTGATCTAATGAAATGTCTTGAGGTTGCGTCAAGTTAGGGGCTGAAATGGTGTCATTATACACCTTTTAATCTTCATACTCATTGGACATGGCCTTGCCATCATCTCTCTTTAATTATGCGGGCACTGGAATGCAATCAAATGTCCTAACCTGATTGAGGGTGAGCCTCTGATATTTTATTCTTCTGAATTCAGCCTCATCCTCACAGTCAGTCCAGAAATCCTCTAATTTCTTTTTATGTATAGGTTGGCCTATGATCTTTTGTATTCTTCCATAGGGTTCATATGATCTGGCCAATGGGAATGGCTATAAGTTCATCAATTTCAAACCTGCTATGGCCTTCTTTATGTTTTCTGAATCAAGGCATATATACCACCCTATAGTTACTGGAAACAAAACTGGAGGAATCTTTTCATTTTCTTTGTATGCATCTAGTATAGTTGATATCTGTCTCAAAAATTCCATCAGGACTACGCCATCAGTAGGGTACCTGGGTAGCATTAATGGCTGTCCTTCAAAACCTTCTATTTTGATGTAAGAAAATGTGGCAAACTGGATGAACTAGGCACCATGCTTGTATATAACTTCCTGAGCCTCCATGCTCAGTCTTTTGGTTCTATCCTCCTCCATTGTTCTGACCAGATGCATAGAAAATGCATCATTCACTAATTTATAATCAAGGAGATAGTTTGTTCTCTACAACTGAGGGTAATGGTCCCATATATGGGCATCATTTAAACTGCCACCAATCTTTCCAACTATGGTAAGTGCATCAAACGTACCCTTGTAAGAACATGAATATACAACATATGAAGTCATGTAAAATGAACAGTCTAGGCCTCCTAGGTTCATCATCTGCTCATCTAGGGCATCACTAATGATTTTATCCCATAATTGCTTATAATCTGTATAAATGTACATTATGATGACCCCATACATCCAATCCTTGAAACTTCTAGCAGTAGGTTGGCCTGTTACTCTGCTGAGTAGGGTAATCATATACTGATATTCATCATCAAAGTCAAATTTGTATAGGTGCACTAGTAATTTGGCAGATGCAGCATAAGTGTCATTCTTTGATCTCCACTAGTACATCCTCTTTCTTGCAGTCTTTTTGTTATTTATATATTCAATCTCTAGTTTTTTTAGATCCATATTGACTACCTTCTTTCCAACTAGGAGGCTAAAAGTAGATGCAATCCCTTTTATTGACAAATCTGCATAAACCCTACCATGGTTTTCCACTCTCCTCATCTGAGGATTGTAATTTTTGGCACATTCTATTATCAATTCTGGAGTTTCCATAGAATAGGGAAATCTAGCTGCATGCCACATTCCTGATGTAAAAATAGTGTCCAGTAGGGTACTTTCTTTATCATTAAGCATCTTAGATGGCCATGCCACCAAATCTATGTTTCCCTGATGAGTATCTCTGATGACACCATACTTGAACTATACTCCTTCAGTTTGAGCAAACATAGGTTTAAGAAATTCAGACTCAGACTTGTTCCTCCTGACGTCCGCCATGGATTCCTACAATGAACATGACTGGTCTTACTATACTATTTATATCCATTCATAAACAGCATTATACGTTTATGGCATCATGCATATTATACTTATTAATCTCCATTTCATCATGATATGCATACTTACAGTTTCAAACGACCAGAAAAGCATACTACTTGGACATGCAGAAAATGACAACAGGAGGGTTTTTAATTACTTACCTGACAACACTTATCTCCTAGATTAGGCTGATGATTATCGAAAAGGGGCTCAGATACCGGTGATAATCATGTGTTCTGTTCTGCTATAAGCTATATGCACCTATAGGTAGGTTGTATGAGGGTTTGAATGTTTGCTCTGTAAATTCTTGTTTCTTCAGAAGGTAAATGCAAAATGACCTTGGAAATTCACTTTTAATCTCATTCATAGGGCAAATTAGGGCAAAACTGAGTTAAATTGATCAAAACCATTGATCTTCTGTACGAAATTCACAGATGTTGCCTAGTGTGTGTATCACATTTGCCATCGACGAGAATCCACCTACTGCATTTATGTGCATTTAATGTCATGGGGCAAGATGAGGGGGGTGATCTTCAGATGATTGGGTGATATTCATAATATGACCCCCTCTATGCAATATGACCTTCTGCCTTTAAGTGGGAACACTGATGTCAATGGATTGGGTGATGTTTGAGAATATCGGGTGATATTGAAAATATCAGGTCATGTTTTAAGATCAGGTGATATTCGAAATGTGACCCCTCAAACCTAAAGTGACCCCCTTTTCAAAAGGTCAGGATGATGTCACCATCATGTTATTGTAAAAGGGGGATCGTTGGAAATATACCTCCACAAGGTAAAACGAATGATGATGTCACTGTCAGGGTGATTTTCTTTGTTCACCGGGATTGGATGACATCATCGGTATATTGGCACTAGGGTGATATTTTACAATAGGGTGATATTTGAAAGATCAAGTGATATTTGAAATATGACCCTCACAAAATATATGAAGCTATTTGATGGGTAAATATCACTACCACATAAAATTGACGTCTGGAGTTTCAGACCAAATGATTATTGGGTGATAAAATTGGATCAAGGTGATCTTACATAAGTTGACTGATGTTAAGAAATATGATCCCACCTTGGAATATCAAGTTTGACCAGGACTTTGATTTGTCATAACTTTCATTCCCTAAGGAATATCAGGGTGATCCAAAAGGCATACCTGCAGGAAATTTTGTACTCTTTCCAACCATGAGGTTATTGATATGAAATACTAAATTTGATGAACTAACCTCATCATGATGACTTACCTAGCTCCCTTATGCAGGGTCACCTACATGACTTACTTTTACCAAACCGCCGCAAAGTAGAAAAACACAAGCCAAGCCAAGAAAAAAGTTGGGTCCCTGTTTTGTCAAGTTAAAATGGGGCATGTTGTGTAACTATACAACAAGGATTTCGGGCCACCCTGTGGGGGAGTATACTTCATTGAAGCCATGGTCTAGTACTGCATTCCCATACATTGCAAGTGACATTGCATGTGACTTTTCCAAAGATTAAAATTGGTTCCATCAAACTTCGGACTATCCTTCTTATAGGATGACATCCTAGATCTCCTCAAGTGGTTAAGCTCCTTTTAGAGGAACTTGGATCTGATACCAACTGTTAGATTTAGGACAGGCAACTAAGAGGGGGGGTGAATCAGTTGTCAAAACTTTCTTCCAATTAAACACTTAAATCCACTTTGTGATTCAGTAGCATAATAATAAATTAATCATGGAAACATAATGCATTAAATCAAGAGCAGAAACACATCAACACATAAGACACAAAGATTTTTACGTGGAAAACCCAGTTAAGGGAAAAACCACAGGGTGATTAACCCAAGATTGTATTCTCTGTTAGAAGAATAGGAAGAACAAAATGGCACATGCCAATTAGGGTTCACTGCCTAAGCACACTACTCACAAGAGGCCCATTGCCTACAAGAGACACACTGTCTACGGAATAATAAGTATCACCTACTTGAACTGGAGAATAGCATCTTCACCATGCTTGAATCAGTTCCATTTAAGCCCAATACTACTACTCTACTTTTTGCTCCTCTGCTCTTTACCACACTCTCATCTATATGACACACACTTTGAAATGACTTTACAATTCCTTATTTGTACAAGACATCGACTTCGGAATGATCATCCAAGTCAGTAAACATTACAAATAAAATACATAAATACACCATGATTAATTATAAAAGACTTCATGCAGATCAACATACTATCAGCTACATAGATCTGAGACTTCAATCTTCTTCTAGGAACACACCATTCTTCACATAACATCTTCAAGATCATCCACAGGATGTGTAACTCATCTGGTCAGCCAGACTTAGGAAGAACACCATCATCTAGAAGTTATTCTTAAATTGTGAGCTCAAACTCTAATGTGGACCACCAACACAAACTGGACATGATCCAAAGACCTCTACAAGCTTGCCTGAATCACCAAGAACATCCACATTTCATCTGCTTACTGAAATCCTTCTCTCCTTCATCCAAAACTTCAAGAACACAGTCTGTCATCACTGTCACAAAGGAATAGATGCTTGTGGACCTCCAAACCATGAGCCAATCAAGTTTTTACATCACATGGACTTCCTAAACACTCCACCAAATCTGCAGGATAGGATAAGGCATTTCTGAATCTCACGAGACCTATCTACATCACTCTATCACCTCTGAACACCTGCTAGAATCGGTTTTACTTGAGCAGCCACAACTTCTTTAGATCTTTATGCGGACCTCTAAAATCATTACTGGATCATCTTAAGACACATATCTATGAATCCTTTAAACCGCATCCTCTGATCTTCATCTTAGCTAGGATCTTTAGCTTACTATCTTCACTGTTCTTCTCTGTTCCTTATCATTAATGCAATAGGAGTATGTTGGTATCAATGAGAACACTGGTTAGACCCATACTTGCAACACACCTATAACTTGCAATCACAAGAGAGGGGTTGGGGGTTGTGGTGTTTATGAGCTTGCCTCGGTCAAGCCTCAAAATGGCATTCAAGCCTTACAACACCATTGTTAGGGAGAGTGTGTTTCCATGGTGGATAGAGGTAAAAGAAAATGATATGATAAATTGATTGCAACACAAAATAGATGTCACCTTAGAGGTGAAACTCTCATGGGGAGATGAAGATCTTTCATTCCATGAGGAGATGGATTGATGAACACAAATCTGCAACAAACAAGTACAAACACAACACAATACTGCTCTGCAACAAAATGAAAGCATTGAATTTCCTTGGCATAAGATCACAAGTTTGCATTATCCATCTAGGTATAAAATAAATTCCTAAACATATTTATATATGCATTCTTACTAAATATTCGCAAGTCAAATTGAATAGTTTGACAAAGGGAAACCTTTTAACGGTCACTTTGTGGACATTTAAAATTTGGATCACAACAAAATAGGTCTAGACTAAGGCACAAGAACCCAAGTCCAGGGTCCTATTTTGGGACTTGTTTAAGCTCAAGAGTTTCCTTAAAGTCCCATTTATCATGGGTTTTGGGGGATTTTTCTCTAGGATTAATTTTTAACATGCATGATTAAATCTAAGGGACCCAAGAGCTAAACTTAGGAGGTAAAAGTCTTAGGGGGACATTTTATGACATAACAAGAATAGTGAAGGGAATCAATGGATATAAGTAGATGGATATGATGATAGGATAGGGAAATGATAGGCTAGGATAGATTTCCCCCCAAGTGTAGGGTGAAAATGAAGGAGGGATTATGCATGATGCCCACAAGGGGTTTTCATGATGGTACTTACCCAAGGTGCCATGAGGAGTGGTTTTTACCATTGGACAAATTTATTTTTCTTTACAATTATTTTTTTTAATTTTTAATTAATTTATTTTTTTTCTTTTGATACTTGGATGGGATGGATGGATTTGGATAGAGGAAGAGGATGTTGTGTGGCATGGAGGGGACTCAAGTATCTATTTCCATAGCAAGGTGGATGTCTCCCATGTTGGATAAATTTCACACATGGACCATGTCAAGTGTAATGACACACATGTATGTTGGTGGATGGGGAATGGTGGATGATGATGTGGATTATGAATGGGATTGATAGATTATGGGGTGGATTATGGATGGGATGGATGGTTGATGGAGAAATGGGGGTTTATGCAAAAGCATGGACCATAGGGATGTGATGGAGATGATATGTAGGATAAGGGATATATGATGGAGGGATGAAGACACATGGTAATGATGTGGGGATCAATACCAATGGTTGTACACATTGTAATGGGTTTTTAAGATTATATTTGGTATGGGGAGTGGGGAGAAAAGGGGGTGATTTATTATGGGATCAGGATGAAGAATTGGAGGATTGCCTATTTGGGAATTTAGGGACCCAAATAGACTTAGGATTTGTAGGATTATTTGATGGGGAGCAAGATTTTTGGGATTTGGGGATGGAATGCTATGTGGATGCTCCAATTGGATTTGTTTCTTGTTGTTTAGGGACCCACACCATTTTTGTTTTTGCATTTGGAAGTGTGGGCTTATGCAGCCTTTTAGATGGATTGTTTTTGGATGTTGTGTATTGATTCCCTACGACCTGATACTCTTGAGGCTTTTGTGGATTTTTTTCTTTATGAGTGGAGGAATTAAAAGTATTATTTTTGAATACTATGGGGTGTTTGATATCTTCATGTTTGGATGTTGTGTACTTTTGTTGATGTTGATTGAGGATTTTGGGGGATTAGAGTTATGGATGGGGATATTAAGGATGGGGGAATAAAGGGATTTGAGGATGGAGATATTAGGAGTTGGGAGTAGTGGAGGATTTTGCAAGTATGGGCTTAATCAGTGTTGTCATTGATGTCAAGGATTGGATGAGTTGTGTGCTGAGGATATTGAGAAAATTAGTCCTATCAAAAATAGAGAAGAACAGTGAAGACAGTGAAGCTCTATGAAGTGAAGATCCTGGCTAAGATGAAGATCAGAGGATACACATCAAAGGGTTTGTGGATATGTGTCTAAAGGTGATCTAGTAAAGATTTGAGAGGTCCGCATGAAGATTTGAAGAAGTTATGGCCATATGAGTAAAACTAGTTCTTGTATATGTTCAGAGGTGACAGAGTGACACAAATAGGTCCGGTAAGATCTAGAAATGCAATATCTTATTCTACAGATTTGGTGGAGTGTTTAGGAAGTCAATGAGAATTAACAACTCAATTGGTTCATGGTCTAGAGGTCTGCAAGCATCTATTTTAATATGACAGTGATGATAGACTGTGTTCTTAAGATTCTGGATGAAGAAGAGAATGATTTCAGTACTCAGAAGTAGTGTGGATGTTCTTGGTTAATCAAGCAAGCTTGTAGGGGTTCTCTAGATTGTGTCCAATTTGTGTTGGTGGTCTACATTGAAGATTGAGCTCATAATTGAAGAATTACTTCTGGATGATGATGTTCTTCCTCAACTTGGCTGATTGGATGATTTACACATCTTGCAGATGATCTTGAAGATGTTCTACGAAGGATGGCATGTTCCTCAAAGAATATTGAAGTCCTAGATATGTGTGGCTGATAGAGTGGTGATTCACATGAAGTCTCTTGAAATAAGTCAAGTTGTATTTGTGTATTTTCTCTATAATAAAATAAAGTATGCCGACTTTGATGATTATCCCAAAGTCGATGTCTTGTATAAATAAGAAATGTGAAGTCATTTCAAATATATCTTGGTGAAGATGAGAGTGTGGTAGAGAGGAGAAGAGTGAAAAGCAGAGTAGAAGTATTGAGCTTAAATCTAACTAACTCAAGCATGGTGAAGATGCTATTCTTCAGTTCAAGTATGTAATACTTATTATTTTGTAGACAGTGTGTCTCCTGTAGGCAGTGGGCCTCTTGTGAGCAGTGTGCTCAGGCAGTGAGCCCTAATTGGCATTTGCCATTTTATTCCTTTTATTCTTTTAACAGAGAATAGAATCTTGGGTTAGTCACCCCGTGGTTTTTCCCTTAACTGGGTTTTCTATGTTAAATTTTTGGTCTCATATGTGTTAATGTGTTTCTGCTCTTGAATTATTGCATTGTGTTTCCGTGATTGATTTATTATTATGCTCCTAAATTACAAGAAGGATTTAAGTGGTTAATAAAAGGAAAGTTTTTGGACAACTGATTCAACCCCCCCTCAGTTGTCTGGCTTGAAACTAACAATTGATATCAGAGCTAGGTTCCTCTAGAAGAAGCTTAACTTTTTGAGGAGATCTAGAATGTTGACCTACAAGAAGGATAGTCCAAGATTTGATGGTTCAAACTTCACTACCTAGAAAAGCCACATGGAATGTCACATACAATGCATGGGATATCAATATTGGAACATAACCTTAATTAAATATGTTCCCCCAACAAATGGCCCTACAACTCTAAATGAAATTAGAGATGCAGAGAATAATCTTTGAGCTAAATAAGCCCTACTGAGTGCCTTGTCTAATTCAAAGCTGCCAAATGTTATGGGTTTGAAGACAACCTATGAAATTTAGACAAAGCTTGAAAATCTCTATGAAGGAGACAAATATGTTAAGTGTGCCAGGATACAAAGTATAAAAGGAAAGTTTGAAAGCTTAAAGATGAGTGAAGATGAGAATATCACTTCTTACATGACAAAAGTAAATGAGCTTGTTTATGGCATTAGATGTGCTGGTGGAGTACTGGATGAAGATGAAATTGTTGCTAAAATTCTCATATCCTTACCTCCTACTTATAAACACAAAGTTGCTACTATTGAGGAAATTAGATCCTTAACAACTATCACAAGGGATCAATTGGTTGGTAAGTTATCTACATTTGAGTTAGTTAAGTTTGGTGATGCACTTCCCAAGACTGAATTTGCATTCAAAGCTAGTGCCTCTACAAAAGGCAAACAGAGATATGATCCAAGAGAAAGTTCCTCAAGAAAATCATCTTGGTATGAGAAAGAAAGAAAAGATCTGGAAGAGGATGAATTAGAAACTAAACAAATTGAGGCCCTCATTGCAAAGAGACTACCAAGAGGATCTGATAAGTATGAAGGAAAATTGCCTTTCAAATGTTTTAATTGTAACAAGATTTGTCATTTTGCTTCAAGGTGTCTAAGAATATTTTCAAGGGAAAATCCAAACAGATCAAGATTCCAAAATAAATGTTACTATATTCATGAAGATGATGATGATGAAGGAGTAATAGATGATGAATCAGAGATGGGAAACAAATCCAGAAGTGACTGGGTGTTTATTGTCATCAAGGAAGAAGATCCAATGCCCTATGAATTTGTCAATCATAAAATGATAGAAAGAGATCTCGCTGCCCAAGTTGAAGAAAAGCATGATTGGGTCATTGATAGTGGATGCTCTCACCATTAGACTAGTGACAAAAATAAGTTCATAGATTTGGAAAGATATCAAGGAGGACTTGTAAAATTTGGTGATAATTCTGTTGGCATAATCAGAGGTAGAGGACCTATTTATTTTGATGGAAAGACCAAAACTGGTTATGTACTATATGTTGAAGGTCTGAAGCACAATATTCTTAGTGTTAGATAGTTGGTGGACAAAGGATATGATCTCCTATTCAAAAATGGAAAATGCAAGATCTTTGAAAGCTCTACAACATAGATTGCATCTGGTACTCAAACAAAAGGTAACATCTTCCACTTGGTTGGTACTGGAAAAAGTTGTTTATTTGTTCAAATTGATCAGAGTTGGTTGTGACATAGGAGAATGTGTCATGTGAATTTTGATAATATCATCAAGATAAGCAACACTCAGGCTATAAGAGATCTTCAAAGACTGGTGAAACCAACTGATAGTTTGTGGAAAGAATGTTAGTTGGGTAAGCAGAGCATAGTCACATTCAAAAGTAAGGAACAATATTCTACTAGAATGTTGGACTTAGTACTTACTAATCTATGTGGACCAGCAAGAATCAGGAGTTTGCAAGGTGATAGATACTTCATGTTACTAATTGATGACCACTCCTAGATGTTGTGGGTGACTTTTCTAAAAGAAAAATCTAAGTCTCTTGAGAAATTCAAAATATTCAAAGCTATGGTAGAGAATGAAACTAGATTAAACATAAAATGTCTCAGGTTTGATAGAGGTGGAGAATTCACATCCGAAGAGTTCATAGAATTTTGTGAGAAACATGGGATAAAAAGATAGTTATCTGCTCCAAGGACTCCACAGTAGAATGGAGTAGTGGAGAGAAAGAATCGAACCATCCAGGAAGCATCTAGAACCATGATGATGGAAGCAAATGTTCCTGAGATCTATTGGAGAGAAGTTGTAAGCACTACTGTCTATACTCGTTATTGAGTACAAATTAGAAACAACATTGGTAAGACCCCTTATAAACTTTGGTTTGGCATCATTCCCACTATGAAGTATTTTAGAGTCTTTGGTAGAAAATGTTACATTAAAAGAGATGAAGACCTTGGAAATTTTGATGCTAGAAATGATGAAGGAATATTCTTGGGTTATTCTACTCAAAGCAAAGCATACCGGTGTTATAACAAGAGATTGAGAAAAATTATAGAAAGTACAAATGTGAAGGTTGATGAAGGTATTGAAAAACCCTCAAGGATTTATGAATATGAAGAAGATGATCAAAATAATGTTTTGGTCCAAGAAGTTCAAGCTCCTTCTGAAATTCAGATCCACACTGATTTGAAGAATCAGGAAGAAGAGAAAAGTTTGAATGAACCTATCCAAGAAATAGAAGTGCAAGAAATTCCCAAAACTCCCAGGTATGTAAGACTAAATCACTTTAAAGATCAGATCATAGGTGATAAAAGAAAAGGTGTTCAAATAAGAAGAAAGATTGCTCAAGACTCAGAAAATTATTGTCTGATTTCAAAAATTGAACCAAAAATAGTAAGTGAAGCATGCAATGATGAAAGCTAGACTAAAACAATGAAGGAAGAGTTGATGTAGATTGAGAAAAATCACACTTGGGATCTTGTTCCCAGACCTAGAAACAAAAATGTGATTGGAACCAAATGGGTCTTCTAGAATAAACTGAATGAAGAAGGTGAAGTAGTCAGAAACAAAGCCAGATTGGTTTGCAAGGGTTATTCCCAAGTAGAAGGAGTTGATTTTGAAGAAACTTTTGCTCTGGTGGAAAGAATTAAATAAGTCAGATTATTTCTTGCCTTTGCTGCCTTCAAGGATTTTAAAGTATATCAGATGGATGTCAAGTCTACCTTCCTGAATGGTGATTTGGAAGAAGAAGTATACATTGAGAAACCAGATGGATTTCAATTGTCTAATCATGGTGATATGGTTTGCAAGTTGAAGAAAGAACTGTATGGACTCAAACACACCCCAAGAGCCTGGTATGAAAGACTGGATAAGGATCTTTTAAAGATTGGTTTCAAAAAAGGTACTGCTAACAGTAACTTGTACTTCAAAATTGATCATGATAATATCTTGATTGTTGAAGTATTTGCTGATGATATCATTTTTGGAGGAAGAGATAGTATGTGCAAAACTTTTGCAAATCAAATAAAAAGTGAATTTGAGATGTCCATGTTTGGGGAAATGAATTTCTTCTTAGGTCTGCAAATCACTCAAACAAAGAAGGGAATCTTCATTTCACAGACCAAATATGTGAAAGAATTGTTGAAGAAATTTGGAATGGAAGACTCAAAACTAATGAATACTCCCATGGCAACTGGATGTAAACTGAGCAAAGATGATGACTCTCCTAAGGCTGATCAGAAAAAGTATAGGTCAATGATTGGAGGACTACTGTATCTTACTCAAACTAGACCTGACATTATGAATGTTGTTGGTCTTGTCACTAGATTCCAAGATGATCCTAGAGAATCTCATGCCATGGCAATCAAGATGATTCTCAGATATCTAAAAGGAATAGTTGAGTATGGTTTATAGTATCCTAGAGATCGTGATTTCTCTCTTCATGCATATACAGATGCTGATTGGGCAGGAGATGTGGATGACCTGAAGAGTACCAGTGGTGGAGCATTCTTTTAGGGAAAAGATTGGTTTCTTGGCTAAGCAAGAAACAAGAGGCAATATCTCTATCCATTGCAGAAGTAGAATATATTGCATTAGCAGGCAGTTACACTTAAGTATTGTGGATGAAGCAAATGCTAAGAGACATCAGAGTGGAATATGAGGAACCTATCACAATATTCTGTGATAATTCAAGTGCAATAAATATATCAAAAAATCTAGTGTTGCATTCAAAGACAAAACATATATCCATCAAGTTTCACTTTTTGAGAGAGCAGGTGAACAAAAATGAAGTTAGATTAAAGTTTGTGCCCTCCAAGGATCAAATTGTAGACATTTTTACTAAACCTTTACCTAAGAACTCTTTTAAGTATCTCAGGGAGAAGGTAGGGGTTATTACTCCTCTAGTTCTGAATTAAGGTGCATTAATGTGTATCAGTCCGGTGGATCTCACAGTAATATCTTGTGGTCCAGATTGATGATAGGAAGCTACTACTCAAGGGAGCAATCTATATGATTCTAAGTGATGCAAGTATGTGACCTTTTCCATTGATGTCAAAGTGGGAGAGAAGACATGTGAAAAACAAAAAGTGGTTGCTGATAAAAGGGGGAGCAGTAAAGGAAGAGAAGACATGTGAATGGTTTTTGTTGATAGGGGGAGCTATGTCAGTCAGTAAGGAGAAGTTCTTGTCTTGATGGAAACTAATTTTTCACATCATATGTTGCCATCATTGACAAAGGGGGACATTGTTGCAAGTATGGGCCTAATCGGTGTTGTCATTGATGTCAACATACTCCTGTTGCATTGATGTCAAGGATTGGATGAGTTGTGTGCTGAGGATATTGAGAAAATTAGTCCTATCAGAAACAAAGAACAATAATGAAGACAGTGAAGCTATATGAAGTGAAGATCCTAGCTAAGATGAAGATCAGAGGATGTGCATCAAAGGGTTTGTAGATATGTGTCTAAAGGTGATCCAGTAAACATTTGAGAGGTTCACATGAATATTTGAAGAAGTTATGGCCATATGAGTAAAACTAGTTTTGGCAGATGTTCAGAGGTGACAGAGTGACACAAATAGGTCTGGTAAGATCTAGAAATACAATATCTTGTTCTACAAATTTGGTGGAGTGTTTAGGAAGTCAATGAGAATTAACAACTCAATTGGTTCATCATCTAGAGGTCCACAAGAATCTATTTCAATATGACATTGATGACAAATTGTGTTCTTAAGATTCTAGGTGAAGAAGAGAATGATTTCAGTTATTGGAAGTGGTGTGGATGTTCTTGGTTAATCAGGCAAGATTGTGGGGGTCTCTAGATTGTGTCCAGTTTGTTTTGGTGGTCCACATTGAAGATTGAGCTTGTAATTGAAGAATTACTTCCGGATGATGATGTTCTTCCACAACTTGGCCGACTAGATGATTTACACATCTTGCAAATGATCTTGAAGATGTTCTGTAAAGGATGGCATGTTCCTCAAAGAAGATTGAAGTCCTCGATATGTGTGGCCGACAGAGTGGTGATTCGCATGAAGTCTCTTGAAATAAGTCAAGTTGTATTTATGTATTTTCTCTATAATAAAATAAAGTATGCCAACTTTGATGATTATCCCAAAGTCGATGTCTTGTATAAATAAGAATTGTGAAGTCGTTTCAAATATATCATGGTGAAGATAAGAGTGTGGTAGAGAGGAGAAGAGCAAAAATTAGAGCAAAAGTATTGAGCTTAAATGGAACTAACTCAAGCATGGTGAAGATGCTATTCTTCAGTTCAAGTATGTAATACTTATTATTTTGTGGACAGTGTGTCTCCTGTAGGCAGTGGGCCTCTTGTGAGCAGTGTACTCAGGCAGTGAGCCCTAATTGGCATGTGCCATTTTGTTCCTTTTATTCTTTTAATAGAGAATACAATCTTGGGTTAGTCACCCTATGGTTTTTCCCTTAACTGTGTTTTCCACGTTAAATTCTTGGTGTCATATGTGTTAATGTGTTTCTGCTCTTGAATTATTGCATTGTGTTTCCATGATTGATTTATTATTATGCTCCTGAATTACAAGAAGGATTTAAGTGGTTAATAAAAGGAAAGTTTTTAGACAACTGATTCACCCCCCTCTCAGTTGTCTATCTTGAAACTAATAGAGGAAGTGTGGAATTACAGAGATGTATGGTCACATGCTTTTTAGATTGATGGATGTGATAAGATGGAGGAGAGATGGCAACATATGCTTTGGAGGTACGATGAAATGCATCAGGTTTGGGTTTGGATGAAGTTGATATGGGAGGCGTGTGGGTGGTACCAACATACTTAGATTATTTACTTTGGGATGTATAACCAAGGCCATGTGCAGGTGTATGGATTTTGATATGGATAGGCTCCAAAATGCCATTTTCATGATGGCATAAGCCTTTACCATGATAGTTCATGTTTTGGAAGATAGGTTGTGCAATTGGATGGGTGTTGTTTTCAAAAGAAGACATGAGTCCATTATTAGATGGAGGGGTATGAGTGGTGGAAGAAAGTTGTTCCTCTCCTATGACAGAACCACCACAGATGAAGGTAGCAGAACCAAGATAATAGGATGATGGATTTGGGATGGGGTTGAGAGATGATGGTGAAGATTCGATGGGAGATGGTAAAGGATTAATGGGGCATGATGGGGACTCAATAGGAGATGGAGGATTTGGTATGCTTGGATCATGATTAGGAAGGGGGTGAATATTTTGATATGCTTTGGACTAGGCTCTTGACATAGTTGGATTTGTGTGGATGGTGTGATGGGTAGGAGCATGTAGTTTGACTAGGATCCTTGGGTGGGGTAGATGGAGGAGAGGGTGATACTTTGGATAGGACATTAGATAAAATGGAGGAGGATGGTTTGGCTTTGATGGGTGTGAAGTGAATGATGGGGTCATCAATGACACATGTAGGTGATTAGGGAGGAGTGGGGTGACATGACTCCACAAGTTTGTTTTGATTTTTTTTCTCAACACTCTTAATGAGGAGGGGATTTAGATGATGGAGTAGATGGGGGATTGGATAGCAGAGTATATGGAGAGGTTGATGGGGAAGGAGATGTAGATTTGTATAGGATGGATTCAGATAAGGAGATGGTGGATTTTAATATGAGATGTTTGGATAAGGAGAGGATGGATTTGGATAAGAGGTGGAAGTGATGGGGATTTCATATAAGAGTGGATGTTGGGATGTGGATGGAGGATAGAATGGATTTACCTTGTCAAGGGTAGTATAAGGATGACCATAGGATATGCAATTAGGTGTATGGGTATAGCTTCTACTAGCCAATGCATGGTCATAAGGAGCTTTCATGTTTATGGATGGCTAAGGGTGGTTTATGGAAAGCTTACTTGTAATGATTTCATCAGGGATTTCAATATTAGTTTGTTCAACGACATCATCAAATGTTAAAAGGATATGAAGCCATGATTAGATTTGGATTTGGCATGTTGTGATGTGGGATGACTTGATGAAATTCATTTTGATTTTAGATTAGAAGGGGATTTCAATTGATTTAGATTAATTGGGATTGGATGATTTTGTTGAATGCACAAGACAACTGAGAGTGATGGTGAATCAATTGTATTTTAAAACTTCAAAACCCTCACAAACATTTAGATCCACATTAATTTAGTTAACCCTTAATCTTTTAGAATGATTAATCATTAAAATAGATAACATAAATAGAACCAAATTAACAACATACACAAGGAAACACCAGATTTACGTGGAAAACCCAAAAAGGGAAAACCACAGTGAGCATTAACTCATAATATAAAGTAATATCCACATTGAATATAATAGGGCTCACTACCCAAAAGAAAGAAAGGCTCACTACCAAAATAGAAAATAAGATAGAGAAGAATGTTATAATAAAAAACCATCTCACTGCAATAGAGAAGTCCACCATAGCATCACCAACACCTTCGCAGTCTTACTAAAGAATTGTAGACATCTTCTGCTCACTGCATCCAGTAATCTAACATATGAAAGCTTGCACTATACTTTACAAATTTGCACTTTACAACTCTATAATTTACATCTCACTCATCACACACATCTCCTTTGCATCCCTCAACAACTCAACACTTATTTATACTATCTTCAACCTTGAAAACATTCTCGAAGGTCAGCAATGCACCTTGACCATGTAAATTCAAATTAGGTCGGCACCAAAACATTCCCATGGTTGAAACAAATGAAGGAAGACTACAACACACCTTAGCTTGGACCTAAATCCACTCATACATGCCATGCCACACTTCCACAATGATCGAGGCAAATCTGCAATTAGTGTAAACACCCAAGGTTAGCTGAACCTGTTTTAACACCATAATCATTTAAGTAAACGCTTTGTCAAAACCAAAGATGACTCATGGACCACACACCATACTTGAACACAATCTAGAATATCCCACAGATATCTTGAAATCCAACAAATTCCTTCGTAACAACTTTCACCTAAAGAAAGTACACATCCAGTATACCTATACAGTGCAACTCAAGAAATCAAATTACGGAGTACCAAACCATGAAAAAATTCAAATGAAGGTAGATATGAACCTTATAAACACAATTCTAGAACTGCATGACCTAAAACCACTCTATGGAGAAATGTGAAGCAAAAATTTTCTCCCAGACACCTCTACAATACACAATTCACACACTGGTTGACACATCTTCCTTTGCACAATGATCTAGTACACCAAATTCTGAATGTAGCACCTCTAAACACCTTTTATCAACATATCCAAACCACACAAGTAGATCTTCAACATGGAAGAAAAGTGGAGCCAAACCAGAACACCACTATGTATGCTAGAACACCTCTACAACACATTGTTTCCTCTTTTATTCAAATTTTCTTAAAAGCACTTAGAAACCAAGCATTAGAAACATATTATCAACATATTAAGCACTTCCTAATTACCACCATAGTAAATCAACCATACATACATAGACAAAATATTATCAAAGCAACACTAGAGGTTGACACTAGTAGCTTACTAATGACAACATAATGCAACTAATCAAAGCATCATCAGAGACACTCCTGCAATAATCTCTTCCTATATAGTCGACACCAATGACAACACAAACATGTTGACATCAGTGACAATACTATCTGCGCATACTTGCAACAATATCACCCTTTATCATTGATGGCAACACATGATGTGAAAAACCATCAACACAACATCCTTAATACTCTACTTCATATTGACTATTTTCCTTTCTTTTTCTCTCCCCCTCAGCTTACTACTCACCTTTTCACAACTGACTCTTTCCTTTTTCACATTATTCTCTCTCCTCCTTTGACATCTGTAGACACCCAAAATTGACCCTTCATATCATTTGTCAAATTTTTGCATTATTCACCATTGCATATGTCGATTTTGTCTAGCACATTTGTATTAATTAATCGATTTTCTTCTAAATCACCTTCTTCTATCATTAATTAAATAAATTAAATTTATTTAATTAATTTTATCTATTTTCTTCTATTTTCTATCTATAATTACATAATTTTAATTATTTAATTATCCCATTATTCCTCTAAAATAAATAAAATTAAAATTAATATTTTATTTATTTATCTTCTCATCATGCACATAAATTAAATAAATTTATTTATTTAAATTGTTTCTTTTCTTCTAATTTTCTAAATTTAGCTCTTTCTTCTATCATTTAAAAATAAATTAAATGAATTTATTTGTTTAATTTATTTTGATCTTATCATTTCCTTATCATATCACATCCTTCTATGTGTACAAGTCGGCCTTATTCATAGATTAAATACAAAAATGATTTAATTGGTTAAAAAATCAATTATCCTTATCATCAAAACCTTAATATAGAAAAAGCATCCTATTTTAAGTAAATCTATCTTATCATTATCAACAAACCAACTATAATCATTTAATAAAAGCTTTCTCTATGAACACATGTCTTGTACACATTTATCTAAGCTTCTTGAATAATCTCAACTGTTCATGTAGCCACTATTTCTCCACTATTGATCAATCTTAGTAGAGAGCTATATATACACCCTCTCACCTCATTCCATTTAGATCCCACACAATCTTCATAGCATCTAAATTATCATCTCATACATATCATATCCATTGAGCATCCATTGAGCACTTTGACTATATCATCTATCATCATGGCAGCTTTGACAACTATGGTTGTTCACTATTGAGAAGCAATCCACATTCCCACCAAGAAATCAATACAATCTAGGTGACATTGTTCTTTGATTTTCTTTCATTTTGTGTTATTTAGATGGATTTATTAAAGGTGGTAGGATTAGGTTTTGATTGTAATGCTTTATCTTATTAACCTAATTTTTCCTGCTCACACATTCTAGCACGCCCAGTGGGACCCACATCCTTGATTAACCTTTTCATTTGAAAGTTGTTTTGAATTCTAGATATGTAGAGCACTTTTGATCCACAGAGAATCACACTTGATTGGAAAAGAGTTGTCTTTGAATGACTTAAACTCACCTTTGATTGGGGGAAAATCACCTTTGATCTATCTTTCGTCACCTTTGATCTATAGGAAATCACCTTTGATCGACATGGAATCACCTCTAGTTAACTAGGGTTTTATTGATATATTTCTCTTTTGCAGGGTTTTTTAGGGTTTTCTTCGATCTTTCTATGTTTGATTTGGGTTGCAAGATGATTTATTTACTAACCCTAATGGTCTTTTCTCATCCTCAAGCTAGTTTATTTGGGGTTTGATTTATATTTGACCTAGTCATATCATATAGTGGGATCTTTTGTGTTGTGTTGTAGAATACAGGATCTAATTGAAGCAATCCATCCTCTTGGGTTATCAGAGCCTTCATATTTACCTTTTTAATCATTTATCTAACCCTAGATCTTGGGTTTTATAGATTTCACATATCTGAGTGCCTTTGGTTGACAGTAAGTCAGATTTGCACAGTCCTCGATTGCCTTTGCACCATAAAGATGTGTATTTGCATAGTAGGTGATTGCATTTGGTAAAATTACAATCGCATTTGATTTGTAGGCAGTCGCATTTGATCTTTGTTCATTCTCATTTAGTTTATGCTATTGCAAGTTAATTTATTTGGTAGCTAACATTTGTCATTGTAGCATCATATCATTTGTCAAAGAAAGGTGGATCTAAAACTACTAACAAATCTATTGCAGGATCGATTGCTCAAAGACTCATCATATTTTTCACTAATCTAGGAACATTTGGTTTTGGTGCTTAAAAAGAACCTTGTTTTCCTTGTGTTTGTTTTATATTTTTTGTTTTCTTGTTGTGCATGATTGTAACCCTAAGCTAAAAACAAAAGTATCCTCTCCCCTTACCTATCAAATGGATCTTAGGTGCAAGAAAACTTGTTATTATCTTTAGAGAGGCCTGCCTTGGTGGGAAAAGAGGTACTCACCCCAAGGGAATGACCTCAAGCAGTACTTTTGTTTGGTTCTCTATATAAAATAGGATAAGGTGAAAGATAAGTCCAAACTAGTATTAGCACTTACCATATAGTGCTAGTTTGAAAGGAGGCATACCTTGCATATATGAGACTCTAGTAGAGCTAGTTAGAGCTTTAAGTAATGTGTTGGTCCCCTGAATATTCACTAGAAACCATTTGTTTTAGAAGCCAAAATCCATTTTACTTATTGACGTAGGAGGTTGGACCTTTGAAGCCACACTACATGTACTATTCATTGTAGAGACAAAAATTCCCTTGGTTCACATGATTTGAAGGGTAAGAGAAATTGGTGCGCCCATACCATGTAAGGGTGAGCTAGTGTCACCAATAGATCTAGATGTCCACTTTGTTTCAGTATTTGGAGAAATCCAAGTTGGGATTCAATAGGTAGTATCCTTTCTAGCCTAGGTTGTACATGTTTGTGAGTGTTTTGTGTGTCTGTGTCTTTTTGCTATATCTTCTCTTGTCAAAAATCTACCGAAAACAAATCACTGTCACAGAAAATTGCTTGTAAACAACAACCAGTTGCCTTTGAACCACAGTCAGTCACCTTTGAATCACAAAGGCTTGCCTCTGGTTAGCTTCACTTTATCCATTGACCATAACATAGGTGCCTTTAAATTATCAGGAATCACCTTTGAGCCATACATAGTTGCATTTGAATAGTAGAAAGTTGTCTTTGATCTATAGACAGTTGCCTTTGGATTATCCTTAGTCGCATTTGAGCTATCATGAATCACCTTTGGTCTGAACAACATCACCTATGGTAATCTACAACCTATCTCCATTTATCTAGTCCTAAATTCCATTCCAATCATGTCAAGCCAAGTCATCCTAGTCACCTTCATCATCATCATCCTCTTTCTAATCCAACCAATCATTATTCTAATTATTCCACATCATCATCATAATCCTAGTCAAGCACTTGCCAAAAGGGTCTTAATCCTTAGACATGTGTGTGACACCATGCCAACATTAGAAGACCTAGTACCCCAATTCCAAGACCTTCTCCAAGCAATTTACCAAGAACCACAATCTCTAGACCAATGAATCATTCAATGACTACAAGCCTTCATCCAACAACTTCAACTTCAACAAATCCAGTCACCTCAAATGCAACGCCTCCTAGCCCAAGCCCAACACTTCATATCCACTTGTCAAATCCAACAAGCACATCATCCCCTATCCATTCATCATCAACCAATTCTATCTCAATCCTATGTGTCATACCCATCCACATGTCAAATCAATTCCCCATAAACTTATCCCACTTCATACCAATCTCATCCATCCACATGTCAAATCAATTCCACATCAACTTATCCCATATCTTTTCATGTCAAGACCACATCAACATATCCACCTACATCACAACAAGAACATGTGAGCCCAAGTCCACCTTGGCAACAAGATTAAATACCCTCAACTTCATACCAACCCCAAGATCTTTTATCTACATATCCCACCATTTCACCCAACCACCAAGACTGTCAATGGCCTTCACAACAAGAACATGCAAACCTAAGTTACCCTATACAGCAAGACCTAATATCCTTTGACGAGAGAGATACCAATCTAGATTATGTATCCTATGAGCACACTCCATCTCCATCCACCCAAATCCTAATCCATGAGCCTACTAATCCTATCTTGACACCATCCACCCTTATTATCCATCCTTTATATTGTCCATCCACCCATACACTTGCAAAGGATGTGATCTAATGGCTATTATCAAGGAATAAACTATGTCCATGTCAAACATCTATCCTTGAGCCTATAAAAGAACTTCCAAATGCCATGTCCAATCCTACAACCTTATCATGTGGTCCACAACCTGTCAAGCCTATTGAAGAGTCTCCAATTATTAGTCCAAGTCAAGAGCCATTGTACCCTTATGTTGATGATTGTCAAGAGTCCATGAAATCTATCCAAGAGCCTTCCACTTCCATTCAAGTAACCCAAGAGGTATGTCAAGTGTATATCAAAAAATTTGGATTTATAAATGGAAATGATCAAACAATTGAAATGCATAACCTAAACCCAAATAATTCAATACCTCTAAGATACAAGATGAGCTCGATTGATTGATTGCTTTGTTGTGTTGATTGATCAATTCCACAGCATAACGTTGATAAAAAGATAAATGATGGATGATTGGTGGTTGATAGATGCAAGATAGGTAGATGAAAGAGGATAGATAATGGCTTGAGATGAAAATTTAGCAGAGTGAGGTTGCATGAAGAAGAATCCTAAAAATTTGTCCCCTAATGGCTCAAGAGAGGCTTGTTTTATAGGAAAGGCTTGGTTCTAATGGATGGCTAGGATAAATTAAGGCTTTAGGTGAAATGGATGGATAGGATTAAGTTAGGTTTCCTTGCACATTAAGAAATTGTAGTCAATTGACATGTGGCAAAGGAAGATAAGGCTTAGGTGTGCTTGTGTAGATAAATACTAAAATTAGGTCCCATTAGTTGTGCATGTGAAAGATAAAAGTTGTACTACGACACATGATTGACTGGACAAGTGTTGGAATGTGGTGAAAGGAGAGAACTTAATTCAAATAAAATATTTGAATTAGTTGTGATATGAGTTGGATATTAATTAAATAAATAAAATTTATTTAATTAATTTGAAAGATGAATATGATGGGATAAGATATGATGTGGAAATTAATTAAATAAATAAAATTTATTTAATTAATTGGGATGAGGATAGGATAAATGGGATTATGCATATGAAATTAATTAAATAAATAAAATTTATTTAATTAATTGGCTAATGGGATAAGTGGGGTTAAGAGAGGGATTTAGGACAAAATGCTACATGATGTCTAGGATAATGTTTTTAAATAGGTGTTGCAAGACATGGACAAATTTGGAACAAATTTGGGTGTCTACATTTTGCCCCTCTTTGAGATGATGTTCGAGATGATAAGATTTGTGTCGAGTAACATAATTTCAAAGAAGTTAAGGTATAGATAAAGGAAAAGGATGGGATGATGATGTAAAGATAGGATGATGATGATGATGGAAAGATAGGATGATGATGCCCCCTCGAGAGGATAGGTGGGTTGGACAAACACAAGTATGCTCTCAAAAAGAAATGGCTTGGCTACAAAAGAAAGATAAGGGAAATGGATAGAAGAAATGATGATGTGTTATGCTGCAATGAAGGTGAGCAACCATGATGTTTGATATAGCACTAGACATTATGCACCAAGGTATAAGGACCAGGGTGACTATGTGTCTTGTGCCCCAGCATAATACAACCTTGTCTAATGTATGAGGAAGAAAACTTAGAGCATTGAAGTCCTAATGCACAAAAGGTATGATGTGACCTTAGATGCAAATGATAGTGCAAAAAGCTATTCCAACATACACAAGATATGAATATTAGCTGGAATGATTATCAATTTGATACAAATGCAAGATAAAATGATAACACACACAAGCAAGAAAGCAAGCATGAACAAATGATTCAAAAATAAACAAGGTATTGCCCCTGTCAAGCTGTAAACCAATGATTAATTGCTGATTGTTTTGTTGATGATGATAGTGTTGTCATTGTGGGGAAAGCTATATCCCTAGATCAACACAATGGTTGTTTGTTGAGTTGGTTGGTTGATTGCGTGATTGATTTGGCTTACAACAAGGCTAGGATCAAGACCATGGATTGCGTTTGGATAACTTGGCTTGATTGATTAACTTGATTGGTATGGATTAATGATGAGCTTGCATTTGGATCATTGTTTGGAATGATTTGATGATTGAAGGAATGGATGATTAGATTGATTTGGTTTGATAACTATTTTCATGGCTGGATTGAGTTTCTTTTGATTTGTTGAAGTGATTGGATTTGTTTTGATGGCTAGCTTGATGTGCTTTGGTTTTGATGTTTTCTATTGCTAGGTTGATTATTTTGATGATTGAATTGTTTTGAATGATGATAGTGATGGTGTAATGATTAGAGTATCCACTCAATCTAAGCATAAGCAAGTGTTTTTAGTGTGCTCAAAGGATGCAAAACAAACAATGTATTGCCCTTGTCAAGTCATAAACCAATGATTGATTGTTTAATTGATAATGATAGATAGTGTTGTCATTACGGGGAAAGCTATATCCCTAGAGCAACACAAGGATGTGGGAATGCTATATCCCATTGATGATGATTGATGATGATTGATTTGTCTCATGACAAGATTAGGATCAAAACCTTGTCGATTTGATTGGATAATGTTCCTTGATTGATTGGCTTGCTTGATATGGATTATTGTCACTTGGACTTAAGATCATTGCTTAGATTGATTTGATTGCTATGATTGGAAGAAGTGATTGATTGAAATGGATGAATAAATGTTATTGATAGGAAGAATTCATGAGGATGATGAAGATTGATTTTGATTGAATTTTGATAGAGTGGATTGTTTTGGATGATGTGATTGGTTTTATTGCTTGGATTTTTTGTTGGATATTTAATTTTTTGGATTTTTGATTTTTTTGTGTTTTTGAATGTTTTGGAAAATGCCAACGGATTCACAATTTGGGTAGCCTTTGTGCTTGATACCAATGACAAGGGAGAAAACCAAGCCTAGGTGCAAGGGATGGATAAAAGGATGGATGATAGTGAATGAGATGGAAGGCTCATGAGAGTTGGATGGATAGATAAAAGGATAGGGATGGATGCTTGCCTCATGATAAACGGATAGGTAGGCTATAGTGGAAAGCTTCATGATAAACAAATGGGGATAAGCTATAAGATGGAAACCTCATGATAAGGGTATGCCATAGTGGATGGATCATAAGGGAGCTAGGATGTAATCTTCAAAGTCTATGTTGCATAGGAAGAATAACTTGCCCCCATTCAAGGTGGTAATGCTTAGGATTTTTACATGAAAAAAGATCATGACCAAGGGATGACATGATGGATTGGATTTGGATGGGATGGATAAATGGTCAATGGATAGGACTTGGTTTGGAAAAGAGGTATGTCAAGAAATATCCAAACATGTTTCAACATTTTGCCCCCATATCTTCAGCAAAATCAAAAGACGGGAGGATGGATGCAGGATCAAGATAGGTATGTGGGTGTAATGGCTAAGGATGGTAGAATAGGATATGGCAAGATAAGACATGATAAGATGGATGAGACAATGTGCCCCCAAGTGTAAGTGACATAGAAGATCAACCTACACATGACGCCTATTTGCCAGGTTTTCATCATGGTACTTATCCAAGGCGCCTGTTTACCAGGTTTTCACCGTTGGATGAAGGGATTTCTCTTTACTTTTTTTATTTTTTATTTTTTTTTCTTTTTTTCTTTTTTTTCTTTTTTGCTTTTAGATGGGTTGACAATTACACATGGTACCTGTTTGCCAGGTTTTCACCATGGTAATGGATAGGAGGGACTCAAGTGGCTAGTGCTATGAGAGGTGATATTGTCCCTTTAGAGATGGATGATGTCTTCGCATGGACCATGTCATTATGCTCATAGATGTGGATAAGGGATTGTATGGATGGGAGATGGATTAGGTAGATAGTGGATGATGAAATGGATTATGAAAGGGTAGGCTAGTGGCTTATGGAATGAAGATGGAGGAAAGGCTTATGAAAAAGCATGGACCATAGGGATAGCATGGGGGAGACATGTAGGATAATGGATGGAAGATGGGGAGATGTAGTTGTGTGGAGGTGCTGCGGAGTGGAAGGGAACCATGACCAATGGTTGCACACACCATGATAAACATTGAAGCTTTTGATTGGATGGTGGTGTAGGAAGCAATGGGGTTGTTTTCTTAGGAGATGGTTGATGAAGTGATTTAGAAACCCACATAGATTTAGTATTTTTAGTGCTTGTATTTTGCTTGTGGAATTTTTGAAGGGAATGGAAGTTTTGGATGGAAGTACGCTTTTGGATGGATCTAGGTGGTTGGGATTCTTGAGATGTGGATGAGGATGCCTCATTTGACTTGCTAGCTATTTATTTAGGAACCCAAACCATTTTGCTTTTAGGCTTTGCGTTTAAAGGTATGGGCTTGGATAGCTTTGTGAGTGTACTTTGCTTAGAAGATGGATGATTTAGAGACTTTTCACATTGATGCCCTAAGGCATGAGTGTCCTTAGGAGTTTTAGTTGGATCTTTGGCTTTATAGGTAGAAGCATCAAAATTTTTTATTTTGAATCCCATGGGATGGATGGAGTGGATGGAATGATTGGAAGCTTTATGATTAGGTGATGTGTGCTTTTGTTGGCCATGATTAGGGATGTAAGGATACTTATGAATAAGTGGATAATTAGGTGTTGGAAGCAATGATCACAAGGTGGATGGAGGGATATTTGGAGTTGGTAAAAGTGGAGACAAAGTGGATGGCGGAAGGTGTATGGTCACATGCTTTTAAAAATTGTAGGATGACGGAGGTGGAATGGCAACATATGTTTTGGGTAGATGATGGGGGGTGTGATGGAAAGTGGTAGATTTAGGATGCATGAAGGGATTACCAACATCTTGGCCTTGTTTACCTTGGGGTGTGTATCCAAGGCCATATGAGCATGGAGGGATCTTGACATGGTTTGGCTCCAAAATACCTTGTTTATAAAGGCCTAGACCTTTACCTTGGTAGTTCATATGTTGGAGCATACGATGGACTATGTGACTAGGTGTGCTTTGAACACTAGACTTGAGTTCATTATTGGATGGAGAAGGTGAAGTGGATAGAGGTTGTTTTTGTCCTAAGGAGAAACACTCATGGAGGAAGGTGGTAAGACCACTAGGACCTGATGGTGGACTTGAAATGGAATCAATGGTAGATAGGGATGAAGGATCATTAGAATATTAATTAGCATTGTGTTCACTAAGATCCAAGCTATTTGTTTGATCTTCTATGCTTATTTGGGGGATAAGTGTCTCATCATGACAAGCAGATGTTTGCTCATTATGGATAGGGCTAGATGGTGGATGACTAGGAGCAATGTGGATATCTTGCTCATGGATGTATATAAGATTATGGATAGGATCACGGTGCTCATGGATAGCTTCTTCATAGGTATCATCTTGATCATGAAGAAGGTAAATGTTATGGATGGGGTGAAGGGAAGTGTTTTGATCTTGAGTTGGACTAGGGCTTAATGTTTCCACATGCTTAGGATTAAACCTTTGACATAACTCTTGGGTTACTTGAATGGAAGTCGAAGGCTCTTGGATAGGCTCTTTGTCAACAACATGAGAACACGATGACTCTTGACTTGGATTAATGATAGAAGGTTCACAAATAGGCTTGATGGATTGTAGGTCACATGATGGGCTTGAAGGGCTAAGAATGTTAATTGAGGGCTCTTGGATAGGCTCAAGGATAGGTGGACCACATGATGGGATTATAGACTTAGACATGACCTTTGGAAGTTCTTTGGTAGGCTCATGAATGGGTGTTTGACATGGAGGTAGTTTATTCCTAGCTAGTAGCCAATGGATTGCATCCTTTGCAAGGGTATGAGTGGATGGACAATATAATGGATGGATGATAATGGTATATGGCATTGGATTAGGTTGGGGGCTAATTGGATTGGGTGGATTAGGATTTGGATTAGATGAAGGGATAATCTTACCATAATTTATGAGGTTTGTGATTAATCTCTTAAGTTTGACACAATTGGTTGTTGTATGGCCCTTATACCTATGGTATGCACAATAATGGTTTTCATTATACCAAGGGGGTTTAAAGATTCGTTCAAAAGGTTCTATCGGTGGTAGCTCAATTAAATTTGCTTGAACCAATTGTTGTACAGTGATGTCCAAGGGATCTTGTGATGGAAGATTGGTAGAACATGAGGATGAAGGTGATGAAGATTGGTGGACCAATGGACTAGGGGTAGGATCACATGGTGGTGTTGGGATAGGACTTGTTGGCTCATATGTTGGCATGGGATTGGATAGTGGAGGCCACTCTAAATTGATATCTCCCTTGTCAAAGGTTATTAAGTCTTGTTACATTAGGCTCACATGGTTTATGTACAAAGGGCCACTTGGAGTTGCATGTGCTTCTTGTTGCAAAGGTGGATTTAGGCTCACTTGTGGTTGTTGTGGAGGCCATTGAAAGTCTTGGTGGCTAGGTGTAATGGTAGGATATGTAGAAAAAATATCTTGAGGTGGACCCAAAGTTGAGGGCATTTGATCTTGTTGGCAAGGTTGACTTGTGCTCACTTGATTTATGTACAAGGGACCACTTGGACTTGATTGTTGTTCGTGTGATATCACTTGATTGCCTTATGGATGGGCTTGGTAGTGCATTGGAATGGTGGCATGAGGGATTGGATAAGCTTGAGGTGGATGTCCATAGGTTTGAGGTAGAATTTGTTGAGGTTGAGATGGTGTTTGGATTTATTGTTGTGACACGATTTGTTGTTGTTGGAATTGTTGAATTGGTTGATGTGGATAAAGGATAACATTAGAAGAAATGGAATAAGTTGGTATCGAATTGGGTTGATGAGTGGATAGATATGATGGGATAGGTGTTAGATAGGATGGTCATTGGACTTTACAAGTGGCCATGAGGTGTTGTATTTCTTCCAAGAGATATTGTATGTGTGAGGATTGGTTTGTTCAACATATGTGAATCAGTTCTTGAATGCTTTGAAATGTTCGCTGCTCTAAAGGTGACTGGCTTGCATGCATGTGGCAAAGCATATGAAGGAGTTTTTGGAGGTCCTCTAAGGTTGGCATGATGTCACACAAGTGTTTACATCTTAAGTCTTATTTGGCAAATGCTTGATTATGATTCGATGATGATGTGGATATGATTAGGATAGTGATAGGATGTGATATGGAATGACAAGACTGGGTGATGTGGATGAAATGTAGGATGAATTGTTTATGTGTTTGGTGTTCAGAGCTTGATTTGGCAATGTTCAAGCAAATGATTATGCATATACACACATGAATCACTCACGCAAGACACATAAGCAAGTTTTTGACTTTAAAAATGAAATGTGATGATTAAGCAAGCAAACATGGAAGACACATCAACAAGCCTAATATCTAGTTTGAAATAAGGTATGGCCAATTAGGTTTTGGACTATGTTTACACAAGGTTGACTAGGAATTTGAAAGCAAAATCCTGCCATAGCTGGGAGAAAGGGGTAACCCACCCTTCACCTTCACTTCCCAAAGGTATAAAGTTCTTTGGGGCTTAGCCAAGAGTGACAAGATTTACAACTCCCAATGAGGGTGTCTTTCGAGTCAACCTCGATTGAGGTCATCCCTTGGAGTGGTGTGTCTCCAAGCAGGCCTCCTAGATAGGGTTTACAAAAGCAAACCAAGTGAGATATCACTTGATTCACACTCGCACTTGCTAATTGACCCTTTAAAAATGAAATGTGAGGAAAATAGTTCAAGTACTTGTTCATTTTAGATCCAAATCCAAATGTGTTGGAAGACAATGATTCATTTTAAGCCCAATTTTAATGGTATGATTGCAAACAAGTTGTTCATTTTATGCCCAAAGTCCAAATGTGTGATCAAGAAAGATTGGAAGATAAGAGATGAAATGATTGCACCTGATTAATTCACTATCCAAATGTGCTGTAGATGATGATGCTGATGCTACTCTAGCTCCTTACATGCCCTTACAAGTCACTAATTCCAAAAAAGAAACAAGTAAACTTGCAAAGAAGATGATTATATGAAAAAGATGAAATCTGATAAAATCTAATGAAAATGATCTGATACAAAATAATGGATTTCATAAACAGAAAATTTAGGAGATTCTAAGCAATTTAAAAAAAAAGATTCATTGAAAACTGATCAAAATTGCTCAAGTTATGCTCAAATGAAGTTTGGAATGAAGATGATCTTTGAATGATAAAAAAAGATGGTAAAATATTACATTCACCTGATAAAACCTACTCCACTGTGTAGTTTATCCTCTTAGCTTTCCAGCAAGTCCTTGTTTGCACAATTTGGCCTCCGTATGTGAAAGTTATGATAGAAACACCAAGATGCACAATGACAGCAACCAAAAGCAAGTTACAGTTGCTAGATGCGACCAACTGTTTATCAGAAGTGACATTGTTTTACCATAGGTGAGCCCTTGCAGATCAAATGTGACTTAGAAAACACCTAGATGCAACTCCTATAGGATTGTAAGTGATGCGAAAGATGGCAAAGGTGATCACTGCGTGTCCAGAAGTGATCTCATGTTTTACCACAGGTGAACCCTTGCAGATCAAATGTGACTTTGAAAACACCAGATGCGAACACTGTAGGCTTATAAGTGATGAAGAAAAGGCCAAAGTGACCAATTTTAGCCTACAAGTGACCTATATCTGCAAAATGACAGTTGCAACAAAAAACCCTATTCTGCGAAAGGTAAGCACTGTCAGACTGAAGGCGATCCAATTATACCAAAAGTGATTACTATTTAGATAAAAATGATCAAAATATGAGCAAAAGTGATTACTGTCTGACTGAAAGTGATCAAAATATGACCAAAAGTGATTACTGTTAGCCCAAAAGTGATCTAGAAAGTTTCAGGTGGGAGATTGCAGATATTAACCATATGCGACCAAGTTTACCAGATGCGATCCATTTTTGTTCAAAAGCGAGCTACATTTTACCAAAAGCTTATGACTGTTTGTTTAAAAGTGAGCCAAATTTGACCATAAGCAACTAGTTTTTGATCAAAGGTGAGCTGATTTAGCCTAGGCAACTACTGTTTGATCAAAGGCGACCTGAATTACCAGAGGCACATTTTTACAGACTGGTTGTTGTTTTCTTCGCCAAATGCTCCATTTTTCATCAAATTTAGGCAAATTTGTACTCAAAATTTATGGAAATGGCCTCCTAGATGCAATGGTGAGGTTAGATTTGGGCTAAGAGATCATCTACATACATTTTAGCCAAATCTTTACAAACTAGAGTTAGAAAAATGCAAAATTTTGCTACAAAAGCTTGTAAAAATGAAAGATTGGCGCTCTAAGAGATCTAAACTTCACAAAAACAATTCAAACAAGAGAGGTTAATCAAGGACATGAGTCCCACTGGGCGTGCCTGAATGTATATCAAAAAATTTGGATTTATAAATGGAAATGATCAAACAATTGAAATGCATAACTTAAACCCAAATAATTCAATACCTTTAAGACGCAAGATGAGCTCGATTGATTGATCACTTTGTTGTGTTGATTGCTCAATTCCGTAGCATAACGTTGATAAAAAGATAAATAATGGATGATTGGTGGTTGATAGATGCAAGCTAGGTAGATGAAAGAGGATAGATAATGGCTTGAGAAGAAAATTTAGCAGAGTGAGGTTGCATGAAGAAGAATCTTAAAAATTTGTCCCCTAATGGCTCAAGAGAGGCTTGTTTTATAGTAAAGGCTTGGTTCCAATGGATGGCTAGGATCAATTAAGGCTTTAGGTGAAATGGATGGATAGGATTAAGTTAGGTTTCCTTGCACATTAAGAAATTGTAGTCAATTGACATGTGGCAAAGGAAGATAAGGCTTAGGTGTGCTTGTGTAGATAAATACTAAAATTAGGTCCCATTAGTTGTGCATGTGAAAGATAAAAGTTGTACTACAACACATGATTGACTGGACAAGTGTTGGAATGTGGTGAAAGGAGAGGACTTAATTTAAATAAAATATTTGAATTAGTTGTGATATGAGTTGGATATTAATTAAATAAATAAAATTTATTTAATTAATTTGAAAGATGAATATGATGGGATAAGATATGATGTGGAAATTAAATAAATAAATAAAATTTATTTAATTAATTGGCTAATAGGATAAGTGGGGTTAAGAGAGGGATTTAGGAAAAAATGCTACATGATGTCTAGGATAATGTTTTTAAATAGGTGTTGCAAGACATGGACAAATTTAGAACAAATTTGGGTGTCTACATCAAGGACATAATCCTAAGCATGGGGAAACAACAAGCGTTAGTCCTAATCAAGATCAATTCCTTTCCATTCAACCCATCCAAAACATATATCTTTTCCATGATCAAGATATTATTCATGATGAAGAACCTATCCATGAGAACCTTGATCTTATCCATAATCCTATACATATCCATGAGAAAGGTATCCAAATTGCTCTAATCCATCTTCCACCTAGCCCCATCCATAATCTACAAACATCCACTTGTCATGATGAGACACTTACCTCCTAAGAAAACATAGATGATCAAACAAATAGCTTGGATCTTAGTGAGCATAATGATACTCAAGTTCCTAATGATCCTTCTTCATCCACTATCAACCCCATTTCAAAGACATCATCATATCCTATTGGTCTTACTACATTCATCCATGATTGTTCTTCCCTAGGGGATCAACAACCTTTGTCCTCCTGGTGCAGAGGCATCCACACTATAACCTTCGCATATAGCATGAATGTCTGCAGACCAACCTCATCATCATCATCTTCGCCATCATCATCATATTCCCTAAAACCACCAACAGCATCATCATGTTTCGTGTTACACAGTCAGCATCATCATATTTCGGACGATCACAATTGTCCTCCTGCCTACTACTATTCACCTCCTCCGCCAGTCGCCTATCATCATCATGATATTCCGTGGGCGCACACATCCTCCGGTTGCACTGTTCATCGGGCTCCAAACACTATCGTCATCATCATGATCTCCGACACTACCTTTGTCAGCAGGATATCAAATATCCGGTTGCTCAAATATCCTGATGACGATCACCTTCAGCAGCTTACCTTTGATGCTCCGCTACCCGACGATACAAACAACAGCATCATGATATAACTTATCCGGTCCTCTCGAAACCTCCTGATGATGCTTCACACTTTCTGCCGATTGCGAAGCACTTTAACGACGGTAGGTTAAACTCGCATAGGGGGATATCTCAATATCCTGATGACGATGACGTCATATCCTGATGACGATGACGTCACCCAATATCCTGATGACCTCTTCAACACTTAGTCAAAAAAACACGAACTTTCTCTCCCGCATCTACTCGCGATACGCGAATGTTTGGCACTCCCAATATGATGATCCTGATGCTGATACATGCACTTAGTCTATGTCCGGCCTAAAACATCCTGATGCACTCGCAACATGAAAACTCCAACAGTTTCATGACCCGATCTTCTACCTGATGCCGATGCACTCCTCCTCGGCTCCTCCAGATGATGATCACCCCGACGAACTTGCACTTCATGCAATCGACATCATCATGCCGATCTCCTCCACTTATCCGGATGACGATATCCGAACTGTCTGCAGGATATTTGCAGAAATATCTTGATGATGCCGTTTTAACAGACTTCTTCACTGAGCGAAATCTCACTTCGCCGATCCTCCTGGGATGACCTGATCCAGTCTCAGGGTGATCTTCCAACTCAATCAGCTCGACCTAGCACATGAGGATGCTAGGCTTCTCAACATCTGTCGACCGCGATCCTGCACACCTGCATGCGAACAGAAAACAAACTACCTACCCTACTGTACATAGCCATTCCACCGATCAGACGGATCAACCGGTGGAATGGATCAGTAAATCCATGAACCCACTCAAACCAGCAAATCAATCAAGCAATGGAATGCAACCAGAGCAAGAACACAAACAGGATCTCTTTATTGATTTCAAAATATGCAATACAATATGATGTTCCTCACACAGAACACTCAACCTCCTCTGCTTAATGCAATACTAGACTGCCGATCGATGATATCTAACTGTATCTCCAATATCAACCGATCTCATGCTTATAAAGACTTTCCTACGAGTACTACTGACCCGACTCCAAGTGGCTGGGAACTCTCCAAGCGGCTGGGAACTCTCCAAGCAGCTGGGAACTCTCCAAGCGGCTGGGAGATCCAACCGAACAAACATCATGACAGCTGTTATAACTAACTAGCTAAAAATAGCAAAATCATGGTCAGCATGATCTTATCCTGATCAGCGTGACCTTATTACATGCAATTGGTCTTAACAGACCTTCTTGGAAACACAAACAAGACCTAAACTACTAACTGCCTCATGAAGGCCAGCTGTCAGGTAGGTGCTCCTGCACCACCTCCACTTCACCTTCTCCATCCAATAATAAGCTCAAGTCTATTTCCCAAAGCACACCATGTCCTATTGTCCATTGCATACTCCAAAACATGAACTACCAAGGTAAAGGCTTAGGCCTTTATGAACAAGGTATTTTGGAGCCAATCCATGTCAAGGTCCCTCCTCACTCATATGGCCTTGGATACACACCTCGAGGACAACAATATAAATATGTTGGTACTTCCTCCATGCATCCTAAGTCCACCACTTTCCATCACAAACCACATCATATACCCAAAACTTATGTGGCCATTCCACCTCCACCATCCTACAAATGTCAAAAGTATGTGACCATACACCTTCCACCATCCAATTTACCTCCATTACTTCCAACTCCTAATTTCTCTCCATCAACTTTTCCTCCACTCCTGCCAACTCCTAATTTCCCTCCATCCACTTTGCCACCACTTCTACCAATGCTTAATTATCCACTTATCCATAAGTACCCTAATAATCCTAATCATGACCAAAAAATGCATACATTGTCTAAACATGAAGCTTCCCCTCATTCCAGCAAACTCACGGGATTCAAAAGTAAAAATTTGGATGCCTCTACCTATAAAGACAAAAATCCTAAGGATTCTAATGCCTTAAGACATTAATACAAAATGTCAAAACAAAATACATCCAAAAAGATATCTAAGTCCATACCTTCAAAACAAAAGTCCAAAACTAAAATGGTTTGGGTCCCTAATAAAAAATCAAGCAATTCAAATGAGGTATCTACATCTCAAAAATCCCAACCATCCACTTCCATCCAAAATTTCCTTTCCATTCAAAAATCCCAAAAATCGCACAAGAAAAATAAAAATCATAAAAATACTAAGTCATCCATCTCCTAAGAAAACATTGCCATTGCTTCCTACACTGCCTTCCCATCAAAAGCTTCAATGTTTATCATGGTGTGTGAAACCGTTGGTCATGCTTCTCTTTCATTTTACCACACTTTTACATACCAATCCAATCTGTCCATATATCATGTCAATCCTACATATCCTCCCTTTTTATTCTTATAGTCCATGCTTTTGCATAATCCTTTTTATCCATGATTTTCCAAGAATCCTACATAATCCACATCAAAATCCACTATCCTTCCATCCATAATCCACATCATAATCCACTATCCCCCATCCATCCATCCTTACATGAACCTTTCATAATCCACATCAAACTCCACTATCTATCTACTCCATCTCCCTTTCACATAATCCCCTACCAATATCTATGAGCATAATGACATTCAACATAGTCCATGCAATGACATCCATCTCATTTGGGACACTATCACCTTCATGGCACTAGACACTTGAGTCCCTCCTTTCCATGTCTACCTATCCCATAAAAATAATAATAAAAAAATCAAAATAGTAAAGAGAAATCACTTTGACCAAGGGTGAAAACCACCCTTGGTGGCGCCTTGGATAAGTACCATGATGAAAACTTGGCAAATAGGCGTCATGTGTAGGTTGATTATCAATCTCACTTACACTTGGGGGCACATTGTCTCATCCATTCCAGACTATCATTTTCCATCCTATCATGTCCTATATTTCCATATCCTATCCTACCATCCTTATCCATTACACCCACATATCCATCCTTTTATCCATCCATCCTCCCTTCCCCCTTTTGATCTTGATAAAGACATGGGGGTAAAATGTTGAAACATGTTTTTGATATCTCTTGATATACCTCATCCTTTCCAATCAATCACATCATCTGGTGTAGGAGCACCTACCTGACAGCTGGCCTTCATAAGGCAGTTAGTAGTTTAGGTCCTGTTTATGTTTCCAAGAAGGTCTGTTAAGACCAGTTGCATGTATTAAGGTCATGCTGATCATGATAAGATCATGCTGACCGGGCTTTTGCTATTTTTAGCTAGTTAGTTATAACAGCTGTCATGATGTGTGTTCGGTGGGATCTCCCAGCCGCTTGGAGAGTTCCCAGCCGCTTGGAGTCGGGTCAGTAGTACTCGTAGGAAAGTCTTTATAAGCATGAGATCGGTTGATATTGGACAGATAGACAGATATCAACGATCGAGCTAGGTTGCAGAGAGTGAGACTGAGAGAGAGGTTGATCATTGTATTGCATCTTTTGAAATCAATAAAGAGATCCTGTTTGTGTTCTTGCTCTGATCGAATTGTTGGTTTGGTGGCTTTATGGATTTGCTAATCCATTCCCCCGGTTGATCCGTCTGATCGCTGGAGTGGTAGTGTACAGTAGGTTAGATTGTAGTTTGTGTTTTGTCTGCATGCAGGTGTGCAGGATCGCGACTGAAAGATGTTGAAGACCCTAGCATGGGTATGTGCTAGGTCAAGTTGAGCTGATTGAGTTGGAAGATCACCCTGAGGTTGGATCGGGTCATCCCTGGAGGATCGGCGAAGTGAAATTTCGCTAAGTGAAGAAGTTCGGTAAAGACGGCATCATCAGGATATTTCTGCAAATATCCTGCAGTCGGGTTAGGCATCGTCATCCGGATAAGTGAAGATGAACATGATGCAGTTGAGCGCATGAAGTGCGAGTTCGTCGGGGTGATCATCATCTGGAGGAGCCGAGGAGGAGTGCATCGGCATCAGGAAGAAGATCGGGTCATGAAATTGTTGGAGTTTTCATGTTGCGAGTGCATCAGGATGTTTTAGGCCGGACATAGACTAAGTGCATGTATCGGCATCAGGATCATCATATCGGGAGTGCCAAACATCCGCGTATCGCAAGTAGATGCGGGAGTGAAAGTTCATGTTTTTTTGGCTAAGTGTTGAAGAGATCATCAGGATAACGGGTGACGTCATCGTCATCAGGATATGACGTCATCGTCATCAGGATATTGAGATATCCCCCCTATGCGAGTTTATCCTGCCGTTGTTAAGTGGTTAAGTATCGGCATCGGCAGAAAGTGTGAAGCGTCATCAGGAGGTTTCAAAGAGAACCAGATAAATTATATCATGATGCTGTTGCTCGTATCGTCAGGTAGCGGAGCATCGAAGGTAAGCTGCTGAAGGTGGTCGTCATCAGGATATTTGAACAACCGGATATTTGGATATCCTGCTGACGAAGACAGTTTTGAAGGTCATGATGATGACGATGGAGTTCGGCGCCCGATGAACAGTGCAACCGGAGGATGTGTGCGCCCGCTGAACATCATGATGATGATGTTAGAAGGAAAGCGGAGGTGAACAGTAGTCGGCAGGTGGATGTTTGCGATCGTCCGAAATATGATGATGCTGACTGTGTAACGCAGAACATGATGATGCTGTTGGTAGTTTTAGGGAATATGATGATGATGGCGAAGATGATGATGATGAGGTTGGTCTGCAGACATTCATGTTGTATGCGAAGGGTATAGTGTGGATGCCTCTGCATCATCATCATCCTTTCATTATAAGTTTTTTCATGTCAAATCCTAAGCATTATACCTAGAATGGGGCATGTTATTCCTATGCGACATAGTCTTTGGAGATTACATCCTTTCTCTCTTATGCATACATCCATTCCAACCATTATAACTTATCCTTTTATCCATCCATTTATTATAAGCTTTCCATCCCATCCACTATGACCTTGTTAGGAACCCATGTTTAACCCTTCTCTTACTTTGTTAGTATATTACTTTTGGATGCATATGCTTTGTAAGTCATCCCATGAGTATATTATATTATCCCACATTCGTGGGAAGTAATAGTTGTTTAGATTAGACTTAGTATATAAGTACATGTTGCAGCCAATGAAGGAATCCATGAATTTATTGCATTGAGCTTGCTCAAAGGAGGTTACTCCCTCAAATTGGCCTGCAATCAATAAATTCCTTCTGTGTTTCTACCATTTCTATTATTTCATACAATTTTCATTATATTGTTGTAGGAGGTTCCTCTCATCTGGTATCAGAGCACTTTCTTGGGCTCGCTGGGTTGAATTTCTACCAACTTGTTTTTCCACAGTGACCTCTAGGCACTGTGATTATTGCAATAGTTCTTTCTTTTTCACATATGTATTGTTCATTTCAATTGCAGTTCAGATTAGGGAATATCCCTATCCACTTAACTATGGGAAGTGCCTAGGCATAACCCTAAAACTCATTTTGAGGAGTACCACAGGAACCTCGAAGTAGCTAGCCCATTGAGAGGGCCTGCTAGTGAAAAGGGAAATGACCCCTGCCTAATTGACTAGTTTCCATTCGTGAGGTAAACAAAGAGTTGTCATTTGTGGTAAAGTGGTCATCAGTTTTACCTAAGCCATGGAGTGAGGGGTACTGCCCCAATACGCAAGTCGTTGGACAACATTGGTGGCCAAGTGACTCCCCTGAACATTTAGGAAGTTGAATATACTTGGGACCCATATCTATTGATAGCTAGAAAATCGCAAATTGAATCCATCCAGAGCAGTAGGAAGCTCATTTCCATAAAAATTATTCCTTGCTTTAGTTCTGTTTTCTCTCAAAATTCATTGGAACCCCTAAAATTTCTTTCTACATATTTCCTTCCTTAAGGACCCTATCACAAATTCCACTTATCAAAGCTAGAAATCCCACATTTGTCTATTTTTAGGGTTTGCCATAACTTCTTCGATTCTCACCCAATAGCCTTCAAATTTTACCATAGTGTTCATTTCATATTTCTGCACCTTTTCCCTCTTGGACAAATTTTCCCATTCTTTCATCTCGCTTCTAAAATCCCCATTTTTTGCTTCCCTTTGCCTCAGAAAGTGTCCAAAACCTAGTTAAACCCCAATTACCCATCGGAGTTTTTCCCAAATCCAAATTTTCCTTTACTAAAAAAGTTTTTGTTTCTATTTTTCTACCCATTCGCACAAAAAAAATCTCCTTGTTATGGTTGTCACCCACATAGGAGAAAAAAACATGGAGGATGAACTTGTAGTCCTCAAGACCAAACTCGAAGATCTAGATGAAAAATTTCTCTGCCTCAATCTTTAGCATTCAGCGATGAATAATAAACGGCAGCTAGAGTCTTCTGCAGACACTGGATTCTCTTCTTTTATCAATTTTCATGGGCCAAAGCTTGATTTTCCTTGCTTCAATGGTGATGATCCGATTGGATGGATATACTATTGATAACTGAGAGGGGGGGTGAATCAGTTATCTAAATTAACTTAACTTTATGTTCTTCTTTAACAGCTAGTGCAACATCAAAACAAATAAGCATCCATAACCATGAAAGCAGAAACAAAGTCAATACACATAACACAATGATTTTGACATGAAAAACCCTGTTAAGGGAAAAACCACGGGGTGACTAATCCAAGATTGTATTCTCTGCTAAAAGAATAGAAGTACAAAATGGCACTTGCCAATTAGGGCTCACTGCCCGAGCACACTGCTCACAAGAGGCTCACTACCTACAAGAGACTCACTATCTACAAGGTACAAAGAAAGTAACTAGGTACTTGAACTGATGAGAAGCATCCACATATGTTGAAGTTTAGTTCCGGTTAGGCTCAATATATTGATCTGCTACACTTCATTCTTCCTCTTCTTTGGTGATGTTGTCCTGTCACATACCAGACCTATATTACTACTTCCACACTGCTCTCTTCTTTTCTTTGCACTTCATAACACACCACACACACCTTCATACCGAAATTAATCTGGTATATATATCTGCACCAAGGATTTCCTCAACTTTCTAGTCGGCATCCAGAATACTCAATATTTTCCCAAATTCTGGTATGTCGGCTGAATCCTTGCTTACCAAGTGATGCGTATCAAAGAGAAGCTTATAGAAGTCATCAATCATGTCAAAAAATCATGAATGATCCCTTAAGAAACTTTATTACCATCAATATCTCATCTAGATTAAGGTCGGAAGCTCTGCCAGTCAGTTCTTCCTTGATCTACTCTGCCAAACAGGAACCCAACACTTAGGTGTTCATATCTTTTCACTCTTACATTACCGAAGGCTCAATCTCTAGAATATATTAGTCATGGTACTCCTCTTGACTTCCCCAAGTCCGCACTTTACTAAGATACTTCCTCTGAGAGATTTAGACCTGACTATCAGACCTTGCTACATGCTCTATTCTTGCTTATCGGGCCAAGATACACTTCAGTCTGTCTTCCGGTATGGTCATACTATGTCCTACGAATGTGTGGGATGGACTTTGTTGCCATCAATGACAACACTCATGAAGCCATAATGTGTCTCTTGCCAATAATCTCCCCCTTTGGCATTGATGGCAACACTTAGTGAAAAATGACTAATTGTTATACTGCACTCCCCCTTGGCTGATGCTTTGTTCTAATGTACATTTTTCTGAATCTCCCCCTTAGCTATGCTCCACATTTTTCACTACTCCTCACTCCCCCTTTGAAATCAATGGCAAAGGGTAGGATATGCATACTAAAATCTCCAAAATTAATCTATACATATCTGCATAAGTATATATACAAGTACTTACATATACTTATGTATATCTACAAAAGTACTCTTCAACTGTACAACTTCTGTCGCCCAACTCTGCTTCATCCTGTCCAAAATTGAGATGTGACCACTCAACAGGAATGCAAAAGCTTCTACCTTCTTAAGATCTGTCAGATCACTAGTCTAGGCTGTGGCCTGAGCATCAGTTAGGGCCTCATGCATGGCTTCTAACTTAGGGATAATGATCCCTCTAAGTTCACTTAACCTGTTTATTCTATTTTTCTTCTCCTTCTAAATCTTATTTATTTCATTTATGACTACAATAGTATAACACTCTTGATTTACTATGGAAGAGGAGAGAGGATCAAAACTTTGAGAAAAACTTGTCAATTTATCCTCTTGCTCTTTTATTTTCTTCTCAATATCCTTAGTCACTTTAGGCTAGGATAAAAAAAAATTATATATATCTCCACCATCTTTAAGAGTATTTTCTAAGATCTTTATCCCTATATCCATAACTCTCCTATCATTTGTTATTAGACCCTACATCTCAGAGAATCTCTTTCCCAAAAATTCTTTCCAGATTTTATCTTCAGCTAACTTTTCCAAAGAATCAAAATGTGTGCTAATTGAACTGACAAGAGATTTTAAGTTAATGGATGAAGAGGCCAAAAGATCCTTCTGGAAGGATGGCATGATTTTCCCCAAAGCACCGGATGCAATTTCTATTAGCTCACAGTCTTCCATATGAGACTTCAAAAGTTTTTCTTTTGCCTTTGCATGGGCAAAGGATGCTATCCTCATAGTTTGAACCGGGGAGAGGGAATTAAAATTGAATGGTCCTTGAAGTAGCTTTGGTTCATCTAATTCCATCATTTCTTTTGTCAAGAAGTCTTTGATATCTTCTACAGTGTCTCTTATCAGAGACATAGTTTTCTTTCCTTCAACAGCCTCAGCACTGTCACTTGTGGTCTTCTCTATTTGACCTTCTTCTCTTTCTTTCACCTCTTCTTCTTAACTGATTTTCTCTCTTATTCTTTCTTCTCTAGATCCGGAGTCTGCTAGGGAAACTAGAGGAGAGATGCTTGCTTCTTTAAGGACTTCCTCTTCCAGAGAAGAGGAATCTAGATCCTTAGTTTTCTCTTCACTTGTCTTCTTTGCCTCTTCTACCACTGTCTCAGTAGCTTCTCCTTTGTCATCCATGGTAGAGGGTTCATCACCTAAGTCCTCTATAATAGGAAGATTGAATCTTTTAAAGGCATTCCAAAGGACATCTTCTGTTTCCTTTGCCACTTTGTTAGTTTCTCCAAGCATAAGTTGATTCATTCTATCTTTGCTCCAGAACTCATCCTTACAGTCCTTGAAGATAATGTTCATTTGTTTAGGGGTAATGGACGGATAGAGATGAATAGCAATCTGCTCCCAAATTTCTAGATCTTTTGCTTAGGCATTGTTCTTCCTTATTTCAAGTTCCTTCTCTAAGCTTTTGGGAATCAGAGATATAATTTCAATGAATGCTTTGTTGTAGATGTTTAGATACCTGACTATGGTATCTTGCAATATCTTCTGATCAGTTTCATTATATTCATCATAAAATTCAACCATTAGTTGTAAGTTCCCATCCACAGTAACTAATTTGACGATATCATCAATGCAGAGAGTAGGTTTTTCAACAAATTCCTCTACCTTCTCTTCTTTGTCTTGACAGGTAGAGGGATCACCAGTTGTTTTCTTCTTCTTCATTTTCTTTACTTCCTCATCTGTCTTTGTCTCTTCATCATCCTTGAGGCTTGTGTATGATCTTGTAGTCTTTGTCTCTATTTTCTTTTCTCCTTTACCAGATGATTTTGTGATGAGGAGCCAAAAACCCTAACATACATTTTCCATTGTATGTCTATGCTTTATTTGCCTATCGGCAAGACTATGCATCATTGGCTGACCAAAATACCATTCCCCCAATCGCATATCTCATACCGATGTACATTCTTTGTATCACTTGCATGTCAGCGACACCTTACCTATCGGTCACCTTGCTTATTGTCTCCCCGACGCTTATCTTACACTGATGTAAGACTGAACTTTCATCACTGAGACTTCCTCCATCGGTGTAGCTCTAACCCTTTCCACCAATCTATGTTTCTCTCTCTGATGTATCGAGCCCAATGTATGTTTCAACATACATACAATTGCGACATGCAATCTCCAATGTACATACAATAAACTTATATATGCATAGCATGACCTGCTATTGCCAGTCTCCTTCACCGTCTCTACCAATCAACACTTGTATCAAAGACAATGTATATTTTTGATATACATCCAAAACATACAACCCAAATATGCATTTGCGGGATGCTCACAACCATTCAACTGTAGGATACACAGGAAATGAACCTGATACTCATTAGCGATATACACAGAGATTGTATATTAACAATGGATATCCACAACATGCATTTTGATTATGCATCTGATGGGTTTGACCAAACCACTGACTCCTTTGTATGTTGATACCCTTGTATCTTCACAATATATGTTTACTTCATACAATCGAGACATACAAGCTACCAGTGAAACCTGATATACTTTGTGATGTGCAAACTTCAACAGACAATAGCGATATACACATATAATGTATATCAGACATACAATTGCGGTATATACACAAAATGCATTTCCAATGAAACCACGCGAATCTTCACTGTTTTGAACCCTGCAATACTGCGAGTGCCTAGATCTACTCCTCTAGCAATCTAACATAGATTTTCAACTTCTTCAACCTAGTACATGACGGCACTAGGATCTACCAAAGCATACTACATCCGATCCTGCAAACATGAACATGAACAAAATAGAAAACAAAATGAGAACACAAATCGATATGTATAGCCACTCCACTAATTTCAAAGAAATCAACCAGCGGAATGGATTAAGTAATCCATCTTGGCCTCAGAATAGAAAATCAATTGCATAATGAGTTCGAATGCCAGAAAGATGCACAATACAACATAATCTTGTTTATTATGCTTTTAGAAAATGCAAATACATAGATGCTCTATTTTCCAATTGAACAACTGACTTCTACCACTGACTATATGATCACAATCAATCTGACCTAGGGTATTTATCTACTTACCCTCGGTAGTACTGAATTGACTCCAAGCGGTTGGGAGATCATAACTGACTAACAACCTCTAACTGTCTAACAACCTTTGAGATTATAGCTTGACAAATGTCCTTGGGACTTACAACATAACCCTAAATACAAACTAAAATAACATGCATTGGTCAAATAGACCTTATTACATTGAATGGTCTAATAGGACCTTATTGGAAACAACAAACATGAACATAAAATAGTTAAATGCCTCATGGGGACCACTATGGATTGGATGCTCCTGCATCATACACCCCACCGCGAAAAGAACTCATGCCCCATGAGTTAATGCTTGGGTTTATTTCACCTTTACTCTTTGTTGTCTCATGTCTTCCCCATGATCTCTGAACTGTAACCTGCTTCCATGGAGTCAAAAACTCATGCCTACCATTATAGGCTCTATTCACACCATGCTTTCTTACTGACATCTCTATCTGAAGACGTGCATTATAAACCTTGGGTAATGCTTCTTGTACTACTGCTATGACAGAATCTGTTTGTCTTTCAACTCTTATTGGCTCTAGAGGACAAACAATTGTCCCTACTATGATTGCATCCTTGTCTTTCCAATCAACTTGTGGCTACTTATAAACCTGCTTTTTAACCTTCTACTGATTCACCAGATCTCCATCAGTCAAAACTGAAATCATCTTCAAACTGTGATCTCTAGCAATCCCATTCCTTGAGATATCATCAACTTTCGTTGTCTCTGCTTCACGCATCTTCACAAACTCTTTCTTTCCTACCAAAATGATTTTGACTATCTTCTTTGCTTCAACATCCTCCTGCAATGGTGTCATCACAAAAGTTCTCCCTTCCTTCTTGAAGGTGTAGGTGTTAGCATATCCATCATACAATTCTCTCCTATCAAATTGCCATGGCCTACCTAAAAGTAGGTGACAGCATTCCATGGCCAAAATATCACACAAAACCCTATCCTGATATTCCCCAATCTAAAAATCAACATATGCTTGTTCATATACCAAAAGTGATTGACTATCACTTACCCAAGATGCTTTGTAAGGATTTTGGTGAGGAATCCTTCCTATGTTCATTTTATCCACCATTTCTTGAGATACCATGTTGTCTATTGAACCAGAATCTATTACTATTTTACATACTTTACCTCTGCTTTTGTAATTGATCTTGAACAAGTTCTTCCTTTGCCTCAGGTCTTGCTGCTGAAATGTTAACAATGTCCTTCTAATCATGAAACTTTCTCCCACTTTTGATTCCAAATTTACTTTAGGAGTTGTCATACTCTCCACATTCTCTTGCACAATTTGAACTCTCTTTTCACTTCTTTCATTACCACTTGAAGTAGTACCAGAATTTTTAGGACACTTGAAGGATGGATGACCAAACTCACCATAGGTATAGCACTTTCCTGAAAATGTATTAGAACCTCTTCCACCTCCAAATCTGCCTCTTGTACATCCACCTTTGAAATCAGACTGCTCATGTCCTTTACCTGTCTCTTCTTGGTCCTCATTGACTTGTCTTGTGGCAGGGGCTGATCCTCTCCCCCTTATATTGCTGCCTCTTCCTCTAATGGACTTGTCATGTCTTATTTTCATTTTCTCCTCAATCCTGATTGCCATTTGATAACAGTCTTCTACACTCCTAGGATTAGCCAAAACTAATTCATCATGTATGTTCAATCTCAAACTAGCCAAGTATCTAGAAACCTTTTCAACCTCATTCTCATGATGACCAGACCTCATACTCAATTTATAAAATTCCTCAGTATATGCCTTCATATCCATTTCCTTTTGCTTTAAAAATTGAAGCTTCTTGAACATTTTAACTTCATAATCCTTGGGTAAAAATTTACCTTTGATTCTTGCTACCATCTTATCTGATGAAGAAATCTTTGACGTACCTTGCTTTCTTCTCTTAGATTGTACATAATCCCAACATACCAAAGCATGACCTCCCAATTTGGTCTTTGCAATCTTTACTTTTTGCTCCTCAGGAACTTCCTCACATTCAAAATGATTATCTAATGCAGCAATCCAATCAAGTAACTCTTCCTCATTCAAACTTCTAGTGTACCTTAGAACATCAATCTTTACCTTAGGTTTGTCATTCTGAACTGCCCTTAATAGTTTTGCAAATCTCTGATCTTTAAGATTCAAATCTTCATCTACCTCTTCATAATCTTCACCATCGTCTTCTTTTTCTGATTCACTGTCTTCCACTTCTCTTTTTTTGTTTGTCTCTAAGGTTGCAAGCCTAGATTGAAGTGCTTCTATAAGCTCTTTCATCACTGAGACTTCCTCCATTGGTGTAGCTCCAACCCTTTCCACCGATCTATGTTTCTCTCTCTGATGTATCGAGCCCAATGTATGTTTCAACATACATACAATTGCGACATGCAATCTCCAATGTACATACAACCAACTTATATATGCATAGCATGACTTGCTACTACCGGTCTCCTTCACTCTCTCTGTTGGTCAACACTTGTATCAAAGACAATGCATATTTTTGATATACATCCAAAACATACAACCCGAATATGCATCTGTGGGATACTCACAACCATTCAACTATGGGATACACATGAAATAAACCTGATACTCATTAGTGATATACATAGAGATTATATATCAATAATGTACATCCACAGCTACATTTTGATTATGTATCCTATGGGTTTGACCAAACCACTGACTCCTTTGTATGCTGATACCCTTGTATCTTCACAATGTATGTTTACTGCATACAATCGAGACATACAAGCTGCCAATGAAACCCGATATACTTTGCGATGTGTAAACTTCAATAGACAATAGCGATATACATACAGAATGTATATCTGACATACAATTGTAGTATATACACAAAATGCATTTCCAATGAAACCACGCGAATCTTCATTGTTTTGAACCCTGCAACACTCTGAGTGCCCATATCTACTCCTCCAACAATCTAACACAGATTTTCAACTTCTTCAACCTAGCACATGACGGCGCTAGGATCTACCAAAGCATACTACATTCGATCCTATAAACATGAACATGAACAAACAAAAAACAAAATGAAAACACAAATTGATATGTACATCCATTCCACCGATTTTGAAGAAATCAACCGGTCTTGGCCTCAGAACAGAAAATCAATTGCACAATGAGTTTGAATGCCAGAAAGATGCACAATACAATAGGATCTTGTTTATTATGCTTTCAGAAAATGCGAATACATAGATGCTCTATTTTCCAATTGCACAACTGACTTCTACCACTGACTATATGATCACAATCAATCTGACCTAGGGTATTTATCTACTTACCCACAGTAGTACTGAATTGACTCCAAGCAGCTAGGAGACAAATTCAAGTGGCTGGGAGATCATAACCAACTAACAACCTCTAACTGTCTAACAACCTTTGAGATTATAGTTTGACAAATGTCCTTGGGACTTACAACATATCCCTAAATACAAAATAAAATAACATGCATTGGTCAAACAGACCTTATTACATTGAATGGTCTAATAGGACCTTATTGGAAACAACAAACATTAACATAAAATAGTTAAATGCCTCATGGGGGCCACTGTGGATTGGATGTTCCTACATCATTTTGCTTCTAGTTTTGATGCCTTTGAGCTCTTAGCAATGGCAAGTGCAGAGTTCTTAGAGGATCTGGTTCGGGAGGGAGCTTCTACCAGAGCACTTTCTTTTTCTGCTTCTTCCTTTTCTTTCTCTGCCCTTTCCATCTTCTCTCTATTGGCATCAACTGCCTCCTTTGATATTCCATGTCTTTTGGCAAATTTTTCTACTTCCCTTCTTACTTTTCTCTTGATCTCAGGCTATCTAAGTTCAACATGAACTTTTACACTTAGCTCTTGGTAAGTTCCAAACCTTTCTACCTTAGGATCCTTAGGCTGACTTAGCATGTGTTGAACATGTAGCTCTACAATTTTCTCATCTACTTCATACCCCATTGGCATGATCCAAACTATCCTTGGCTCCACTACCTCCATTAGGCATTGGTTAGTGTCTACCATGAAGCATACTGTATCTTTATACTTTTTAACTAGAGATTGGGGGATTCTCTCTCTTGTTTGCATCATACTCTAAAAGTTCTTGAAGTAGCCCCATAGTGCTATATTCTGTGCCTTGGCATCACCAAGCCCATGCATATAATCTTTGATTTGTATGGCTACTGGTCTGTCATTTTGCCATATCCAACCACTGGATCTGGGTAGCTCATTCATAAAGTAAAAGAATAGACACAATATCAGACCACCATATTTGAATGAGTTTTTCTTGTCTTTCTTGATCCTTTGTAAGTTTTCTAACAGTTGGCTCAGAAGAAGTTTGTAGATATCATAGTCAGCATTTTTCCTTAGCATTTCATAAGTAGTATACACAACTGTTCCAGATACTGAATTCTTCCTGCTGGAGTGATATATCTTATAGCCAATTATCATAGATGTAGACTTGATATCTGGATCAATGATATCTTCTATAGTCATTGCTCTCTTGTCAAGTTTTGATTCGGTTGCCTCACTCACTATCTGATTCTTGATAGATTTGAGAGCAAGCATCCCACTAGATGAGTGCAATCCGGTAACTACCTTGATGGCATTCTTGGTTATCTTGAATGGCCTCATCAACCATATAAAGTTATCATGCATTCTACTTAGAACATACTAGACCCATTCATCTTCTATAAAATAGGGGAAATGGATGCAATGTCCAAAATGCTTGTCCCAGATAGCCTTGTACTATGGTTTGAGTTTAAAAGCATCATCTATTAACTAATTGTGATAAATATCCATTAACTTGGATTCCCCAAATTCCTCAATGTTTGCATGAATATATGCCCTAACATCTTCTACATGCAAAACCCCATGTGGAATGCTTGAAAATGCACCTAGGGGATCAACTTCTAGGGATTTATAGGGATGTTTCTTGAATTTAGGGCATGGCGGCCTATCAGTAATCTTCACAACATTTAGAGTAGCCATCTTTCAAAGATTCAGAGAGAGATTTCAAGATCAAAAAATACCTATTACGCTTCTAGGGTTCACGATATGAGCTGGATCAAGTTGCTTGGATGAATCGACTTCTACAGTTTGATCTTTGAGAGGATTGAGATAACTTGTTGTAGAGCTCCTTCTCTCTTCTTTTTGAATGCAAATGTGCAAATAATGAACCAAAGAACCCTTTATTTCTGTGTAAACCCTAATTCCATTTTGCAATAAGTGCACAACCTAAGTTATTCTGGTTGCCTTGTTTTCCTTGTTCCAAGAGAGATCTTTTCGGATCACTGGTATGAACTATTAGCTATCTATCTATCTTTCCCAAATCATTCCACTTATCCATAGATCAAGATACCTCAAATTTGAGTCATATCAGATCTAACTGTGAGAATCCTGTTCTTACTAGATGACTGTTAAACCGGATCAATCTAGGAAGATTAACCTCTTCTAAACCTCTTACGGATCTTCCATATCTTTACCAAGGCTCATTTATATGTTTCTCTAAGAACCCTTTAATCCATAACTTTCCATGTGCCAATTTCAGGCATGAATTGACTGGCTAGGGGAACTTGTTTTCTTTTGAGACTCCCCCTGAGCCAGACCTCATCTATTTAGTTTCCAGAAGGAATATCAGCACCAGATTCTGGTGTGGATCCATCCCTAACATTTTCTGTACTCCTCTTTACCCAAATCTTGTTCATCTCCCTTTGAATTTCATCCGCATCTAATTTTCCTTTTCCTTTGTCTTGGTTTTGATTATAATGCACCGGACCCTTTTTGTCATGATTCTTACTTCTACAAAATTTGGCAATATGACCAGATCTATTGTAATTGTAGCAAACAACATTTCTTTGCATATTTGACTAATATCGTCTTGATCTACACTAATTAGCCATATGTCCCATTTTATTACATATAAAGCATCTACCATTGAATGAATTGTTCATTTGCATATTTCTACACTCATGAGATTTCTGACCATATCTTTTGCAATTAAAACACTATCTAGAGAAGGATGAATTAGTCTGATTCATTCTTCTTCTGCACTGATTTTCTTTATGACCAAAGTTATTGCAATTGTGGTAGTATCCATTGAAGGATGTATATCTTTGAGAATTAGGTTTCCTTACTGGAGGTCTTCTAGGCCTGTTCCTTGGATTTCCTGATCCAAAGTTCTTCTGACTGGATCTAGAGCTTTCACCTTTCTCATACCCCAAGCCTTGCTTGTCATCTACTCTCTTTTGGCTTTCAAGAAGAACTTCAAGCTGAGTACAGCTTATCTTGAATTTCTCTTTGTATTCCTTTGTTGTTTGAAGATCTCTTTTTAGAGTGTCAATCTAATTTTCAAGTTGTTCTTCATTATCTCTAGCTTCTTCCAAATCAGATTCCAAATGCCTGATTATTCTATCAATTTTGTGGTAGTCTTCTGATTTCTCTTTGAGAGATTGTTTTAGATTATCTTTAGTTTTTCTCTTCTCTTCAATTTCTTGGGTGAATTTCATAACCCCTGATTCCATTTCATGTCTTACCATAATGACCTCTTTTGATTGCTTCTCACATAATTTGTTTTTCTCATTCAGATCTTCATTTGCATCATTAGCTTCATTCTGACTTGCTAATTGCTAAAGTGGTTCCTTTCTCTTTTTCATAGAGATACTCAGTTTTTCCTTGAGTTCATTTATGAAGTCATCAACTTGTTTGAGTCTTTTCCTTAAGTTATTTACTTTAGAGTGAGACTGTTCAATACCATCTAGGGCAGACTAAAGTTGTTCCCTCATACCATACATATCCATTGAGATTCCCAGATCTTCCTCAAGATACTAGGCTCTATTTGGAGGAACTTGGCTCTGATACCAATTGTTGATAACTAAGAGGGGGGTGAATCAATTATCTAAATTAACTTAACTTTTTGTTCTTCTTTAACAGCTAGTGCAACATCAAAACAAATAAGCATCCATAACCATGAAAGCAGAAAAAAAGTCAATACACATAACACAATGATTTTGATGTGGAAAACCCTATTAAGGGAAAAACCACAGGGTGACTAACCCAAGATTATATTCTTTGTTAAAAGAATAGAAGTACAAAATGGCACTTGCCAATTAGGGCTCACTTCCTGAGCACACTGCTCACAAGAGGCTCACTGCCTACAAGAGACTCACTATCTATAAGGTACAAATAAAGTAACTAGGTACTTGAACTGATGAGAAGAATCCACATATGCTAAAGTTCAGTTTTGGTTAGGCTCAATATACTGATCTACTGCACTTCATTCTTCCTCTTCTTTGGTGTTGTTGTCCTATCACATACCGAACCTATATTACTACTTCCACACTACTCTATGCTTTTCTTCGCACTTCACAACACACCACACACACCTTCATACCAAAATTAATCTTCTATATATATCTGCACCAAGGATTTCCTCAACTTTCTAGTTGGCATCTGCAATACTCAATATTTTCCCAAATTCTAGTCTATCAGCTGAATCCTTGCTTACCAAGTGATGCTTATCAAAGAGATGCTTATAGAAGTCATCAATCATGTTGGTCAATCATGAATGATCCCTTAAGAAACTTTATTACCATCAATATCTCATCTGGATTAAGGTCTGAAGCTCTGCCGGTCAGTTCTTCCTCAATCTACTCTGCCAAACAAGAACCCAACACTTAGGTGTTCATATCTTTTCATTCTTACATCACCGGAGGCTCAATCTTTGGAATATATTAGTCATGGTACTCCTCTTGACTTCCCCAAGTTCACACTTTACTAAGATACTTCCTCTGAGAGATCCAGACCTGACTGTCAGACCTTGCTACATGCTTTGTTCTTTCTTATCGGACCAAGATACACTTCAGTTTGTCTTTCGGTATGGTCATACCATGTCCCGCGGATGTGTGGGATGGACTTTGTTACCATCAATGACAACACTCATGAAGCCACAATGTGTCTCTTGCCAACATATACTGAGCAGAACAATATTTTAGTCTGCATAATACTTTTGATGTCAACAAAGTCCCACTTGCATCCTTTCATTTGTAACATGAAGCTGGACAATGGTTCTATTGGTACATCAAGGCTCATGAAGAGCCAAAATGGACAGATTTTTACAAACTCATTTTGCAATGATTTGGCCCTAGTGGTTTTGATGACTTCACAGGAGCACTCACTAAGCTTCACCAAACAGGCACTATGAGAGAATATCAGATAGAATTTGAAAAACTAGCCAATCACATAGAGGGATTGTCCAATGATTTCTTTAGGATTTGTTTTGTCAGTGGTCTAAAGGATGCAATCCAATCTGAGGTTAAAATGTTCCATCCTAGCACAATGATAGAAGCCCTAGGGTTGGCTAAGTTGGTAGAGGATAAGATCACAACTCACCAGCGATCCAAATCTAATTTTGCTCCATTCAAAAATATGGTTTCCTAAAGACCTCAAATAATGCCAACTCCTAGAACAACTCCTATCAAGCATTTGACTAAACAGAGATGCGAGCACATAGGGAAAAATGGCTTTGTTATAATTGTTATGAGAAATTCACTCGGGGACATAGATGTGTTGAGCAAAAGCTCTATCTCTTGAATGTGGATTCTTCACTTGAAACTAAAATTTATGTGGATACTCAGGATACGATAGATGATCAAGTTGAAACTCAGCAGTCGCTTGTTGACCGTGCTTCTTAGAAAGACCACCCAGAGATCTCTCTCCATACTTTAGCAGGAGTCACCACCCCACAAACCATGTGGGTCAAAGGTTACTTCAAGAAGCTCCCTCTTACAATACTCATTGATTCTAGTAGCACTCATAACTTCATTGACCCTTGGAGCACCAAACATGCTGATTATTTTGTCAATCCTTGCTCCATCTTTGAAGTCATCATTGCTAATGGGGGCACATCACCTTGCAAAGGGAAGTGTCAAAATGTGTGAATCTCGATTGGAGATTATAACTTGTGCTCTGACATGTTTTCCTTGCCCTTAAGCAGATGTGATGTGGTTTTGGGTGCCCAATGGTTACACACTTGGACCCATCTTATGGGATTTTGCTAAACTTTGGATGCAGTATTCAAACAATGGGAAAAAACACACATTAAAGGGATTACAACTGGGGTCTCTCAGCATCATAAGTTCACATCACATGGAAAAACTTCTTAAAAAGAATTCACATGGTGTCATCACTCAGCTCCATTCCATTCAGATGCAACCATCAGTAGTGTCCACTACTCCTTCTGATCTACAACAAATTTTGGATAGGTGTGCATGTGTCTTTGCTGAACCAATGGCATTTCCACCTTCACAACCAAAGGACCACCATATTTAGCTCCTTCCTAGAATCATTCCTCCCAACATCAGGCCCTACCGCTACCCATTTCACCAAAACATAGAGATTGAGATGCTCATTTGAGACTTACTGAAGTAAGGTATTATTCATCCTAGTACCAGTTCCTTTTCTTCACCAATTATTCTTGTCTAGAAAAAAGATGGGTCATGGCACCTCTGCATTGACTTCTGAGCACTTAATCACATCACAATCAAGGATAAGTTTTCAATTCCTATTGTTGATGAGCTTCATGGCACTCATTTTTTCTCCAAGTTGGATCTTCGTTCTGGGTATCATGAAATTCAGGTTCATAAGGATGATATCCCTATAATGGCTTTCCACACATATAATGGCCACTATGAGTTTCTGGTCATGCCCTTTAGCCTCACTAATGCTCCTTCAATGTTCCAGGCATTGACAAATAAAATATTCCGGCCCTACCTGTGGAAATTCATTCTGGTCTTCTTCAATGATATCCTCATCTATAGTAAAACATGGGCTGAGCATCTCCAACATTTGGATCTCATACTACAACTTCTCTCTAATTATCATCTTTGTGCAAAACAGTCTAAATATGTTTTTGGGTAGGAGGAAGTGGAGTATCTCAGGCATATTGTTTCAGCCCAAGCAGTTCGAGTGGATCCTGCAAAAATAGATGCCATAAAAAATTGGCTACATCCTCAGATGCTCAAGAGCCTTTGTAGTTTTTGGGGGCTGACTAGCTACTATCGCAAGTTTGTCAAGGATTATGGGAAGATTATAGCTCCATTAATAGCTCTAGTAAAAAGAGATGCTTTTACCTAGACACATATTTCTCAATGTGCATTTGAAAAACTGAAACAAGCTATGTGTACTACACTTGTTCTAGCTATGCCAGATTTTTCCAAGACCTTCACTATTGAGAGTGATGCTTGCGGCAATAGACTTGGTGATGTTCTCCTTCAAGATGAACATCCCATTGTGTTCACCAACAAAGCCCTTTCTGGTAAGAATTTAGTACTCTCCACATATGAGAAGGAAATGATGGCTATTTTACATACAGTACAGAAGTGCAACCATACCTACGAGGGAATCATTTTTGGATCAAGATTAATCACCAGAGTCTAAAATATTTCCTAGAACAATGGGTCTCCTCTCCAGCACAACAAAGATAGGTCAGAAAACTCATGGGTTATGAGCATGAGATCACTTACAAGAAGGGTAAGGACAATATTGTGGCGGATGCTCTTTCTCGCACATTTGATGACCAAGCTTCTCTTTCATCTATTTCTATGCATGTTCCAAATTGGTTGGAATCTATCCAACAGGGCTATGTTAATGACTCTTCATTATCTCAAATCATTCAACAGTTGGCCAATAACCCTTCTGCTATATTGCATTACTCTTGGGATGGTGCTTCTCTGTGATACAAGGGTTGTCTGGTGCTTCCCCAAAGTATAGATCTTTAGCAGGCTGTCTTCTATGAACTCCATGCTTCTCCATCGTCAGGGCACTCTAGCTTCCTCAAAAATTATGAGCAGGCATGACGTAACTTCTTTTGGAAGGGAATGAAAAGGACTATTCAATAGATAGTGGTTGAATGTGATACTTGCCAATGAAACAAGGGTGAAATGACACTCCTTAGATTGCTCAAACCCTTGCCCATCTCTACACGGATTTGAACAAATATTTCTATGAATTTCATTGAGGGGCTCCCTAAATTTGGAGAGAAGATAGTGATCTTGGTTGTGGTTGATCGCCTCTCCAAATATAGTCATTTTTGTGCCCTCAGCCATCCTTATACCGCCTTACCAGTCACACAAATTTTCATGGCCCAAAGCTTCCGTCTTCATGGCATCCCTTCTTCCATTGTCTCATATTGTGATGCAACTTTAACTAGTCATTTTTGGATAGAATTATTTTGATACACTAGCACCAAACTGAAGATGAGTTTTGGGTATTACCCAAAAATAGATGGTTAGACTAAAATTATCAATAAATGTCTAGAAACTTATCTTCATTGCTTCACCTCAGATCAACAACATCAGTGGGCAAAGTGGCTCCCTCTCACTGAATAGTAGTACAATACCTCCTACCACACAGCATCCAAAATGACTCCATATGAAGCAGTCTATGGTCAGGCACCACCAATGCTCCTTCCATACACCCCTAGCAGGTCACTAGTTCAGGTAGTTGACATGGTTCTCTGAACCTGGGATCAGATTCTTCACATCTTGCAAGACAATCTTCACATGGCAATAAATTGAATGAAACAACAAGCTGATTAACACCATTATGAGTGTACTTTTCAAATAGGTGATATGGTTTTTCTTCGTCTACAGTCATACAAGCAATCATCCTTGAAACTCAAAGGGTGTCATAAGCTAGCTCCAAAGTTCTATGGGCCATATAAGGTTATTCAGAAGATTGGGTCAGTTGCTTATAAATTGGAGCTTCCTCCTTCTCACGTTCATACAGTATTTCATGTCTCTTGTCTAAAGAAAGTTCTTGGCACCAAAATTAGAGCACAAACTTTGTTACAAGAACTGGATAATGACGGATCCATCATTTTGGAGTTGGAGACAATCCTCAATAGGCACACTCGTCAACTTCATTCCTGACCCATCATAGAGGTATTAATTTAGTGGCACAGAATACAACCAAAGGATGCTACATGGGAATCACTCCTTCAGATTCAACAACAATTTCCACATCTTAAGCTTTGAGGACAAAGCTTTTCTAAGAGGGAGGGGATGTTAGGAACCCATGTTTAACCCTTCTCTTACTTTGTTAGTATATTACTTTTGGATGCATATGCTTTGTAAGTTATCCCGTGAGTATATTGTATTATCCCACATTCATGGGAAGTAATAGTTGTTTAGATTAGACTTAGTATATAAGTACGTGTTGAGGCCAATGAAGGCATCCATGAATTTATTGTATTGAGCTTTCTCAAAGGAGGTTGGCCCTCGAAGTGGCCTACGATCAATAAATTCCTTCTGTGTTTCTAACATTTCTATTATTTCATGCATTTTTCATTATATTGTTGCAAGAAGTTCCTCTCAGACCTATCATTTCTATCCATCCATTTATCATGAGCCTTCCGTCCTATTTACTATCACCCATCCTTTTATCCATCCCTCCTAGCATCTAGACTTGGTTCTTCCTTGTCATTGGTGCCTAGCATAAAGGCTACCTAAATTGAACACTATCCAATGCCATCCTCAAAATATTCCTAAAAATACAAAGAAATCAAATATCCAACTCCATACCAATATTATCCAATCACATCAATGGTCTTGATCCTAATCTTGTTGTAAACCACATCAATCAATCATCATCACCATCAATGGGATATATTGTTCCCACATGCTTATGTTGATCTAGGGATATATCATTCCCCGCAATGACAACATTATCATCATCAATCAATCACTTAATCACTGGTTTACGATTTGACATGACCAATATCTTGTTTGTTTCCCATATTGGGGGCACTTGCTTGCACTTAGTTTTTGGATTAAATACTTAAAGCATCATCATCAAACATCTCATCAACATCATATATCATTAAACTTCCAACCAATCCATAATCTGATCAATCCATCCAATTTCATCATTACCATCAATAAAACATTATAAGAACTACATCTCATCTCTATCATTAAGTGCCTTGATCCCATGGATACAGGGTATGTAGGTAGTCTGGACTATGAAAGATATATCTAGACTCAAGCATAGGCAAAACAACATTTCCATCTTTCATCCAACCTTCATCAATCATCATCCTCATCTATCTCACATTCTTCTATCATCTATCTGTTGCAAGTATGGGCCTAACTGGTGTTGTCATTGATGTCAACATACTCCTATTACATTAATGATAAGAATTGGATGAACTGTTTACTGAGGATATTGAGAAAATTGGTCATATCAGGAACAGTGAAGATAGTAAGGTAAAAGTCCAAGATAAGATGAGGATCAAGGATTTGTAGATATATGTCTTAAGGTGATCTAGTAAATATTTTAGAGGTCTGGATGAAGATCTAAAGAATTTGTGGCCGCTCAAGTAAAACTAGTTCAGGCAGGTGTTCAGAGGTGACAGAGTGATACAAATAGGTCTGGTGAGATCTGAAAATGCATTATCCTATTCTACGGATTTGAGGGAATGTTGAGGAAGTCTTTGTGAAGTGTCAACTTGATTGGTTCATGGTTTGAAGGTCCACAAGCATCTATTCCTTTGTGATAGTGATGATAGACTATGTGATGTTCACAGGTTTTCATTGATGTCAAAAGTGTGTTCAATTGTTGATGATGTAGATTTGGCAGGATGTGTTTAACATTTGTTCAGGATGTGTTCTCATTCTCAAGGATGTGTTTGGTGATGTTTCAAGATGGATGGATACTGCTAGATATACTCAATTTGGTTACATATTGTTTCTTGCTCTTTGTCATGTTTGTTCACAGGTTGATCACTTGGGTCAAATACAGATGTCATTCAGGGTAATGCAGATGTTTGGTGGGTTTCAGATGGAGATGGTTACTTGACAGGTTGATTAGTGCTTTATGTATCATGCATCATGTTGTTCAATATCCAAGTCAGATGCTCATAATGTTAGCTGTGATAAAATAGGAGGGATTTCATGTTTATACTTCAATTTGGATTCTTGTTCTCATATCAAAAGTTGAGGAATGTGTTAGCAAGGTTAGTTGGTCATAAGTTCTACAAATTTCCATCAAGGTTAGTTGGTAAGTGGTGTTATGTAGTTGAGTTGTTAATTGCATTCTCTACATATTTTGCATCAAGGTAAATTTATTGAGTAATCAGTTACTTGGTATTCTCTGCTCCAAAGCATTCAATGATCCTTAGGCTTTCAGTGACAAAACAAGAATTCACATGATGGTTATAATTCCTAAACTAACTCTCTACTATGTGCCTAACACATCAAGGTTAACTCTAAACTACCCATCACTCATTTATGCACTTTATGTTTTAAAACAGTGATGACTTGGGCTAGCGAGTAATCCACTTAAGGTTCACCTGTTGGAGGCCCTTCGAAACATATTAGCACCGGCCCTTCCTCTCCTTACCACCGGTGGAACCGGTCCTACATTGAGCGCATCGGGTGCCAAATGCTGATCAACGGTCAGTTTTTAAAACATATGGAGCACAAAATGCATTATCTATGGTCAGTGTTTAAATTGCCTCCGACTTATGAGGAATAACTTTGACATTCAAAATGGCCGTCAAGAAATTGATCAAAGAGTTTTTTGAGGCAGTTTTTTAAGGAAACCATGTAGAGTTTTTTGGAGCCCAAAAATTGAAAATCTCCAGTTTATTTACAAAAGGCATTAAATTGTCTTTTTAGAAAGAAATAGAATATAGCTAGAAACCTTGCTTATCACTAAGTGGTCAGATTATTCCATATTTTTTGCCTTTTAAAATGGTTATTTTTTTTTTAAAGGCTATCAAATGGATTTTGAAATTAGAAATTGTTTTTTCTAATTTAAAGAGATGACTTCAAGGTTTTTTGAGGAGATTTTATAAGGCAGATATTTTGGCATAGAAAGATGATTTATTTTGTGGAAAGAAATTGTGAGAAGATTAATTTTTTTTGGAGAAATGTTTTTTTGTTTTCTTTGCAGGATCATTAGTAGAGAGATTTTTGACAGAGGTTTTGTACTTTGAAGAATTTAGTGAAGGAATATGAAGCATCATTGAAGAGATTGAAGGGAAGATGGAATATTAAGAATTGAAGAAAAGATTTATTCAGAAAAATTCTTCATAGATGAAAATTATTAAGCAAGAATATCAAGGATATGAAAGGTCATCAAAAGTTGTTGAAATTGTGTGATTCATATGTAGGTTAAAGACATACGAATAAAATATTACAAATGGAGTTTGTATTTTTCAGAGAAGAGGAACATCAAATACAGAGAAGATGAAATTTAGAGATGATGATAAAGCAATCAATTTTTGAAGATGGAAGATCAAAAGTTTTAAATGGTATTTGATGTTATTTTTTTATTTGAATAGGCACAGAGGAAGATGAAAAAGTTTTTCTACTTGCAGATGGATTATAATTGAAAATGAAAGGTTTTTGATTTACAGAGAGAAGGTGAAATGTTTTTTTATTTGCAGAGAGGATGTAAATGATTATCTTGTACATAATGGCTTTGCAGGTGGATTGGTGAGTGAGTGATGTTGTGCAGATGGATGATGAACTAACAGTATCAAATACAGATACATAGATTGACAATATTATCAGAATGACAATATGCAATTGCAATGTAAATCAGGTTGTATGTAATTGAACAGAGATGTACAAATTCATAAAAGAATGTTATGAAATGGTGCAAATCAGATTGTGTTACAATCATTTATTGCACACCTTATTTTATGTTTTGATGATGGAGATTGGTTTGCCAGTGAGGCCTTGTTTTAGCCAGTGAGGCTTGTAGGTCAGTGAGACCTAATTGTTTGCCAGTGAGGTATATCAGTGTAGGAAGTGGGTGCTTCTATTTGGTATTGGAGTTGGTGCTCCATAAGGAGTTGGTTCTCCTAGATACATATTGTATTGCCAGTGAGGCATGCTTTTCAGTTAAGCCAGTGAGGTAGTTTTGAGTGGTTTTTCTACCCCGAGAGGGTTTTCCACTCCAGTAATTCTTGTGTTAATGATATGCTTCTATGTGTGTATCTGTTTCTATGTTGAGATTTCTCTATGTGGTCCTGCTCATAATTCTTATTATCAAACCTATACATGTATGTGTAATAGTTTTATTAATGACTTTCTCTTTCTGAGTCTTGTAAATTAAAAGTTCTTATAAGTTGCAAAAATCTACACAACACTGATTCACCCCCTCTCTCATTGTTGTCCTGGACTCCTACAATTGGTATCAGAGCCAGTTTCCCTCTTGCACCTCAATCAGCTTGGGTAGGTCCTGTGTGTGGAGTTCAATGGGTAAGTGTAGGAGAAATAAGAACATGAGAAATGTTAAGATTCATTCTAGTCTAAAGACACAAAAGAAATCATCCATATCAAATCCAGATGTTGATATAAAGTCAATTGATAAAGATGTTCTCCAAGTTGAATCTGATATTATCTTAGAAGAAAATTTTTCAGATGTTCCTTAGTTTGATGGTTCAAATTTTTTAGTTTGGTATGTTAGAATGCAAGTATATTTATCCTCCTTAGGATATGATGTTTTAATGTTAGTTGAGAATGGTATTTCTACAAATAACAAAGAAGTTCTTGAATATAATGATATTGCAAAGAAGGATATATTGTTGGCAAGAGACACTATATGGATTCATGGTTGTTGTCATTGATGGCAACAAAGGTCATCCCACATATCCGCAAGTCATGGTGTGTCTCTACCGGAAGTCAGAATGAAGATTGTTGTGGTCCGGTGAACAAGAACAGAGCATGTGGCAAGGTTCGACAGATTGGTCTGGATCTCTCAGAGGAAGTGTCTTGGTCCAGTGCGGATTTGGGGAAGTCAAGAGGACTACCTTGAGTAGTATATTCCAAGGATTTAGCCTCCGGTGATGAACAAAGAAAAAGATATGAATAGTTGAGTACCGGATTCCTGAGAGACAGTGAGAACAGAGGAAGAACTGACTGACAGAGTATCAGACTATCTTCCAGATGTGTTACTGTTGATGGTAAAGGTTGTGAAGGCATGAATCATGTTTGGCCGACATGATTAATGATATCTACAAGTATATGCTTGATCCGCATTGCTTGGTGAGAAAGGATTCAGCCGACAGAACAGAGTTTGTAAGAAACTAGACTGTTCCGGATGCTGACTAGAAAGGTGATGAAATTACTTGTGCAGATATATATAGAGGATGGATTTAGTTGTGAAATGTGTGATTATGTGAAGGCATATGCGAATAAGTGCAGAACAGAGCAGAAGTAGTAAGAAAGATCCGGTATGTGAAAGGATAGCAGAATAAAGAACAGAGGAAAGATGAAGTGCAGTAGATCAGTGTACTGAGCCTAAACCGGAACTGAACACCAGCATATGTAGATGCTTCCAATCAGTTCAAGACTCTGATTCTTATCACTTTGTAGACAGTGTGTCTCCTTGTAGGCAGTGGGCCTCTTTGTGAGCAGTGTGCTCGGGTAGTGAGCCCTAATTGGCAAGTGCCATTTTTGTAATTCCCTATTCTTCTAACAGAGAATAATCTTTGGGTTAATCACCCCGTGGTTTTCTCCCTTAACAGGGTTTCCACGTCAAAAATACTGTGTCATGTGTTTCTTATTTCATGGTAATGTTTTTGTGTTTGATTCAATGCTGCATTAATTAATAAGAAAGTTCAAAAAGAAAATAAATAGGATAACTGATTCACCCCCCCTCTCAGTTATCAACAATTGGTATCAGAGCTAAGTTCCTCCTAATAGAGCCTAACAGCTTGAGGAAGATCTGGGAGTTCAAATGGATGCATATGGTTTAAGGGAGCAACTCAAGACTGCCCTTGAGGATCTTGAACAGTCAAATTCTGAAGTCAATGAATTAAAGGAAAGACTCAAACAGGCTGATGAATTCATGAGAGAATTAAAAGACAAATTAAGTCTCTCTATGAAAAAAAGAAAGGAGCTGCTCCAACAATTGGCAAGACAAAGTGAAGAAAGCAATACAAATGAAGAATTGACTGAGCAAACCAAGTTATGTGAAAAGTTATCAAAAGAAGTCATTATGTTAAGACATGAAATGGAATCAGGAACTATAAAGTTTACTCAAGAGATTGAAGAAAAAAGAAAAGCTGAAGACAATCTCTTAAAGAAAAATCAGAAGAATGCCACCAGATGGACAGGATTATCAGACATCTTGAATCTGATCTTGAAGATGCCAAAGATAATGAAGAAAAACTTGAGGATCAAATTGCCTCTCTCAAAAGAGATCTTCAAACAGCAAATGAATATAAAGAAAAATTCAAGATAAGTTCTGCCCAACTTGAAGTACTTCTTGGAAGTCAAAAGAGGACAGATGACAAGTATGGTTTGGGATATGAGAAAGGAGAAAGCTCCGGATCCGGTCAAAAGAATTTTGGATCAGAAAATCCAAGGAATAGGCCTAGAAGACCTCCGGTAAGACAGCCCAATGCTCAAAGATATCCATCTTTCAATGGATACTGCCACAGCTGCAACCACTTTGGTCACAAAGCTAATCAGTGCAGAAAGAGAATGAATCAGATTAATTCATCCTTCTCCGGACAGTGCTTTAACTACAAAAGGTATGGACACAAATCCCATGAATGCAGAAATATGCAAGTAAACAATTCATTCAAAGGTAGATGCTTTACATGCAATAGAGTAGGTTATATGGCTAATCAATGCAGATCAAGAGGTTATCAGTCAAATATGCAAAGAAATGTTATTTGCCAAATCTGTAATAGGTCCGGTCATAATGCTAAAATCTGCAGAAGCAAGAATTAGGACAAAAGAGGTCCGGTGTATAATCAGAATCAAGACAAGGGTAAACAAAAGATGAATGTGGATGAAGTTAGGAATCAAATGAGCAAGATTTGGGTGAAGAAAAGTTCAGAGAATGTAGAGGTTGGATCCGCACCAGACTCTGGTGCTGATATTTCTTCCGAAAATCAAAAAGTGAGCTCTGGCTCAGGGGGAGACTCAAAGAAAATCCTGTTCCCCCAGCCAATCAAGTGGTGCCGGATGTGGCACAAGATGCAGAGTAAAGGGTTTAAAGATATAAGTCTTGAGATGATCCAGATAATATTTCAGAGGTCCGCATGGAGATGTGAAGAAGCTGTGATCGATCAAGTAAGACCTGTTCCGGGAGATGCTCCGGAATGACAAAGGATTACAAAAAGGTCTGGAGAGATCCGGAAGTGCATTATCTTATTCTGCGGATTGGACAGAGTGTTTGGGATGTCCTTGTGATGTGTTATCTCGATTTATTCATAATTGAAAGATCCGCATGATGTTCATAGATCAGGACTGATCCGGGATACTCCAAGCTATCCGGACAAGGCAAACCAGAATAATATAGGTGAAGCATTTATTGCAAATAGATATTAGGGTTTGCGAAATGATATAAGGGATTTCTCAACAATCATTTGATCATTCCACATCCAAGAAGAAGCGAAAAGCGGAGCTCTGCAACAAAATTCATCAAGTTTACCAAAGATCTCCTGCCGAAGTCATTACATACAGAAATCAATCCAGCTACTCCGTGCAACCGAAGACGCAAAAGGTATTTTCCACTTTCGATATCTTGCTACAAATCTTTTGAAGAAATGGCTACTCCAAATATAGTAAAAATCTCAGATAGGCCCCGACCTGAATTTAAGAAACATCCATACAAGTCATTGGAGGTAGATCCCTTAGGAGCATTTTCCAGTGTTCCTCACGGAGTTTTACACATAGAAGACATTAGGGTTTACATACATGCAAGCATTGAGGAATTTGGGGAATTCAAATTGAGAGATCTCTATCACAAACAACTGATAGACAATGCTTTTGAGCTTAAACCAAAGTATAAGGGTATCCAGAAGAAACAATTTGATCAATTCATTCATTTCCCCTGCTTTGAAGAAGATGAATGGGTCTGGTATGTACTGAGTAGGATGCATGACAACTTCCTATGGCTGGATAGACCCTGCAAGATCACAAAAGAGGCAATAAGAGCAGTAACTGGTCTATACTCTTCCGGAGGGATACCTATTCTCAAATCTGTCAAGAACAACATTGTAACTGAGGCCACCGGATCAAAATTTGATAAGAGGGCAATGACCATTGAAGATATTTCAGATCCGGATATCAAGTATGCATCCATGATAATAGGATACAAGATCTATCACTCCAGCAGGGAGAATTCTGTATCCAGAACTGCAGTATATACTGCCTATGAAATGCTAAGGAAGAATGCAGAATATGATCTCTGCGAACTGCTCTTAAGCCAATTAATGGAAAATATACAAAAAATCAAGAAGGACAAGAAGAATTCCTTCAAGTATGGTACTCTTATATTATGTCTATTCTTCTACTTCATGAATGAGCTGCCCGGATCAAGTGGATGGGCATGGCAGAATGACAAACCTGTTGCAGTACAAATAAGAGACTATCTACATGGGCTTGGGGATGCCAAAGCAAGAAATACAGCCCTATGGGGATACTTCAAAAACTTCCAAAGCATGATGCAAGCAAGAGAGAGAATTCCCTAGTCTCTTGTTGAAAAATACAAAGACTCTGTGTGCTTTATGGTGGACACTGATCAGTGCCTAATGGAGGCAGTGGAGCCAAGGACTGTCTGGATCATGCCCATGGGGTATGAAGTGGATGAACAGATAGTGGAGCTGCATGTTCAACACATGCTAAGTCAGCCCAAAGATCCAAAGGCAGAAAGGTTTGGAACCTCTGAGGAGCTGAGTGTAAAGATCCATGTAGAACTCAGGGAACCTGAGATAAAGAGAAAGGTGAGAAAAGAAGTAGAGCATATTGCTCAAGGCCTAGGCATCTCAAAAGAGGCACTTGATGCCAGCCGGGAAAAGAGGAGAAAGGCTGAGGAAGAAAAGAAAAGTAAAGAAAGTGTTCCGGTTGAAACTTCCACCCGGACCAGATCATCAAAAAGATCTACACCTCCCACAACCAAAAGTTCAAAACCGGAAGTCCAGGCATCCGGTAAAAGATCTAAGACAAAAGCCACAAGGGCTTATGAAAGCCAAAAGGATGAAGAGGAAACTGAGTCAGATGAGGGAGTAAAAGAAATAAAGAAGCAGAAGAAGAAAGGATCCGGTAAACCCTCCATAGGCCAAGACAAGGATGAAATGGCAGAGGTATCTGTTGAAAAGCCCACTCTGTCTCTAGAGAGTGTAATCAAGTCGGTTACGGTGGATGGAAACCTTCAACCAATGACTGAATTTTATGATGACTACAATGAGGCTGACCAAAAGATTCTGCAGGAAGCCACAGTCAAGTATCTGAACATATACAATAAGGCTTTCATTGAGATCATATCTCTAATTCCTAAAAGCCTAGAAAAGGAATTAGAAATAAGAAAGAACAATGCTCATGCAAAAGATCTTGAGATCTGGGAGCAGATAGCTATTCAGCTATATCCTCAAATTGATCCCAAGACAATGAACATAATATTCAAAGACTGCAAAGATGAGTTCAGAAGTAAAGCCAGGATGAATCAACTCATGCTTGGTGAGACTGACAAGGTGGCCAAAGAGACAGAAGAGATCCTCCGGAAGGCCTTCAAAAGGTTCAATCTTCCTGTTGTAGAGGACTTAGGTGCAGAAACAGCTGTGGACTTGGAATCATCTGCGCCAGAAGAAGTGGGCCTTGAACAGACTAACATCTCTCCTCCGGTTTCCCCCACAGTCTCCGGATCCCAAGAAGAAGAGAAACTACAGGAGAAAGAAGCAGCAGTCAAAGAAAAAGAGGTTGACAGCACAAAGGATGCAGAGAAAGAGAAGACCCCAACAGAGAAACATCTGTCTCCAGCAAGAGACACAGCACAAACTGTTCAAGAATTCTTGACAAAAGCCACTATAGAAATTGATGAACCGGACCTGCTAAAAGGACCATTAGATTTTGACTCTTTGTCACCGGTGCAAACAATGAAAATAGCCTCATTTGCAAATGAGAAAGTCAAAGAGAAACTACTAAAGTCTCATATGGAAGACTGTGAGTTGATAGAGGCTGCCTCCGGAGTGCTTGAGAAGATTATGCCATTGGTCCAGATAGATCCGGCAGCCTCCTCTTCCGGTAATCTCAAAACCTTAGTCAGCAGTGTTAGTACACATTTTGAATCTCTAGAAAAATCAGTTGAAGAAAAGGTCCGGAAGGAATTTTTGGATAAAAGATTTTCAGAAGTATTAGGATTAATCTCTAATGATAGAAGAAATATGAGTATTGGAATAAAGAGCTTAGAAAATGCTCTTAAGGATGGCGGTGACATTTACAAATTTTGTATATCCTGGTCAAAGGCAACAACAGAAATTGATAAGAAAATAAAAGAGGAACGGGACAAAACTACAAAGTTTATCTCAAAGTTTTGATCCTCTCTCTTCCTCCATAGTAAATCAAGAATGTCAGACTATTGCAGTCTTGAGTGAAATAAAGAACCTTGAGAAGGAAAGAAAGAATATCACTAACCGGATGGGAGAACTTAGAAGGATTATAATCCCTAAGTTAGAAACTATGCATGAGGCCATCAGTGATGCTCAGACCACCGCCCAAACTAATGATCCGACAGATCTCAAAAGGGCAGAAGCTTTTGCATTTTTGTTGAGTGGTCACATTTCAATTTTGGATAGAATGAAGCAAAGTTGGGCTACAGAACTGATCCAATTGAAGACATCCTTTGCAGACATTCTTCAGTATATGTGAGTATGTAAATATGCGGCTATGTATAGAAAATTTTTGAAAATTTTGGTGTGCGGACCCTACCCTTTGCCATTGATGTCAAAGGGGGAGTGAGGAGCAGTGAAAAATGAGGAATCCAACTAAGGGGGAGTTCCAGAAATTGTATATAAAGACAGAGCATCAGCAAAGGGGGAGCATAGTGTAAACACTTAGTCATTTTTCACTAAGTGTTGCCATCAATGCCAAAGGGGGAGATTGTTGGCAAGAGACACTATATGGATTCATGGTTGTTGTCATTGATGGCAACAAAGGTCATCCCACATATCCGCAAGTCATGGTGTGTCTCTACCGGAAGTCAGAATGAAGATTGTTGTGGTCCGGTGAACAAGAACAGAGCATGTGGCAAGGTTCGACAGATTGGTCCGGATCTCTCAGAGGAAGTGTCTTGGTCCAGTGCGGATTTGGGGAAGTCAAGAGGACTACCTTGAGTAGTATATTCCAAGGATTTAGCCTCCGGTGATGAACAAAGAAAAAGATATGAATAGTTGAGTACCAGATTCCTGAGAGACAGTGAGAACAGAGGAAGAACTAACTGACAGAGTATCAGACTATCTTCCGGATGTGTTACTGTTGATGGTAAAGGTTGTGAAGGCATGAATCATGTTTGGCCGACATGATTAATGATATCTACAAGTATATGCTTGATCTGCATTGCTTGGTGAGCAAGGATTCAGCCGACAGAACAGAGTTTGTAAGAAACTAGACTGTTCCGGATGCCGACTAGAAAGGTGATGAAATTACTTGTGCGGATATATATAGAGGATGGATTTAGTTCTGAAATGTGTGATTATGTGAAGGCATATGCGAATAAGTGCAGAACAAAGCAGAAGTAGTAAGAAAGATCTGGTATGTGAAAGGATAGCAGAATAAAGAACAGAGGAAAGATGAAGTGCAGCAGATCAGTGTACTGAGCCTAAACCGGAACCGAACACCAGCATATGTAGATGCTTCCAATCAGTTCAAGACTGTGATTCTTATCACTTTGTAGATAGTGTGTCTCCTTGTAGGCAGTGGGCCTCTTTGTGAGCAGTGTGCTCAGGCAGTGAGCCCTAATTGGCAAGTGCCATTTTTGTAATTCCCTATTCTTCTAACAGAGAATAATCTTTGGGTTAATCACCCCATGGTTTTCTCCCTTAACAGGGTTTCCACGTCAAAAATACTGTGTCATGTGTTTCTTATTTCATGGTAATGTTTTTGTGTTTGATTCAATGCTGCATTAATTAATAAGAAAGTTCAAAAAGAAAATAAATAGGATAACTGATTCACCCCCCCTCTCAGTTATCAACATATATTATCTGCTCTGTCTAATAATGTTATTTGTAAAGTTATGGATTGTGTTACAGCTCAGGATATGTGGAGGAGATTGAAAATAATTTATCAAGACAATGATAAAGAAGGGGACACTCTGGTGTGTGAAGAAAGTAGCAATGAAAAGAGACTTTCAAATGAAGGAGTTGAAGTTCAATCCCAATCAAATTCAAAAGAAGATTATGATCAGGAATATGATGAACAAGATTGTGAGATTGATTTGGAAGGAGAGCTTATATATGCTCTGAGTGAACTCAAGGAGTATAAAAGAGAGAATCAGAAACTAAACTTGCAGCTACAACAAGAAAGAGAATCTAAAGTCAATGCACTTTCAGAACTTAAGATTGTATCTACAGATCTTGAAGAGGCCAAATGTCAAATTATTAGTTTAAAGAAATATATTGATGATTCAGACAAACTAATTGCTAGATTGAAGACAGAAATTGAAGAAGCTAAGAGGATATCTGATGTCTCAATTTCTGACCTTGAAGTTTCAAGGATTGAGAATCTAAAATTGGAAGGTGAAATTATCAATCTGAGAAAAGAGTATGATGGTCTTAAGGCTTTATCTAAGAAGTATCAGGAGTTTGAAGAAAGCACAAGCAAGTTACATGTGTTGTTGGGCAAACAGAAGTAGCATAATGACACAACTAGATTAGGATTTGAAGAAGGAGAATGTTCAAAAGTCAGAGAGACTCCCAGAAAGAAGATTGATTTGAATACTGCCATTGAAAACAAAATGCATAATCAAAGAAGAAGAAATTTTAGAAGAAGTGCTCCTGTTAGACAAGCATACATGTACAGGTATAACTATTCATTTAATGGTTTTTGTTATACTTGTAATCAATTTGGGCACAAATCAGTTAATTGCAGAAGAAATACTGATACTATTTGTTATAAGTGCAATAATGTTGGACACATACAAAGAAATTGCAAAGTGCATAGAAGGTATGATCCTTCATGGAAGCTTAATATGAGTGATCAAAGGTATTATCAGTCAATTGATTTTGATTACAACATAATTTGTTATAATTGCAAATCTCTTGGTCATAAAGCACACAGTTGCATGAGAGCATCACCTAATTTGAAAGGTTGAAAAGGTTTGGAGAAAGAAAGCACCTGTGAAGATTTGGAAGCAGAAAGAAAGTAAAAAGAAGTTAGAATCTAAGCTTGTGCATCTTGCACAAGTCATTACATCTATTGCATAACATAGCATGAAGTAAAGGGGAGGTATCAAATGTTCTATCAGTTAACCCCAAGAAGTTTCAGGAAGTAGATCATTTGATATGATGATCTTGTCTGTCCATCATTCTTACCATGCTTTGAAATTATTGATGTTGATGTTGCTAACAATGTTGATTTTCAGTATGTGACAATGATACAGGTGATCTTTAGTTCTATATGCATACAAGATGTTAAAAGGATGGTCAGGGGTTCAAAGCAAAGAGTTTGATAGTGTTGAGAGTTTTGGTTTATAAATGATCCTATTCATATTTTGTTCATAGCATGTTGTTACTGACAATGGTTGAGTTGGTATGATGTTGCAGTTCAATGAGATCTTGATATGGTGAAGTGTTTGTTGTCATTAAGATATTTCCAAAAGCCCTTATCAGATATTAGCATGTGTTGGCTAAGGACAAAGTCAAGAGGCAGAAGTTCTTGTTGCTTATAGGATGTAGTTATGTATACATCATATTTGACAGTATGTTGTGAAAAGTGTTTTGTACAGAACAGGAGGATAGTTCAGATGGTCTTTAGTCTTTATCATGTCAGAAAAGGTGTTAGAATAGTTTGGTTGCAGGATGATAATTCATATCAAAGAAGTCAATTTGATAGTCATATCAACTACCTTGTTGTTTAATGTTTTTATGGCATATGTTTGCATAAGTATTGAAAATATTCAGGTGTTTTGGAGATATTGTTTCACTTGTTTCATTGATGATCTTCCATGATTCAAACAGAGTTCTTCAAGCTATGACATTGTTGGTGATATCCTGCATTTCATCAGAGGAAGTTAAAATCAGCAATAGCAGATGGTAATGTTCAAAAAGGTTTGTCATATGTTGGCTTCAGGATTGTTATCATCATAAATCATTACTTGTTCAAAGGTTAATAGGAGTTTATGCCTTCAAAGTGTTTATAATTCAATATGATTATAATGATTATGATCATGTTATAACATCTTTAAGTGGAGTTGTTCTCAAGGGGAGTTAATTAGAGGATTGAGTTGTCACTATCATGGGAAATTTGAAAAGAGATATGTTTTCTTCATCCTCATTTTGGTATTGTGTCAAAAAGTGATATTATATCAGTAGTTTGTGTTGGTTATTCTTGTCAGTAATTGCCAGTAATTGTCAGTGGTATTCAACACAAGGGGAGCAAATAGTTTTTGTGTCTTTGTCATCAGATGTCAAAAAGGGGGAGAAAGATAAATTGCATCAGATGGTTTTTCCATCGATGACAAAGGGGGAGATTGATGTTCATAGGTTGTCATTGATGTCAAAAGTGTGTTCAGTTATTGATGATGCAGATTTGGCAGGATGTGTTTAACATTTGTTCAGGATGTGTTCTCATTCTCAAGGATGTGTTTGGTGATGTTTCAGGATGGATGGATACTGCTAGATATACTCAATTTGGTTACATATTGTTTCTTGCTCTTTGTCATGTTTGTTCACAGGTTGATCACTTGGGTCAGATACAGATGTCATTCAGGGTAATGCAGATGCTTGGTGGGTTTCAGATGGAGATGGTTACTTGACAGGTTGATTAGTGCTTTATGTATCATGCATCATGTTGTTCAATATCCAAGTCAGATGCTCATAATGTTAGCTGTGATAAAATAGGAGGGATTTCATGTTTATACTTCAATTTGGATTCTTGTTCTCATATCAAAAGTTGAGGAATGTGTTAGCAAGGTTAGTTGGTCATAAGTTCTACAAATTTCCATCAAGGTTAGTTGGTCAGTGGTGTTGTTATGTAGTTGAGTTGTTAATTGCATTCTCTCCATATTTTGCATCAAGGTAAATTTATTGAGTAATCAGTTACTTGGTATTCTCTACTCCAAAGCATTCAATGATCCTTAGGCTTTCAGTGACAAAACAAGAATTCACATGATGGTTATAATTCCTAAACTAACTCTCTACTATGTGCCTAACACATCAAGGTTAACTCTAAACTACCCGTCACTCATTTATGCACTTTATGTTTTAAAACAGTGGTGACTTGGGCTAGCAAGTAATCCACTTAAGGTTCACCTGTTGGAGGCCCTTCGAAACATATTAGCACCGGCCCTTCCTCTCCTTACCACCAGTGGAACTGGTCCTACATTGAGCGCATCAGGCACCAAATGCTGATCAACGGTCAGTTTTCAAAACATATGGAGCGCGAAATGCATTATCTATGGTCAGTGTTTAAATTGCCTCCGACTTATGAGGAATAACTTTGACATTCAAAATGGCCGTCAAGAAATTGATCAAAGAGTTTTTTGAGGCAGTTTTTTAAGGAAACCATGTAGAGTTTTTTGGAGCCCAAAAATTGAAGATCTCCAGTTTATTTAAAAAAGGTATTAAATTGTCTTTTTAGAAAGAAATAGAATATAGCTAGAAACCTTGCTTATCACTAAGTGGTTGGATTATTCCATATTTTTTTCCTTTTAAAATGGTTAGTTTTTTTTTTAAAGGCTATCAAATGGATTTTGAAATTAGAAATTGTTTTTTCTAATTTAAAGAGATGACTTCAAGGTTTTTTGAGGAGATTTTATAAGGCAGATATTTTGGCATAGAAAGATGATTTATTTTGTGGAAAGAAATTGTGAGAAGATTAATTTTTTTTGGAGAAATGTTTTTTTGTTTTCTTTGCAGGATCATTAGCAGAGAGATTTTTGACAGAGGTTTTGTGCTTTGAAGAATTTAGTGAAGGAATATGAAGCATCATTGAAGAGATTGAAGGGAAGATGGAATATTAAGAATTGAAGAAAAGATTTATTCAGAAAAATTCTTCATAGATGAAAATTATTAAGCAAGAATATCAAGGATATGAAAGGTCATCAAAAGTTGTTGAAATTGTGTGATTCATATGTAGGTTAAAGACATACGAATAAAATATTACAAATGAAGTTTGTATTTTTCAGAGAAGAGGAACATCAAATACAGAGAAGATGAAATTTAGAGATGATGATAAAGCAATCAATTTTTGAAGATGGAAGATCAAAAGTTTTAAATGGGATTTGATGTTATTTTTTTTTATTTGAATAGGCACAGAGGAAGATGAAAAAGTTTTTCTACTTGCAGATGGATTATAATTTAAAATGAAAGGTTTTTGATTTACAGAGAGAAGGTGAAATGTTTTTTTATTTGCAAAGAGGATGTTAATGATTATCTTGTATGTAATGGCTTTGCAGGTGGATTGGTGAGTGAGTGATGTTGTGCAGATGGATGATGCTGACAATATCAAATACAGATACATAGATTGACAAGATTATCAGAATGACAATATGCAATTGCAATGTAAATCAGGTTGTATGTAATTGAACAGAGATGTACAAATTCAGAAAAGAATGTTATGAAATGGTGCAAATCAGATTGTGTTACAATCATTTATTGCACACCTTATTTTATGTTTTGATGATGGAGATTGGTTTGCCAGTGAGGCCTTGTTTTAGCCAGTGAGGCTTGTAGGTCAGTGAGACCTAATTGTTTGCCAGTGAGGTATATCAGTGTAGGAAGTGGGTGCTTCTATTGGTATTGGAGTTGGTGCTCCTAGATACATATTGTATTGCCAGTGAGGCATGCTTTTCAGTTAAGCCAGTGAGGCAGTTTCGAGTGGTTTTTCTACCCCGAGAGGGTTTTCCACTCCAGTAATTCTTGTGTTAATGATATGCTTCTATGTGTGTATCTGCTTCTATGTTGAGATTTCTCTATGTGGTCCTGCTTATAATTCTTATTATCAAACCTGTACATGTATGTGTAATAGTTTTATTAATGACTTTCTCTTTCTGAGTCTTGTAAATTAAAAGTTCTTATAAGTTGCAAAAATCTACACAACACTGATTCACCCCCCCTCTCAGTGTTGTCCTGGACTCCTACACTATGTTCTTGAGATTTTGGAAGGAGAGAAGGATTTCAACAAGCAGACAAAGTGTGGGTGTTCTTGGTGATTCAGGCAATCTTGTGGAGGTCTTTAGATCGTGCCCAGTTTGTGTTGGTGGTCTGCATTGGAGTTGGAGCTCACAATTGAAGAATAAATTCTAGATGATAGTGTTCTTCCTGAGATTGGCTGACTGGATGAGTTACACATCTTGCGGATGTTCTTGTAGATGTTTTCTGACTTAGATGATTATTCCTAAGTCGATGTCTTGTATATATATGGAGTTGTAAAGTCATTTCAAAGTATGTCTTGTGAAGATGTGAGTGTGGTAGCGAGGAGGAGAGCAAAAGGTAGAGCAGAAGCTTTAGACTTAAATGGAATTGATTCAAGCATGATGAAGATGCTATTCTCCAGTTCATGTATGTAATACTTATTATTTTGTAGATAGTGTGTGTCTTGTAGGTATTGGGCCTCTTATGACCAATGTGCTCGGGCAGTGAGCCCTAATTGGCATGTGCCATTTTGTTCTTTCTATTCTTCTAACAGAGAATACAATCTTGGGTTAATCACCCCGTGGTTTTTCCCTTAACCGGGTATTCCATGTCAAAATCTTGGTGTCCTGTGTGTTGATGTGTTTCTACTCTTGATTTAATGCATTATGTTTTCATCATTGATTTATCATTATGCTGCTGAATTACAAAGTGGATTTAAATGTTTAATTGGAAGAAAGTTTTTGGACAACTGATTCACCCCCCCTCTTAGTTGTTTGCCCTAAATCTAACAAGAAGGATAGTCTGAAGTTTGATGGAACTAATTTTAATCTTTGGAAAAGTCACATGAAATGTCACTTGCAATGTATAGGAATGCAGTACTGGACCATGGCTTTAACGAAGTATACTCCTCCATAAGGTGACCCAAAAGCCCCAAATGAAATCATAGATGCTAAAAATAATCTGTAGACTATAGAAGCTCTTCTAAGCGCATTATCTAATTTAGAGCTTTCAAATGTTGTTGACCTACTAACTACTTTTGAGATTTGGGAAAAACTAGAACTTCTGCATGAAGGAGACAAGTATGTTAAATGTGCAAGGATATAGAGTCTGAAAGGAAAATTTGAAAATTTGAATATGAGAGAAGATGAAAAATATCACAACTTTTATGCCAAGAGTAAATGAGCTTGTTTGTGGAATTAGATGTGCTAGTGGAGTCTTGGATGAAGATGAAATTGTTGGCAAAATTCTCAGATCCCTTCCTACTTCTTATAAAATTAAGGTTGCTACCATTGAAGAATTTAGAGCCCATACAGTTGTCATAAGAAATCAATTGGCTAGCAAATTGGTTGCATTTGAAATGAACAAGTTTGAAGATGCCCTCCCAAGATTGAATCTACATTCAAAGCCAGTGCCTCTGTAAAAGGTAAACAAAGGTTTGATCTGGGAGAGAACTCTTCAAGGAAACTATCATGCTATGAAAAGCAAGAAAAGACCTAGAAGAAGAAGCAGAAACTGCTCAACTTGAAACCCTTATTGCAAAAAAACTGCCAAGAGGATCTGGTAAGTATGAAGGAAACTTGCCTTTTAAGTGTTTTAACTGCAATAAGATTGGTTTTTTTGCCTCAAGATGTCTGGAAAGATTTTTAAGGCTAAATCCTAACAGATCAAGGTTCCAAAAGAATTGTTACTATGTGCATGAAGAAGATGATAATGAAGGAGTAACAGATGATGAATCAAAGATAGGAAACAAATCTGAAAGTGATTGGGTGTTTATTGCCATCAAGGAAGAAGATCCCATGCCCTCTAAATCTGTCAATCATAAAGTTGTAGAAAGGGCTCTAGCTGCCCAAGTTGAAGCAAAGTATGATTGGGTCATTGACAGTGGATGTTCTCACCATATGACAGGTGACAAAAATAAGTTCATAGATTTGGAAAGGTATGGAGGAGTGGTAAAATTTGGTGATAATTTTGCTAGTAGAATCAGAGGTAAAGGAACTATTTCTTTTGATGGAAGAAACAAAACTAGTAATGTATTGTATGTTGAAGGATTAAAGGACAGTCTTCTCAGTGTTGGACAGTTGGTGGACAAAGGCTATCATCTTTGATTCAAGAAAGGAAAATGCAAGATCTTTGAAAGTTCTGGAATAGAGATTGCATCCGGTACTCAAACAAAAGGTAATATCTTCCATTTAGTTGGTACTGGTAAAAGTTGTCTATTTGTAAAAATTGATTAGATTTGGTTATGGCACAGGAGAATGTGTCATGTGAATTTTGATAATATCATCAAGAAAAGCAATACTCAGGCAGTAAGAGATCTTTGAAAATTGGTAAAACCTATAAATAGTTTGTGCAAAGAATGTCAGTTGGGAAAACAAAGTAGAGTCTCATTTAAAAGCAAGGAACAATCTTCTGTTGGCAAGAGAGACTATATGGCTTTATAAATGTTGTCATTGATGGCAACAAAGCTCATCCCACCCATCCACAGGGCATGATATGTCTATACCGAAAGTCAGGTTGAAGAATGTTGTTGTCTAGTAAACAAGAATAGAGCATGTGGCAAGGTCTGATAGTCAGGTTCGGATCTCTCAAAGGAAGTATCTTAGTAAAGTGTGGATTTGGGGAAGTCAAGGGGAGTACCTTGACTAATAGATTCCAGGGATTGAGCCTCTAGTAATGAAAGAATGAAGAGACATGAGAACTTGAGTGTTGGGTTCCTGTTTGGCAGAGTAGATAGAGGAAGAACTAACTGGTAGAGCATCAGACCTAAATCCAAATGAGATATTGATGGTGATCAAGCTTCCTAAGGTATCATCTATGATTGAATGACATAATTGATGACTTCTATAAGCATATCCTTGATACGCATCACTTGGCAAGCAAGGATTTAGCCAATAGATCAAAGTTTGGGATAATATTGACTATTCCGGATGCCGACTAGAAAGGTGTTGAAATCATTTGTATGGATATATATACCAGATGGATTTAGATGTGAGTGTGAGTGTTGGAAGTTGTGTTGTGTGAAAAAAAGTAGAGGAGCAGAGTAACAGCAGTAATACAGGTCTGATATGTGACAGGACAGCAGCACCAAGAAGAGGAAGAATGAAGTGCAGTAGATCAGTGTATTGAGCCTAACCGGAACTAAACCTCAGCAAGTGTGGATGCTTCTCATCAGTTCAAGTATCTAGTTTCCTTGTATAAACTATTGTAGGTAGTGAGACTCTTGTGAGAAGTGTACATGGGTAGTGAGCCCTAATTGGCAAGTGCCATTTTGTACTATCTTATTCTTTTAACAGAGAATACAATCTTGGGTTAATCACCCCGTGGTTTTTTCCTTTAACAGGGTTTTCCATGTCAAAATCATTGTGTCATGTGTATTGATGTTATTTCTATTTCATGGTTGTGTTTTCTTATATGATCTAATGCTGCATTAATTGTTAAGGAAGATCAGAAAGTAGAAGTAATTAAGATAACTAATTCACCCCCCTCTCAGTTATCAACAATTGGTATTAGAGTTAAATTCCTCCAAATAGAGCCTAATAGCTTGAGGAAGATCTGGGAATTCAAATGGATGTGTATGGTATGAGGGAACAACTTCAGTCTACCCTAGATGATCTTGAGCAATCTAACTCTGAAGTTAATGAATTGAAGGAAAGACTCAAACAGGCTGATGATTTCATAAATGAACTAAAAGGGAAACTGAGTATCTCTATGAAAAAGAGAAAGGATCTACTTTAGCAATTGGCAAGTCAAGGTGAAGACAATGATACAACTGAAGATCTAAAGGAGAAAACCAAGTTATGTGAAAAGTTATCAAAAGAGGTCATTATGGTAAGACATGAAATGGAATCAGGACTTATGAAATTTGCCCAAGAAATTGAAGAAAAAAGGAAAACTGAAGATGATCTAAGACAATCTCTCAAAGAGAAATTAGAAGACTACCACAAAATGGATAGAATAATCTGGCATCTTGAATCTAATCTTGAAGAAGCTAGGGATAATGAAGGATAACTTGAGAATTAGATTAACAATCTTAAAAAGAATCTTCAAACAGCAAATGAATATAAAGAGAAATTCAATATAAGCTCTACCCAACTTGAAGTTCTTCTTCAAAGCCAAAAGAGGGTAGATGACAAGCAAGGCTTGGGGTATGAGAAAGGTGAAAGCTTCGGATCTAGTTAGAAGAACTCTAGATCAAAAAATCCAAGAAACAGGCCTAGAAGACCTCCGGTAAGGCAACCAAATGCTCAAAGATATCCATCTTTCAATGGATACTGCCACAACTACAATAACTTTGGTCATAAAGCAAATTAATGCAAAAGAAGTATGAATCAGAATAATACATCCTTCTCCGGACAATGCCTCAATTACAAAAGGTATGGTCACAAATCCCATGAGTGTAGAAACATGTAAATGAACAATTCATTCAATGGTAGATGCTTTGCATGCAATAGAATGGGACATATGGCTAATCAGTGTAGATCAAGAGGATATCAGTCAAATATGCAAAGAAATGTTGTTTGCTACAATTGCAATAGATCCGGTCATATTGCCAAATTCTATAGAAGTAAGAATCAAGACAAATGGGGTCTAGAACATCATAATCATAACCAAGACAAAGGAAAAGAAAAAGTGAACATGGATGAAATTCAAAGGGAGATGAATAAGATTTGGGTGAAGAGAAGCACAGAGAATGTTGGGGATGGATCTGCACCAAAATTTGGTGCTGATAATCCTTCTAGAAATTGAATAGATGAGCTTTGGCTCAGGGGGAGTCACTAAGAAAAACCAATTCCCCTAGCCAGTCAATTGGTCCCTGAAATTGGCACATGGGAAGTTGTGTATTAAAGGGTTCTTAGAAAAACATCTAAAGTAGGTTTGGTAAAGATATGAAACATCTGCAAGAAGATTTGAAGAGTCTAATCTACCAAGATTGATCCAGTTTAACAATCATCCAGTAAAAACATGATTCTCACAGTTAGATCCGGCTTGATTTAAAAATTGTGGAATCTTGATATGTGGATAGATCAAATGATTAGGGAAAGGAAGATAGATTTTCACTATTCACTGAGAATAACTCTAAGTGTATCTTAGTGATTGCAAAATTATCTGTCTCAGAATAAGAAGAAAAAGGAAACCAAAATGACTTAAGTTGTGCATTTATTGTAGCGTGGAATTAAGGTTTTCCCAGAAATAAAAGAGTTCATTCATTAGTCATTTGCACATTTGCATTCAAGAAGAAAAGAAAAGGAGCTCTGCAACAAATTGTTTCAAATTTCTCAAAGATCAACCGTTGAAGTCAATTCATCTAGCAAATTAATCCAGCTCATTTAGCGAACCCTAGAAGCATAAAAGGTATTTTCCATTGTTGAATATCTATCTGTAAATCTTTTGAAGATGGGTACTCCAAATGTTGTAAAGATTTTTGATAGGCCTCACCCTAAATTTAAGAAACATCCCTACAAATCTTTAGAAGTGGATCCCTTAGGTGCTTTTTCTAGCATTCTGCATGGGGTTTTACATGTCAAAGACATTAGGGCATATATTCATGCAAACATTGAGGAATTCAGAGACTCCAAACTAATGGATATTTACCACAAGGAACTGATAGATGACTCATTTGATCTCAAACCCCAATACAAGGTCATTAGGGATAAATATTTCAGTTAGTGCATTCATTTCCCCTATTTTACTAAAGATGAATGGGTCTGGTATGTTTTAAGCAGAATGCATGACAACTTCATGTGGTTGAACAGGCCATTTAAGATCACTAAGGATGCCATTAGGGCAGTAACTAGATTACACTCAACCGGTGGGTTACCTACTCTAAAATCAGTCAAAAATCAAACTGTGAGTGATGCTACCAGATCTAAATTTGATAAAAGAGCAATGACAGTTGAGGATATCACAGATCCAGACATCAAATTTGCCTCCATGATTATTGGCTACAAGATATATCACTCCAGCAGAGAAAATTCTATATCCAGAACAACAATCTACACTACTTATGAAATGTTGAGAAAGAATGCAGATTATGATCTATGTGAACTCCTTCTGAACCAACTGATGGAAAACCTACAAAAGATCAAGAAGGACTAGAAGAACTCTTTCAAGTATGGTGGGCTGATACTGTGTTTGTTCTTCTACTTTATGAATGCGCTGCCCAGATCCATTGGTTGGGTATGGCAGAATGACAGACCTGTTGCAATTCAAATCAGAGATTACTTGCATGGACTTGGTGATGCCAAGGTACAAAACACAGCACTCTAGGGCTACTTCAAGAACTTTCAGAATATGATGCAAGCCAAAGAGAGAATCCACCAATCTCTAGTTGAAAAGTATAATGATACAATTTGCTTTATGGTAGAAATTGATTAGTACCTAATTGATGCAGAGTGCCAGAAGAAGCGACTGAAGATTTGACTATATCTTCATTATTGGCAAGAGGTCTCCCAAGTTCTCACTGATATCCCCGTAGCGGTTAGTTGCCTATCAGCATCTCCTCATACTATCGGACCACGAGAAATTTCTTAGGCCGATATACTCCGTCACTCCGATGACCAATCTTCGTCGGCCAGACTTCCTCCTTCGGCGAAGCTTCTTTCACCTACACCAACACCTTGTCTCTCGCTGATATCGTCAAACACATCGGCCAGATCCTCCGCTTTGGTAAGACTCTGGTTCGCGGCCCCGATGGTTCATCTCCTTCCGATGAGTTTCTATCAGTGAGACTCTAACGGTCACCGTGACTTCTTCAGCTTCCCCCGACAAGGTTCCTCACGCCGATACTCTTTATCGGCGATACTCCGAGGATGTCTCACCGATTGGTGAAACTGTATACCGTCGGCTAAGTGTATTTTCCTTAGCCTGATATCGTTTCTCTCACCGATGCGAATAACAATGGTATGTGTCTCCGACACTATACTAATCTTCGACAAGACGGAGAGCCTTTCACGCCGATGGATCTCCAACTGTTCTGAGACGCCGAACTAGAATTCCTTTCGACCGAACAATGGAATTTGGCCATTTCATATATCAAACCCTCGATCACTTGTAGCAATCTGATCCCACATCAAAACTATCCAATTTCACTCTGATTTCCCGACTAGCCACATGACGATGTCTAGTCAAACTTGACTGAGTTCGCTGGCTTCCTGGGTAAGAATTCAACAACAACAAATGTGAAAAGTCTTTCCCCCATCACACTGATACTATACAGGGCTTCAGTGGACAGAGGAAAGGGCCTCCATGTATGAATCAAAACCCTACTCCTAGGTTACGAACCAGCCACTGAGGAATCATGGGTTTTACACTGTCTGCACACTACAGAGTCACTGTGGATTGACAGATAGCATCCGGTTAGGGTTCCATTTACAAAATCAGGATAAAGATATCAAATCACTAAGAACAACCAAGAAAATCAACATAGATCATACCCAGAACTCTCTTTATTCAGTTATCAAAAAGAACTTGTTGTAATACACACTTCTCTCCCTGCTCCGTGTGACATACAACCTGCCTCTAAAGAAGATGTAGAGACAGCAGTTATCCCCTCCAACCGTGCAAACTGATTTTCAAATCAGTTAGCCATTGGTTTACCCTTCATACAAGCAAAACTACATGTGTGCCTTGCACAATTACATTCATGGGACCAAATTGACCCTTATTACAAAATGAAATGGCTTAAGAGCCTTATGAGACAACAAAAGAAAAGATGACCCTGCACTACAGAGAATGTGCTCCTGCACCATACTCCCTCTGCAGGAAAAACTCAAGTCCCTTGAGTTGCTAACTGCTGAAGTGTCTTCCCATGCTTTAGAATATCTGCTTCACTCATCCAGATTGCCTCTGAATCAGGAAGATCCTGCCACTTGACCAAGTAGTCTTTGTATACCCCTTTTCTTGTCTTCTTGACAATTTTGGAATCCAAAATGCATTCCAATTGCAAAGGCTTACTTGGAGGTAAATCTCTGATCTAGTCTTCATCTTCAATCACAGCATCTGAGCCATCTTCAGCATGTAATGGAGGTCTAAAAGGGAATAGGTCTGCAACATTTAAAATGGGAGAGATACCAAGGCCAGATGGTAATTCTATCTCATATGCATTTGGACCAAATTTATGCACTACCTTACAAGGTCCTATCTTCTTCATCAACAATTTGGTTGGTTGCCCCTTAGGCAATCTTTCCTTTCTGAGGTAGGCCATCACCAAATCTCCTACCGTGAACTGTACCTCCCTTCGCTTCAGATCTGCCCTATCCTTGTACTTGGAGATAGTTTTCTCCAACTGAAGCTTGACCTGATCATGTACTATTTTCATGGTAACAGCAAAGTCTTCTCCTAGAGCACTCCTTTTATCCCATCCTTGGAGGTCTTTGAGTTCAAGTGGTCCTCTTGGGTGGAAACCATAAACTATTTCAAAAGGGCTTTTCCCAGTACTTCTGTTTCTTGAATCATTATAAGCATATTCAGCTTGACTGATCACTAAATCCCATGCCAATCCATGCTGTTTGGTAAGGCATCTCAAAAGGTTTCCCAAGGACCTATTGACAACCTCAGTCTGACCATCAGTCTGGGGATGGTAGGCTGATGAAAAAGACAACTGAGTGCCCAATTTTCTCCATAGGGTCCTCCAAAAATGACCAACAAATTTGGAGTCTCTATCAGTAACAATTGATAGGGGTAAACCATGAATTCTGACCACCTCTCTGAAAAAGAGACCAGCAATATGAGATGCATCATTTGTGCATTTGCATGGCACAAAATGAGCCATCTTACTGAATCTATCCACAATGACAAAAACACTGTCTACACCCCTTGCTGTCCTAGGAAGACCAAGCACAAAGTCCATACTAATGCTTTCCCAAGGTCTGGTGGGAATGGGCAGTGGTTGGTACAAACCAGCATTAGAAGACATACCCTTGGCCTTTTGACATATGGTACAGCTTGCAACATATCTCCTTACATCTGTCTGTACCTTGGGCCAATAATAGAACCTGGTGACTTGTTCCAAAGTCTTGTCCAACCCAAAATGTCCTCCTAAGGCTCCATTGTGCTTCTCCTTGATGATATTGTTCCTCATTGAACATTTAGGAACACACAACAAACTACCTTTAAATAGGAGCCCTTCTTGCAGCACAAAATCAGAATACTCACCATGAAAAGTGTTAGCCAAACTTGCACACACTTCATAGGCAGCCTTGAAATCTGCATCATCCTTGTACAACTCCTTTAGACATTCTAGACCCATATGTTCCATTTGTACTTCCTGTATGACCAGTATCCTTCTACTCAAAGCATCTGCCACTTTGTTGGCAACACCTTTCTTATGCTTAATAGTGAAGGTATAGGCCTGCAATTGTTCCATCCACTTGACGTGCCTATGATTCAACTTTTCTTGACTATTTAGGAAGCTAAGAGCATGGTTGTCAGTAAAAACAATGAACTCTTTTGGCAGTAAATAATGTCTCTATTTTTTCAGAGCTTGCACCATTGCATACAACTCTAGGTCATAGGTAGAATACCTCTATTTGGCCTCATTCAACTTCTCTGAAAAGAATGCTACTGGATGTCCTTCCTGACTAAGAACAGCACCTATAGCTTGTTGGCTTGCATCACATTCCACAACAAATACTTTGTCAAAATCAGGGAGTACCAACGTAGGTAACTCGGCCACTTTTTGTTTCAACAGTTCAAAATTATCATCTGCTTGTTTTGTCCATTGAGATTTACACTTCACTCCACCCTTGATGGTATTGAGAATAGGAGCACTTATGTGACTGAACCCTTTAATGAACTTCCTGTAAAAAGTTGCCAAACCATGAAAACTTCTTACATCTCCTACTGTCTTAGGAGTAGGCCAATTGAGAATAGCCTCAACTTTAGTAGGATCCATTTTCAAACAGCCATTGGAAATCACAAATCCAAGATACACTAGTTCAGTTTTCATAAAATCACATTTATCCAAGTTGATCATCAACTTACTCTCATGCAATTTCTTTAACACCTGTCCAAGATGCTTCACATGCTCTTCTTTGGTCCTGCTGAAAATCAATATGTCATCAAGATAAACAATAACAAATTTTCCAATAAATTCTACAAGTACCTCATTCATCAACCGCATGAAGGTGCTTGGAGCATTACTGAGACCAAATGGCATGACAAGCCACTCATAGAGACCTTCATTTGTTTTGAAGGCAGTCTTCCATTCATCTCCCTGCCTTATTCTGATCTGGTGAGAACCAGATTTCAAATCAATCTTGGAATAGTAACATGAACCACCAAGATAGTCCAACAGATCCTCAATTCTTGGCATAGGAAATCTATACCTTATGGTGATCTTATTGATAGCCCTTGAATCAGTGCATAATCTCCATTTGCCATCTTTCTTAGGAGCAAGTACACTAGGGACTGCACATGGACTAAGACTTTTCCTAATCAAACCTTTCTCCAAAAGTTCTTGAATCTGTCTACCTACTTCTTCATTCTGCTGTGGTGTCAACTTGTAGGCAGCTTTGTTGGGTAATGTGGCTCCAGGAATCAAGTCAATCTGATGACTTATGTCCCTCATAGGTGGTAAGGAGTTAGGAGTATCCTCTACCACAAGATCTTGGTACTTATCCAGTAATTGTTGCACTTCCAATGGAATCTCCTTCTGCTGTTTGCTTTGCTGATTGGATACAAGCTTCATCGTCAGTGCATACCCTTGGGTATCCTCCTCCTTCATGAGTTGTAGGAACTCTTTGCCACTCACTAACATGACACTGTTGTCATTGCTCTTCTCTCCAACCTGCTCTGGTAAGGGATCCATCTGAAACTTCTTACCATTCTTGGTGATCATATATGTATTCTTTTCACCATCATGCTGTGCCTTCACATCATACTGCCAAGGTCGTCCAAGAAGAAGGTGACAAGCATCCATAGGAATAATTTCACATAGCACCTTATCCCTATAATCACCTAGTTCAAACTCTACCCAAGTTTGTTCTTCCACCAAATAGTTCTGATTCTTATTCAACCAAGATATTTTGTGAGGATTAAGATGGGGTAATCTTTTTAGTTTACACTTTTCTACCATTTCAGTAGACACTACATTTTTAGTAGAACCTGAATCAACAATGATTTTACAGAGCTTACCATATGCTATTCCTTGGGTTCTGAAGAGATTCTTCCTTTGTGGGGGCTCCTGCTTCAATGGCATCTTCACGAGGGTCCTCTTAATCATCATATTCTCTCCTTCAAGCATTGGTGCAGCACTACCAATTGGTGAGTTTACACTTTGACAATCATCCTCCTGCAATAGTTGGTTCCTTCTCCCACCATCATGAGAGCTAGATGCCTTCTCAGGGCACTTACTTGCAGTGTGGCCTACTTGATTGCAGTTGTAACATCTTCCAGTGAAGACTCCACATCCTCTGCCTGCACCACCACCTCTTCCTCTGCCATTAGGTCTTCTCCAACCTCTGAAACCACCACCTTTTTGTTCTGTATCAGAACGTGATTCTTGTTGACTTGAACTTTCACCTTTGTTTGGCTGTCCTCTACCAAAATTACCTCTTCCTCTATTGTTCCTGCCACCTCTTCCTCTGTTATTTTGATCACCTCTCCTTTTCAGTTTATCCTCTGCCCTAGAGGCTAACTGAAAACATTCATCCACAGTCTTGGGAACCACCATACTGAACTCATCATGTATATTGTACCTCAGACCATCTAGGTATCTGGCCACCATCTCTTTTTCTTCTTCTCTGTGATTGGCTCTCATGCTCAATCTGTGGAATTCTTCAGTGTATGTAGCCACATCCATATCTTTCTGCCTAAGATGATTAAACTTTCTGATAGTCTGCAGATCATAATCACATGGTAGAAATTTGGCTCTCAGCATGGCCACCATTCTACTCCACTTGGTGATTGGACTCTTTCCAACCTTCTCCCTTTCACATTGAGTGTAGTTCCACCAAATCAATGCAGAACCTCTCAGTCTGGTCTTTGCAAACTTTACTTTCTTACTGTCACTATACTCTTTGAAGTCAAAGTAATTACTTATGGCTTCAATCCAGTCCACAAGAGTATCTCCATCCAGTTTCCCATTGAACGTGGGAACATCCATTTTTGGATCACCACTATCTCCATGACCCTTGAGTGCGTTCAGAAATGCCTTTTGATCAGCAGTCATACCTTCTCCTTGAGGATTCTCCCCAGCTTCTCCTTCTTGATCCTCCTCTGACTCAGAAGTGCTTCCATCCTTCTCTTTGGATCTTTCTTCCTTCAGTCTCTCTTCGAGCATTCCTTCCACCATCTTCTGGATGGCTGCTTTACTCATCGTCTTGGGAGGCATTGTGCTAGCCTCTGTTTCTATCTCCAATTCTTCATCTGACATACACGGCTATGATTCAGAATATTTGCTCTGATACCAATTTGATGCAGAGTGCCAGAAGAAGCGAGTGAAGATTTGACTATATCTTCATTATTGGCAAGAGGTCTCCCAAGTTCTCACTGATATCCCTGTAGCGGTTAGTTGCCTATCGGCATCTCCTCATACTATCGGACCATGAGAAATTTCTTAGGCCGATATACTCCGTCACTCCGATGACCAATCTTCGTCGGCCAGACTTCCTCCTTCGGCAAAGCTTCTTTCACCTACACCGACACCTTGTCTCTCGCCGATATCGTCAAACACATCGGCCAGATCCTCCGCTTTGGTAAGACTCTGGTTCGCGGCCCTGATGGTTCATCTCATTCTGATGAGTTTCTATCAGTGAGACTCTAACGGTCGCCGTGACTTCTTTGGCTTCCCCCGACAAGGTTCCTCACGCCGATACTCTTTATCAGCGATACTCCGAGGATGTCTCACCGATTGGTGAAACTGTATACCATCGGCTAAGTGTATTTTCCTTAGCCCGATATCGTTTCTCTCACCGATGCGAATAACAATGGTATGTGTCTCCGACACTATACCAATCTTCGACAAGATGGAGAGCCTTTCACGCCGATGGATCTCCAACTATTCTGAGGCACCGAACTAGAATTCCTTTCGACCGAACAATGGAATTTGGCCGTTTCATATATCAAACCCTCGATCACTTGTAGCAATCTGATCCCACATCAAAACTATCCAATTTCACTCCGATTTCCTGACTAGCCACATGACGATGTCTAGTCAAACTTGACTGAGTTCGCTGGCTTCCTGGGTAAGAATTCAACAACAACAAACGTGAAAAGTCTTTCCCCCATCACACTGATACTATACAGGGCTTCAGTGGACAGAGGAAAGGGCCTCCATGTATGAATCAAAACCCTACTCCTAGGTTACGAACCAGCCACTGAGGAATGATGGGTTTTACACTGTCTGCACACTACAGAGTCACTATGGATTGACAGATAGCATCCGGTTAGGGTTCCATTTACAAAATCAGGATAAAGATATCAAATCACTAAGAACAACCAAGAAAATCAACACAGATCATACCCAGAACTCTCTTTATTCAGTTATCAAAAAGAACTTGTTGTAATACACACTTCTCTCCCTGCTCCGTGTGACATACAACCTGCCTCTAAAGAAGATGTAGAGACAACAGTTATCCCCTCCAACCATGCAAACTGATTTTCAAATTAGTTAGCCGTTGGTTTACCCTTCATACAAGCAAAACTACATGTGTGCCTTGCACAATTACATTCATGGGACCAAATTGACCCTTATTACAAAATGAAATGGCTTAAGAGCCTTATGAGACAACAAAAGAAAAGATGACCCTGCACTACAGAGAATGTGCTCCTACACCACTAATGGAGGCAGTTGAGCCAAGGGTAGTCTGGATCATGCCAATGGGGTATGAAGTAGATGAGAAAATAGTAGAGCTACATGTTCAACACATGCTCAGTCAACCCAAAGATCCTAAGGCAAAAAAGTTTGGAACCTTTGAAGAGCTAAGTGTGAAGATTCATGTGGAGCTAAGGCAACTAGAGATGAAAAGAAAAGTGAGAAAAGAAGTAGAGAATGTTTCCAAAAGGTATGGCATCTCAAAAGAGGCAGTTGATGTAAATAGAGAAAAGACAGAAAGGGAAGAAAAAGAAAAGGAAGAGGTAGAAAAAGAAAGTACTTTGGTAAAAGCCCCCTCCTGGACTAGATCCTCTAAGAGCTCTGCATCTGCCACTGCTAAGAGCTCAAAGGCATCAAAACCAGAAGCAAAATCATTTGATAAAGGAGAAAAGAGAACAAAGACAAAGGCTAGAAGGTCTTATATCAGTTAGAAGGATGAAGAAGAGACAGAATCTGATGAAGAGATCAAGAAGATGAAGAAGAAGAAGAAAGTATCTGGTGAAGACAAGGAGGTAGAGTTAGAAGAGTTTGTTGAAAGGCTCACTCTGTCCTTAGATGATGTAGTTAAAGCAGTTACTGTGGATGGGAACCTGCAACCAATAACAGAATTCTATGATGCATATAATGATGCAGATAGAAAGATCTTGGAGGAAGCCATAGTTAAGTACTTGAACATATACAATAAAGCATTTATTGAAATAATTTCTCTAATTCCTAAAATTTTAGAGAAGGAACTTGAAATGAGAAAAGAAAATACCAAGGCTAAGGAATTAGAGATTAGAAAATAGATAGCTATTCAGCTCTATCCTTCAATTACTCTAAAACAAATGGATATGATCTTCAAAGATTGCAAGGATGAGTTCCGGAGTAAGGCTAGAATGAATCAGCTCATGCTTGGAGAAACTAATAAAGTGGCAAAAGAAACAGAAGAAATCCTTCAGAATGCCTATAAAAGATTGAATATTCCTATTATAGAGGATTTAGGTGATGATCCCTTGGGAATGGATAGCAAAGAAGAATCTACTGAGACTGTAGCAGAAGAGGTAAAGGAGATAGGTGAAGAAAAATATAAGGACTTAGAATCCTCTGCTCCAGAAGAGGAGATCCATGAACAAGAAAACATCTCTCCTTCGGTTTCCCCTACAAACTCTAGATCTAAAGAAGAAGAAAGAGTAGAAGAGAAGATCAATCAAGAAGTAGAGGAGAAGGGAAAAGAAGATGATAGTAGTAAGGCTGCACAAGGAGAGAAAACTCCAACAGAAAAGACCATAGATGATAGTGGTAAGGCTGCAAAAGGGGACAAAACCCTGTCACCGACAAGAGACACAGCAGAAGCAATCGAAGAATTCTTAACCAAGGAGATGATGGAATTTGAACTGGAACTTCTTCAAGGAACGTTCAATTTTGACTCCCTCTCCCTGGTTCAAACCATGAAGCTAACATCCCTTACTTCAGCAAAGGTAAAAGAAAAATTTCTGAAGTCTCACATGGAAGACTACAAGCTCATAGAAACTGTATCTGATGTATTGGAGAAGATCATGCCATCTTTTCAGAAGGATCCCTCAGCCTCTTCATCTGATAATCTCAAATCTCTAGTTAATAGTGTTAGCACACATTTTGATTCCTTAGAGAAGTCAACAGAAGATAAAGTCTAGAAGGAGATTTTGGAAAAGAGATTCTCTGAAGTACAAGGACTAATAACCAATGATAGGAGAAATATGGATATAGGATAAAGAGCTTAGAAAATGCTCTTAAAGTTGGCAGGGAAATGTATAAATTTTATCTATCATGGTCCAAAGTAATAATGGAGATTGAGAAGAAAGTGAAAGAATAGGAGGATAAACTAACAAGACTATCTCAGAATTTTGATCCTCTTACCACTTCCATAATAAATCAAAAATGTCAGACTATTGCAATCTTGAATGAAATTAAGAAGCTTGAGAAGGAGAAGAAAAATAGAATAAGTAGGTTGAGTGAACTTAGAAGGATAATTATCCCTAAGTTAGAGGCCATGCATGAAGCCCTAAATGATGCTCAAACCACAGCTTGGACCAGTGATCTAATAGATCTGAAGAGGGTAAAAGCTTTCGCATTCCTATTGAGTGGTCACATATCAATTTTGGATAGGATGAGGCTGAGTTGGGTGACAGAAGTTGTACAATTGAAAAATACTTTTGCAGATATACTAAAGTATATGTAAAGTATAACTAGATAATATACTTGTGCGATTAAGAATAGATTGAGTTTTGCAAATTTTGGTGTGCGGACCCCACCCTTTTCCATTGATGTCAAAGGGGGAGTGAGGAGTAGTAAAAAATGAGGAATCCAGCTAAGGGGGAGCTTTGAAAAATGTACATAAGAACAGAGCATTAGCCAAGGGGGAGTATAGTGTGACACTTAGTCATTTTTCACTAAGTGTTGCCATCAATGCCAAAGGGGGAGATTGTTGGCAAAAGACACTATATGGCTTCATGAATGTTGTCATTGATGGCAACAAAGCTCGTCCCACCCATCTGCAGGGCATGGTATGTCTATACTAGAAGTCAGGTTAATAAATGTTGTGGTCCAATAAATAAGAATAGAGCATGTGGCAAGGTCTGATAGTCAGGTCTGGATCTCTCAGAGGAAGTATCTTAGCAAAGTATGGATTTGGGGAAGTCAAGAGGAGTACCTTGACTAATAGATTCCAGGGATTGAGCCTCCGGTGATGGAAGAATGAAGAGACATGAGCACTTGAGTGTTGGGTTCCTATTTGGCAGAGTAGACAAAGGAAGAACTAACCGATAGAGCATCAGACCTAAATTTGAATGAGATATTGATGGTGATCAAGCTTCCTGATGTATCATTAATCAAAACTGGAAGCAAAATCATCTGGTAAAGGAGAAAAGAGAACAAAGACAAAGATAACAAGGTCTTATATCAGTTAGAAGGATGAAGAAGAGATAGAATCTGATGAAGAGATCAAGAAGATGAAGAAGAAGAAGAAAGTATCTAGTGAAGACAAGGAGGCAGAGGCAGAAGAGTTTGTTGAAAGGCCCACTCTGTCCTTAGATGATGTAGTTAAAGTAGTTACTGTGGATGGGAACCTGCAACCAATAACAGAATTCTATGATGCATATAATGATGCAAATAGAAAGATCTTGGAGGAAGCCACAGTTAAGTACTTGAACATATACAATAAAGCATTTATTGAAATAATTTCTCTAATTCATAAAAGTTTAGAGAAGGAACTTGAAATAAGAAAAGAAAATGCCAAGGCTACGGACTTAGAGATTAGAGAACAGATAGTTATTCAGCTCTATCCTTCAATTACTCTGAAACAAATGGATATGATCTTTAAATATTGCAAGGATGAGTTTCAGAGTAAGGCTAGAATGAATCAGCTCATGCTTGGAGAAACTGATAAAGTGGCAAAAGAAACAGAAGAAATCCTCCAGAATGCCTATAAAAGATTCAATATTCCTGTTATAAAGGATTTAGGTGATGATCCCTCAAGAATGGATAACAAAGAAGAATCTACTAAGACTGTAGCAGAAGAGGTAAAGCAGACAGGTGAAGAAAAAGATAAGGACTTAGAATCCTCTACTCTGAAAGAGGAGATCCATGAACAAGCAAACATCTCTCCTCTGATTTCCCCTACAGACTTTAGATCTAAAGAAGAAGAAAGAGTAGAAGAGAAGATCAGTCAAGAAGTAGAGGAGAAGGAAAAAGAAGATGACAGTAGTAAGGCTACACAAGGAGAGAAAACTCTAATAGAAAAGACCATAGATGATAGTGGTAAGGCTACAAAAGGGGACAAAACCCTGTAACCGGCAAGAGACACAACTGAAGCAATCAAAGAATTCTTAACCAAGGAGATGATAGAATTTGATGAACCAGAACTTCTTCAAGGACCATTCAATTTTGACTCCCTCTCCCCAGTTCAAACCGTGAAGCTAGCATCCTTTACTTCGGCAAAGGCAAAAGAAAAAATTCTGAAGTCTCACATGGAAGACTGGAAGCTCATAGAAATTGCATCCAGTGTATTGGAGAAGATCATGCCATCTTTTTAGAAGGATCCCTTAGCCTCTTCATCTAGTAATCTCAAATCTCTAATTAATAGTGTTAGCACACATTTTGATTCCTTAGAGAAGTCAGCAGAAGATAAAGTTCGGAAGGAGTTTTTGGAAAAGAGATTCTCCAAAGTACAAGGACTAATAACCAATGATAGGAGAAATATGGATATAGGGATAAAGAGCTTAGAAAATGCTCTTAAAGATGGTGGGGAAACGTATAAATTTTGTCTATCATAGTCCAAAGTAATAGTGGAGATTGAGAAGAAAGTGAAAGAATAGGAGGATAAACTAACAAGATTGTCTCAAAATTTTGATCCTCTTACCACTTCCATAATAAATCAAGAATGTTAAACTATTGCAATCTTGAATGAAATTAAGAAGCTTGAGAAGGAGAAGAAAAATTGAATAAGTAGGTTGAGTGAACTTAGAAGGATAATTATTTCTAAGTTAGAGGCCATGCATGAAGCCCTAAATGATGCTCAAACCACAGCCCAGACCAGTGATCTGATAGATCTGAAGAGGATAGAAGCTTTTGCATTCCTATTGAGTGGTCACATCTCAATTTTGGACAGGATGAGGCTGAGTTGGGTGACAGAAGTTGTACAATTGAAGAATACTTTTGCAAATATACTAAAGTATATGTAAAGTATAATTGGATAATATACTTATATGATTAAGAATAGATTGAGTTTTGCAAATTTTGGTTTGTGGACCCCTCTCTTTGCCATTGATGTCAAAGGGGGAGTGAGGAGCAGTAAAAAATGAGGAATCCAGCTAAGGGGGAGCTCCAGAAAATGTACATAAAAATAGAGCATTAGCCAAGGGGGAGTATAGTGTGACACTTAGTCATTTTTCACTAAGTGTTGCCATCAATGCCAAAGGGGGAGATTGTTGGCAAGAGACACTAAATGGCTTCATAAATGTTGTCATTGATGGCAACAAAGCTCATCCCACCCATCTGCAGGGCATGATATGTCTATACCAGAAGTTAGGTTGATGAATGTTGTGGTCCGGTAAACAAGAACAGAGCACATGGCAAGGTCTGATAGTTAGGTCCAGATCTCTCAGAGGAAGTATCTCAGTACATGCAGATTTGGGGAAGTCAAAAGGAGTACCTTGACTAATAGATTCTAGGGATTAAGCCTCCGGTGATGGAAGAATGAAGAGACATGAGCACTTGAGTGTTGGGTTCCTGTTTGGCAAAGTAGACAAAGGAAGAACTGATCGATAGACCATCAGACCTAAATCTAGATGAGATATTGATGGTGATCAAGCTTCCTGAGGTATCATTCATGATTGACTAACATAATTGCTGACTTCTATAAGCATCGTCTTGATACGCATCACTTGGCAAGCAAGGATTCCGCTGACAGATCAAAGTTTGGGATAATATTGACTATTCCAGATGCCAACTAGAAAGGTTTTGAAATCATTTGTATGGATATATATACCAGATGGATTTATATGTGAGTGTGAGTGTTGGAAGTTGTGTTGTGCGAAGAAAAATAGAGGAGCAGAGTAACAGTAGTAATACAGGTCTGGTATGTGACAAGACAACAACACCAAGAAGAGGAAGAATGAAGTGTAGTAGATCAGTGTATTGAGCTTAATCAGAACTGAACCTCAGCAAGTGTGGATGCTTCTCATCAGTTCAAGTATCTAGTTTCCTTGTATAAACTATTGTAGGTAGTGAGCCTCTTGTGAGCAGTGTGCTCAAGCAATGAGCCCTAATTGGCAAGTGCCATTTTGTACTATCTTATTCTTTTAATAGAGAATACAATCTTTGGTTAATCACCCCGTGGTTTTTTCCTTTAACAGGATTTTCCACGTCAAAATCAATGTGTCATGTGTATTGATGTTATTTCCATTTCATGGTTATGTTTGCTTATATGATCTAATGTTGCATTAATTGTTAAGGAAGATCAAAAAGTAGAAGTAATTAAGAATCAACATCTTCTACTAGATTATTAGACTTAGTTCATACTAATCTGTGTGGTCTAGCAAGAATCAGGAGTGTGCAAGGTGATAGATACTTCATGTTACTAATTGATGACTACTCCCATATGATGTGGGTAACTTTTTTGAAAGAGAAATCAGAAGCTCTTGAGAAATTCAAAATATTCAAGGCTATGGTAGAGAATGAAACCAGATTAAAATTAAAATGTCTGAGGTCTAATAGAGGTGGAGAATTCACATATGGTGAGTTCATAAAATTCTGTGAGAAACATGGAATAAAGAGATAGTTGTCTGCTCTTAGGACTCCACAGCAGAATGGAGTAGTGGAGAGAACAAACTGGACCATCCAGGAAGCATATAGGACAATGTTGATGGAAGCAAATGTTCCTCAGATCTATTGGAGAGAAGTTGTTAGCACTGCAGTCTATACTCTCAATTGAGTGCAAATCAGAAGTAATATTATTAAGACTCCTTATGAATTCTAGTTTGGCATCACTCCTACTGTGAGGTATTTTAGAGTCTTTGGTAGAAAATGTTACATCAAAAGAGATGAATATCTAGGCAAGTTTGATGCTAGAAGTGATGAAAGAATATTCTTGGGTTACTCTACTCAAAGCAAAGCATACGGGTGTTATAACAAGAGACTGCAAAAGTTTATAGAAAGTACAAATGTGAAGGTTGATGAAGGAATTGAAAAACCCTCAAGGTTTTATGAATATGATGAAGATGGTCAGAATGGTGTTCTGATTCAAGGAGCCCAAGCCCCTTCTGAAATTTAGATTGAAACTAATTTAGTAAATCAGGAAGAAGAGATGAGTTTTAATGAGCTTGATCAAGAATCAGAAGTGCAAGAAACTCCCAAAGTTCCCAGGTATGTAAGACTAAACCACTCTGAAGATTAGATCATAGGTGATAAAAGTAAAGGTGTACAAACAAGAAGGAGAATTGCTCAAGATTCAGATGAGTGTTGTCTGATTTCAAAGATTGAACCTAAGACAGTGAATGAAGCTTGCAATGATGAAAACTGGACTAAAGCAATGGAGGAAGAGTTGATGCAAATTGAGAAAAATCACACTTGGGATCTTGTTCCTGAACCTAGAAATAAGAATGTGATTGGAACAAAATGGATCTTCTGGAACAAGCTGAATGAAGTTGGTGAAGTAATCAGAAATAAAGCCGAATTGGTCTGTAAGGGTTACTGTCAAATAGAAGGAGTTGATTTTGAAGAAACTTTTTCTCTGGTGGCAAGAATTGAAGTAGTCAGATTATTTCTTGCTTTTACTGCCTTCAAGGACTTCAAAGTATATCATATAGATGTCAAGTTTGCCTTCCTGAATGGTGACTTGGAAGAAGAAGTATACATTGAGCAACTAGATGGATTTCAATTGTTTGATCATGGTGATATGGTCTGGAAGTTGAAGAAAGCACTGTATGGACTAAAGTAAGCCCCAAGAGCCTAGTATGAAAGATTGGATAAACATCTTTTGAAGATTGGTTTCAACAATGGTATTTCTGGTAGTAATTTGTATTTCAAAATTGATCATGAAAACATCTTGATTGTTTAAGTGTTTGTTGATGATATCATTTTTGGAGGAAGAGATAGTATGTGTAAAACTTTTGCAATCAAATGAAAAGTGAATTTGAGATGTCCATGCTTGGGGAAATGAATTTCTTCTTGGCTCTACAAATCACTCAAATGAAGAAAGGAATCTTCATTTCTCAAACCAAATATGTGAAAGAATTGTTGAATAAATTTGGGATGGAAGACTCAAAACCAATGAATACTCCCATGGCAACTGGATGTAAATCGGGCAAAGATGATGACTCTCCTAAGGCTGATCAGAAAAAGTATAAGTCAATGATTGGAGGATTATTATATCTCACTCAAACTAGACCTGACATTATGAATGATGTGGGTCTTGTTGCTAGATTTCAAGCTAATCCTAGAGAATCTCATGTCATGGCAATCAAGAGGATTTTTAGATATCTAAAAGGAATAGTTGAGTATGGATTGTGGTATCCCAGAGATCATGATTTCTCTCTTCATGCATATACAGATGCAGATTGGGCAGGAGATGTGGATGACTAGAAGAGTACCAGTGGTGGAGCCTTCTTTTTGGGGAAGAGATTGGTTTCTTGTTTGAGCAAGAAATAAGAGGTAATATCTCTGTCCACTGCAGAAGCAGAATATATTGCAACAGTAGGTAGTTGCACTCAAGTTTTGTGGATGAAGCAAATGCTAAGAGACATAAGAGTGGAGTATGAGGATCCTATCACAATCTTCTGTGATAATTCAAGTGCAATAAATATATCTAAGAATCTGGTGTTGCATTCAAAGACTAAACATATATCCATCAAGTTTCACTTTTTGAGAGAACAAGTGAACAAGAATGAAGTCAGATTGGAGTTTGTGCCTTCCAAGGATCAGATTGTAGACATCTTTACTAAACCTCTACCTAAGGACTCTTTTGATTTTCTCAGGGAGAAGTTAGGGGTTATTGCCCCTTTGGTGATGAACTAAGGTGCATGGATATGCATTAGTCCGGTGGATATCATAGTCATATATTGTGTTCCAGATTGATGATGGGGAGCTACCACTCAGGGGGAGCAGCTGGTATGATTCTAAAGTGTTGAAGTTACAAGTATTAGCCCTTTGCCATTGATGTCAAAGGGGGAGAGAAGAAATGTGAAAAACAAGTGGTTGCTGATCAAAGGGGGAGCAGGAAAGGAAGAGAAGACATGTGAATGGTTGTTGCTAATAGGGGGAGTTGTGACTATAAGGAGAAGTTTTTGTCTTGATAGTTAAAATAGTTTTTCACATCATATGTTGCCATAAATGACAAAGGGGGAGATTGTTGCAAGTATGGGCCTAACCAGTGTTGTCATTGATGTCAACATAGTCCTATTACATTAATGATAAGGATTGGATGAACTGTTTGCTGAGGATATTGAGAAAATTGGTCATATCAGGAACAGTGAAGAACAGTGAAGACAGTAAGGTAAAAGTCCAAGATAAGATGAGTATCAGAGGATGCGGTTTAAAGGGTTTGTAGATATGTGTCTTAAGGTGATCTAGTAATGATTTTAGAGGTCCACATGAATATCTAAAGAATTTGTGGCCGCTCAAGTAAAACTAGTTTTGGCAGGTGTTCAGAGGTGATAGAGTGATATAGATAGGTCTGGTGAGATCCAGAAATGCATTATCCTATTCTGCGGATTTGAGGGAGTTTTGAGGAAGTCTTTGTGAAGTGTCAAATCGATTGGTTCATGGTTTGAAGGTCCACAAGCATCTATTCCTTTGTGACAGTGATGATAGACTATGTTCTTGGGATTTCAGATTAAGGAGAGAAGGATTTCAACAAGCAGATGAAGTGTGGATGTTCTTGGTGATTCAGGCAATCTTGTTGAGGTCTTTGGATCGTGTCTAGTTTGTGTTAGTGGTCTGCATTGTAGTTAGATCTTGCAATTGAGAATAACTTATGGATGATGGTGTTCTTCTTGAGACTGGCCGAACGGATGTTCTTGTAAATGTTTGCCGACTTAGATGATTATTCCTAAGTCGATGTCTTGTATATAAATGGAGTTGTAAAGTCATTTCAAAGTGTGTCTTGTGGAGATGTGAGTGTGGTAGTGAGGAGGAGAGCAAAAGGTAGAGCAGAAGTTTTGGACTTAAATGGAACTAATTCAAGCATGATGAAGATGGTATTCTCTAGTTCATGTATGTAATACTTATTATTTTGTAGACAGTGTGTCTCTTGTAGGCAGTGGGCCTCTTGTGAGTAGTTTGCTTAGGTAGTGAGCCCTAATTGGAATGTGCCATTTTGTTCTTTCTATTCTTCTAATAGAGAATACAATCTTGGGTTAATCACCTTGTGGTTTTTCCCTTAACCAAGGTTTCCACGTCAAAATCTTGGTATCCTATGTGTTGATGTGTTTCTGCTATTGATTTAATGCATTATGTTTTGATGATTGATTTATCATAATGCTCCTAAATTACAAAGTGGATTTAAGTGTTTAATTGGAAGAAATTTTTTGGACAACTGATTCACCCCCCCTCTCAGTTGTCTACCCTAAATTTAACACTATCTCCCACATCATCAATAAACACCAAGAACTAAATATCATCATGTCTCATCATCATCGTATTGTGCTTTGATCCCATGGATACAAGGTATGTAGGAAGTCTAGAATACGAAGGAAGTATCTAGTACACAAGCACAGATGATTCATTCTTCCATTTTTATTTCATCTTTTCTATCTTCCATCTTCTTTTCTTTGACTAAATCAGAAAACAAACTACGCATGTCTTGATAGCTCAAGAACTTATCAAATTAGAGGTAAACAAAAACACTTGTCTGCATGCCTTTAGCCAACATTTTCTATATCAATCCAATATCTTAGCCTTCAATAGGATATATCTTTCCTCACAACAAGATGCTATCCAATCTATCCAAGAGCATCCTCATTTTGGCAAGAGAACATGATGGTTGTGTTGTTGTTTTCTTTTTGATTTATCTTTTGTCTCTTTCTAATACCTAATCTAGACTTCCTTGATTCATCATATATTGGTATGTTGTGATGAGGTATCAACTGGGGCATGGTCATTTGCTTTAGTTGTTGTGCTTGTGGGATGATCTTATTCTCCTACTTTGCCTAATGGTATCTTGTACATGTTGGGATTAGCATCTTGCATATCAATATCTTTTGCATCTAAGGAGCCAAACAGTCTTTTATGCATTAAGATTATTCTATGCTAATACTATTTCTCGTACATATACTCAACAAGGTTTCATTATGTTTAGTGGAAATAAGTTTAAACCATTGCTTGCAGAGTCAAAGTCCATCTTGGAAATAGCTAATATTCATATCTTGTCTATGTGGATCAACCTCTTGACCTCATATGATAGACAAGATAATATTATGCTGATTGCATTGGATACATAGTCACCTTGGTCCTTATACCTTGGTGTACAATATCTATATGCTATATCAAACATAAGGATTACAATCTCTAAATTTGTGTGCAACCATTGTCAAAAGCCACATTTAGCACAATAAAACTCACAGCTCTCACAAAGATTGATCAATCAAATTTCACCTTCTTTCTTTTGTTCATCATCATCTTTGTCTTTAAATTTTCTTCTAATCCAAAACCCTAATTCTTTTCTTCTATCCCTAATTTATCCCACCCAACCGTAATACTTCATGTCAACCTAGTCTATCCTTGTCATCTAATCGCGAGGCAACCCAGTCTTTTCCTAGTAGCCTAGTTTTCCTCTCAAGGGGGCATCACCTGACAGTTTCACTGGGGCATAGCTTATTTATCTAGTGTATCAATGATATCTTCTTTGAAACAACATCCTAATGGACATTTCTCAAATAGGGGCAAAATATAGACACCCAAAATTGACCCTTCATATCATTTGTCAAATTTTCGTATTATTCACCATTGCATATGTCAATTTTGTCTAGCACATTTGTATTAATTAATTGATTTTCTTCTAAATCACCTTCTTCTATCATTATTTATTTAATTAATTTTATCTATTTTCTTCTATTTTCTATCTATAATTAAATAATTTTAATTATTTAGTTACCCATTATTCCTCTAAAATAAATAAAATTAATATTTTATTTATTTATCTTCTCATCATGTGCATAAATTAAATAAATTTATTTATTTAATTTATATATTTTCTTCTAATTTTCTAAATTTATCTCTTTCTTCTATCATTTAAAAATAAATTAAATAAATTTATTTGTTTAATTTATTTTTATTTTATCATTTCCCTATCTTATCACATTCTTCTGTGTACAAGTCGGCCTTGTTCATAGATTAAATACAAATATGATTTAATTGGTTCAAAAATCAATTATCATTATCATCAACCCTTAAAATAGAAAAAACATCCTATTTTAAGAAAATCTATCTTATCATTATCAACAAACCAACTACAATCATTTAATAAAAGCTATCTCTATGAACATGTCTTGTACACATTTATCTAAGATTCTTGAATAATATCAACCGTTCGTGTAGCCACTCTTTCTCCACCATTGATCAATCTTCGTAGAGAGCTATATATACACCCTCTCACCTCATTCCATTTAGATCCCACACAATCTAGATTATCATCTCATGCATATCATATCCATTGAGCACTTTGAGCATATCATCTATCATCATGGCAGCTTTGGCAACTATGGTTGTTCACTATTGAGAAGCAATCCACATTCCAACCAAGGAATCAATACAATCTAGGTGACATTATTCTTTGATTTGCTTTCATTTTGTGTCATTTAGACTGATTTGTTGAAGGTAGTAGAATTAGGTTTTGATTGTAATGATTGATCTTTTAACCTAATTTTTCCTAATCACACAACATCAACAGAAAAGGGCAACACATCTCTCTCTCACTCTCCCCTCTGGACATCAATTAGACTTGTACTTGCCCACCTCTATTCCACAACATCTTTTCTTTTACTGCTCTACATACTACATCCATCAGCAATCACTACATACATCCTTTGATACAACTAACAAAGGGCAACACCAACCTACACCATCACTTGCTCCCCTTAACTGGAACAACCAACAAAGCCACTACCTACTCCCCCTGAGAGGTAGCCTCCAACATCAGTATAGAACAAGGAATGAATCTTGAAATCTATTGGACTGATGCATCTCCTTATGCATCTAGTTCAAAGAAGGATGGGCAATAACCCCTAACTTCTCCTGGAGATCCTCAAAAGTATCCTTAGGAAGAACTTTAGTGAATATGTCAACAACCTAATCCTTTGTAGGCACATACTGAAGCTTCACCTCATTCTATGTAACCTTCTCTCTCAAAAAGTGATACCAAATTGAGATATGTTTTTTCGTTTAGTGCATCACCATATTCTTTGAAAAGTTAATGGCACTTGTATTATCATAGAAGTTGCATCCACAACACCTATGTGCATCAAGATGCTGCTACCATGTATTATGCCTCTACAGTAGATAAAGACACTGAACCTTGTTTCTTTCTTAGCCATGACACCAATTTGCATCGAAGAAAGAATGCACCAGCACTTGTACTTTTCATGTCATCTATACAACCATCCCAATCTATATTTGTGTAAGCACTTGGAGTAAAGTTAGTTAGTATCCTTTGGATACCACAAGCCATGATCGAGAGTGCCCTTTAAATATCTGAATATCCTCTTTGCTGCTGCAACATGTGACTCTCTAGGATCTTCTTGAAATCTACCCATAAGACAAACTACATGCATAATATCTAGTCTAGTAGCAGTTAGATATAGCAATCCTCCACTCATTGATCTATACCTACTCTGATTAGCCTTAGGAATTTCATCATTCTTGCTTAGCTTGCAACCAATAACCATAGGGGTACATATTGGTTTAGAATATTCTATTCCAAACTTCTTCAACATTTCCTTGACATACTTTGATTGTGATAAGAAAATACCTTTATTTCTCTGATTGATCTGAAGCCCAAGGAATAAATTCATCCTCCCAAACATTGACATTTCAAATTATTTCTGCATCTCTTGTATAAATTTCTTACACATAGCTTCATTTCCTCCAAAAATAATGTCATCAATGAACATAACTACAATCAAGATTTGATCATTTTCAACTTTGAAGTAAATATTACTATCTGCAATACCTTTATTGAGTCCTAGTTGTAACAAGCACCTATCTAACCTTGCATACCAAGCTTTGGGAGCTTGCTTCAATCCATATAGTGCCTTCTTTAGTCTACAAACCATATTTAGTTTATCCGATAACTAAAATCCTTCTGGTTGTTCTATGTATACTTCTTCCAATTCACCATTCAAGAAAGTAGACTTCACATCCACTTGATATACTTTGAAATCCTTATGTACTGCAAAAGCCAAAAACATTCTAATGGCTCCCATTCTTTCCATCGGAGCATATGCTTCCTCAAAATCTATTCCTTCTACTTGTGAGTAGCCTTTACACACAAGCCTTGCCTTGTTTCTTACCACTTCTCCATTCTCATTCATTTTGTTCTAGAATACACAGTTCTAATCACATTTTCATTTTCTAGTCTTGGGACAAGTTCCTAGGTTTGACTTACATGCTTCAATCACTATTTTAGGTTCAAATTTAGAAAGTCAACATAGATTTACCTATTCTTCAGAAACTTTCCTTCTTTCCAGTACACCTTTGCTCTTATCACCAATGATCTATTCTTTAGAATGATGCTTTTGCACATACTTGGGAGTTTTAGGAATATTTTTTGGAGTTTCTTCCTCTTTAATCTATAGTTCTTTTTCCATAGCTTTTTCTTCTTCTCTGCAAGAAGACTCGTCTAATTCATATCTATTCACTTCTAAGTTCTTCTATAGGTCTTCATCAACTTTGACATTTGAATTCTCAACAATTTTTCGTAGCCTCTTGTTGTAGAACTGGTAATCTTTTCTTTTAGTAGAATATCCAAGGAAGATACCTTCATCAGACCTTACATCAAACTTTCCTAAGTTTTCTTCATCTCTTTTGATGTAGCATTTGCTTCCAAACACTTTGAAGTATTTGAAAGTAGGAATCCTTCCATACCATAGCTCACAAGGAGTCTTTGTGTTGTTTGCTCTTGCTTGCACTTTGTCTAGTATATAAAAAATAATATGAATTGCTTCTCTCCAGTAGATCTACTTCTTTCATCATTGCCCTTGCAACTTCTTGAATAGTCCTATTCTTTCTTTCAACCACTCCATTATGCTGAGGAGACCTAGGGGAAGATAAATGCCTCTTTGTTCCATGATTTTCACAAAAATGGTAAAATCATTGGAGGTGAACTCTCCACCTCTGTTAGACCTCAAACATTTGATTTTCATATACATTTCATTCTCAACTATAACTTTGAATGCTTTAAAATTATCTAGAGCTTTTGATTTTTTTTTGAGAGAAGTAACCCATGTCATTCTAGAACAATCATCAATTAGTAGCATGAAATACCTCACCTTGAAAACTCCTTACTCTGGTAAGGCCACAAATATCTGTATGCCCCAATTCTAATAGTCTAGTAGGAGATTGATCTTTCACTTTGAAGCTTCTTGCTTTCTTTCCAACTTGACATTCCTTATAGATAGCATTGATAAGATTTGTAATATTTGGCAGATCTCTCATAGCTTGAACTAAACTTATTGTCACTAGGCTATCAAAATTGATGTGACACATTCTTCTATGCCATTGCCAACTCTCACCAATCTGAGTCATGAAACAATAGCCATCAACACCTTTAAGCTGATAGACATTTCCATATGTCCTTCTTCCACTAGCATTCATAGTTCTGAACTCTTTTTTGATCTCACAACCATCATCCTAAAACACAAGATTTTATCCCTTACTACACATTTGTCCAACACTCAAGATATTATGTCTTAAACCCTTAACATAAAGAACATCATCAGTGTTATGCTTGGCATCAAAACTGATTGAACCTTTTCGACATATTTTAGTAGATGTATCATCACCAAATCTAACTAGTCCTCCTTCATATTTTTCAAGATTAACAAACTTACTCTTATCACCGGTCATATGATTAGAGAATCCACTGTCAATGATCTAGTAGTTCTTTTCCTATCTTATATGAAAAGTAGACATCAAGGTGCCTTCAGCATTAGTACTTGCTTCTAGATCCCTTTCCTTTACACATCCCTCAATGTTAGCAAAAATAGTTTCATCTTTTAAATCTATGAACAAACATTCACCATCCTCATCATCCTCATAATCAGATTCATCATCAGATATACTTGCATCTTCTCTAACATAATAACTTTTCTTAATCATCTTACCTTAGTTCTCCCTATTTTTTCTATTAAGAGCTTTGTTTGGACATTTTGAAGCATAATGACCTATCTTTCCACAACTGAAATACTTGAAATGCAACTTTCCACTATACTTTCTAGTACCCTTTTTCATTCTTCTCACAAAGTTAGCTTCCACATCATTAGAATCCTCTTGATATGATTATGCACTCTTCTATAATTTGCTAGCTTTAAAAGTAGTCTCAACTTTTACACTACTTGTACCAAATTCTCTCATTTCAAAAACAGTTAAAAATCCATACAATTGATCTCTAGTAATATTGCTCTAGATTTTGCAATTCTTCAATAGGGAAAACTTTATGACTATAAGCTTTGGGAAGAGTTCTAAGTACCTTCTTTAGCACTTCTTTTTCTTCCAATTCTCCACCAAGACTTCTGATGTCATTGACAACTTTATCCACCTTCTGTAAGTAGCTTGTGATGTTTTCATCTTCAGACATTTGTAGGGTCTCAAACATGATCTTTAGATTTTGCATCTTAGCTTGCTTAACCTTATCATCTCCTTCACAAAATCTTTTTAACTTTTCCTAAAATTCATTAGTAGTTTTCAGATTCATAAATTTCACCAATTTAGAATTAGTAAGACCACTTAAAAGAGAATACCTTTCTTTTTTTGATAATTGGGAGGGGGGTGAATCAGTTATCTTAATTACTTTAACTTTTTGTTCTTCTTTAACAACTAATGTAGCATCAAATCACATAAGCATGCATAACCATGAAAGTAGAAATAAAATCAATACACATAACACAATCATTTTGACATGGAAAACCTTGTTAAGGGAAAAATCACATGGTGATTAACCCAAGATTATATTCTCTATTAAAAGAATAGAAGTACAAAATGGCACTTGCCAATTAGGGCTCACTGCCCGAGAACACTACTCACAAGAGGCTCACTGCCTACAAGAGACTCACTGTCTACAAGGTATAAAGAAAGTAACCAAGTGATTGAATTGATGAGAAGCATCCACATATGCCGAGGTTTAGTTCTGGTTAGGCTCAATACACTGATCTACTGCACTTCATTCTTTCTTTTCTTTGGTGCTATTGTCCTGTCACATATCAGACCTGTATAGTTGCTTTCACTCTCCTCTATTCTTTTCTTTTTACAACATCACATGCCACACGCACCTTCATACCAAAATCAATCTGGTATATATATCCACATCAATGAGTTCAATCATCTTTCTAGTCAGCATCTGTAAAACTTAATATTTTCCAAAATTATGGTCTGTCAGCTGAATCCTTGCTTACAAAGTGATGCATATCAAAGAGATAGTTATAGAAGTCATCAATCATGTTGACCAATCATGAATGATCCCTCAAGAAACTTGATCACCATCAATATCTCATCTGGATTAAGGTCTGATGCTCTACCGGTCAGTTCTTCCTCAGTCTTCTCTACCAAACATGAACCCAACACTTAGGTGTTCATATCTTTTCACTCTTTCATCACCGGAGGCTCAATCTCTAGAATTTATTAGTCATGGTACTCATCTTGACTTCCACAAGTTTGTACTTTACTGAGATACTTCCTTTGAGAGATCTGGACCTGATTGTCGAACCTTGTTGCATGCTCTATTCTTGCTCACCAGACCAAAATACTCTTCAATCTGACTTTCGGTATAGACATACCATGACCTGCAGATGTATGGGATGGACTTTGTTGCCATCAATGACAACACTCATGAAGCCACACAGTGTCTCTTGCCAACAATCTCCCCCTTTGGCATTGATGACAACACTTAGTGAAAAATGACTAAGTGTTATAGCATACTCTCCCTTGGTTGATGCTCTGTTCTTATGTACACTTTTTCAGAGCTCCCCCTTAGCTAGATTCCACATTTTTCACTACTCCTCACTCCCCCTTTGACATCAATGGAAAAGGGTAGGATCTGCATACTAAAATTTCAAAAAACAATCTATACTTGGCCGCATAAATATATATACATAACATACTTACATATACTGAAGTATATCTGCAAAAGTTGTCTTCAACTGGACAAATTCTATTGCCCAACTCTGCTTCATCCTGTCCAAAATTGAGATGTGACCACTCAATAGGAATGCAAAAGCTTCTGCCCTCTTTAGATCTATCGGATCATTGGTCTGGGCTGTGGTCTGAGCATCAGTTAGGGCCTCATGCATGGCCTCTAACTTAAGGATAATTATCCCTCTAAGTTCACCCATCCTACTTATTATATTCTTCCTTTCCTTTTCAAGTTTCTTTAGTTCATTTAGAATGAGAATAGTCTGACATTCTTGGTTTATTATGGATGTGGTGAGAGGATCAAAATTATGAGATAAACTTGACAGTTTATCCTCTTGTTCTTTCACTTTCTTCTCAATATCCTTTGTCACTTTAGACTAGGATAAAAAAATTTATATATTTCTCTGCCATCTTTAAGAGCATTTTCTAAGCTCATTATTCCAATATCCATATTTCTCCTTTCATTTGTTATTAGCCCTTGTACTTCAGAGAATCTCTTACCCAAAAACCCTTTCCAGACTTTCTCTTCTGCTACTTTCTCTAAAAACTCAAAATGTGTATTAACATAATTAACAAGAGATTTCAGATTACCAGATGAAGAGGCCAAAAGATCCTTCTAGAAGGATGGCATGATCTTCTCCAACACACTGGATGCAATTTCTAGCAGGTCACAGTCTTCTGTGTGAGACTTCAGAAGTTTTTCTTTTGCCTTTGCTTGGGCAAAGGATGCTATCTTCATTGTTTGAACTGGGGAGAGGGAATCAAAATTGAATGGTCCTTGAAGCAGTTCCAGTTCATCTAATTCCATCGTTTCTTTTGTCAGGAAGTTTTTGACTGCTTCTACAGTGTCTCTTGCTAGAGACAGAGTTTTCTTCCCTTCTGTAGCCTCAGAGCTATCTCTTGGAGTCTTCTCTATTTGATCTTCTTCTCTTCCTTTTATCTCTTCTTCTTGACTAATTTTCTCCTCTATTATTTCTTCTCCTTTAGATCTGGAGTCTGCTGGGGAATCCGAAAGAGAGATGTTTACTTCTTCATGGACTTCCTCTTCTGGAACAGAGGAATCTAGGTCCTTGGTCTTCTCCTCACCTATCTTCTTTGATTCTTCTACAATTTTCTCTATAGGATCTTCCTTTGATATGCTTAGTCCTTCGACATCAGAAGGTTCATCACTTATGTCCTCTATAATAGGAATATTGAATCTTTTGTATGCATTCCAAAGGATGTTTTTAGTTTCTTTTGCCACTTGATTAGTCTCTCCTAGCATAAGATTGTTCATTATGGCTTTGCTCCAAAACTCATCCTTGCAATCCTTGAATATTATGTTCGGTTGTTTAGGAGTGATGGAAGGATAGATTTGAATAGCTATATGTTCCTAGATCTCTAGGTCCTTTGCCTTAGCATTGTTCTTTCTTATTTCAAGTTCCTTCTCTAAGCTTTTGGGAATTAGAGATATGATCTCAATGAAAGCTTTATTATAGATGTTAAGATACTTGACTATAGCATCTTGCAAAATCTTCTGGTCAGCTTCATTATATTCATCATAAAATTTAGTCATTGGTTTTAGGTTCCCATCCACAGTGACTGATTTGATGATATCATCAATGCAGGGAGTAGGCTTTTCAACAAATTCTTCTGCCTTTTCTTCCTTCCCTTGACCGGTAGAGGATTCACCAGATACTTTCTTCTTCTTCTTCATTTTCTTGACCTCCTCATCTAACTTAGTCTCTTCATCATCCTTTTGACTGGTGTAAGACCTTGTGGCCTTTGTCTTAGTTCTCTTCTCTCCCTTTTCAGATGTCCTGATATCCAGTTTTGATGCTTTTTGGCTCATAGAGGTGGCAGGTGCAGAGCTTTTGGAGGATCTGGCCTGGGAGGGGGATTGCATTGGAGTACTTTATTTTTTAGTTTCTTGCCTTTCCTTCTCTGCCCTTTCCATCTTCTCTTTGTTGGCATCAACTACCTCCTTTGATATTCCATATCTCTTGGTGACTTCTTCTACTTCCCTTCTCACTTTTCTCTTGATCTCAGGCTGTCTCAGTTCAACATGAACTTTTACACTCAACTCTCAGAAGGTTCCAAACCTTTTTGCCTTAGGGTCCTTGGGTTGACTCAGTAGGTGTTGGATATGCAACTCTAGGATTTTCTCATCAACCTCATACCCCATTGGCATAATCCAAACTATCCTTGGCTCCACTGCCTCCATTAGGCATTGATTAGTGTCTACCATAAAGTACATTGTATCCTTGTATTTCTCAACCAAAGATTGGGGGATTCTTTCTCTAGCCTACATCATGCTTTGGAAGTTTTTGAAGTAACCCCATAGAGCTGTATTTTGTGCCTTGGCATCACCAAGCCCATACATATAATCCCTAATTTATATGGCAATAGGTCTATCATTTTGCCATATCCAGCCACTAGTTCTAGGTAGCTCATTCATATAGTAGAATAATAGGCAAAGTATAAAGCCATCGTACTTAAATCAATTCTTTTTATCCTTCTTTATTTTCTATAAATTCTCTAACAGTTGGTTCAGGAGAAGCTCACAAAGATCATAGTTAGCATTCTCTCTTAGCATCTGATAAGAAGTGTAAATTGCAATTCCAAGTACTGAATTCCTTCTGCTAGAGTGATATATCTTATAGCCAATTCTCATAGATGCAAACTTGATATCCAGATCAGTGATATCTTCTATAGTCATTGCTCTCTTGTCAAATTTTGATCCAATAGCCTGACTTACAGTTTGATTTTTTATTGATTTGAGAGCAAGCAACCCATCGGATGAGTGCAATCCGGTTACCGCCCTAATTGCATCCTTGGTTATCTTGAATGGCCTTATCAACCACATAAAGTTGTCATGCATTCTTCTCAAAACATACCGGACCCAATCATCTTTAGCGAAATAGGGGAAATGAATGCAATGTCCAAAATGCTTATCCTAGATGGCCTTGTACTAAGGTTTGAGTTCAAATAATTCATCTATCAGTTCCTTGTGGTAGATATCTATCAGCTTGGATTCCCCAAATTCTTCAATGTTTGTTTGTATGTAAACCCTAACATCTTCTACATGCAAAACTCCATGTGGAATGCTAGAAAATGCACCTAGGGGATCAACTTCTAGGGATTTATAGGGATGTTTTTTGAATTTAGGGCGTGACCTATTAGTGATCTTCACAACATTTAGAGTAGCCACCTTTCAAAGATTCAGAGAGAGATATTAAGAGCAGAAAATACCTTTTATGCTTCTAGGGTTCACGATATGAGCCAGGTCAGATTGTTGGATGAATCAACTTCTGCAGTTGATCTTTGAGAGGTTTGAGAAAATTTTGTTACAGAGCTCCTTTTCTCTTCTTCTCGAATGCAAATGTGCAAATGATGAATCAAAGAACCCTTTTAGTTCTGTACAAACCCTAATTCCAATTCACAATAAATTCACAACCTAAGTTATTCTGGTTGCCTTGTTTTCCTTGTTTTGAGAGAGATCTTTTTGGATCACTGAGATGCACCTAGAATGATAACTTACAATATATCTCCCTTTCTCCAATCATTCCATCTAACAGAAAATCCAAATATTTCAATTTTGAATTATACCAGATCTAACTGTGAAAGTCATGCTTTCACCGGATGACTATAAAATTGGATTAATATTGGATGATTAATCTTTTCAAACTCCTTGCAGATCTTTCAAATCTTTACCAAGGGTTATTTAGTTGTTTCTCTGAGGGTCCTTTTAATCCGCAACCTTCCATGTGCCAATTTTAGGCACCAATTGACTGGATGGGGGAACTTGTTTTCTTTTGTGAATCCGCCTGAGCTAGAGCTCATCTATTTAGTTTCTGGAAGGAATATCAGCACCAGATTCTAGTGTGGATCCATCCCCAACATTTTCTATACTTCTCTTCACCCAAATCTTGTTCATCTCCCTTTGAATTTCATCTACATTTACTTTTCCTTTTCCTTTGTCTTGGTTTTGATTATGATGTACTGGACCCTTTTTGTCCTGAATCTTACTTCTACAAAATTTAGCAATATGACCAGATCTATTGTAATTGCAGAAAACAACATTTCTTTGCATACTTGACTGGTACCCTCTTGATCTACATTTATTAGCCATATGTCCCATTCTATTGCATGCAAAGCATCTACCATTGAATGAATTGTTCATTTTCATATTTCTACACTCATGAGATTTATGACCATACCTTTTGCAATTAAAACACTAACCGGAGAAGGATAAATTAGTTTGATTCATTCTTTTTCTGCACTGATTTGCTTTATGACCAAAGTTATTGCAGTTCTAGCAGTATCCATTGAAGGATCGATATCTTTGAGCATTTGGTTGCTTTACTAGAGGTCTTCTAGGCCTATTCCTTGGATTTCTTGATCCAGAGTTCTTTTGACTAGATCTAGAGCTTTCCCCTTTCTCATACCCCAAGCCTTACTTGTCATCTACCCTCTTTTGGCTTTCAAGAAGAACTTCAAGTTGAGCAGAGCTTATCTTGAATTTCTCTTTGTAATCATTTGTTGTTTGAAGATCCCTTTTAAGAGTGTCTATCTGATTCTCAAGTTGTTCTTCATTGTCTCTAGCTTCTTCAAGATCAAATTCTAGATGCTTGATTATTCTATCCATTTTGTGGTAGTCTTCTGACTTCTCCTTAAGAGATTGTTTTAGATTATCTTCACTTTTTCTTTTCTCTTCAATTTCTTGGGTGAATTTCATAACTCCTGATTCCATTTCATGTCTTACCATAATTACCTCTTTTGATAACTTCTCACATAACTTGATTTTCTCATTCAGATATTCATTAGTATCATTAGCTTCACTTTGACTTGCTAATTGTTAAAGTAGTTCCTTTCTTTTCTTCATTGAGATAGTTTTTATTTGAGTTCATTTATGAAATCATCAGCTTGTTGGAGTCTTTCACTCAGGTTATTTACTTCAGAGTGAGATTGCTCAAGATCATCTAGGGTAGAATGAAGTTGTTCCCTCATACCATACATATCCATTGAGACTCCCAGTTCTTCCTCAAGCTGTTAGGCTCTGTTAGGAGGAACTTAGCTCTGATACCAATTTTTGATAACTGAGAGGGGGGGATGAATCAGTTATCTTAATTACTTTAACTTTCTATTCTTCTTTAACAACTAATGCAGCATCAAATCACATAACCATGAAAGTAGAAATAAAATCAATATGCATAACACAATGATTTTGATGTGGAAAAACCCGTTAAGGGATAAACCACGAGGTGATTAACCCAAGATTGTATTCTTTGTTAAAAGAATAGAAGTACAAAATGGCACTTGCCAATTAGGGCTCACTGCCCGAGCACACTGCTCACAAGAGGCTCATTGCCTATAAGAGACTCACTATCTATAAGGTATAAATAAAGTAACTAGGTGATTGAACTGATGAGAAGCATCCACATATGTTGAGGTTCAATTCTAGTTAGGCTCAATACACTGATCTATTGCAATTCATTCTTTCTCTTCTTTGGTTCTACTATCCTATCACATACCAGACCTATATAGCTACTTTCACGCTACTCTCTACTTTTCTTTTTACAACATCACACACCACACGCACCTTCATACTGAAATCAATCTGGTATATATATCTGCATCAATGATTTCAATCATCTTTCTACTTGGCATATGGAAAACTCAATATTTTCCCAAATTATGGTCTGTCTGCTGAATCCTTGCTTACAAAGTGATGCATATCAAAGAGATAGTTATAGAAGTCATCAATCATGTCAGCCAATCATGAATGATCCCTCAAGAAACTTGATCACCATCAATATCTCATCCAGATTAAGTTTTGATGCTCTACCGGTCAGTTCTTCCTCAGTCTTCTCTGCCAAATAGGAACCCAACACTTAGGTGTTCATATCTTTTCACTCTTTCATCACCGAAGGCTCAATCTCTGGAATTTATTAGTCATGGTACTCCTATTGACTTTCCCAAGTCTACACTTTACTGAGATACTTCCTCTGAGAGATCCAGACCTGATTGTTGAACCTTGCTGCATGCTCTGTTCTTGCTCACTGGACCAAAATACTCTTCAATCTGACTTCTAGTATAGACATACCATGTCCTTCAGATGTGTGGGATGAACTTTGTTGCCATCAATGACAACACTCATGAGGCCACATAGTGTCTCTTACCAACAGCTTTACCATTGTTTTTATAGGCCTTGATCTCATTAGTAATACTCGAACCATTCTCAGGTATAGTGTATCCAGACTCAACAAACTTCTAGATTTCATATCCATGAGAAATTAGATAACCTTCCATCCTTATTTTCTAGAATACATAGCCTAATCCATCAAATAGGGGAACATCTTTCTTGTGCACCATTCCAGATCTACCTCAAGTAGTTAAGATTTCTTCCAAGGAACCTTTCTCTGATACCAATTGTTGAATACATAATACAACTAAGAGGGGGGGTGAATCATTTGTATCTTAAAACTTCAAAACCCTCACAAACATTCAAATCCACATTAATTCAATTAACCCTTAATCTATTAGAAAAATTAATCATGAAAGCAAATAATAGAAACAAAACCAAATCAACAACATACACAAGGAAACACAAGATTTATGTAGAAATCCAAAGAAGGGAAAAATTGTGTGGTGAGGATTAGCTCACAATAAAAAAGATAGTACTTTTTATTGATAGTACTTTTTATTGTAACTTAAAAAATCAACTTGCAGAGCACCAAACCATGAAAAAAATTAACTAAAGGTAGATATGAACCTTATAAACACACTTCCATAACTGTAAGACTTGAAACCACTTTGCGGAGAAATGCAGAGCAAAAATATTTCTCCCAGGCACCTCTGTAATACATAGTTCACACACTGGTGAACACACCTTCCTCTGCATAATGATCCAGCACACCAAATTCTAAATGCAACACCTTTGAACACCTCTTATCAACATATCCAAACTACACAAGAAGATCTTCAACATGGAAGAAATGAAGACCCAAACTAGAACACCACTTTGTATGCTAGAACACCTCTACAACACACTGTTTCCTCTTTTATTCATTTTTTTTCAAAAGCACTTGGAAACCAAGCATCATAAACATATCACAATATATTCAACACTTCCTCATTACCACCATAGTAACTCAACCATACATACATAGACACAAGCTTATCAAAGCAACACTAGAGGTTGACACCATTAGCTTACTAATGACAACATAATGCAACCAATCAAAGCATCATTAGAGACAACATCAACTCAATACCAACTGGTCACACTCTTGCAACAATATCTTGCTCATACAATTAACACCAATGACAACACAAACTTGTTGACACCAATGACAACACTAACTACACATACTTGCAATAGATTTTGGATTTATTTGGGGTTTGGATTGGTTAAGGTAAACAATATATTACATTTGATGCTAGGATGGATTTGACTTGATTTTATTTGTCAAATCCAATGATATATGACACTTGACTGGATTTGGATTGATTGGGGTTGATTTTGAATTAGGCCAAGGGCCCTTTGATGGTTGGATTGGATTGGGTTTGATTAAGGATTGGGCCAAGGGCCCTTTGGATTGATCATTGAGAGGAAAGTGATTAGGATTTGGATGAAATTATATGGGTTGTGATTAGGATTTGGAGAGGGTTGAAGGGGGTTAATTCCTTAACCAAAGTTTGATGTGCAAATGATGGTTTTTGGATTAAGGATTTGGGATGGGATTTTGATGAAGGATAGTTAGAAGAATAATGGATAATGGATGAATAATTTGAGATGGGAGATGATTGGATTAGATTAGGATTGAGATGAACGGGTATTAACTGGATTATGATGTGGATTTTGGGTGAATTTGATAAATCTCAAATGAAGGGATTGGATTAAGCTCAAGTGATGGGAATGATTTGGATAATGATAATGATTAGGAAATGGATGAGGTGGATAGATGGATAGATTATTAGGATAAGATGGTCAGGATAATGGATTAGATTAGATGTGGAGTAGAGTTGGGAATATGTGGATAAGGGATTTGGATTTTAAGAGAATGAGGAAGTGACTAGGATTGAATTAGGATGGAGATGGAGAATTAGATTATGAAATGGATGAGATGATTAGGATAATGGAATGTGGATTAGGATGTAGATTAGGAAAACAATGGATATTGGATTAGAAAGTGATTATAATGATAATATGGGATTAAGCTCAAAGATGGGACATGATTAACCTCAAATGATGGGATTAATTAGGATAATGATGATGAATTAGGAGAATGATTTAGATGATTAGGATAATGATTAGGATGAGATTGGATTGAGATTAGCTGGATTAGGAAGAAATTGGATTAGGATGATGTGGATTAAGAGGGAAGTGGATTATTTAGATTTGGATGAGGAAAATGGATGATTTATATGATGGATTAAGAGGTGATTAAGAATGGCTTGATGGATGCTTTACCTTTATCCAACTTGAAAGCAATAAATCATGCAATGCATGCACAAGATGCAAATGATTTGGATTTGGTTTGGATTAAGGGGACTCATGGGTTTTGACAATGAAGACATGCCAAACACATCAAAATCCTAGATTAGTCAAGTAGGTGTGACATTTCATGTGGATCTCATGAAATGGCCGTGGGTCAATCCTAACTCAAATAGAGAAGTGATTCCCACCCCCATTAATACCACATGATGCTATAGCTTGGATAGATAGGGAATACATGGACATGTACCACCATATACCCATTACCTTGGACACTTTTGTCTTGACCAGAGTAGACCCTATCTCAAGTATAATGGTACATGTGAGCATCTTCTCCTCCTACTACAGTGGTGCACCACAAGATATGATAGTTGAAGGGTTTTAAGTTAGGATGTAAGAGCTTCTAGGGGATATCCTTGATACACTCAAGGTGAGTGAGGCCTAAATCCATGAGATGAGGGGTATGTCTAATGGCATGGTGTGAGAGGGTAACCCACTCTCCTCCACTTTACAAGGTATAAAGTCCTTGCAAGTGGTGTAGGAGCACCTCCTCAACAAGCCAATTATGCATCTAAGGGAGAAGACTAAGGTATTAATGTGTTATCATATTATATGCATTTATATGTTTTCTTGTGTTGTCCTATGGAACTTGTGTTGGGATTTCATTTTTTTAATAAAAACCCCATCATTTGAACATCTTGGGCAATTGGGGTATGTGGATGTTTAAAATCAAGTGTGTTATGTTTAGGTGTCTTGTTAATGTGTTTAAATCATGTCACATGCAAACATGTGTCGTGTGATTAATTAGATTTTTGGTATTTCGGTTGGAAGTTGTAATGACTCCAACGTCTTGTGTTCTAGTTAGAACTGAATGGGGAGAGATACAAACATATTCTGAAAAGAAGAAGAGGAGGATGAAAAAAATTGAATTGAAGAGATAGAAATTCTGTTAGTTTGCGTTTACAAATTCTGGGTGCTGTGTAAAATCTCTGTGTATCAGACTGTTTTGTGTACACTCTCTATATCAAATTTTTCGTTACATAGTTTAGTTTTTGTTGTCGGGATGCCGGATTGAAACCATTCCACTAGTGGATTTCTTTGAAATCAGTGGAATGGATCCTGTAAATAGTTTTCTATTTTGTATGTGTTTCTGGCAGAATGGAATAGAGGATCAAATCTATGGAGGAGTTTTCGCAGTAGGGAGCCTAGCATCTCTATGTGCTAGGGTTCAATTGAATAAGGACTACAAGTCAAGTTACTGAGGACATCCTCCATGTTAGATTTTGGTGTTGTTTCATCGGAGATATATTTCCTATGTTTATCACAACTGTATGTGAATATACATTTCCTTTAGAGTGTGTCAGAAGTTCATTTCCTGTGGATACAAGTGTCGACCGGCTGTAGTGGTCAAAATGTATGAAGACTCATTTGATGACCAGTGATATAGGGTTAAATAGTGCATATTCAAAGTTGAGAGTATTGGGTTGAAAACATTTGGTTGAACCAATTCAAGGTTCAATAGGTTCGTTGGTTCATCAGACTGAGTAATGGCAGGAGAAATTTGGAGTTGATCGAAGAGCATGTATTACTGATAGTTGAACCAATGATTGAACAAGTTCAATGGTTCAAAGGTTTAATGGATGTAGTGGGTTCATCACCGATAGTAATAAGGGTTGTCAATAGTTGAACTGACGATGGAACCGGTTCAATGGTTCAACGGTTCAATAGCTCACCTGATAGCTTCTGACAGTATTAAGACTGTGCGATGGAAATACATTGAACTAATAATTGGAGGTTCGATGGGTTCATGGGTTCAACCACTGTAATTGTTCCAAATTTTAATATGTTTTCACCACATCGTTGTGGGCTCTGCATCAACAAGCTTCACCCAAATGACAAATGCCCCCAATGGAAGAGTCTTTCGACTCTCTTCCAAATTTTTATACCCCACTAGGACACAAGGTTTGAGATCATCCCCTTGGTGATGAAATCCAAGGTAGGCTCCCTAGAGGAAAGAATCCTAGGAGTTATTGATCACCCAAGATTGCACAAAGTGCAAGGGGAGAGCATACACACCAAGGACCTTGGGATGAACAATGATAAAAAAGATTGGATCAAATCAAGGTTTTTGATCTCTAAGATTGTAAATTGGTGTGAGGAGAGAGCATACACCTTGAAATGACCTCAAACAAAGCATAAAAGTTCTTTTTAATCCCAAAAATAGAGTGTGCCTATATTTAGTGGAAAAAAGATATATCCTTTAGAAAGAAAGCCTACAACAACTTGTTAGTAGTTTTGGATGATTTGGTCTTTGACTAACGATATGCTACAAACAAGTGTGTTAGATTGAAATTATAAAATCTACAAAAAACAAATGTTAGATGGAATGATACAAAGGTTTAGATAAGATATTTGAATTCCTTGTGAAATTTTAAGCCATTTGAAAAAACCAATCATCAAATTTCGTTAAGCTTTGCAAAAGTTATGGGCATTTTAAGTTTCTAGGATGCATGTGTTGACAGACAGGCCTAGGCACTAAGGGAAGAAGTATAGGTACCAATCTAGGTCCTGGGTGCTACAAAAAGAAGGATGAGGTTTAGATGCTATAGGATAAGGTTTAGGTGCTAAACTACTGATAGGGAAACACAAAGGTCAGAATGAGACCCAGGCACTACAAAATGTTTAGGTGCTACAAGATGAGGTTTAGGTGCTAAAAAATGAGGTTTAGGTACTAAACTACTTATAGGGAAACACAAAGGCAAAAATGAGACCAAGGCACTAGAGGAAGAAGTTTAGGTGCTACAAGATGAGGTTTACATGCTAAACCACTAATAGGGAAACACAAAGGCTAGAATGAGACCCAGGCACTACAATAAGAAGTTTAGTTTCTACAAGATAAGGTGTAGGGACTACAAGATGAGGTATAGGAGATAAACTACTAACAGGGAAATATAAAGTCCAGGATGAGACCTAGGCACTACAAGAAGAAGTTTAGACACTACATGATGAGGTTTAGGTGCTATAGGAAGAGGTATAGCTTCTAAACTAGGAGAAACTTGCAAAATAGAGCATTAGTAGACATAGGTGTAATGGGATGAGGTATAGGTGCTAATAGATGGCTTGTGGGCGTTGATTTGTAGTTGTAGGCATGACGATAACTTGCAGGACACCACTTTACAAGAAAACTCACAAAGATGTTAGATTAGAAGGGTGGGAGTCCCACCGGGCATGCAAAACATTTATACATAAGAATATGAGCATAAAATAGAACAAGCTAAACCAATATTAGCCTATTCCACTCATAATCTAATGTGGCCTCAAGATAGAGCAAAAGAAATGCAAAACAACGATGTTAAACAATTAACTACAAGCAAACCTTGATAGTTGGATGTGCTACTTGATGTATTGATGTGGATGGCTCCTCAAATGGGTAGCATAACCTTGATTCTCATGGAGTCTTGGAGAAAATAAGAATCATTATGTTGCATGAAGAAGTTCTATGATTTGTGAAGGGGTGAGCTCCAATTATAGATTTTTGCAAACTTAATTGGATGTTTAGAATTTGATTGAGAGATCAATGGATAAGGATACTTGAGAGATCTCAAGCAAGGAGAGCTTGAAAAGTGTCATGATGAGATTGGATGAGAGGATATGTGTATGGATCAAGGAGGAATGGAAGGTCAAGATTGGGCTTTGGGAAGATTGGAGGGATGAGATTACCTTGGTATATGGGAGGTGTGGATTGGATATGATTGGAATTTTAACTTGGGAAGCATGGTGTTGATGGGGATGTTAGTCACACACAAACACAAAATAAAAGTTACACAACAACCCTTATTTATCTTGAAAGATATGATGAATTCAAGGAATTCATGATCCCAAGTCTCCGTTGATTAGTTCATAATCTACTGACGTTACTCAGTGGTTAATGTGTGTTTCTATTTTCCATTCAAGGGCCTTATGTTGATCAGTAGATTTTGCTTCCTATAAATGTATTTCACAGAGAGGTTATTGTTGTTCTACACAGTATATTTCTTCAAATAATGTGTCTAAAGGTTGATATTTGCATGATTTCTACCATTATTTGCAATTCTTTGCATGATATTTTCAACACTACATGCATTTAGTTCAAATATGCTAATGAGATTTAGTTATCTACAGGACGCTAGCATATTTTTCTATTCTGCTTATATTTATCATGATTTGCAATTATGGAAGTGATTTCAATGAAATTAAGAAAAATAAATAACAAAAGATAGGGTTTAAAGAAATGAGATTCCCAAAATTACCTGACTAAGATCACTAATCCACATACATATTCTGATACAACAATGAAGAGAAGAAAACTAGAATCATACTTCACTAGGACAATCCACAAATCTGCATGATCTAGTGCAAATCTTCAAAGGAAAAGTTGACAACATGTAATAAAATGAAAGTGCTTCTATTGAACATAGCATTCACTAGTACATATCCAGAAATCAACTTGAAGGTTACGTAAAGTTTACAATTAGGATGTAATATGAAGCTTCATCTCCATTCAGTATGCTTTAAAACAAGTATATTTACAATGATCTGAAGAAATAACCTTGACATTTCAATAGTTCAGTCCTTATTGTCTCAGTAATCCGATCTCTTGCATGGAATTCTTATAGGTCAGATTTAGAATGATTGACCTCTTCTCTATACAATAAAGGGGCTCAATATATAGCTCTAATTTATCCCCAATACAGTGCCAAAACCCTAGTCAATTGGTGGTGGAAAATAAATCCCACCCAAAAAACTTTGAGCAACATAGCTTTACTGAGTGTAAAGATCCTACTTTGGAAACCCTAATAACCATCGAAATATCTTCTATTGCTTCTTTGGTGATCTGATCCACCTTTCATGATGTCATCACCATTAAGTTTCACCTACATATCACTTCTCATCGCCATCCTTATCTCTTTTCGCTTGCTTGGTGATTTGATCCGCCTTTAAGTTTCACCTGCATATCACTTCTCATCACCATCTTTATCTCTTTTCGCTTGCTTGGTGATCTGATCCACCTTTAAGTTTCACCTCCTACAACCTACAAATAGATAAAAATTAAGCATCATCATATTTAAAACATAGTAGGAAAATAAACATTTATATTAAATCAGGCCCAGAATGTGCAAACACAGATATCAGGCTATGAATATTTAGTATCTATGAGCAAACGCATGTCTGAAAGCATATATAATGTCAACAATGGCAGAGTCAACCATTGTTGACCAAAAACATGCATCAGGTGCGAAAACAACTTTAAAATCCCTTCTGTTTGCTTTCCCGCCATTTCGCATGCTTAAATCCTTATATATCATGAATGTATGTTTTAAATATACAATCGCAGCGAATATATAAAGCATTTTCAATATTTAATTTTCCATTCGCATTTGGCCATTGTATATTTCTTTTGGACTTATCACCCTTTATAGACCAAAGTCTATAACCCCTTCAACTCCGCAACGTATAAGAATGCAATGCATCTTTTGACATACAATCAGACATGATGCATGCTTTATACTGTATTTTAATTTCTTCCGAGTTCCATCTTGTATGTATAAAGCAATGTATGAAGTGTAATATATCTTCCAATATACATTTGGGTGTGATACATTTTGTTAACCAAATTGTAATCCTCTTTGAATTCCGGCGCTTGTATGTATCAAGCAATGTATGTTTCAAAACATACATACAAGGCACGAAATGTACAAGCATTCAACTTCATTTTATAACCATTTCAGTTCTGGCACATGCATAAGTGTAATGCATATCAACTTTTTATGTAAGATACATACAAAGCATGAACATACAAAGAATTAACTCTCTTTAACTTTCTTTTGCATCCGCGGCTTGCATATTGGCAATGTATACAACAAATGTATGTAAGATACATACAAACATAAGATGCATCCTGCGGATTTTAACCAAACATTCACTTCAAAACATAACTGTGTTGGGTCCAACCTATATGTACAAATAGAACATTAGCAAATGCATACAAGTATAAAATCATACAAACAACTTTGTATATAAACCTGATACACAAAACCCTTTGCATGTGCAACATACAACGACCTAACATACAAAGACCATTGTATATGCAACTTGATTTGTAAAAGATTTTGCATACAAGCAACCCGATATACAAAGGGCCTTGTACATGCAACATACAAACCTGAATCTACATTTTACCAAAACACTCATAAATTGCAAAATATAGCAAATTTTAAGATGGTTCAAAAAGCAACCCCTATTCATTTTTGACAAGGAATTCACCTGTACTCTGCCCTAGCACTTAATGCAAAATTTTCTCTATTTTCAACAAGGTTTGTATTATTCACTCTCTTTTTCCCTTTACCACCAAGCAGAACAACACACACAAGGAAAAAACAAAAATCCATAGTAGGGGTCCTCATTTTGCTAAAAAGTAAAATGGGGCGTGGTATGAACATCACAGTAACTAGCAACAAAACAAAACAATTAAATTCAAACCATTAAAGAAAACTAAATGAAATAAATTCATAACTTCCAACTATCTTTTCTATAAATCATTATCCAACTTGAGACTCAATGTATTCAATAAGGTACATGAATTTTCCTTTCAGTTTAAGTGGGTGCACATGATTAATTATCCTCATCTTGAAAATGAGTTGAACAAACCAATGACTGACATTAGACTACATAGTTGATGTCATTCCCTCATAGCCAACTAGATAGAGCCTTGCTACCAGCAGGCATCCATAGCCCTGGCAAGGTTATTGTTACAATTCTCCTAAGTAGAGCCCCACTACCAGCAAGTGTCTATAGCCCCAGTAGAGTTACTTAGATGGATTAATCTAGATTTTTAGTAAAATCCATACTTAGATGGATTAATCTAGATTTTCAGTAAAATCTATTTTATTCATTTTTTTTGTATTTGATAGAACTTCATAAGATATTACACTTGTAACTTCATGATGCAAGGAGTGGTCACTTGCTGAAATTACGCTGACAATTGTAATGGTAGCAAGGGTAACCTCAGATTTTTCACCTAATATCTACATTGGTAAGTTCAACAAACCTAAGGATTTTAGGTGTGTCATTGTGAGAAACCTTCCTTGAATACTCAACCCACAGTTATTGAATACAAAATTTCACAAAGTTAAACAACTTTCTATATTCATGACAGTCACAACAAGTTATGCATAAATTTCAAATAATTAACCTGAATGTTTTGAATTTTCTATTGTTTTCAGTGGTTGTTAGTCTTCTCCTGCATGCTCTAAATCAAAATAAGCATCCCTACTGAGGAAACAACAAAATAAGCCAAAACAAGTAGACTGTACAAACAACTATACAAGAAATGTACACTATGATACACATGGCTATTATGACACTACTTCAGGCTTGAAAATAGTGTTTGAGAAACTATCCATTAACTGGTAGTGGAACATCCTCACCAGTTAAGGTCTTAAGCCTGTAGGTGTTGTCTCCGAAAATTTTAGAAATTTGAAAGGGACCTATCTAGAGTTTATCAAACTTACCATGATCTCCTTTCCTTTCATGTGCTTTGTCCCACATCAGGACCAAATTTGAGATTCTAAAAGCCTTAATTCTGGCTCTTTTGTCAAACTAGCATTTGACAATAGCCTGATGTTTAGCAAACTGTTCAATTGATTCACTTCTTTTTTATTCTAGGTGCATCAACTGTAGCAACCTAACTTCTTGTTTATTATTTATGCCTAGGTATTCTTGTGCAAACTACAATGTAGGAATCCTTAGGTTAATAGGGAAGATAGGATCCACCCCATACACTAGGTGAAAAGGAGAATTTCCTAATGCAGCCTTGTTCCTGGTTCTATCTACCCACAAGGCATACTTTAATAAAGTGTTCCACTCCCTTGGGTTCTTTTCTGTCAATTTCTTTATGATGTTTAATAGGTTCTTGTTTGTGGATTATGCTAATCCATTCCCTTGGGGATAGTAGTTTGAGGAAATTTTCAAGATGATCTCATAATCAAAAGCCCAACTTGATAGTTTAATTGAAACAAAAGTAGACCCATTATCACATACTAAAGCATATGGAACTCCATACCTGGTCACTATATTGCTTTCCAAAAACCTGATGACATCCTCAACATTACATGTCTTACTGTTGACAGGTTTAGTCCACCTGGTACAGTAATCAATAATAGTTAAAACATACCTATGGCCTGAAGATGATGGAGGAATGATAGGTCTTATGAAGTCCATTCCCCATTGAGCAAATGGGCGCATCTCCATTATTGGCTGTAAAGGTTGAGTAGCATATTTTTCTCTTTTTGCAGCAACCTGACACATATGATAGCATTTGATGTGTTCAACAGTATCTTTAAAATTTTTGGGCCAATAATACCCTGCCCTGAGGATAGCATGAGTGGTGGCTAAGGATGATCCATGTACAGTCCCAAATTTATCATGCAATTCTGTTAGCACCTTATCTGCTTCTAATCTTTCTAGGCACCTTAGGTATATCCCCTCGTAGTTTTTCTTGAAAATGACTCCTTTTATTATGTATTTTTGTGACCTTATCTTCAAGGCTCTCCTCTATGAGGCCTGCAGTCTTGAAGGGCATCTTCTAGTAATCAGAATGTGTCTGATGTCTGAGTACCATTCTCCATCATTCTTTGCATTTACGACATACTGTTGGCTCATGATATTAGGATCAATCTATGATATCATCTGGCTCAAAGCCCATCCTCTCACTAACTTCATGGGTGTAATGTCCATATCATACTCTTGGAGGATAGTGATCCATTTAGCTCTTTTCTCACCTAGTTTGCTTTGCATTAATAACATCTTTATTGTTGCATCAGGTACTACAACAATCACCTTACTTCTTAGAATGTAATGCCTAAATTTCTTAACTGCTCGAACCAGAGCAAGTGCTTGTCTTTCAACATCCATGTATCTGAGGTCTGCATCTCTGAAAGGGCAGCTCATGAAGGCTATAGGCTTTTCTTCTTTGGCCTCATTTCTCTGTGTCAACACTGCTGCAGATGTATGCTCTGAAGTGAAGGAGTAAACGTAAAAATCCTTGGTATAATTTGGACTAATCAGAACTGGAGCATTAGATATGGCTTTTTTAATATCTTCAAAAGCTGTCTAGTTTTAGGTGTCCATTCAATTTTAGCATCCTTCTTGAGCATGGCATTTAAGGTTCTGACAATTTCTGCAAAGCCAGTGATAAATTTCCTAACAAAATTAATCTTACCAAAGTAAGATTTGAGCTCCTTCTTGCTTCTAGGAAGTTGTATCTTCATGATTGATTCCACCCTATCAGGGTCAATGATGACCCCATTTTATGTTATTAGGTGGCCCAATAGCTTCCCTGTGGTTACCCCAAATATGCACTTTTTAGGGTTTAGGGATATCCCGTATTGCTCACATTTCTTTAGCACCTTCCTCAGGTCCTCTACATGGTTTCCTCTATCTTTAGAGAAAACTGCTAAGTCATCCATGTATATGACTATGCATTTACCAATCAAGCCTCTGAAGGCTATGTCCATTGCTCGCTGAAACATTGCCCCAGCATTTATTAACCAAAATGGCATGTGCCTGTATGCGAAGATCCCTCACTTTTTGGTGAATGCGGTTTTCAATCTATCAATTTTGTCCACCAGCACCTGGTTATAACTAGAGAAACCATTCAAGAATGACATCATCTTGGCACCATTTACAATTTGTAGGACTTCATCTAGAGAAGGAAAAGGATTATTATCTTTTTCAGAAGCTCAATTTAAGTTTCTAAAGTCCACGTACAATCTGATGTCACCATTCTTTTTCCGTACTAGGACTAGATTTTCCACCCATGTGGAATGTCTCACAGGAAATATGATCCTGGCATCAAGCAGCCTTTTAACCTTTTCAAAAATAATGGGCTCTAGTAAAGCGTTGACAGGGCTTTATTTTTGCCAGAAAGGCTTGACCTCTGGCTTCAAAGGTATTGTATGAGTGATGACTGATGTGTCGTAGGTTTTTAACTCATCATAAGTCCAAGCAATGACATGGATATAATCCTTGAGAGCTTGGGTTATTCCTTCCAACTCCTCTTCTGTACAAACTTTCCCAATCAGAATGTTTCTTTTTTTATCACCCTGTCCAATGTTGACCTAAGAGTACTTTCCTCCATCGGCCTTTGGAAGATCTTTCTATTTTAGCATATTGTCTAGATCAAATGTTCTTTCTAGCTCTATCATTCCCTTAGGAATTTTGTTACTAGGCAACTCTAGGATTTCTTCTTCTTCCCAGACATGGTCTTCCATATTTGTTTCATCTATGATCTATGCATAAAAAATATCCCTATTGGAAATAAAGTCCAGTATATGTTGATCATCATCAAATACTTGAAGATTAGTTACATTATCTGGCACAGAAGGTACTGATACTAATTCAACTAAGAATCTTTTCAGACTAGATATAGATAGTGGTTCCAAAGTACTGGTAGCCTAGGCTAAGGCATCTGCCCTATGATTTTGTTCTCTGGGTACATGGGTGATATTGAATGCATCAAAATCTTCTATCAAGTTCCACACCCTATGTTTATAATTGGATAGCCTTTTGTAATTACAAGAGTATATACCTCTTACCTGTCTCACAACCAATTCTGAGTCTCCATAGACATGCAAAATTTTCACTTTTTTTTCTAAGTACGAACAGTATCCCATGAATTAGAGCTTCATACTCTGTCACATTGTTTGTACATGAGAACTGCAATCTGTATGCTACTAAGTAGGATTTTCTAGATGGATAAGTAAGATCTACTCCTACTCCAGCTCCTTGCTTTGACTTGGATCCATCAAATATGAGGATCCATGGCTTGTCTTCAATTAAAGGTTTGTCTGGGCCTTCTTTCTTCTTTTTTGCTCTGGCAGCTGCACCATTTGATATCCACTTTAATTTTGGTGTCTCAGCTTTCTCAAACTTCACCTTTTCTACCTTATGTGAAGCTGATATTTCTTCTTTCTTTTTATCCTTAGAAGAAAAATCTTCTAGACTAGGCAACGTCTACCTTTTCAGAATATGCAGACATAATGAACAAGAAGTTTCTGAATGAGGTGCTTCATGTAACATGCACCAACCCTCAATTAGGACATCATGTGGAGATCTCTGCTGTTGTGTCATCTTTTGGATCTCTTTGTTGGCAAGAGACACTATATGGATTCATGATTGTTGTCATTGATGGCAACAAAGTTCATCCCACCCATCTATAGGACATGGTGTATCTCTACCAGAAGTCAGAGTGAAGAATGTTGTGGTCTGGTAAACAAGAACAGAGCATATGGCGAGGTCCGACAGACAGGTCCGGATATCTTAGAGGAAGTATCCTGGTGAAGTGTGGATTTGGGGAAGTCAAGAGGACTACCTTAAGTGATAGATTCCAAGGATTTAGCCTCTGGTGATATATGAGGAAAAAGATATGAATACTTGAGTATCAGGTTCTTAGGTGACAGTATGAACAGAGGAAGAACTGACTGGTAGAACATCAGACATTATTCTGGATGAGTTACTGATGATGGACAAGGTTCTTAAGGCACAAGTTATGTTTGGCTGACATGATTGATGACTTCTACAAGTATATGCTTGATCCGCATTACTTGATGTGCAAGGATTCAGCCGATAGATCAGAGTTTGTGAAAATATTGACTATTCTAGGTGCCGACTAGAAAGGTGATGAAATCACTTGTGTAGATATATATACAAGATGGATTTAGTTGTGAGAGGTGTCATTGTTGTTGGTGATGTGTGAATAAAAGTAGAAGAGCAGAGCGAAAGTAGTAAGGAAGGTCTGGTATGTGAAAGGAAAGCAGCATAAAAGAAGAGGAAAGATGAAGTGCAAAAGATCAGTGTACTGAGCCTAACTGGAACTGAACTCCAGCATATGTAGATGCTCCCAATCAAGTTCAAGTATTGTATAACACTTTTTTGTAGATAGTGAGTCTCTTGTAGGTAGTGTGCCTCTTGTGAGCAGTGTGCTTGAGTAGTGAGCCCTATTTGGCAAGTGCCATTTTGTATTTCCATTCTTCTAACAAAGAATACAATCTTGGGTTAATCACCCCATGGTTTTCTCCCTTAACGGGGTTTCCACGTCAAAAATATTATGTCATGTGTATTCCCATTTCATAGTTATGTTTGCTTATTTGAATTAATGCTGCATTGATTATTAAGAAAGTTAAGAAAGAAGAAAATAGTAGGATAACTGATTCACCCCCCCTCAGTTATCAACAATTGGTATCAGAGCTAAGTTCCTCCTAACAAAGTCTAACAACTTGAGGAAAATTTGGGAGTCCAAATGGATGCATATGGTTTAAGGGAGCAACTCAAGACTGCCATTGATGATCTTGAATAGTCAAACTCTGAAGTCAATGAATTACAGGAAAGACTCAAATACGCTAATGATTTCATGGGATAACTAAAAGACAAATTAAGTCTCTCTATGAAAAAGAGAAAGGAGTTGCTTCAGCAATTGGCAAGTCAAGGTGAAGCAAATGATGCAAATGAAGAGCTAAAGGAGAAAACAAAGTTATGTGAAAAGTTATCAAAAGAAATCATTATGGTAAGACATGAAATGGAACAAGGAGTTATGAAGTTTACCCAAGAAGTTGAAGAGAAAAAAAAATTGAAGATAATCTAAGACAATCTCTCAAAGAGAAATCAGAAGATTGCCACTAGATGGATAGAATTATTAGACATCTTGAATCTGATCTTGAAGATGCTAAAGAAAATGAAGAAAAACTTGAGGATCAAATTGTCTCTCTCAAAAGGGATCTTCAAATAGCAAATGAATATAAAGAGAAATTCAAGATAAGTTCTGCTCAACTTGAAGTTCTTCTTGGAAGTCAAAAGAGGGTAGATGACAAGTGTGATTTGGGATATGAGAAAGGAGAAAGCTCCGGATCTGGTTAGAAGAATTTTGGATCAGAAAATCCAAGGAACAGGCCTAGAAGACCTCTGGTAAGACAGCCTAATGCTCAAAGATATCCATCCTTTAATGGATACTGCCACAACTGCAATAACTTTGGTCATAAAGCTAATCAGTGTAGAAAGAGAATGAATCAGACTAATTCATCTTTCCCTGGATAGTGTTTTAACTGCAAAAGTTATGGTCACAAATCTCATGAATACAGAAACATGCAAATGAACAAATCATTCAATGGTAGATGCTTTGCATGCAATAGAATAGGTCATATGGCTAATCAATGTAGATCAAGAGGATATCAATCAAATATGCAACGAAATGTTGTTTGCCAAATTTGCAATAGATCCGGTCATAGTGCAAAATTCTGTAGAAGAAAAAATCAGGACAAAAGAGGTCTGATATATCATAATCAGAATCAAGATAAGGGAAGACAAAAAGTGAATGTGGATGAAGTTCAAAGTGAGATGAACAAGATTTGGGTGTGAAGAAAAGTATAGAGAATGTAGAGGTTGGATCCACACCAGACTCTGGTGCTGATATTCCTTCCAGAAATTAAAAAGTCAGCTCTAGCTTAGGGGGAGACACAAAAAAAACCTTGTTCCCCAGCCAGTCAATTAGTGCTAGAACTAGCACAAGGAGAGCTATAGATTAAAAGGGGTATGGTAAAGATTTAAGAGATCCGCAAGAAGTTTTGAAGAGTCTATTCCTACCAGAATTGATCCGGTAAAATAGTCTTCTGGTAAAAATAGATTCCTTACAAGTTTGGTCTGGTATGATTCAAACTATGGTGTCTTGATCTGCAAATAGATTAAATGACCAATGAAGGGAAGATAGATTATCACTACTCTCCTAGAATAATTTCAAAATCTGTCTCAGTGATCTGGAAAGGTTTTGTCTCTGAATAAGGCAAACAAGGCAAACCAGAATGAATTAGGTTGTGCATTTATTGCCGAATGAAAATTAGGGCTTCTCAGAAATAAAAGAGTTCATTCGCTCATCATTTGTACACTCACATGCGAAGAAGAGAGAAAAGGAGCTCTGCAACTACTTCTCCCAAAGATCAAGATGATTCTTCATACAATTCAATCTGGATTTCATCGTGTGTGCCCTAAACAGCGTAAAAGGTATTCTTCGTTCTTGATATCCTTCAGTAAAATTCCTTGATGATGGCTACTCTGAATATAGTAAAGATTTCTGATAGACCTCGCCCCATTTTTAAGAAGCATCCATACAAATCCTTGGAGGTAGGTCCCCTAGGAGCCTTCTCTAGTGTTCCACATGGTGTTTTGCACACCAAAGATATTAGGGTTTACATACACGCAAATGTTGAAGAGTTTGGGGAATTCAAACTAAGAGATATCTATCACAAACAACTGTTAGATGATTCATTTGAGCTCAAACTCCAATACAAGGGCCTCCAGAATAAGCACTTTGCACAATACATACATTTCCCTTGTTTTACTGAGGATGAATGGGTCAGGTACATTTTGAGCAGAATACATGACAACTTCATGTGGTTAAATGGACCATTCAAAATCACAAAAGATGCCATCAAGGCTATCACCGGATTACACTCATCAGGTGGGATTCTTCTTCTTAAATCTGTGAAGAATCAAACTATGAGTGAGGCTACCAGATCCAAGTTTGATAAAAGAGCAATGATAGTAGATGACATCTCTGATCCAGATGTCAAGTTTGCCTCCATGATCATTGGATATAAAATATATCATTCTAGCAGGGAAAATTCAGTACCTGGAACTGCCATCTACACCACTTATGAAATGCTAAGAAAAGATGTAGATTATGATATTTGTCAGCTTCTCTTGAACCAACTCTTGGAGAATCTACAAAAAAATAAAGAAAGATAAAAAGAATTCATTCAAGTATGGTGGATTAATATTGTGCTTATTCTTCTACTTTACAAATGAGCTTCCTGGATCTAGTGGCTAGGTGTGGGAGAATGATAGACCAGTATCTATCCAAATCAGAGATTATTTGCATGGACTCGGTGATAACAAAGCACAAAATACAGCTCTGTGGGGATATTTCAAGAATTTTCAGAACATGATGCAAGAAAGAGAAAGGATTCCCCGGTCTCTTGTTGAGAAATACAAAGACACAGTTTTCTCTATGGTAGAGATTGATCAGTGCCTAATGGAGGCAGTAGAACCAAGAACTATATGGATCATGCCCATGGCGTATGAAGTTGATGAACAAATTGTGGAGTTGCATGTTCAACACATGCTAAGTTAGCCAAAGGATCCAAAGGCAGAAAGGTTTGGAACCTTTGAAGAGCTAAGTGTAAAAGTTCATGTGGAACTCAAACAATTGGAAATGAAGAGGAAAGTAAGAAAAGAAGTTGAAGAAATTGCCAAAGGCTTAGGCATCTCAAAGGAGGCACTTGATGCCAATAGGGAAAAGAGGCAAAGGGCTAAGGAAGAAAAGAAAGAGGCAGAAAAGGAAAGCAAGGAAAGTGCTCTGGTAGAAACCTCCACCCGGACTAGATCATCAAAGAGATCTGCACCTACCACTACTAAAAGCTCAAGCACATCTAAACCAGAAGCAAGATCATCTAGTAAAATAGAGAAAAGAACCAAGACTAAGACCACAAGGTCTTATGCAAGTCAAAAGGATGAAGAAGAGACTGAATCTAATGAGGGGATAAAGGAAATAAAGAAGCAGAAGAAGAAAGGATCCGGTAAACCTTCCACAGGTCAAGACAAGGAAGAAATGGCAGAGGAATTTGTTGAAAAACCCACCCTATCTTTAGAAAATGTAATCAAACTAGTCACTGTGGATGGAAACCTTCAACCAATGGCCGAATTCTATGATGATTATAATGAGGCTGACCAAAAGATTTTGCAGGAAGCTACAGTTAAGTATCTGAACATATATAATAAGGCTTTTATTGAAATTATATCTCTTATTCCCAAGAGCCTAGAAAAGGAGTTAGAAATAAGAAAGACTAATGCCATGGCAAAAGACCTTGAGATCCGGGAACAAATAGTTATTTAGCTATATCCTTCAATTGATCCCAAGATAATGAATATGATATTCAAAGATTACAAGGATGATTTCAGGAGCAAAGCAAGGATGAACCAACTTATGCTTGCTAAGACTGACAAGGTAGCCAAGGACACAGAAGAGATTCTCTAGAAAGCCTTCAAAAGATTTAATCTTCCTATTATAGAGGACTTGGGTACTGACCCCTCGACCACAAGTGTTGCAAGAGAGTCTTCTAACAAAATAATAGAAGAAGTTATGGATACTGGTGTAGAAACAGCTAAGGACTTGGAATCCTCTACTCCGGAAGAGGTGGCCCATGAACAGACTAACTTCACTCCTCCGATTTCCCCTATTGACTCCAGATCCAAAGGAGAAAGAGTAAAGGAGAAAGAAACAGAGGTGAAGGGAAAAGAAGATATCAGTGCGAAGGTTGTGGAAGGGGACAAAGCTCTCAAAGATAGTTCTGTGACTGCAGAAGAAAAGAAAAATCTATCTCCGGCAAGAGACACTGCAGAATCAGTCAAGGACTTTTTGACAAAAGCATCTATGGAGATTGATGAACTGGATCTATTAAAAGGGCCACTAGACTTTGAATCTCTATCTCTGGTGCAAACAATGAAGATAGCTTCATTTGCAAATGTGAAGGCCAAAGAGAAACTACTGAAATCTCACATGGAAGACTGTGAGATTATAGAGGTAGCATCTAGAATTTTGGAAAAGATCATGCCATCCTTTCAGAAGGATCCCACAGCCTCCTCTTTCGGTAATCTCAAAACTCTAGTTAGTAGCATTAGTACACATTTTGATTCTCTAGAGAAGTCAGTTGAAGAAAAGGTCCGGAAGGAGTATTTAGATAAGAGATTCTTAGAGGTACAAGGGTTGATAATTAATGATAGGAGAAATATGAATATTGGGATAAAGAGCTTAGAAAATGCTCTCAAAGATGGTGGAGAAATGTACAAATTTTGTTTATCATGGTCCAAAACAACAGTGGAGATTGAGAAGAAAATGAAAGAATAGGAGGATAAACTGATAAATCTTTCTCAAAATTTTGATCCACTTACTACATCAATAATAAATCAAGAATGTCAAACGGTTGTAGTTTTGAATGAATTTAAGAAGCTTGAAAAAGAGAAGAAAAATAGAATTAGTAGATTGAGTGAGCTCAGAGGGATAATTATCCCTAAATTAGAGGCCATGCATGAAGCCATAAAAGAAACTAAAATCACAGCTCAAACAAATGATCCAACAGATCTAAAAAGGGCAGATGCATTTGCATTCCTATTGAGTGGCCATATATCAATTTTGGATAGAATGAAGCAAAGTTGGGCTACAAAATTTATTCAACTGAAAACAACTTTTGCAGACATACTGCAATATATGTAAGTATTCCATATGTATATACGTATGCGGCTAAGTATAGTTAAATTTTTGAAAATTTTGGTATGCAGACCCTACCCTTTGCCATTGATGTCAAAGGGGGAGTGAGGAGTAGTGAAAAAGGAGGAATCCAACTAAGGGGGAGCTCCAGAATATGTATATAAAAATAGAGCATTAGCCAAGGGGGAGCATAGTGTAAACACTTAGTCATTTTTCACTAAGTGTTGCCATCAATGCCAAAGGGGAGATTGTTGGCAAGAGACACTATATGGATTCATGATTGTTGTCATTGATGGCAACAAAGTTCATCCCACACGTCCGTAGGACATGGTGTATCTCTACCAGAAGTTAGAGTGAAGAATGTTGTGGTTCGGTAAACAAGAATAGAGCATATGGCGAGGTTCGACAGACAGGTCTGGATCTCTCAGAGGAAGTATCCTGGTGAAGTGCAGATTTGGGGAAGTCAAGAGGACTACCTTAAGTGATAGATTACAAGGATTTAGCCTCCAGTGATAGATGAGGAAAAAGATATGAATACTTGAGTATTGGGTTCCTAAGTGACAGTATGAATAGAGGAAGAACTGACTGGCAGAACATCAGACATTAATCCGGATGAGTTACTGATGATGGAAAAGGTTCTTAAGGCACAAGTTATGTTTGGCCAACATGATTGATGACTTCTACAAGTATATGCTTGATCTGCATTACTTGATGTGCAAGGATTCAGCCGACAGATCAGAGTTTGTGAAAAGATTGACTATTCCGGGTGCCGACTAGAAAGGTGATGAAATCACTTGTGTGGATATATATACAAGATGTATTTAGTTGTGATAGGTGTTGTTGTTGTTGGTGGTGATGTGCGAATAAAAGTAGAAGAGCAGAGCGAAAGCAGTAAGGAAGGTCTGGTATGTGAAAGGAAAGCAACATAAAAGAAGAGGAAAGATGAAGTGCAGCAGATCAGTGTACTGAGCCTAACCGAAACTGAACTCTAGCTTATGTAGATGCTCCCAATCAAGTTCAAGTATTGTATAACACTCTTTTTGTAGACAGTGAGTCTCTTGTAGGTAGTGTGCCTCTTGTGAGCAGTGTGCTTGGGCAGTGAGCCCTATTTGGCAAGTGCCATTTTGTATTTCCATTCTTCTAATAGAGAATACAATCTTGGGTTAATCACCCCGTGGTTTTCTCCCTTAACAGGGTTTCCACATCAAAAATATTATGTCATGTGTATTCCCATTTCATAGTTATGTTTGCTTATTTGAATTAATGTTGCATTGATTATTATGAAAATTAATAAAGAAGAAAATAGTAGGATAACTGGTTCAACCCCCCTCTTAGTCATCAACACTCTTTTGATAAATACTCTTCAAATTTGGACAGATTACTGCCCCTATCTTCATCAGATAACTCATAATCCAATTCTACTAAACAATCACTCCCTGGGGTGATTTTCTTCTTGCTTTTAGAATTACTCTTGTTGCATACCAGTATCTCTTCTATCATCTGAATAGAACTTTCATCTTGCTATGTGCATTCTCCTATTTTTGCAGAAGACAAACAAAAATTAGTATCACTGTCACTATCTGCAGAACTTACCTCTGGTGATGATGAAGATGCTTCACTGCATGCTTGTTCCAGCTCCAGCATGTCTAAGCAGGCATCACAAGTCTTTTTAGAATGAGCTTCATCATGTAACCTGCACCATCCATCAATCAGGATATCATGAATAGACATTTTTAACAATTGACATCATTGCATTTCCTTAAACAAGTGCATCTCAAAATTCTTGAAGTAATCTATCTCTATTTCATTCTTAGGATGATAATTAGATACTAAATTTATTTCATCATCCTGAGGGTTATCATGATCATGAATATCATACATCAGGATTTCCTCTATGCTGACAGCTTGGGGTCTGATGGAGTAAACTCTAGGTTCCACATCCACATACATGATTTCATTGGTTTTGTTATATTCAGTGATCATGTGTTTCATGCGAGGCTCAACATCTATCCTTATTTGATTTGGTATCCCCTTCCAGGGAAACCACATATGATTAAAATTAGTTGACATGTATCCACTAAGGGTTTTTGACCAATCTCTGCTAAGTAACATCCCATATGTATTAGGTATATCAACTACCTGAATATCAATGTAATACTAAATTCTAGGATCTGATGCCAGCTACTTATGAATGTGAGTTAGTTCTCCTACCACACTCACCTCTATTTTGTCTAATTATGTCACTTTGTTTAATTACTTAGTAGGATGCAACCTGATGGCATTGTACATAGACAGGGGCATTACATTGGTAGATGCTCCTGAATCTACTAAGCAGTTGTGCCAATTTTTACCAAACATCCTTACGGTAAGGAGGAAAGGGGGTAACTCACTCTTGTCTCTATATAAGGTCATGTGGGAAGTCTCCACAGTTGAACAGTAGTTGGAGCTTTGAGTTTAACATTAACATCCCTAGCAACATGATCTTTACCTCTAGACTGACCTGCGGTATGACTATCCTCTCTTGAAGCAAGATTATCCAATGATTTCATGAAAGATTTCCTGATAGCAGGGATTTTAAGCAACTCTGACAATGGCAAGCTGACTTTGATCTTTTACATTTCATCAGTCAGATAAGTGACCAACTTATCAGACTTAGGAGGTAGATTAGCAGTTCTTGGTGCTGTATTCTGTGATGCCAAAAATTGAGCATTAACCTTGGGGAATCCAGGGTTATTACTTGCCTTAGGATCAGGTGGAGTGTTAAAATTGTTTGGAGGCAAGGATGTGGTCAAAGGACTAGTAGTTCTATTTGAGTTATTCCTTAGGTTGTAATTATGCTTACCCTGATATTGTTGTTGATAGGTATGTACCTCTTTAGGTTCATTTGATGGCTCATTCTCATACTCAAAGGGAAACACATATTTAGACTCAAAAGCCATGGCTAATTCTTCACATGTTGAGATATAGTTCTGGTGAGAAGACACTATCTACTGATAGGGCTGATTAGTGAAGCTTTCTAGCATTAAGGTAGAATCATAGCCACAAGGGACAATTTCACTTCCTTCTCCATGATGTGGATTTCTTGAAGTATTGGACACTTCAGCTTGGAAAATAATGGCAGCAATCCTGAATTGAGGATAGTCTAGCTCTGCATGAGCATTGGTGTTATGTATCCTACACCAGTTTGTAAGTGCTGCCTCTGCAAGGTTTACTCTAGTGGTCTGTTTAGGTTCACTAGGAGGCTGATTGTCTAGGGGTGATGGCAGAGAACCATTATTTGGTCTAGAGTTCCACAATCTAGGCTATCTTGAAGGATTGTTGTTGCCATTATTGTTATTGTAGGTATTGTTGTACCCCCTATCAGGATAATTAGGTCTGTCATTAGCATAGCCTCTATTCTGATTTGGTTGAGAATAGAAGTTCTAACTCCTCAGATCAGTGACCTCAATAGTAAGTTTCCTTAACTATGCTGATATTTCTTTGATTTCTTCTTTCTCTTCCTAAACCTTGGCCACTACATTCTCTGTTTGGGGCTTGAAAAAGGAAGATACATTGTTATTGTTGGATTGTTCCATAACCTGAGGTATTTGTGTTTGTCTTGGATATTGTAACATCTAGCCATTTCCATTTCATGGTGGCATGATACTGAGTGGAGGTATCTACAAAGGTGTTGGCATCATGGCTCCACTAATCTATTGTTCAGCAGGATATGTAGGATAACCAGGAAGTGTTGGAAATGTAATGTTTGGTGTTAGAGCAGGAACTAGCTGTTGACTAACTTTGACAGCTTCCTCAAAAGCTCCTGCCAAAGTTGTGACACCGGGATGTACTCTCTTGATAAACATGGAAGTCAAAGGATCTAAAGCTAAGTAATATATACTCCTGACAGCTTTATCTATTACAACATAGGGAGCAACTAGCTTAGATAGTATCTTCGGGAACCTTGCATTGAAGTTGGCAATAGGTTCTCCTTCAAATCTCTTGATTGTGGCAAACAAATGATAGTTCATTGAAGGGTCTATAGGTACTTTGAACCTATCTTTAAAAGCTTTTTCCAAGGTAGCCCATGAACTGAATGAACCTTGACCAAGACTGATATACCAGTTATAAGCCTCTTCCCCTAAGGAAAATGGAAATAACCTGCATACTACATCTTGATGCTCAATTGTACCCCTACAACAAGCTTCCTTGAAAGTTCTGATATGATCATCAACATCCTGATATGGATGATATTTTGGACAAATTTTATCAGGATTCTTAGGCAAAGCATCATATGCATTAAAGTTCAGAGGTGACTTTGCTGCGAAGAACGACATTGTGACCAGTGGAGGTTGGGCCTGAGGTATGGCTAGTTGAGGTTGGCCTTGAGGTGTAACAGGTGGTCCTGTAGTTGTTTGTAACCTAAGAGGAGTTACAGAAGGACGTTCTGACAAAGCTCCTAACACACTAGAACCAGGAGAGTGATAAATGTCTACAGTTCTAGGTCTAAATCCCTTGACAAGTGATTCTTCAAGGAGTCCACTAGATCTGGACTTGGTATTTAGCCTGAGAGCTAGGATTTCTTAATTTTAAGGAAAATTGGCAGGTTTACTGTAAAGACTAGTTGAAATACTCCTGCAAAGGCTATATTTATAGTCAGAACTTGGAAAGGATTAGTGTGCACAAACTTAAAACATAAAAACTTTGCATATATGACTTGAAATACAAAGTGGCACAAGTATTACCTTTTTGTCTTTATCATCAAATTAGACAAAACTTGCTGATGAATTGAATAAGCCCTCCTTCTAGCACCAATTTCTATTGATGAGGATGTTAGTCACACACAAACACAAAATAAAAGTTACACAACAACCCTTATTTATCTTGAAAGATATGATGAATTCAAATAATTCATGATCCCAAGTCTCTGTTGATTAGTTCATAATCTACTGACGTTACTCAGTGGTTGATGTGTGTTGTTGTTTTCCATTCAGAGGCCTTACATTGATCAGTAGATTCTGCTTCCTGTAAATGTATTTCATAGAAAGGTTATTGCTATTCTACACAGTATACTTCTTCAAATAATGTGTCTACAGGTTGATATTTGCATGATTTCTACCATTATTTGCAATTCTTTGCATGATAGTTTCAACACTACATGCATTTAGTTCAAATATTCTAATGATATTCAGTTATCTATGGGATGTCAACATATTTTTCTATTCTTCTTATTATTTATCATGATTTGCAGTTATGGAAGTGATTTTAATGAAATTAAGAAAAATAACAAAAGATAGGGTTTAAAGAAATGAGATTCCCAAAATTACTTGACTGAGATCACTGATCCACATACATATTCTGATATAGTAATGAAGAGAAGAAAACTAGAATCATAAATCACCAGGATAGTCCACAAATCTGCATGATCCAGTGTAAATCTTTAAAGGAAAAGTTGACAACAACATGTAATAAAATGAAAGCACTTCTATCGAACACAACATTCACTAGTAGACATCTAGAAATCAACTTGAAGATTACATAAAGTTTACAATCAGGATGTAATCTAAAGCTTCATCTCCATTCAATATGCTTCAAAACAAGTATATTTACAATGATCTGAAGAAAGAACCTTGACATTTCAACAGTTCAATCCTTATTGTCTTAGTAATCTGATCTCTTACATGGAATTGTTACAGCTTAGATTTAGAATAATTGACCTTTTCTCTGTACAATAAAGGGGCTCAATATATAGCTCTGATTTATCCCCAATACGGTGCCAAAACCCTAGTCAATTGGCAGTGGAAAATAAATCCCGCCCAAGAAACTCTGAGCAGCATATCTTTACTGAGCATAAAGATCCTGCTTTGGAAACCCTAATAACCATTGAAATATCTTTTGTTGCTTTTTTGTTGATCTGATCCACCTTTCATGATGTCATCACCATTAAGTTTCACCTGCATATCACTTCTCATCGCCATCCTTATCTCTTTTTGCTTGCTTGGTGATCTGATCTTCCTTTAAATTTCACCTGCATATCACTTCTCATCGTCATCTTTATCTCTTTTTGCTTGCTTGGTGATCTGATCCGCCTTTAAGTTTCACCTCCTACAACCTGCAAACAGACAAAAATTAAGCATCATCATATTTAAAACATAGCAGGAAAATAAACATTTACATTAAATCAAGCCTAGAATGTGCAAACATAGATATCGAGCTATGAATATTTAGCATTTGTGAGAAAATGCATGTCTGAAAGCATATACAACGTCAACAATGGCTGAGTCAACCATCGTTGACCAAAAACATACATCGGGCACTAAAACAACTTTAAAATCCCTGCTTTGCCTTCTCGCCATTTTGCATGCTTAAATCCTTGTATATCGCAAATGTATGTTTTAAATATACAATCACGGTGAATATACAAAGCATTTTCAATATTTAATTTTCCATTCGCATCCGGCCCTTGTATATTTCTTTTAGACTTATCGCCCTTTATAGATCGCAGTAGATAACCCCTTCGACTCCGCAACGTATAAAAACGCAATGCATCTTTTGACATACAATCGGACGTGATGTATACTTTATACCATATTTTAATTTCTTCTGAGTTCCGTCTTGTATATATAAAGCAATGTATGAAGTGCAATGTATCTTCCAATATACATTCAGGTGTGATACATTGCATTAACCAAATTGTAATCCTCTTTGAATTATGACGCTTGTATGTATCAAGCAATGTATGTTTTGAAACATACATATAAGGCATGAAATGTACAAGCATTCAACTTCATTTTATAACCATTTCAGTTTAGGCACATGCATAAGTGTAATGCATATCGGTTTTGTATGTAAGATACATACAAAGCGCGAACATACAACAAATTAACTCTCTTTAACTTTCTTTCACGTCCGTGGCTTGCATATTGGCAATGTATACAACAAATGTATGTAAGATACATACAAACATAAGATGCATCCCGTGGATTTTAACCAAACATTCACTTCAACTCATAGCTATGTTGGGTCCAACCTATATGTACAAATAGAACATTAGCAAATGCATACAAGTATAAAAGCATACAAACAACTTTGTATATAAACCTGATATACAAAACCCTTTGCATGTGCAACATACAATGACCTAACATACAAAGACCATTGTATATGCAACCCAATTTGTAAAAGACTTTGCATACAAGTGACCCGATATATAAGAGCCTTGTACATGCAACATACAAACCCGAATGTACATTTTACCAAAACACTCATAACTTGAAAAATATACAAAATTTTAAGATGGTTCAAAAAGCAATCCCTATTCATTTTTGACAAGGAATTCACTTGTACTCTACCTGGCACTTAATGCAAAATTTTCTCTATTTTCAACAAGGTTTGTATTAGTCACTCTCTTTTTCCCTTTACCACCAAGCAGAACAACACACACAAGCAAAAAGCAAAAAGCCACAGTAGGGGTCCTCATTTTTCTGAGTAAAATGGGGTGTGTTGTGAACATCACAACACATGGCTACATGCCCAATTTAAAATTGGTGGGAAAAGGATGAGTTGGCTTAGATTTCAATTTTAAATTGGAAGCATAGGTACATGCCCATGTTAAAATTAGAGGAATATGCAATAGAGGACAAAAGGACCTTTGTACATGTGTCCTTAACCATGCCTTTTGTAAGAAGGCCATGTGGACATGTACAAGAGGCCCATACCTTTGTACATTTGGGGAAATGGAGAGGATTTGCCTATTATTAGATTAGTATTTAGTTTGTTCAAGTGGGGGATTAGGTTAGTTAATTAGGTTTAGGTGACCTAATCAAAGGTGTAGAAACTAGGTAATTAAATAAATGTAAATATTTATTTAATTCATGGGATGGGATGAAGGAATAATAGATAAACTAAATTTATCTAATGTTTGGACTATAGAGGAAGGGGATAAATGATTAATAAATCATTTTGGAAAGGCTAGGTAGTGATGCAAGTATCAATGTGGGTATAGATGAATAGTAGAAAGTACATAAATAGTGATTTTGATAATAAAATATTGTAAAATCATGGTTTGAAGGGGATTTGGTTAATTAACTATTTAAACATGTGTTTATTGAGTTAATTGTGGAGAAATGGTAGTTTAGGGGTGTCTAGATTTGGTTTGGAGACGTTTAGGGATGAATAGGGATATTTAGTTATGAATTAGGGATGAATTGAATGGTGAACAATTTTAGGTGTCTACAATTACCTTAGCTTCATCTATAACATGTTCAATATTACCTATCTGAGTTCTCATCTATGTATGTGCCTTAGCACATTTTCTTAAGGCCTATGTCAATCTATTCTTATTCACCTCCTTAGTTACCTCTTGTTTAATTTTACCCTCCACATAGATTATGTGTTCTTTAAAGCTCTAGACCAACTGTTTTGAATGACCTCTATTGCTTCCTATAGTAGTTCACTCCCTTCTACATGTTGTAAAATCTCTTCACTTACAGTGGATTGAAGAATATCCCCCAACTGTAAATTTTGTAGTGGCGGTATTCCAGCCAAATTTACATGCCCTCCAATTATAGGTAGCTATAAAAGTTGTGGTGTGAGTATTGGTTGAATCTACTTTTGTTGTGCTAAGAAGTTTTTAATGGATAGGATAGGGGATGTGGAGGAGGATGCATCCTGAGTGTCAGAATGTTACTACTCTTTTTCTCGCTGGCTATCCTACATATTGTGTGGTCAAGAATTTTTTTTTTGTCTCCTTTATCTCCTTGTTCCTCCTATGGTACATGTTGCACATTTTACGAAGAATTTACCTCCTATTACTATGCATTTTTATCCCCTTCCTTCAGGGTGTCATAGAGCTTCTTTCTTACTTTATCTATTTCTTGTTGTATTTTATCCCTATTTTCCTCTGTCATTAGAGTGTCTACCCTTTTATTTTTCCTCGAATATGTGGCTTGTAGTTGTATCAATTTATCCTTTTCTTCTGCGAAGATAGAGGGATCTACCACATGAATAGCTTGTTGCCTTATTTCTTCTTCCAACTCAAGTGCTTTTCTCTCCTTTTATGTAGAGCATCTACAAGTCCATCCAGATGTCCTTCTAAGATCTCATATAATGTTTTTTTAGTTCTCATTATATACTTTATTACTAATTGTTTTAGTATCACCTTGTTTTTAGGGAGACTTCATCATAGAATACTATTATTTCCTTTAATAAATTAAAGTTTGCCATTGTCTTTACCAATGCATCTATATCCATTAACTCCTCTAGTTTGGATGCCACGTTTTCTAGTTCCTCCACTATTTTTGTTTTCTTCTTTTTCTTCAGTGGTGTTACCTCTTCCTTGTCTTCTTCTTCAATTTGGACTCTACTGATATTTGTGCTTTGTGTCTATTTACATGTTGTTTTTGTCTTTGTGCTTTCTTTTTCTTCTTCCCACTTAGTTGTACTAGAGTTTCAAATGCCTCCCTTCTTCCTATCGATATTGTTTGTTTGGAGGACTCAAGTTGTGCCGTAGTTACTGCACTTGTTTCTATAGATGAATTTCTTCTAGACATCCTTAGAGTTTGTGCAGAGGTAGCCTCTTGTAGAGCCAATGTTATTGGTTGTGGAGCTTCCATAGTGGTTTGTGATCTCAATGCTATGGGATGTAGTGGAGATGTGCTTGGTTTGGGTGGTATTCCCCATTTCTTATGCAATTTTGCTTTATTTTTCTCTAAGTTTTCTTCTACATTTTTCCTATGTTGTTTGTCAATAACCTCCCAATATGTGTCAAATCTATCTGTAGAGGTACCTTGGGCAAGTACTTAACAAATTTGTCACATAAGAATTTATTTCTATCATGGTGATCTCATATGGTATCTTGGAGATCCAAAATGTCCTAGGCTCCACTGCTTCCATAAATGTATAGTCTTTATCCTTCATAAATGTGATGTTGTCTATATATTTCCTGACTAGGGCATAGGGAATTCATCCCTAGCTTGCATATATGTTTATAGGGCTTCAAATAAACCCTAATAAGTGGTATTAAATGTATTTGTATCCTTAAATTATTTTATATGTTGTTTGATTTGTGCCACTACTAATAGATTTGGTAGCCATACTCTACCCTTAAACCTCGATAGCTCATTTAAAAAGTAAAATAATAAGCAAATGATTAGGGTTCCATACCAGAAGTTATTATTGGTCTCCTTGGTTCTCTACAAATTCTCTAGTAATTTCTCTCTCATTACTTCACAAAGGTCAAAATCTTTTCCTTCCTTCACCATCGATAGCTAGTGTGGATTGGGATAGTAGTGGCAAATCCTTGTCTGTTTGCATAGTAGATTTTGTATACTATCCCCATTGCCCTATACCTGACTCATGGGTCTATTATTTATTTTACACTTAGGCTATAGCTATCTAGTGTTTCCCTCATGAGCTCCATTACTTTGTCATTCTTAATTTCTTTCATTGCGGGCATTGGTCTAGTTGAGCTAAGCCCCATTACTACATGAATTGCATCCTTGGCAATATGGTAGGGTTTGTCTAGATATATGAATTCATCATGAATTCTACTAAGGACAATTATAACCCATTCATGTGTGTCCCTAAATCTGGGGTAGTCTTTCCAAATATCCAACTTCTTACTTGCAATATTTTGATATTTTGATAAATACCATGTATCATCCAACAATTTGTCCCTCAAATCTTTGAACTTCATGTGATCTATTTTGGAGATTGTAGAATGAATGTACTTCTTCACATCTTCTGTATATACTAAATCTACTAGAATTAAAGTGAATGTGTTATCTTCATCCATCTCCATCACCTTGTAGGGGTATTTCTTGTATTTAGGCCTAGGCTTCTCTGCAACATCAATTAGTATTGGTTTATCCATTTTTAATTCTTTGCAGTTGATAACTAGGGTTTAATCCCTTTACATCATTGCACTTCAAAGCTTAAATTCTCAAAGTCTTTGGATACAAATAAGGATATAATTGAAGGGTTATGGTTTATATATCCCTAATAGTAAGTTTATGCATTTATTGCATCTACCCATTCTAATTTTTGTGAGCTTTTGTAATTGTTAAGTGTCATAAGATGCTAACAGTTAGTTTATAGTACACTATGTTACAACATGATACATTGTTATGATAAATAATATAATTTCTCTACATTATTCCTTATTATTCTGAAGATTGATGATATTGTTTCAATCTATCCCCATTCACATAACCAACTGATAGTTTTCCTTACACATCCCTTAGTCTTAGTGCTCTAGACCTTGCAATTTCATCTATATAGTATGGTCCTAATTGTCTTACCTTTAATTTTCTTTATTTCTTGAATTTTCTATCATACAAGAGTACCAAATCACCTTCTTTGAAGATTTTTTGTTGCAGTTTTATGTCATGCCATGCCTTCTGAGGCATCCTTTCCAAATTCATATTGTATGCCACCATTAATCTATTTTCATCCATTTTTAATTCCTCAATCCTCTACACTAGGGATTCTTCCTCATTTAACCACAAATTCAATGTGGTATGAATATTTGGTAGTATGAAGTGTATTGATATTGTAGCATCCATTCCATATATTAGCTCATAAGGTGTAAAGCTTTTATGCAACCTATTCATAACATGTATCTTTTCCATGATCAAGATGATACCCATAATGATGAACCTCTCCATGAGCCACTTGATCCTATCCATCTCCCAACAACTATACATAGAAAAGAGATCCAATTCCAACCCATTCATAATCTTTATCTCTTCCATGATCAAGCTATTCCCTATGAAGAAGATGTCCATGAACAACTTGATCCCATACCCATCCATGAGTAAGAAACCTCCATTACTCCTATCCATATTCCACCTAGTCCTATCTATGATCCAACAACTTCCACTTCCCTTGATGAGACACTTGCCTTCCAAGTGCACATAGATGATCAAACCGATAACTTGGATCCTAGTGAAAATAATGATAATGAAAATCTTAATGATCCTACACCATCCATTATGAGCCATGCTACAAATCCCCCACTGTATATCCTTGGACTCACTACTTTCATGCATGAATGTTCTTCCTTTGGAGAACAACAACTATTATCTACCTCTTCACCTTCTCCATCCAATAAGGAACTTGTGTCTAGTGTTCCACCTATATGTAATCCCACTGTGCACTACATACTCCAACATATGAACTATCAAGGTAAAAGCTTAGGCATGCATGAACAAGGTATTTGGAGCCCGTCCATGTCAATGTTCCTCCTCGCTCATATGGCCTTGGATACATACCCCAAGGTGAACAATCTCAAGATGTTGGTACTTCCTCCACTCCTCCTAAGTCTACCACTTTCCATCATACATCCTATCATATCCCCAAGACATATGTCACCATTCTACCTCCCTTATCATACACATCCCAAAAGCATGTGACCATACACATTCCATCATCCAATCTACATCCTCTACTTCCGACTCCTAATACCCCTCCTAGAATTTTACCACCACTTCTTCCAACACCTTATCCATCCATCCATATATCCTCTAAAAACCCCTATCATGGCCAACAAATAGGCATTTTGTCTAAACAATGAGCTCCCACTAACCTCACTTCCACCATCCTAAGGGAGTTCAATGGCAAAAATTTGAATGCCTCTACCTATAAAGTCAAAAATCCTAAGAGTCCTCATGACCTAGGATACAAAAACCAAGAATCAAAGAATTACCCATCTCAAAAGCTACATACACCCACACACCTCAATGTCAAATTGAAAAAGGTGTGGGTCCCCAAGAAATAAATAATTACCTCTAAAGTTGTACACAAGCTACATATACCCAAGCCCATACCTTCACAAGCAAAATCTAAAAGCAAATTGGTTTGGGTACCTAAGCAAAAAGTCCTCAAGTCAAATGAGGCATCCACCTCTCATGAATCCCAACCATCCACTTTCTCCTCTTTCATCCAAAAATCCCATTCCATCCACAAATCTCAAATTCATCCATCCCACATGGCAAGCAAAAATAAAAAAAATACCAAGTCTATGTGGGTCCCTAAATTCCTAAATCTGTTAGGAACTCGTGTTTAACCCTTCTCTTTACTTTGTTAGTATATTACATTTGGACGCATATGCTTTGTAAGTCATCCCGTGAGTATATTGTATTATCCCACATTCATGGGAAGTAATAGTTGTTTAGATTAGACTTAGTATATAAGTACATGTTGAGGTGAATGAAGGCATCCACGAGTTTACTGTATTGAGCTTGCTCAAAGGAGGTTGCCCCCTCAAAGTGGCCTACGATCAATAAATTCCTTCTGTGTTATGTTATTTCTATTATTTCATGCATTTTTCATTATTTTGTTGCAGGAGGTTCCTCTCATCTGGTATTAGAGCACTTTCTTGGTCTTGTTGGGTGGAATTTCTACCAAATTTTTTCTTCGCAGTGGCCTCCAAGCGCTGTGATTATTGCAATAGTTCTTTTCTCTTTGCATCTGTATTGTTCATTTCAATTATAAGTTTGGATCAGGGAATAATCCCTATCCGCTTAACTATGGGAAGTGCCTGGGCATAGCCCTAAAACTCATTGTGAGGAGTACCACAGGAACCCCAAAGTAGCTAGTCCATTGAGAGGACCTGCTAGCGAAAAGGGCAACGACCCCTACCTGATTGACTAGTTCCCATCCATGAGGTAAACCAAGAGTTGTCGTTTGTGGCAAAGTGGTTATTAGTTTTACCTAATCCATGGAGTGAGGGGTACTGCCCCAATACGCAAGTTGTTAGACAACATTGGTAGCTGAGTGAATCCCCTAAAGTTTTTGGAAGCCGAACATACCTATGGTCCATATCTATTGCTAGCTGACAAATCACAGATTGAATCTATCTAGAGCCATTTGCAGATCCCATTACAGATCTATTTTTTCACCATATCTTCCTTGCTTTAGCTCCATTTCCTTTGAAAATTCACTGGAACCCCTAAAATTCCATTCTGCATATTTCCTTCCTTGAGAACCCTATCCCAAATTCCACTTATTGAAGCCAAAAATCCCACATTTGTCTATTTTTAGGGTTTTCCATAACTTCTTCAATTCTCACCCAATCACCTTCAAATTTTGCCATAGTGTTCATTTCCTATTTCTGCTCCTTTGTCCCTCTTGGACAAATTTTGCCATTCTTTCACCCTGCTTCTGAAATCCCCATTTTCTACTTCCCTATCCCTTAGAAAGTGTCCAAAACCTAGTCAAACCCCAATTACCCATCAGAGTTTTTCCCAAATCCAAATTTTCCTTTACTAAAAAAGTTTTTGTTTTTGTTTTCCTACCCATTCCAAAAGAAAAATCTTGGTTATGGTTGTCACCCACGCAGGAGCAAAAAACATGGAGGAACTTGCAGCCATCAAGACCAAACTCCAAGATCTAGATGAAAAAATTCTCGGGCTCAATCTTCAGCATTTAACCATGAACAATAGACAGTAGCTAGAGTCTTTTGCAGATATAGGATTTTCTTCTTCTGGCAATTTTCGTGGACTGAAGCTTGATTTTCCTGGTGTATATAAAAAATTTGGATTTGCAAATGGAAATGATCAAACAATAAAATGCATAACCTAAACCCAAATCATTCAATACCTCAAAGATGCAAATTGAGCTCAATTGATTCATCGCTTTGTAGTGTTGATTGCTCGATTCCGCAGCATAACATTGATAGAGAGATAGATGATGGATGGTTGATGGTGTAAGCTAGAAGAATGATTTTGGTAGAATGAGGATACTTGAAGAATAGATCCTTCCTCTTCTCTAATCTCTTTAATGGCTCAAGAGAGGCTTGCTTTATAGGAAAGGCTTGGTTCCAATGGATGGCTAGGATCAATTAGGGCTTTAGATGAAATGGATGGATATGATTAAGTTAGGTTTCCTTGCACATTAAGAAATTGTAGTCAATTGACATGTGGCAAGGAAAGATAAGGCTTAGGTGTGCTTGTGTAGATAAATACTAAAATTAGGTCCCATTAGTTATGCATGTGAAAGATAAAAGTTGTACTACAACACATGATTAAGGGGAAATGGACAAATGTCAAGGTGAGATGAAAGGTGAGGACTTTATTCAAATAAAATATTTGAATTAGTTGGGATATAGTTGGAAATTAAATAAATAAATAAGATTTATTTAATTAATTGGATAGTGGGATTAGGATATGAGTTGGAAATTAATTAAATAAATAAGATTTATTCAATTAATTGAATAGATGATTAGGATGGGATAGGATATGATGTGAAAATTAATTAAATAAATAAAATTTATTTAATTAATTGGCTAAGTGGGATAAGGATGGGATTAAGATAGGATTATGAATGGGAAATTAATTAAATAAATAAAATAAATTGGCTAAGTGGGATTAGGGAAATTAGGATGGGAATTAGGACAAAATGGCTTATGATGTCTAGATAATGTTTTAACAAGGTGTTGTAAGACATGCACAAATTTTGGGACAAACTTGGGTGTCTACATTTTGCCCCTCTTTGAGATGATATTTGAGATGATAAGAATTATGTTGAGTAACATCATTTCAAAGAAGCTAAGGATAGGGTGATGGAAAGGATAGGTTGATGATGGAAAGATATGATGATTATGCCCCCTCGAGAGGATAGGTGGGTTAGACAAACACAGGTAGGCTCTCAAAAAGAAATGGCTTGGCTAAGAAAGAAAGATAAGGGGATAGATAGAAGAAATGAAGATGCGTTATGCTGCAATGAATGTGAGCAACCATGATGTTTGATATAGCACTAGACGTTATGCACCAAGGTATAAAGACCCAGATGACGATGTGTCTCATGCCCCAGCATAATACAACCTTGTCTAACGTATGAGGAAGTAAACTTAGAGCATTAAAGTCCTAATGCATAAAAGGTATGATATGACCTTAGATGCAAAGGATAGTGCAAAAAGTTATTCCAACATACACAAGATATGAATATTAGCTAGAAATGATGCAAATGGAAGATAAAATGATAACACACACAAGAAAGCAAGTAAGAATGCACAAATGATTCAAAAACAAACAAGGTATTGCCCCTATCAAGCTGTAAACCAATGATTGGTTGTCGATTGATGATAGTTGAGAGTGTTGTCATGGCAGGGAAAGCTATATCCCTAGATCAACACAAAGGATGTTTGCTGAGTTGGTTGGGTAGTTGGCTGATTGATTTGGCTTACAACAAGGCTAGGATCAAGACCATTGATTACATTTGGATGACTTGGCTTGATTGATTAACTTGATTGGTATAGCTTTAAGGATGGGCTTGCATTTGGATCATTGTTTGGATTGATTTGATTTGATGATTGAAGGATGACTAGATGAAGTGATGGATGAAGATTGTTTTGATGATGATTTGATTGTTGGATGTAGATTGATTGGAAGAAGTTGTTTATTGATGATGTAGAAGATAGATGATAGAAGAAATGATGAGAGGAGAAAGAGGAAAATCACCTGTCCCTGAATCTAGGCACTTCTTTTGTACTCTAGACTACCTACATACCCTGTATCCACAGGATCAAGGCACTTAATGATGGAAATGAGATGTAGTTCTGATTGTTTTATTGATGAGATGACGAAAATAGATTGAATTGATGAAATGTTGATGATGTGATGATATGTGGTGGATTGAGTTGCTTTTGATTTGTTGGAGTGATTGGATTTATTTTGATGGTTGGCTTGGTGTGCTTGAGTTGATTTGCTTTGGTGTTAATGTTGATGATTGATAGGATTTGTTTTGGTGGTTGTCTTGATGTGCTTTGGTTGTGATGTTTGCTATTGCTGGGTTGATTGTTTTGATAATTGGATTGTTTTGAATGATGATACTGATGGTGTGATGATTAGAGTGTCCACTCAATCTAAGCATAAGCAATGTTCTTAGTGTGCTCAAAGGATGTAAAACAAACAAGGTATTGCCCTTGTCAAGTCATAAACCAATGATTGATTGTTTGATTGATGATGATAGTGTTGTCATTGTGGGGAAAGCTATATCCCTAGATCAACACAAGGATGTGGGAATGCTATATCCCATTAATGATAATTGATGATGATTGATTCAGTTTATGACAAGATTAGGATCAAAACCTATTGATTTGATTGGATAATGTTCCTTGATTGATTAGCTTCCTTCATATGGATTAGTGTAGCTTGAATTTAAGATCATTTCTTAGATTGATTTGATTGATATGATTGGAAGAAGTGATTGATTGAAACAGATGAATGAATGTTATTGATAGGAAGAATCTATGATTTATGATTGATGATGATGATGATGAATTGATTTTGACTGAATGTTGATGGAATGGATTATTTTGGATGATATGATTGGTTTTATTGCTTGGATTTTTGAGAATATTTGATTTTTTTTTGGAGTTTTGTTTGAAATGTTTTAGAAAATGCCAATGGATTTACAATTTAGGTAGCCTTTGTGCTTGATACCAATGACAAGGGAGGACCAAGTCTAGGTGAAAGGATGGATGAATGGGATTGGATGGATAAAAGGATGGATGATAGTAAATGGGATAGAGGACTCATGATAGATGGATGGGATAGAAGACTCATGAGAGTTGGATGGGATGAAAGGTTCATGAGAGTTGGATGGATAGAAGAGAGGATAGGCCATATAAGGGATGGATGCTTGCCTCATGATAAATGGATAGGTAGGCTATAGTGGAAAGCTCATGATAAACAGATGGGGATAAAATATAAGATGGAAAGCTCGTGATAAGGATACACCATAGTGGATGGATCATAAGCAAGCTAGGATGTGATCTCCAAAGGCTATGTTGCATAGGAAGAATAACTTGCCCCATTCTAGGATTTTTACATGATAAAGTTCATGACAATGGGATGACATGATGGATTGATTCTTATGATGATAGAATGACATGATGGATTGGTTTAAATGGGATAGATAAATGGTCAATGGATAGGACTTGGTTTGGAAAGAAGGTATGTCAAGAAATATCCAAACATGTTTCAACATTTTGCCCCTATGTCTTCATCAAAAACACAAGGCGAAAGAATGGATAAATGGGTTCAATAAGATAGGTATATGGATGTAATGGCTATGGATAGTAGGATGGGATGGAAAATAATAGAATGGGATAGATAGTTTGGAAATGGATAGGTTGGATGAGACAATGTGCCCCCAAGTGTAAGTGACATAGAAGATCAACCTACACATGACGCCTGTTTGGTAGGTTTTCATCATGGTACTTATCCAAGGTGCCTGTTTACTAGGTTTTCACCATTGGAAGAAGGGATTTCTCTTTACTTTTTAAATTTTTTTTCTTTTTTTTCTTTTTTTTGGGTTGACAATTACACATGGCGCCTATTTGTCAGGTTTTCACCATGGCAATGGATAGGAGGGACTCAAGTGGCTAGTGCTATGAGAGGTGATATTGTCCCGTTAGAGATGGATGTTGTCTTCGCATGGACCATGTCATTATGCTCATAAATGTTGATAAGGGATTGCATGGATGGGAGATGGATTAGGTAGATAATGGATTATAATGTGGAATTATGGTAGGGTAGGCTAGTGGCTTATGGTGTGGATTTATATAAGCTTATAGAATGAAGATGGATGAAAAGTTTATGCCAAAGCATGGACCATAGGGATAGCATGGGGGAGATATGTAGGATAATGGATGGAATATGGGGAGATGTAGTTATGTGGAAGTGCTATGGAGTGGAAGGGAATCATGACCAATGGTTGCACACACCATGATAAACATTGAAGCTTTTGATTAGATGGTGGTGTAGGAAGCAATGGGATTGTTTGCTTAGGATATGGTTGATGAAGAGATTTAGAAACCCACATAGATTTAGTATTTTTAGTTCTTTTATTTTGCTTGTGGGATTTTTTAAGGGAATGGAAATTTTGGATGGAAGTAGGCTTTTGGATGGATATAGGTGGTTGGGATTCTTGAGATGTGGATGAGGATGCCTCATTTGACTTGCTAGCTATTTTCTTAGGAACCCAAACCATTTTGCTTTTGGGCTTTGTATTTGGACATAAAGGTTTAGATGGCTTCTTAGATAAACTTTGCTTTGAGTTTGATTCTTTATGTCCTAAGGTATGAAGACCTTTAGGATTTTTGGTAGGATTTTTAACTTTATAAGTAGAGGCATCAAAATTTTTGCTTTTGAATCCCATGGGATGGGTGGAGTGGATAGAATGATTGGAAGCTTTATGCTTAAACAATGTGTACTTTTGTTGGTCATGATTAGGGATGTAAGGATACTTATGAATGATAGGTATGTTAGGTGATGGAAGAAATGGTGGCAAGGTGGATGGAGGGATATTTGGAGTTGGTAAAAGTGAAGGCAAAGTGGATGGTGGAAGATGTACAATCACATGCTTTTGACATTTATAGGATGATGGAGGTGGAATGGCTACATATGTTTTGGGTAGATGATAGGGTGTGTGATGGAAAGTGGTAGGCTTAGGATGCATGAAGGGATTACCAACAGCTTGGCTTTGTTTACCTTGGGGTGTGTATCCAAGGCCATATGAGCATGGAGGGATCTTGTCATGAATTGGCTCCAAAATAACTTGTTTGTGAAGGCCTAGGCCTTTACCTTGGTAGTTCATGTTTTGGAGGATGCAATTGACTATGGGACTAGATGTGTTTTGGGAACTAGACTTGAGCTCTTTATTAGATGGAGAAGATGAAGTGGATAAAGGTCATTGTTGTCCTAAGGAAGAACAATCATGTATAATGGTGGATAGACCAATAGGACATGATGGATTTGAAATGGGATCGATGATGGATGTGGAAGGGGGATCATTAGGAACTTGATTAGCATTATGTTCACTAAGATCCAAGTTATTTGTTTGATCTTTTATGCTTACTTGGGGGACAAGTGTCTCATCATGACAAGTTGATGTTTGCTCATTATGGATAGGGCTAGATGGCTGATGACTAGGATCAATTTTGATATCTCGCTCATGGATGGATATAAGATTATGGATAGGATCAAGGTGCTCATGGATAGCTTCATCATAGGTATCATCTTGATCATAAAGAAGGTAAATGTTATGGATGGGTTGCATGAAAGTGTATTGATCTTGAGTTGGACTAGGGCTTAATGTTTCCACATGCTTAGGATTAAACCTTTGACATACCTCTCGGGTTGCTTGAATGGAAGTAGAAGGCTCTTGGATAGGCTCTTGGTTAACAACATGAGAACATGATGACTCGACTTGGATTAATGATAGAAGGTTCAAAAATAGGCTTGATGGCTTGTAGGTCACATGATGGGACTGTAGGTTTAGACATGACCTTTGGAATTTCTTTGATAGGTTCATGAATGGGTGTTTGACATGGAGGTAGTTTATTCCTAGCTAGTAGCCAATGGATCACATCCTTTGCAAGGGTATGAGTGGATGGAAAATATAATGGATGAGCAATAATAGTGGATGATGTTGTAGGCTTAGGACTAGGATTAGGTTGGGGGCTAATTGGATTGGATGGATTAGGATCAGAGGGGGGTGACACATGCGATTAGAATGATGTGGCATGATTTCCCATTATAGGTGGGTACACCTTGTAAACAATTGGGACAAATATTGGGCATTTATTTGTATTATGGCCTTTGGTCTTATGGTATGCACAATAATCATGTTCACCATATGGACTTTCTTCACATGGTTTGACTTCAGGAAGTTCAATGAGTTTTGCTTGAAGCATCCTTTGTAAAACTATCTCAACCACATCCTTTGGTGAAGGATTAGAATGGCATGTTGATGAAGGTAATGAAGGGCTTGGTGGTTTGGAAGATGGAGGATTAATGGACTACGAATGGGATCACATGGTGGTGTTGGGATAGGACTAGTTGGCTCATGTGTTGGCATGGGATTGGATGGTGGGGGCCACTCTAGATTGGTATCTCCCTTGTCAAAGGTTATTAGATCTTGCGTAGGATAACTTGGGCTTGTTTGATTTATGTACAAAAGACCACTTGGACTTGCATGTGCTTCTTGTTGCAAAGGTAGACTTAGGCTCACTTGTGCTTATTGTGGAGGCCATTGATAGTCTTGGTGGTTGGATGAAATGGTGGGATATGTAGATAAAAGGTCTTGGGGTTGGTATGAAGTTGAGGTGGATGATACATAGTGTTGAGGTGGAAGTTGTTGAGGTTGAGATGGTGTTTGGATTTGTTGTTGTGATATGATTTGTTGTTGTTGGAATTTTTGAATGGGTTGTTGTGATGATGATGGAGGGGTTGCATAGGATAATGATTGTTGTGATATGGATTGATATGGATAAGGGTTGTGATAGGTTGATAAAGGGTTGATGTGACATGTGGATGAATTTGGTTGATATGGAATGGGACAAGTTGATGTAGAATTGATTTGATGTGTGGATGGATTAGATTGGTATGAAGTGGGATAAGTTGATGTGGAATTGATTTGATGTGTGGATGGATTGGGTTTTGGAATTATCTCATCCTCATCAATAAAGAGATAGCCTCCCCGAAATATAAACTTGGTCTTAGAAGGAGAGGCTCCTTTAATTGTGATCTTGGGCTTTGGTTCGCTTTCATGATTTGGATTAGGAGGATAGCCACCTTTAATTGTGATTGGTTTCTTCTCATGATTTGGATTAGGAAGATAGCCACCTTTAATTGTGATTGGTTTCTTCTCATGATTTGGATTAGGAAGAGGGGCTGCTCTAATTGTGACCTTAGGTCTTGGTTTATCTTCGTGATTTGAATTAGGAAGAGGGGCTCCTCTAATTGTGAGCTTGTGATTTGGTTTTATTTCACTGTTTGAATTAGAGGGGTAGCCTCCTTGAATTGTGATTATAGGCTTAGGTCTTGTCTCATGACTATAAGGATAACCCCCTTGAATTGTCACCTTAGGCTGGGGATTTGGCTCATGATTAGAGGGATAGCCCCCTTGAATGATTACGACCATCTTGAAAAGTGTTGAATAGGACTAGGTTGATGAGGATGTGGAGATGATTTGGAATGAGTATGGATATGACTAGGATATGTTTAGAATAAAATTGATTTGTGTATGATTAGGATATGATGTGGAATGACAAAATTGGGTGATGTGGATGAAATGTAGGATGAATTGTTTATGTGTTTGGTGTTTATAGCTTGATTTGACAATGTTTAAACAAATGATTATGCATATACACACATGAATCACTCACGCAAGACACATAAGCAAGTTTTTGACTTTGAAAATAAAATGTGATGATTATTAAGCAAGCACTTCAAAACACATCACAAGCCTAATGTCTAGTCAAGTGGATATGGCCAATTAGGTCTTAGGCTAGATTGCACAAGGTTGACTATGGAATTGAAAGCAAAATCCTACCACATAGCTGGGAGAAAGGGGTAACCCACCCTTCACCTTCACTTCCCAAAGGTATAAAGTTCTTTGGGGCTTAGCCAAGAGTGACAAGATTTACAACTCCCAATGAGGGTGTCTTTCGATTCAGCCTCGATTGAGGTTGTCCCTTGGAGTGGTGTGTCTCCAAGCAAGCCTCCTAAATAGGGTTTTACAAAAGCAAACCAAGTGAGCTATCACTTTATTCACACTCACACTTGTTAATTGACCCTTAAAAAATGAAATGTGTAGAAGACAATTCAAGCACTTGTTCATTTTAAACCCAAATCCAAATGTGATGGAAGACAATGATTCATTTTAAACCTAATTTCTCGATGATGTGATAGCAAGCAAGTTGTTCATTTTAATCCCAAAGTCCAAATGTGTGATCAAACAAGATTAAGAGATGAAAGATTATAATGAGTGCACTTGATACAATTGCTTTCCAATTTTCTGTAGATGTTGATGCCAATGCCGCTCCAGCTCGTTAGATGCCCCTACAAGTCACAAAATCGCAAAACGACCAAGTAAACTTGCATAGAAGATGATTATGTGAAAAAGGTGAAATCTAATAAAATCTAAAGAAAATGATCTGATATAGAAAAATAGATTGCATAGACAGAAATTTTAGGAGATTCTAAGCAATTTAAAAAAAAGATTCGTTGAAAACCGATCAAAATTGATCAAGTTATGCTCAAATGAAGTTTGCAATGAAGCTGAACTATAACTGATAAAAAAGATGATAAAATGATATAGTCACCTGATAAAACCTACTCCACTATGTAGTTTGTCCTCTCAGCTTTCCAGCGAGTTCTTGTTTGCACAATTTGGCCTCTGTATGTGAAAGTTATGATAGAAACACCAAAATGCATGATAACAGCAACCAAAAGCAAGTTACAATCACCAAATGTGATTTATTGTTTATCAAAAGTGACACTATTTTACCACAGGTGAGCCCCTACAGATCAAATGCAATCCAGAAAATAACCATATGCAACTCTTGTAGGCGTATAAGCGATGCAGAAAAAGCCCAAAGCGATTGATTTCAGTCCACAAGCGACCTGTATCTGCAAAATAAAAATAAGCGACAAAAACCCTAGCTCTGCAAAAGGTGATCACTGTCAGACCAAAGGTGATTCAATTATACCAAAAGCGAGCACTGTTGAAAGAAAAGTGATGCAGATTAGTTCACAGGTGATCACTATTAAAACAAAAGCGATATGAATATATTGAAAGGCGATTATTGTTAGCCCAAAAGAGATGCAAATAGATTCAGAAGTGGTTGCTGTCAAAATGCAAGATCTAGCATACGCAGGCGAGCACTGTTAGGGCAAAAGTGACCATAAACATACCAAAAGTGATTACTATTGGATTAGAAGTGATCCAGAATTTTCTTACAAGTGATTCGTTATAGCTTAGATGCCAATTGTTTCAGCTCATAAGCAATCCAAAAATGGATGGAAGCAACATGTAATAGCTCATATGTGACTAAAAAAAGGCTAAAAGTGATGAATAATAGCCCAAAAGTGATGGATAATAGCCCAAAAGTGATCTAGAAAGTTTTAGGTGACAGAATGCAAATGTTAACCATAAGTGACCAAGTTTACCAGATGCGATCAGTTTTTGATCAAAAGCGAGCTGAATTTGACCAAAAGCTACATACTGTTTATTTAAAAGAAAGCCAAATTTGACCATAAGCAATTAGTTTTTGATCATAGGCAAGCTGATTTAGCCCAGGCAACTGTTGTTTGATCAAAAGCGACTTGAAGTACCAGAGGTGAATTTCTGCAGACCAATTGTTGTTTTCTTCGCCAAATGCTCCATTTTTCATCAAATTTAGGCAAATTTATGCTCAAAATTTATGGAAATGACCCCCCGAACGCAATGGTGAGGTTAGATTTGGGCTAAGAGATCATCTACATACATTTTTTGCAGAATATTTACAAACTAGGGTTAGAAAAATGCAATTTTTTGCTACAAAAGCTTGCAAAAAAGAAAGATTGGCACTCGAAGAGATCTAAAATTCATAAAAACAACTTGAACAAGAGAGGTTAATCAAGGACATGAGTCCCACTGGGCATGCCAAATGTATATCAAAAAATTTGGATTTGCAAATGGAAATGATCAAGCAATAAAATGCATAACCTAAACCCAAATCATTCAATACCTTGAAGATGCAAATTGAGCTCGATTGATTGATCTCTTTGTTGTGTTGATTGCTTGATTCTGCAGCATAACATTGATAGAGAGATAGATGATGGATGGTTGATGGTGTAAGCTAGAAGAATGATTTTGGTAGAATGAGGATACTTGAAGAATAGATCCTTCCTCTTCTCTAATCTCTTTAATGGCTTAAGAGAGGCTTGCTTTATAGGAAAGGCTTGGTTCCAATGGATCGATAGGATTAAGTTAGGTTTCCTTGCACATTAAGAAATTGTAGTCAATTGACATGTGGCAAGGGAAGATAAGGCTTAGGTGTGCTTGTGTAGATAAATACTAAAATTAGGTCCCATTAGTTGTGCATGTGAAAGGTAAAAATTGTACTATAACACATGATTAAGGGGAAATGAACAAATGTCAAGGTGAGATGAAAGGTGAGGACTTTATTCAAATAAAATATTTGAATTAGTTGGGATATAGTTGGAAATTAATTAAATAAATAAGATTTATTTAATTAATTGGATAGTGGGATTAGGATATGAGTTAGAAATTAATTAAATAAATAAGATTTATTTAATTAATTGAATAGATGATTAGGATGGGATAGGATATGATGTGAAAATTAATTAAATAAATAAAATTTATTTAATTAACTAGTTAAGTGGGATAAGGATGGGATTAAGATAAGATTATGAATGGGAAATTAATTAAATAAATAAAATAAATTGGCTAAGTGGGATTAGGGAAATTAGGATGGGAATTAGGACAAAATGGCTTATGATGTCTAGATTATGTTTTAACAAGGTGTTGTAAGACATACACAAGTTTTGGGACAAATTTGGGTGTCTACACCTAGCTTCAATGGTGATGATTTGACTAGATGGATATACCAGGCAGAACAATATTTCAATCTACATAATACTTTTGATGTCAACAAATTCCCACTTGCCTCCTTTCATTTGGAACATGAAGCCCTTCAATGGTTCTGTTGGTACATCAAACCTCATGAAGAGCCAAAATGGATAGATTTTTGCAAACTCATTTTGTAACAATTTGGCCCTAGTGCTTTTGATGACTTCATAGGAGCACTCACAAAACTATGCCAGATAGGTACTGTGAGAGAATATCTAATAGAATTTGAAAAATTGGCCAAGCACACAAAGGGATTATCTAATGAATTCTTCAGGAGTTGTTTTATCAGTGGTTAGAAGGATGCAATTAGCTCTGAGGTTAAAATGTTATGTCCAAGCACAATGATGGAAGCCTTAGGGCTAGCTAAGTTGGTAGAGGACAAGATCATAGCTCAACAACACTCCAAATCCAATTTTGTTCCTTTCAGAAATATGGATCCCCAAAGCCCTCAAATCATGCCAACTCCTAGAACAACTCCTATCAAGCATTTGACTAAAGCAGAAATGCGGGCACATAGAGAAAAAGGGCTTTGTTATAATTGTGATGACAAATTCACTCAGGGACATAGATGTGTTGAACAAAATCTCTATCTCTTGGATGTGGATTCTCCACCTGAAATTAAAGTTTATGCAGATGCTCAGGATACAGTAGTTGATCAGGTTGAAACTCAGCAGTTGCTTGTTGACCCTACTTCTCAGGAAGACCACCTAGAGATCTCTCTCCATGCCGTAGTAGGAGTCACCACCCCACAAACCATGTGGGTGAAGGGTTACTTCAAGAAGTTCCCTATTACAATACTCATTGATTCTGGTAGTACTCATAACTTCATTAACCCTTGAGTAGCCAAACAAGCTGATTATTTTGTTCATCCTTGAAAAAACTTTAAAGTCATGATTGCCAATGGGGGCACATTACCTTGCAAAGGGAAGTGGCACAATGTGTGTATCTCTATTGGAGATTATAACTTGCACTCTGACATGTTTGCCTTGTCCTTAGGTGGATGTGATATGGTTTTCGGTACCCAATGGTTATGTACACTTGGACCCATCTTATGGGATTTTGTTGAACTTTAGATGCAGTTTTCAAACAATGGGCACAAACACACATTGAAGGGCTTACAACCGGGGTCTCTCAGCATCATAAGTTCACATCTCCTGGAAAAGCTTCTTAAGAAGAATTCACATGGTGTCATCACTCAACTTCACTCCATTCAGATGCAACCATCCATGGTCTCCACTACTCCTTCGACTCTACAACAAATGATGGCTATTTTGCATGCAGTACAGATGTGGTAGCCATACCTACTAGGGAATCATTTTTACATCAAGGCTGCTCACTAGAGCCTGAAATATTTCCTAGAACAATGGGTCTCCTCCCTAGCATAATATAAACTCATGGGTTATGACTATGAGATCACTTACAAGAAGGGTAAGGACAATATTGTGGCAGATTCTCTTTCTCTCACATGTGATGACCAACCTTCTCTTTCATCTATTTCCATGTTTGTTCCAAATTGGTTGGAATCTATCCCGCAAGTTGTCTTTTATGAACTCTATGTTTGTCCATTGGTAGGGCACTCTAGGTTCCTCAAATCTTAGGAGCGATCATGGCATCACTTCTTTTGGAAGGGAATGAACAGGGAAATTCAATAGATTATGGCTGCATGTGATACCTCAGAACAACAACATCAATGGGCAAAGTGGCTCCCTCTCACTGAATGGTGGTACAATACCTCCTACCATACTACATCTAACATGACTCCATATGAAGAAGTCTATGATCAAGCACTGCTAGCGCTCCTTCCATACTTCCCTAGTAATTCATGAGTTTAGGTAGTTGACACAGTTCTCTGTACCCAGGATTAGATTGGGGATCATAAGATAGCTCCTTCCCACGTTCATCCAATATTTGATGTCTCTTGTCTAAAGAAATTTCTTAGCACCAACGAAAAAGCATAAATTGTTTTACCACAACTGGATAATGAAGGATCCATCCTTTTGGAGCTAGAGGTATTCCTCAACAGTGGCACTCATCCTCTTCACTCCTGATCCATTATAGAGGTATTAATTTAGTGGCATGGAATGCACCCAGGGATTACTATAGGGGAACCACTCCTTTAGATTCAACAACAATTTCCACATCTTATGCTTTGAGGACAAAGCTTTTCTAAGAGGGAGGGGATGTTAGGATCTCATGTTTAACCCTTCTCTTTACTTTGTTAGTATATTGCATTTGGACGCATATGCTTTGTAAGTCATCCTATGAGTATATTGTATTACTCCACATTCATGGGAAATAATAGTTGTTTAGATTAGACTTAGTATATAAGTACATGTTGAGGCCAATGAAGGCATCCATGAGTTTATTGTATTGCTCAAATGAGGTTACCCCCTTGAAGTGGCTTACGATCAATAAATTCCTTCTGTGTTCTACTATTTCTATTATTTTGTGCATTTTTCATTATTTTTTTGCAGGAGGTTCCTCTCAAAATCATTCATCCACCAAGAAAAAATCTCCATTGCTTCCTACACCACCTTCCCATCATATGCTTCAATGCTTATCATAGTATGTGTAGCCATTGGTCATGATTCACTTCCATTCCACAACACTTCCATATAACTCCATCTCCCCTTCCTTCCACTATTATCCTACATATCTTCCTCATCCTATTCCTATGGTCCATGCTTTTTCATAAGCCTTCCCTCCATCCTTGCATAAGTCTTACCTAATCTACACCATATTCCACTATCGCACCTTCCATAATCCACTATCTATCTACTCCGTCTCACTTTCATGCAATCCCCTACCAACATCTATAAGAACACTTGACATAGTCTCATGTGACAACATCCATATAGCGGGACTATCACCTTTTATGGAACTAGATACTTGAGTCTCTCCCTTCCATATCCACCTTCTCCTATCCCACGAAAAAAGTAAAAAAAAAAGGTAAAGAAAAATCCCTTTGTCTAATGGTGAAAATCTGGCAAATAGGCGCCTTGGATAAGTACCATGATGAAAACCTGGCAAATAGGTGTCGTGTGTAAGTTGATCCCTACACTTGGGGGCACCTTGTCTCATCAGCATATCAATTTTCTCCTATCATTTCCTTCCATACCATCTCCTATCTTATCCTTCTATCCATTACGTACCTATCATATAGATCCATCCATCCTAATCTTCCATTCCTCTATTTTCATTGGTCTTGATAAAGACTAGGGGCACAATGTTGACAAATGTTTTAGATGTCTCTTGACATACCTTATCCCTCCAACACCATGCAAATCTTTCATTATCTTCTCATCCTCCTTTGTCATAAGCTTTGTCATGTCAAATCTTGAGTTATTCCTATGTGACATAGTCCTTAGAGATCACATCCTTGATTCCTTCTACCTAACCACCTGTTCCATTCCTTATCACCCATACATTTGCCTATCCACGGTGTTTCCTTGTCATCAGTATCATCTAATCCATATCTATTCCATATCGTGTCTCATCTGATCCATATCTAAATCCTAGCAATAACTTACCATGGCTTGTTGTTCACTCGTCCTTATCACTTTCTATCGTCAGACTAGCTATCCAGACTTTTGTCCATCAAGGACATCCATCTTGAGTTAATCCTTTGAACCATTGTCAAACTAGGTCACCTCTAAGCTATCACATAGGCAAGGCCATCTTGTATTGATGCACCCTCGAGGCTCCACTTCTCATCCATTCCATTACGTGTCGTCTGTCTGTCTATCTGTCTAAGTCCATACTATTTCTTATTACCTAGGTCTTAGGTCCACTGAGTTCACCCCAAACTACATTGTCTCTGTGTCATCATGTAGGCAAGGCCATTTAGCAATGCACCCCCAAGGCACTAGGTCAATCCCTTAAGGCCCATTTTCTTTGTCTATGTTTGTCAGTTCACCCATAATAAGTCTATCCTTTATCTAACTAGGGGCAAGTCCTTGACCTAGTTATGGAATTGGATTCTTGAATGTGACATGTTCTAAGAGGACACAGATAAGAATTGTGATATCTTTCACTAGACAAGTACATTTCCAAACATAAATATTGGCACAAGACATCAACCTATCCAAAGCAAAACAAACAAGGACCAAAATAATAAAAATGATTTTATCTATACTATGGCAAGAAAGCACATCTAATGCAAGAATGTTTTGTGAATAGGTTAAGTTACAGAGTCTTGATTTTTGTTATTATGTTTTTCTATGCTACTTGAGGATGCCAAAAGCTAGAGATGCAATGATGGGGGCATAATCATTTTTCCTTGTCTATTGTTTGTGGATTAATCTTTAGTAATGTGACAACTTTTGTCTAATGACATGATCAACAAAAGATCATTGAGGAATTCCAAGGTCTAGACATGAAAAGGGGCAATCCTTGTCTATTGAAATGTAAGAAATACTCAGGTCATCTAGATTCAATTTTGACTAGATGATTGTATTCACTTGCTATATCAAAATCCATGTAAGTAATGTTCAGGCCATCTTGGTTTAATTATACCTAGATGCTTGTATTTTCTTACAACATAATAAAAAATTCCAATGATGAAATAAGCACTTCAAAATACTTGCAAATATCAAGATGAAAGAAAACCATTCGCATCCATAATGCATCCATACATACATCCATTTCCATTCCATTTACCATCCATAATAAAGATCTTGTTCCAAAGTGCCCATTGTTTGCAGAGTAAAAAGCTTGTGATTCCTTCATCTGCATTTCTTCTATCAAATCAAATTTCTATCTTTCTTTGTCTCTCTTGTCAACAGTTCTAGTCATAAGTCCAAGTAGTGATCCAAATGCAAGACCATCCTTTAATCTATACCAATCACGTCAAGTCAATCTTGTCAAATGATCCACTCACACTCAGTGGTCTTGATCCTTGTCTGGTCATAAACCAACTCAATCAGTCATAATATTAGTGGGATGTATCTCTCCCATGCTTATCATGTTGCTCTAGGGACCTATCGTTCCCCACCATGACAACACTATCCTTTGTGTTGCTCTAGGGATCTATCATTCCCAGCCATGACAACACTTTTATCTATCATTATCAATCAATCATTGGTTTACTGCTTGCCAAGGCCAATACCTTGTTTGTTCTTGTATCATTTGTGCATACTTGCTTACTTGCTTGTGTGTGTTATCATTTTATCTTGCATTGCATATCATTCAACTTTTTCTTCACCCTAACCTATTTCTCTTCTTCTTCATCATGAGATTGTCCATCTCATGCCCTTCTGCCTTCTTCCCATCCAATATCCCAAGGGGGCATCCTATCCTGTCGTTAAACTTGTACCAGGGGCAAACTGGGGAATGTATCATTTTCAGACAATCTTATTCTTTGAAACAACATGATAAAACACATTGCATCAAAGAGGGGCAAAATGTATACACCTAAAAATGACACGACTTTGTCTAAATAAATATTCTTAATATTTATTTAAGTCTAATTCCTCTATTAATAAATAAATAAACAAATTTATTTATTTGATTCATATTTCTCTAAAGTTAATTAAATATAAAAAATATTTAATTACCTCTTCTAAAGTCAAAATTAAACAAATCCTTTATTTAATTTAATTCTTCCAAAATAATTAAATAATTCTAAATTATTTAATTAAGTCATTTGTTCCTCCAAATTTAAATAAATCAATCAAATTTATTTAAATTCTCTCAATCTCTAAAAATAAAATATAATCAAATATTTTATTTATTCTTCCAAATCATGCACAAACAATTAAATAAATTTATTTATTTAATTTTCTTTCTAATCTTCTAATTCCTCAATTAAATAAATTTATTTATTTAATTTTCTTTCTTATCTTCTAATTCCTCAATTAAATAAATTTATTTATTTAATTTGCTTTCTTATCTTCTAATTCCACAATTAAATAAATTTATTTATTTAATTTGCTTTCTTATCTTCTAAATTCCTCAAAAAATCTTCCAAATCTTCTAAAAATAAATCTTCTTCTTCATGCACACAAAATTAAATAATTTATTATTAATTCCTCCAAAATCATGCAAAAGAAAATCACAAGTTGAGTTAATTGATTTAAAACAATCTTGTTTTTATCAACAATTCTTAAATTACAATAAATCATTCTAATTTGTGAAAGCAAATCTCATCTTTGTCATGAAAGTAGTTAACTCAAACAAGACAACTTTTTTTGTGACACTTGTCTTCTTTCTATTCGTGCACATTCTCTCAAGTCTTCTATACCATTGATCTTCTTATTCTTTCTACATTGTTGATCTTCTCCCTCACAACTCTATAAATACAACCCTATTCTTCCATTTCTATTAATCCAAGCTTTAAGTAATATTACTCTGTCAAATTACCTGCGTGCCTTTGGCACCCCCCATATCCATTTTGCATGAGATCATCCTCATTGCATTTGAAGCTCATTTTCATTGCAATAAAGTATCGCAACCATTTCTCCATCACCATCTTCAAGAACAGAGCAAGCAAGTGCACTTCCTGAGGGCAACTCTCATCACAAAAAGATCGATCGAGACTAGGCGAACAATGGAAGAAGTGAGATAACAAGGTTTGTGTGAGGTTTGTCCTTTTATTTTCTATCTTGGTATTTGCAATTTCTATTGATGTTCATTGGTTTATTAATGGTTTTATGTTGTTAACAATAATTTCTGATAACAGTGTCCACAAGTTTTGTCAATGCATCTACAACATTATTCAAAGTATCTACCTTCTCCAAATTCATCTTCCCATCCTCTACCATGTCTCATACAAAGTGAAACTTTACATCAATATACTTTGTTCTAGCATAGAAAGTTGGATTCTTTTCTAGGCAAATCAGACTTTGACTGTCACAACAAATTGTAATCTGTCATGCATTAACACCAATATCTGAACACAATCTCTTAAGCCAAATGGCTTCCTTACAAGCATGAGTTGCTGCCATATACTTAGCTTCTATTGTGGACAAAGAAACCACAGGTTGTCACTTACTCATCCAACTAATTGCACCACCAAACATAGCGAACACATAGGCACTTATGGATCTCCTACTGTCAATGTCACCTGCCCAATCAAAATCCATGAACCCATGAATACAAGTTGAATGTGGAGTCCTATAGCATTACCATGATAGCATATGGAATACTTAAAAGTACCCCTTAAATATCTAAACACTTGCTTAACTGCATCCCAATGTACCTGTCTAAGATTAGCCATAAATTGACTAAGGACTCCCACTACTTGGGCAATGTCTAGTCTTGTGTAGACCATAGCATACATCAAATTGCCAACAACACTAGCATAAGGTACTCTACTCATGTCCTCCACCTCACTAGGAGATTTTGGATAATCATTAATAGACAACTTTGTCCCCAATAAAATAGGAACACACAATGGTCTACAATCTGCCATGCTAAACCTATCTAACACTGTCTTCACATAGATACTTTGGCTTAACCAAAGGTTTTTGGTTTTCTTTGTCTCTTCTAATTTCCATTCCCAGAATGTACCTAGCTACCTCTATATTTTTCATCTCAAACTGTGCTGACAACTGAGACTTCAAATCAGAAATCATATTCTTACCATTCCTAATTAACAACATATCATCAACATAACATGCAATAATGAGAATGTGATCATTGTCAAATTTGTAATACACACAATGATCTGATTTCAATCTCAGAAATCTAACTGACAACACAAAGGCATCAAATTTTAAGTACCACATCCTAGGAGACTGCTTCAAACCATACAAAGACTTTTTCAATTTGCAAACCAAATTTTCTTTACCTTTCTCTATGAAATGCTCTAGATGTGACATGTAAATCTCTTCCTCCAAATAACCATGAAGGAATGTTGTCTTCATATCCATCTTCTCCACCTCTAAGTCATAAGCTACTACCAGAGATAACAAGAACTGAATGGATGTCAGCTTTGCAATGGGAGAGAAAATTTCACCATAATTAATTCCCTCCACTTGTGAATACCCCTTCGCAACCAGTTTGGCCTTGTACTTTTCAACACTATCATCTGTACCAAATTTCTTCTTGAACATCCATTTGCATCCAATAGGTTTTCATCCTTCAGGCAAAGGCACCAAGTCCCATGTTTTATTCTTTTCCAAAGAAGCCATCTCATCTTCCGTGGCCTCCTTCTAGGAACCTAAATCTTTCATGCCCATAGCCTCTGTCATAGTTCTAGGCTCATTAGTGTTAGTAAATAAGGCAAAAGCACAACTAGAATCAAGTAATGAATAACCAAACCTATTAGGTTGCTTCCTTGTTCATGTAGACCTCCTCAATGGCTGAGGTTGAGGTTCTACTTCTAAACTTTGAGAGCTGCTAGAGCTCTCCTCATCATCAGGTCTCACAGGGTCTGTCGGTTCAGTCTTCTCAGTGGTAGAAGGAAACTGAACCACATCTTCTTTCTTTTATGTCTATTTTGGTTGTAAAACAACATAAGAAGGTGTTAGCTCTATGAAGATAACACTTCTACTATACAACATTTTTTCAACCATAGGATCCCAAACCTTGTATCCTTTCACACCGACATGTTAGCTAATGAAAATACACTTAACAACCTTGTTCTCCAATTTAGATCATTTCTCCCTAGGTACATGTGCATATGCCTCACAACCAAAAACATGAAGATGTCTAACTGAAGGCTTCTTACTAGATCACATGTCCATAGGTGTCTTACCAACAAGAGCTGATGTAGGAGACCTGTTTACTAGGTAACAAACAATGGCTACAACTTTAGCCCAAAACTTTTGTTCGAGGCTTGCTCCACTAAGCATACTCCTAGCCTTATCCATCAGTTTCCTATTCATCTTATCTATAACTCCATTTTGCTGCGAGGTGTATGGATGATGCAGGAGCATCCCTAGTTCAAGAGTAATCTTGCATCAACAAAAAACATTTTCATTTTAGTATTTCATTTTCCAGTTCAATTCAAGCAGTTCAGTCAAAAGCAATTTCAGCTTGTGGTCCAGTTTTAACAATTCACACCTTGTGGATCTGGACTTAGCATCTACATTCATTCATGTACATCATATCAAGAATTTAGAGAATTCGGATCAGTTACTGAAAAGATATCACTATCAGAAGTTGACTATTTTCTCATAGTCGAGCATTCTAACATTTCCTGATAATCAGTAGAAGGAGAAGGCTTGTAGATCATTTCTTGACTTGCAGATCTCAATGACACATCATTCAATGTCTTGTGGTTCATGGCCGACCTTCCACAAGGGTCCGTGCATTGCTTCATTCATTTGAGGAAGTGTTCTATGCATTAAGGTCTGACCTATCTGTGAACATGTTACAGCTCTTCATAGGAGTTTGTGACCTTCCTTGGCTGATACGAAGGAATCTATTGGTTCAGAGATGATATATATTGATGTAATATCATTAGAAAAGTAGTTCTCATGATTTAGATGATAGATAGTTGGCTCCTTTGCGAGAGGACTTCTAAAATTTATCTTGCACATGTATGTAATCAGGCCTGTGAGCCCTAATTGTAAGCCTACATCTTGCCAGCCAAATTGTATTTGAATTCTTTGATATACTGAATGACTTAATCCACATTTGTTCCATTTTCTTTAAGTTGTTTCCATTGTGTTTACTCTTGCTGCATGGTCTGGATTGTTCATTCTATGAACCCTCCTACCATGACTACATCAAGTGGTATCAGAGCAAAAGTTCAATTCTTTGGAGTGAAGTTGGCAAGGGAACTCCATAAGATCTTGTTGTAAGTAGATCGCTGATTTGAGGCAAGTTACTTGGGCACAATCGATCGCCAATTGAGAGGTAGTTGTCACTTTTAGCCTGATCACCAAACCTAAGGTAGTTTGCACTTGATCCTAGGAAGAATGCCACTGTGGGGAGTTCCTCCTATTGGTACAATGGCTAATAGAATGGATGAGATGATGGAATTGACAAGAATGATGTGAATTCATTTGGATGTTGTTGAAGAAGATAGGCAAAGAGGATTGACATCGAGACCTAATGTTGAAAGTGATGAGGAAGAAGAATTTTAATTTGTTGAACACACTGGTGAAACCCTAGGAGGTGATGAAGAAGAAGAATTAGATCAAATAAAGATGTTGTGAGCTATTTCAAATATTTGAAAGAGACCTAGAGTTGATGTACCAAACTATACTAGTAATTTGAATCCTGAAGAATTGATTGACTAGATAAATGATATGGAAGAATATTTTGAATATGAAGAAATTAAAGATCTAGAGAAGGTAAAATTTGCAAAGACAAAGTTGAAGGGACATGCTACTATATGGTGGAAAGAATTTTAGTTGGAAAGAAATAGAAGAGGAAAGGAAAAGATTAAAAAGTGGGACTAGATGGTTACAAAGTTGAAGAATCAGTTTATACCTACTAACTATGAGTTGGAACTATTGAAAAGATTGCAAAACCTAAGACAAAAGAAGAAATATGTGAAGGAGTACACTAAATAATTTCATAAAATGATTATAAGGATAGGAGATAGTGAAGCAAGAAAGGAGAAAGTGGCTAGATATATCAATGAGTTAAGTTTGAACATTCAAGAAGAGCTAAGTTTGGTAAAGATGACATCTTTGTAAGAAGCATATCAGTTTGCCCTGAAAGTTGAAGAGAAGCTGAATAAGAGACATGATTAGAGACATAGAGGTAGAGGAGATAAATTTTAGAGAGGTAGAGTATTTTTTGGATATGATAGATCATTTGTGGAGTAGAACAAGTTTGACATCCCATTGAAGAAGGATGACAGAGATAACAATGCTTACTGGAGAGATGACATAAAAGTTTATCGGAGATGAAACCCTAGTGCATACTGGAATGAAGGACAGAGAAGAGAAGGAAGAGGAATTGATAAGAAGACATTCAGAGGTACTTGTTTCAAGTGTGGAGGTGAAGGACATAGAGTATTTGAATGTAATCAGGGTAGTACAAGTAAGAGGACAAAAAGTAGTGGAAGAGCAACCTATTTTGAAGAAGAACCTGTTGAGTTAGATGACCCCTATTCAGATGGTAAACCAGAGAAAGGAGAATCACTTGTGATGAGGAGAACACTATTTCAAAAAGAGATAAATGAGGAACCACCATAGAGGAAAAGTTTTTTCAAAACTAGATGCAAATCTAGAGGTAAGTGTTGTAAAGTTGTAATTAATAGTGGTAGTTTAGATAACCTAGTTTTAGAGGAGATGGTGACTAAACTGAAGTTGAAAAGATTGAAACACCCTAAGCCTTATCAGATAGTATGGATTCAGGATGATCATAAGGTACTAGTGAGTGAACAATGTTTGGTGAAGTTTCATATTAGATCTTATCATGATGATTCCTTGTGTGATATTATGCCTATGGATGTTTGTCATATCTTGTTGGGTAGACCTTGGAAATATGATAGAAATGCTATACATGATTGGAGAAAGAATACATATACTATAAAAACAAATGGGAAAAGAATTACTTTGATTCCTTTGGAAGATGATCCTAAAGATGTGGTATGTGGAAATGCTAGAATCTGTTTGGTAGATGGAAGGAAATTTTTGGATGGTTTGAAATAGGAAAGTATGTGTTATGCCTTGATTCCTAAAATTCCTAAAGTAGTGAAGAAAGAGACTAAACTAGAGGAGATAAGAGAGTTGCTAATAGAGTATGAAGACATCATATCAGATAATGTACCTGAACGATTACCACATATAAGGAGTATTAGTCAACACATGGATCTTATACTGGGAGCAAGTTTTCCTAACAAAGAAGCACACTGGATGACACTGATAGAGAATGAAGAACTAAATAGACAGATATAAGAATTGTTGAGGAAAGGTTTGATCAAAGGAAGTTTGAGTCCTTGTGTAGTACCTGCAGTTTTAGCACCTAGGAAAGATGGAGAATGGAGAATGTGTATTGATTCCATAGCAATATACAAGATCACAATTACGTATAGATTTCCTTTACCTAGGATGGATGATATCATGGATTGTTTGAGTGGAGCAAGATATTTCACAAAGATAGACTTGAAGAGTGGATACCATCAGATCAGAATTAGAGAAGGTGATAAATGGAAGATTGGTTTCAAGACAAATGAAGGATTGTATGAGTTGTTAGTGATGCCTTTTGGATTGACAAATATACTGAGTACTTTCATGAGGTTGATGAATGAAGTTCTGAAGAAATTCTTGGGTAAGTTTGTGATTGTGTACTTGGATGATATTCTAATTTTCAGTAAGACAAAAGAAGAACATTTGTGGCATATTAGACAAGTTTTACAAAGACTGAGAGAAGAGAAATTATTGATAAACATCAAGAAGTGTAGTTTCATAAAGGAAGAGTTAGTACATTTCAGATGTGTGATTTTGGCGGAAGGATTGAAGATGGACCCTGAGAAAGTGAGAAATTGTTGAATGGCCTACACTGGAGAGCATTGGAGAAGTTAGATCATTTCATGGATTAGCTAGTTTCTACCAGATGTTCATAAAAAATTTTAGTTCAGTTTGTAACCTTATCACAGACACAATGAGACGTGAAAGAAAGGATTTTAAGTGGATATCAAGAGTAGATAAAAATTTTGAGTTGTTGAAGTAGAAAGTGATAGAGCAACCTATTTTGGCATTACGGGATTTCAATAAGGTATTTCAAGTTTATTGTGATGCAAGTGGAAATGCAATTGGAGTAGTGTTAAGTTAAGAAGGTAGACCTATAGCTTATTTCAGTGAGAAGTTGAATGATGCAAGGAGGAGATATTTAGTTTATGATCAAGAGTTCTATGCCATAATTCAAGCCTTAAAGAAGTGGAGACATTACGTATTGCCTAAGGAGTTTGTGTTGTATACAGATCATCAAGCTTTGCAATATTTGAGTAGTCAAGGTAAATTGAATCAAAGACATATGAGATGGGTAGAGTTCATGCAGAGTTATACTTTTGTGTCCAAGCATAGTAGTGGTAAATCAAACAAAGTTGTTGATGCCTTAAGTAGAAGAAACTTGTTGACAGAGATGAGAGTTAAAGTGTTGGGTTTTGATGAATTGAAGAACATGTATGAGGGAGACATTGATTTTTTAGAACCTTAGAGAGCATGTAAGGAACCTGTTGTGACAGATAGAAGTAAGTGGTTGGACTATCTCATTTAGGAAGATATTTTATTCAGAGGAATTCAATTGTGCATACCTAAAAGTTCAATGAGGGATAATTTGATCAAGGAGAAGCATAGTGGTGGATTGGTAGGATATTTTGGCATTGACAAGACAGTGGCTTTGGTAAGTGAAAATTACTTTTGGCCTCAGATACATAAGGATGTTTAGAGACTTGTGCAGAGTTGTAGAGTTTGTCAAGTTGCAAAAGGAAATAGTCAGAACATTGGATTGTATAAACCTTTGACGGTACCAGAGAAACCTTGGGAAGACATAAGCATGGATTTAGTGATAGGATTGCCTAAGACACAAAGAGGACATGATTCAATATTTGTAGTGGTTGACAGATTTTCAAATATGGCTCATTTCATACCTTGTAAGAAGACAACTGATGTAGTACATGTAGCTGACCTATTTTTCAAGGAGATTGTGAGATTGCATGGGTTACCTAAGAGTATAGTTTCAGACAGAGACACAAAGTTTGTTGGATATTTTTGGAAAACACTTTGGAGGAAGATGAAGATAGACTTGAAGTTCAGTTCAATTTTTCATCCACAGAGAGATGGACAGACAGAGGTAGTGAATAGGAGTTTGGGAAACCTGTTGAGATGTTTGGTTGGAGAGAAAGCCAGAAGTTGGGATTTGATTCTTTTACAAGCAGAGTTTGCATACAATAATTCAGTAAATAGGAGTACTGGAAGAACACATTTTGAGATTGTTACCAGAGTGAATCCTAGAGAAATTACAAAATTGAGAGATATCAATACAGAGGAAAAGAGGAGTGCAAAAGTAGAAGACTTTATAGATCATATAAAGACAGTGCATAACCAGTTCAAGAAGCATTTGGAGGATATGAATAGTAAGTACAAAGAGAAGACATAAGGAATTTGAAGTTGGAGATGAAGTGATGGTGTACTTGAGAAAAGAAAGATTTCCAGTTGGGACTTATAACAAGTTGAAGATGAAAAAGTTTGGACCTTGTAGGATACTTAGGAAATTTGATTCAGGAAATGCATATGAAGTAGAGCTACTGGAGACACTGGGTATTTCACCTATTTTCAACATTGCAGATCTTTATTAGTATCAAGAATCATAGTTCAATGATAGCATGGAAGAAGAATTGAAGAAGCATTTACCATAACAAGCACCGGAATAGATAGAAGACATTTTGGACAGCTGAGTTGGATGCAACACTAGAGGAAGACAATACAAGGAATATCTTGTGAAATGGAAAGGCAGACTAGAAGAGGATTCATCATGGATTTCATAGGCTGAGGTGGACCATCTTGGTTCTCCCTTAGCCCCAGCAAAGTGAGGGACTCACTTTTTCAACAACCCTAGATATCTGATGTAGGAGCATCCCTGGTTCAAGAGTAATCTTGCATCAACCAAAAACATTTGCATTTCAGTCTTTCATTTTCTAGTTCAGTCATAAGTAGTTTGAGTTTGTGGCCTAGTTTCAGTAATTCACACCTTATGGATCTAGACGTAGCATCTACATTCATTCATCTACATCATATCAAGAATTTAGAGCATTTAGATTGGTTATTGGAAAGATATTGCTATCAGAAGTTGACTATTTTCTCAGAGCAAAGCATTCTAATAGTTCCTGATAATTAGCTGAAGGAGAAGGCTTGCAGATCATTCCTTGATGTATGGATCTCAATGACACATCATTCAATGTCCTATGGTTTGTGGCCAACATTCCCCAAGGGTTCGTGCATTGTTTCATTCATTTGAGTAAGTGATCTATGCATTTAGGTCCGACCTATCTGTGAACACATTATAGCTCTTCATAGGAGCTTGTGACCTTCCTTGGCCAATGTGGAGGAATCTATTGGTTCAGAGATGATATATATTGATGTGATAGATCCTTAGGAAAGTAGTTCTCATGATTTAGATGATAGATAGTTGGCTCCTTTGTGAAAAGACTTCAAAGCTTTATCTTGCACATGTATATAAGTAGGCCTGTGAGCCCTAATTGTAAGCCCGCATGTTGCCACCCAGATTGTATTTGAATTCTTTGATATACTGAATGACTGAATCTACATTTGTTCCATTTTCTTTAAATTTTTTCTGTTGTGTTTACTCTTGTTGCACGATCTGGATTGTTCATTCTATGAACCCTCCTACTGTGACTGCATCAATGGAGTTGTCTTATGTCTTTCAATCCCTTGCTCTTTACAAAACTTATCGAACTCTGCTGAAAAAACTCACCACCATTATTAGTTCTTAAACACTTAATCTTTTTACAAGTCTAATTTTTAGGAAAAGATTTAAACTCTTTAAACTGACTAAAGACTTTAGTCTTTCTTCTGCTAAAATAAACCCGTGTCTTTCTACTATAATCATCTATGAAAGATACAAAATATATAGATTTGAAGATTGAAGGAACATTGACAAGACCAAACACATCAGAATGAATAAGATCCAATACACCAGAAGACTTGTGAGAACTAGAGTAAAACTAAACATGGTTTTGCTTTCCATATACACAATGCTCGTAAAAGTCAAACTTGAGATTACAATCATTTAACCCCTCAACGAGGTTTTTATTTTTCAAGTTTCTAAGACCCTTCTCACCAATGTGGCCATATCTTAAATGCCATAACATAATCTTTTTAGTAGAAAGTTTAACTTCCAAAGCATGTGCACTACCATCAGAATGTGTTACAATAGATTTCTTCACCGCTCGTTCAGATGGTGGGGATGAAGTGACTGTAGCTCTTTTCTTTGATTCAGAAGAACTATTGCACTATAAAGTACATGCCTCTAGCTAAAATAGAGTACCTCTCCAAGTGTCCTTCGTAAGCACCATAGATCCTCTAGTCATCTTGCATAAAGCAGGTTTCGTGACAAGCATGGGATGTACATAACCCCAGTGATCCCATTCACTCTTCCATCAGGGAATTGGATTGAGACTCTTCCACAACCAATAATCTTCAGATGAGAATTGTCACCCAGGTACACTCTTCTACCATCAAATTTTTCATTCTTCATGAACTAGCTTCGATACGAGGTCATGTGGAATGATGCACTAGAACCTATAAACCACACATCATCAGATGCATTGGTGGCCAGGGCTGTGATGAAGGCATCACCATCATCTTATGATTTGTCAGAATCTAAATCTAGGACATTCTTCTTCTTCTTTTTCTTTTCTTCCTTGCATTCCTTTTGGAAATGCCTAGGGTTTCCAAAGTTCCAATAGAGAGCCTTGGACTTTCCAGGAGATTTGGATCTATCCTTCTCAGCTTTCTTGTCCTTCTTTTTCCCTTTCTCCTTAGGTCTTCCATGAACTGTGAGAGCCTCCTTGGTTACCTCAGAAGACTTTCTCCACATCTCTTCAGATAATAGAAAAGATACCACTTCATCCATTGTGAAAGTGGATGTGGTGTTCCCAATAGCCATCAGAAGATCATCCCACGAGTCTCGTGAAGAACAAAGAAAGGTCATGCAATGATCCTCCTCCTCCATCTTCACACCAACTGATATCAATTGTACAATTAACATGTTGAAAGCATTCAGGTGATTTGCAACAGATCCTCCATCCTCCATCTTTAGAGAATACAACTTATTTCTCAGAAAAATCTTGTTTACTAGGGATTTGGCTTGATAAACATCACCTAGATTCTTCCAAAGGTCATTTGTGCTCTTCTCCTCATGGACATTTAACATGTTAGAATCAGATAGACTCAGTCTTATGAGACCCTTAGCCTTTCAATTTTTGAGATCCCAATCAGCTTGTGCCATTACAGTTGGCTTCACACCGGATACAGTTTCCCATAGGTCATGATCAACAAGTATGTCTTCCATCTTAAGTTTCCATAACTCAAAATTAGTGCCATTGAATTTCTCCACCTCTAATCTTCTGAATGTGCCTGTCATCTCTTTCCTGCAACAAGATTACAAAATGTTCTAGACAAATCTCCCACTCAACCTAAGATTAGCTCAAAAAACCCCTACCCAACAACTAGGACCAAAGGTGATCAAGCTTTGATACCAACTGAAAGGAAGCTAGTTGTGTAGAAATCACTTCCTACACTAATATAATTGTTGCAAATATGTGTCTGATGTGTTGTCATTAATGTCAACATATCTTTCTGTCAGATATAGTGAAGACAATATAGAGGAGTGATTAGTATTTCCCATAAGGTGAAGATTAGAGTATACAAATTAAAGGGTTTGTATAGGATTGTCTATTGTTGCTCTAGTTGATATTTGAGAGGTCCGCATGAAGATTTGGTTAAGTTATGGCCTTTTGAGTATAATAGGTTTCTGCAGTTGTTCAATGATGATAGAGTGGCAAGAAGTTGGTCCAGATTGGTCCGTTATGAGCATATTGTAATCTGTGGATCTAGAGGCATGTCTGGGATGTTGGTGTGTTCCCTCAACTTGAGTGGTTCATATTTTAGAGGTCTGAAAGCAATCTTTCTAGTACGACAATCATGGCAATGTGTGTTCTTGAGGTTCATTATGAAAATGCAAGTGATTTTAGTGATGCGAAGTGGTGTGGTTGTTCCTCTTGACTTAATTATGCTTGTGGTGGTCTCTAGATCATGTGGTTGTTGTGTTGGTGGTCCGCATTGACAAAGGAGCTCATGATTGAAGTTTTCCTCTTGGTTGTTTCTATTCTTCCCTGTATTGGTCAATCAGATGTTCCTAGTGTGTTGTGGATGATCTAAAGATCATTTTATGAAGCATGGAGTGTTAATAGGGGAAGAATCAAGTCACAGCTATGATTGGCCGCTAGTGTAAAGATCCGTGTTAAGTTTGGCTAACCTTGTTGATCATTCCAAGATGGATGAAGTGTATAAATGCTTGTTGAAGAGTTGTTAAACATCATCCTTGAGAAAAATAGATTAAATTTGAATAAAGGATTAGAAGCAGAGCAAAGAAGAAAAGGAGTGAGAGAAGTATAGAGTGTGAAGTTAGTAAAAAAGAATTTGGGGCAAAGCAGAAGTTTTTGAGCATTCATTGAAATAGAACCAGGCATGAAGTAGATGCTATTTCTCAGTTAATTTGTTCTATTCTAAATAAATTGTTTAGGCAGTGAGCCTCCCTTTTGAGCAGTGAGCTCTAGGCAGTGCGCCTGAAGGCATGTGCCTTCTATTTTTCTAAAAGTACTTTTAACATAGTACAAATCTTTGTGGGTTAACCCCCACTGTGGTTTTTCCCTTAACCGGGTTTCCACGTCAAAATCTTGGTGTCAAGTGTGTTGATTATATCTCTTCTCTTATGTTGTTGATCTTTGCTTTAATGTTTACTTCATTAATCTGGTAGTAAGATAATAAAGGAGGTTAAAAGAAGAAAAAGGTTATAGTGTGTGACAACTGATTCACCCCGCCCCTCTTAGTTGTCCAATCTAATTCCAACAATTGGTATCAAAGCTAGATCTTCTTATAAAAGCCTGACTACTTGAGGAGATCTAGGAGGTCGACCTACAAGAAGGATAGTCTAAGATTTGATGGAACAAATTATTCTATTTGGAGGAATCGCATGGAGTGTCATTTACAATGCATGGGTGATGCCTATTGGGTGATAACCAGTGTTGAGTATAAACCTCTAGAGAAAGGTCCTTTAACTCCTGATCAAGTCAAATATGCTGAAAATAACCTTTGAGCTAAAGAAGCCTTGTTGAGTGCCTTGACTGATTTAGAAATGAAAAATGTCTTTGGTCTAAAAACTGCTTATAAAATTTGGAAAAAGTTGGAATATATGTATGAAGCTGATAAATATGTCAAATGTGCCAAGCTGCAAAGTCTGAGAGGAAAATTTGAAACTATGTGGATGAGCGAAGATGAAAACATCACAATCTACATGCAAAAGATAAATGAACTTATGTGTGGTATCAGGTGTGCTAGTGGAACTTTGGAAGAATCAGAGATTGTATCAATAGTACTCAGATCTTTACCTGATTCATACAAACATAAGGTTGCTTCTATAGAGGAGATCAGGACTGTCTCAGATGTTACAAGAGATCATCTGGTTGGGAAAATTTTAGCTTTTGAATTAAGTGAGTTTGGCAATTCTCATCCCAAGTCTGAATCTGCATTTAAGGCCAGTGTATATGGAAAACAAAGATATGATCTAGGTGAAAGTTCTTCTATGAGATCAAACAGATTAGTAAAGACAAGGAAGCATCTTGAAGATACTGAACTTGAAACTAGTGATCTTGAAGCTCTTCTAGCCAAAACATTGCCAAGAGGATCCGGTAAGTATGAAGGAAAATTGCCACTCAAATGTTTTGCTTGTAATAAGATTGGTCATTTTGCCTCAAGATGTCTAAAGAGGTTTTCAAAACCAAACCCTAACAAATATCAAAATTAGAACAAATGTTACTATGTCTAAGAAACTAGATAAGGAGTCATAGATGATGAATTTGATCATAGAGGTTCTCCTAAAAATGATTGGATGTTCATTGCCATCAAAGAAGAAGATCCAGTGTCTACTAAATCTACTAGATATGCAAATATGGAAAGTGCCTTGGCTTCTCAAGTTATTAAGAAAGATGAATGGGTGATTGATAGTGGATGTTCTCATCATATGACTGGAGACAAGAGTAAGTTTGTGAATTTTGAAAATTATGAAGGTGGGCTTGTGAAATTTGGAGATAACTCACCTGGTAGAATCCGTGGCAAAGGATCAATCTCTTTTGATGGTAAGAATAGAACCAATGATATTCTATATGTGGAAGGACTGAAACATAATCTTCTCAGTGTTGGACAATTGGTTGATAAAGATTATGATCTTCGATTCAAAGACAAAAAGTGCAAAATCTTGGAGAGTTCCAGAACTAAAATTGTATCTGGTACTCAAACTAGAGGTAACATTTTTCATTTAAGTAGCTCTAGCAAAATCTATTTGATTGCTTAGATAGATCAAAGTTGGTTATGGCATAGGAGGATGTGTCATGTGAATTTTGATAATATTGTCAAAATAAGTACCACTTAGGCTATGAGAGATCTTCCAAAACTTGTGAAACCTAATAGCATGTGTAGAGAATGTCAATTGGGGAAACAGAGAAAAATTTCATTCAAAAGTAAGGAACAAGTTTCAAATGAACAATTAGAATTGGTACATACAGATCTCTGTGGCCCTGCTAGAATTAGGAGTGTGTAAGGAGATAGATATTTCATGTTGCTGATAGAAGACTACTCTAGGATGATGTGGGTAACCTTCCTAAAAGAAAAATCAGAAGCTCTTGAAAAATTTAAGGTGTTCAAAGTGATGGTGGAAAATGAAATTGGTGAAAAATTGAAATGTCTGAGATCCGACAGAGGTGGAGAATTTACTTCCCATGAGTTTGATGCTTTCTGTGAAAAGCATGGCATAAAAAGACAGTTATCTACTCCTAGGACTCCCCAACAAAATAGAGTTGTGGAAAGAAAGAACCAGACCATTCAAGAAGCTGCCAGGACCATGATGATGGAAACAAATGTTCCTCAAGTTTATTGGAGAGAAGCTATAATTACTATTGTCTACACTCTTAACTAGGTGCAGAGCAAAGGCAATTCTAGTAAGACCCCTTATGAACTATGGTTTGGTCATCCTCCTACTAAGAGATATTTCAGATTTTTTGGTAGTAAATGCTATATCAAAAGAGATGAGATTTAGGCAAGTTTGATATAAGAAGTGATGAGGGAATATTCTTTAGATACTGTACTCAACGTAAGGCTTACCGGTGCTTTAACAAAAGGTTGAAAAAAATTATTGAAAGTTCTAATGTTAGAGTTCATGAGAGAAAGGAAGGACATTCCAGGTTTTGCAGATATGATTCAGATGATCAAAATGAAAGTTAAAGTCAAGGAAGGTTAGTTCAAACTCTGACTCAGATGTAGATTGATCCAGAATCTCTAGAGACTCAAGGAATTAGTACAGATGTTGAGGAACAAGCTCAAGAAATAGAAGCCCAAGCAATTCCCAAACCCTAAGGTATGTAAGAATGAATCATCCTAAAGATCAAATCATAAGGGATAGAAATAAAGGTGTTTGAACTAGGAGAAGAGTTGCTGAAGATCAAGAAGAGATTTGTTTGATTTCAAGGATTGAACCTAAATCAGTTGATGAAGCTTGCACTAATAAAAACTGGGTAAAAGCAATGGAAGAAGAATTAATACAAATTGAAAAGAACCACACTTGGGATCTTGTTCCTAGACTTGAGGACAAAAATGTAATTGGTACCAAATGGGTCTTCTGGAATAAACTAGATGAAGATGGTGAAGTTGTAAGAAATAAAGAAAGGTTGGTATGCAAAGGCTATTCTCAAGTAGAAGGAATTCATTTTGAAGAAACTTTTTCTCTGGTGGCAAGAATAGAGGCAGTCAGATTATTTCTTAGATTTGTTGCTTTTAAAGATTTTAAAGTGTATTAGATGGATGTCAAATCAACATTCCTGAATGGAGATTTGGAGGAAAAAGTCTACATTGAGCAACCGGAAGGATTTTAGTTGTCTGATCAGAGTGACATGGTTTGTAGACTAAGAAAAGCCTTGTATGGACTCAAGCAAGTTCCAAGACCCTGGTATGCAAGATTGGATAAATATTTGCTTAAGATAGGCTTTAGCAAAGGTACTGCTGATAGTAATCTTTACTTCAAGATTAATCATAAGGACATCTTGATTGTTGAGGTCTTTGTTGATGATATCATTTTTGGTGGAAATGAATGTATGTACAAAGCATTTGTTGACCAGATGAAAAGTGAATTTGAGATGTCAATGTTTGGAGAGATGAATTTCTTCCTAGGTCTATAAATTGTTTAGTCAGATAAAGGTATCTTTATATCCCAGTCCAAGTATGTGAAAGAATTGCTAAAGAAGTTTGGAATGGAAGGTTCAAAACCAGTAGGTACACCTATGGTAACCGGATATAAGTTAAGTAAAGATGATGATTCACCCAAGGCAAATTAGAAAAGGTATAGATCAATGATCGGAGGATTCCTCTATCTGACCCAAACTAGACCTGACATCATGAATGATGTTAGACTTGTTGCTAGATTTTAATCTGATCCAAAAAAATCCCACATTGTGGCAGTCAAAAGAATTTTTAGATATCTCAAGGGGACAATTGATTATGGATTGTGGTATCCAAAAGACAATGACTTTACTCTTCATGTATATACAGATGTTGATTGGGTAGGAGATGTGGATGACAAAAAAATTACTAGTGGTGGTGCCTTTTTATTGGGAAGAAGATTGGTCTCTTGGATGAGAAAAAAACAAGAGGCAATATATCTGTCTACTGCAAAAGCAGAATATATAGCAGTAGGAAATAATTGTACTCAATTTCTGTAGATCAAGCAAAAGTTGAAGGACATCAGAGTTGTGTTTGAGGAGCTAGTCACAATCTTTTGTGATAATTCTAGTGCAATAAGTATCTCAAATAATCCAGTGTTGCATTCAAAGACAAAGCATATATCTATCAAGTTTCATTTCTTGAGAGAGAAGGTAAATGAGAATGAAGTCAAGTTGGAGTTTATGTCATCCAAAGATCATATTACAGATATCTTCACTAAGCCTCTTCCAAAGGATACCTTTGAATATCTTAGAGAGAAGTTAGGGGCTATTACCCATCCAAATCATAACTAAGATGCACTAAGGTGCATCAGTCTAGTGGAATTCTCAGTCGTATCTTGAGATCCGGATTGATGTTGAGAAAATACTACTCTAAGGAGTAGTCAGTATGGAAATGTTGGAGATCAGTCTAAAATAAAAAGGGGAAGAGATGATTACAAATATGTGCCCTTTGCCATTGATGTCAAAGGGGGAGAGAAGTCATGTGAAAAACTTGGAAGTAAGAAGTTGCTAGTGAAAGGGGGAGCAATGAATAAAGTGGTTGCAGGTGTTACAAGAGAAAGGGGGAGAAGTTCTTGTCTTGATGGTTGAATCAGTTTTTCACATCATATGTTGGCATCAATGAAAAAGGGGGAGATTGTTGCAAATATGTGCCTAGTGTGTTGTCATTGATGTCAACATATCTTTCTATCAAAAATAGTGAAGACAGTACATAGGAGTGATTAGTATTTCCCATAAGGTGAAGATCAGAATATGCGGATTAAAGGGTTTGTACAGGATTGTCTATTGTTTCTCTAGTTGAGATTTGAGAGGTCCACATGAAGATTTGGTGAATTTATGGCCTTCTAAGTAGAATAGGTTTCTATAGTTGTTTAGTGATGATAGAGTGGCAAGAAGTTGGTCTGGATTGGTCTAGTATGAGCATATTACGATTTGTAGATCCAGAGGCATGTTTGGGATGTTGGTGTGTTCCCTCAACTCGAGTGGTTTGTAGTATGGAGGTCCGAAAGCAATCTTTCTAGTATGACAATCATGGCAGTGTGTGTTCTCAAAGTTCAATGTGAAGATGCAAGTGATTCTAGTGATGCAAAGTGGTGTGGCTATTCCTGTTGACTTAATTATGCTTGTGGTTATCTCTTGATCATGTGGCTATTGTGTTGGTGATCTATATTGACAAAGGAGCTCGTGATTGAAGTTTTTCTCTTGGTTGTTGTTGTTCTTCCCTATATTGGCCAACTGAATCTTCCTAGCATATTGTGGATGATCTAAAGATCATTTTATGAAGCATGGGGTGTTAATAGAGGAAGATTCAAGTCTCATCTATGATTGGCCGATAGTGTAAAGAACTAGGTTAAGTTTGGCCGACCTTGTTGATCATTCTAAGATGGATGAAGTGTATAAATACTTGTTGAAGAGTTGTTAAACATCATCCTTGAGAAAAATAGATTAAATTTGAATAAAGGATTAGAAGTAGAGTAGAGAAGAAAAGGAACGAGAGTAGTATAGAGTGTGAAGTTAGTAAAGAAGAATTTGGGGAAAAGTAGAAGTTTTTGAGCATTCATTGAAACTAAAACAGGCATGAAGTAGATGTTATTTCTCAGTTAATTCATTCTATTCTAAATAAATTTTGTAAGTAGTGAGCCTCCCTTTTGAGCAGTGAGCTCTAGGCAGTGCGCCCGAAGGCATGTGGCTTCTATTTTTCTAAAAGTACTTTTAACAGAGTACAAATCTTTGTGGGTTAATCCCCACTGTGGTTTTTCCCTTAACCGGGACTCCACGTCAAAATCTTGGTGTCAAGTGTGTTGATTATATTTTTTCTCTTATGTTGTTGATCTACGCTTTAATGTTTACATCATTAATTTGGTAGTAAGATAATAAAGGAGGTTAAAAGCAGAAAAAGGTTATATTGTGTGACAACTAATTCACCCCCCCTCTCAGTTGTCCGGTCTAACTCCAACAGTGATGAGGAGAGATGAGTGCAAATTCATTTTAATCTTTACAGTTACAACAATGTTAACCCAACAATAGAGATATTGCAGAAAACACATACACAAGAAAGTAAGACAGAAGAAGAGAGACAATATATACGTGCGGAAAACCCTTATAGGGGAAAAACCCCACACTCCAAAACACGGCTCAAATGTATTATCTAAACAATGAGGCTTACAATATAGTTACAGAGCCAATGCTCTTGCAAGAGTCTTCAACACTTGTTTCTAGAGACAATCCGGTAGCATAATAGTACTTGTCAATCACATAATACATCTCCTCTCCAAAGCACCTATTTATATAGAAAATACAATGCAAAAATGGCTTTATCTTGAGATGGGCATCCAACATGGCCTCATGGCCCAAAACCCATGTCTATGGACACTTGTCCAACACTATAGCATGTTCCTAACACTTGTCAAGTCACCCCATCCCAAAGAGGTCACCTATTCCCAAGATGAGCAATGAAAAATGCTCTTATGACTCTTACAACTGTCATAAAATCTATCATATTGACATATCTTATAGTTGTAAGAGAATCTGTCATAAACATGTTATAAATAGCATATTCTCTTACATGTCATAACCCTTGGGGTGCCCAAAGATGCCTTCTTCCAAGATGCCTTGTGACGTATGTCTTCACCTATCATAGATCCTTCTATTTTTTACTCTTACATGTCATAGAATCTGTCATAACTATTTTGGTCAAGATTCACTTACACACTAGTCAAGATGCCAACACATGGCAAAAAACCTCTACCACACAAAAGGGATGCCTATCTCAACATGTAGTGTGTTGACCATCCTAGTCATCTTACAAGTGGAGTGACAACTCATCATGCCACTTCACATTAAATGACAAAATATGATGTGCAACAAAATACAACATAGGCTAAGTAAATAAATTACATTATAATAATAAATGCAAGGAATTACCAAGGTTGAGACACCTTAATTCCCAACAACTCACCTACAACCATAGATGCAACAAATATCTGCATTTGAGAAACTTTTACAACACTTCAATTCAGCTCCAGATGTGTCTTGTCGGCCGAGTCTGCGTATCCTTCTTTAGTCAGTAGCCATCTTGATATCTACATGCATATCCAGATCATGCAATTTAGATCATATTTTCAAAGTGGGAATATCCCCCCAAAAGATTTCCAAAGGAAAGAAGAGGAAATTCTAAGCACTTTTGCCCTTTGGATCACGTAGAAATTCCTTAGGATAAGGGAGATATCTGTGGTCAAAGTTGCGGTCAACTAACATCTAGATGTCCACGTGTCATCATTTTGCAGCCTCATAGAAGGAACATGACATCAGCTTCAATGGTTTGCAGACTATGTGATATCTGGATATTCACCCATCAAATTTACCTTTGCAGTATGGAGAAACCACCATCCGCATGGATATTAACTTAATAGCCAGATGCCTCTTGAATATCCTGATGATGTCATCGGCATGAGGAACTTTGTTGAAAAGGGGATCTAGATGACATCATCAGGATATTAGCATAGCAGGGTGATATACCGGAGGTAGAATGTCTGGATGACATCATCAAGACATTCACAAGGTCATGGATATTAAGAAGGATGCAAATATTAGTTAAGATCAGGATGTTTAGAAAACATACAAATATTAACTAAGGTCCAAATATGAAGGGATATCGATATTTTAACTAAGGTTTGGGATATTTGATAATATTTGGGATATTAGATAAGATTCAAATGATGTTAGTAGGATATCCACACCAAAATAACCAAGTATGAAGATGGAAAATCTTGTGAAGGAAAGCATTTGGAGACTAAGGATTTATGGGTTTTTTGCAAGGATTCTCCAGATGAGATTCTAGGGATTTTTACAAGGTAGAGCATGAGGATTTGAGGAATTTAAGGCATGTAGAGCCACATTTTGAAGAATGTCCATGATATTAATAAGGTGAACTATTTGACTTTAGACAAAGGAAAAATGGGTCAACATTTTGGTGACCTCTCAGGGATGTTTGCCTACTAAACAAATAGATTAGTGGCCTTAAGCATCCATTGGGCATGGAATCCAAAAGAGGAATGAAATAGGTCAAGACAATTGAAACCTACCTCTGAAAACACACAAGAAAAGAGGTCTGCATTCTCCTAATGACAATGCAGCATGTGCAAGAGCACTTAGGAAAAAGGAAACCTAGAGCAGAAATAAACTAGAACAATATGTACAAGACCTCATACCAACCTTAATGGTAAGGTTTGAGATGGATCCCACTCACTAAGATTAGTAGAACTTCACCATTCAGCCTTGAGAGAATGAAGGCATTTGCTTGCTTGCAACCGATGATGACATAAGGCCCAGTCCAAAGTGTATCAAACTTGGTGTGGCCTCTGGGTTTGGCTTAGTCAGCATCCCATTTTAGGACAAGATCACCTTTTTTGAAGGTCTAGATCTTAGCCTTCTTGTCAAAATACCTCTTCGTCTATAGCTGATGTTCTTCTAATGTGATCATGGCTGACTATCTTTTCTCTTCTAATTTAGTCAATTCAGCCATTCTGACAGACCTTGCATCTTCTCCTTCCAACTCCAATCGATGAGCCAGATCCAATGCAGGAAGCCCCAAAGATATAGGCAACCTATCTTCTCTTCCATACACCAAAACAAAAGGAGAGTTCCCAATGTCTCTCTTGTATGTGATCCTATCAGCCCAAAGAGCTAATCTGATCTTATTGTTCCATTGTCTCTAGTTTGTCTCCATGGTCTTCTTCAGGATCTTGATCAAGTTCTTATTGGTAGATTCAGCTATCCCATTACCTTGGGGGTAATAGTTAGATGAAGTCTTCAAGAACACACTATACTTAAGAGCCCAATCAATGATTCTAAAACTAGTAAATGCTTTTGCATTATCATAAATAATAGTATGAGGAGATCCAAACCTTGTCATGATTTCTTCCAAGAAATCAATGATAGATGATTCATTTGCTTCCTTGAGTGGGATTGCTTCAACCCACCTAGTGAAGTAATCCATTGCAATCAAAACCCACTTGTGTCTAGCACTGAAAGAGGGATTTATCATGCCAATAAAATCTAATCCCCACTGTGAGAAGGGTTGGTCAACCAAATTAGGGTGGAGTGGGAGTGCTGCCAATCTTTTCTTTTATGCAAAGAGAACACACTCCTTGAATCCTCTTACCCATACATGGGCATCATTGAATAATGTGGGCCAAAAGTAACCTATCCTCATTATTTTCATTGCTATAGCTCTAGCAGAGAAATGGCTGCTAGCTAGGCTAGCATGAAACTCATCAAGAAGTCTATCAACCTGATCTGATTCTATGCACCTCAGTAAGACTCTATCTAAGTTTCTCTTGAAGAGAACACCATCTACCAAAGCATAAGAGATAGACTATATCCTGAAATGTATTATTTAGGTTCTGTTTAGTCCATAGGCATACTCACTAGTGGATAGGAAACTAGCCATCTCTATTGTCCAAGAACTCATAACTAATGGCTCAGTTGTAGGTTCCTCCTCATTCAAATGGTAAGATGAATTGACTTCACTCGCTAATGTTTAAGTTAACTTTTCACACAATCCTCTACCTCTAATCAACTTAGAGGATTTGATGACCACATTATATTCCAAGATCTTTGTGACCCAATTGGCTCTGTTTTCACTAATTTCTATCCCGATTATGTAATCTCTCACACTATGATGAGAAACTAAAACTTTAATATGATTATTTGCTAGCATATATCATAATCCTTCAAGGTCTGATTGAAGAAGGCCAAAGGTTGTTCCAGTCCATGTTCATTTTGTTGCATCAAGCCAACAACAATACTATTCTTTCCTCCATATGCATAAATGACAAAGTCCTCATAATTTGGATTCATGAGAGTAGGCGTCTGGGAAATCTCTTCCTTGATCTTCTCAAAACCATCCTTCCCCTCTTTAGTCTATCTAAAGACTGCAACCTTCTTAAGCATACAGGTTAGAGGCTTCACCAAGCCAGCGTAGTTAGGAATGAACTTCCTAAAAAAAGTTCATCTTCCATAGGAAAGACTATAAGGTCTTTTTGTGAGAAGGTAGGGGAAGAGAAAGTAGAGAAAATGTTCTATCTAGAACTATGGATATTCCATCCTTAGATACTATATGACCCAAAATCTTAACTTGGACAACAACAAAAATACATTTCTTGGGGTTCAAAGATACCCCAAACTCCCTACATCTTTGAAAAACCTTTCCTAGATGCTCCATGTGATTTTCTCTCTTCTTGGAGAAGACTATGATGTCATCTAGATAAATCAAGATGGACCTATTTATAAATCCTTTAAAGGCAATATTCATTGCCCTTTGAAATGTGGCACCAACATTAGACAAACCAAATGACATCTTTGCATATGCCATGATTCCCCATTTGGTTATAAAAGGTAACTTAAATCTATCCTCCTCTCTAACAATGATTTGGTTATAGTGAGAGAAGCCATCTAATAACCAAAATCTCTCTGCCCCTGCAACTGTTTGTAAAATTTGATCCATAGAGAACAGAGGGTAACGATCATTTAGAGAGCCCGATTTAGGTCCTTGAAGTCTACACAAAGCCTAATCTCTCTATTTTTCTTTTTCATGGGTACTAGATTAGCCACCCAAGTAGAATACTTGATAGGGAATATAATCCTTGCTTGTATGAGCTTAGTAAGTTCTTTCCTCATGAGTGGCTCAATTTTGGATTTATAGGCCGGTGCTTTTGGCAAACTAGCCTACAATTAGAATCCAGATCAATGGCATGTTGAGCCACATCCAGATTGAATCCTTTAAGATCTTCATATTTCCATGCCAGGACATCATTATACTTCTAGGAAAATCTTATAAATTCTTACTCTTTTGTATCACTACATACCTTTCCTAGAAGCAACACCTTGTCCTGGGTGATGGTTACCTTTTGGCAATCCTCTTTCTTAAAAGTCATGTTATTTTTCTCACCCCTAAACTCATCATAATGGCTAAAGATGGCCTCAAGAGTAACTAGACCCTTGGAAAATTTGTTTGATTTGAGCTAGATGATCTGATCATAATATGATTCTTATAACCTAGGTTACACTCTTGAAGAGAACTTAACTTCATTCTGGATGAAGCATGCGATCTGATCATCAATATCAAAAATTTGCCAATGAATATTATTGTCAAGAATAGAGGGCCTGATGACTATTTTCAAATGTTGACCAAGACCTTGGAACAAGTCTATAGGTGAAGAAAATTGATCTCCCACCTGATGGAACCCTCAAATTTTGTAAATTTTGAGTGCATGTCATTTCAATGTGTCGACAGTGTTTAAGTCAGCATACTACTCAATCTACCTCAGGGGCCATCTTCACCGATTAAAATTTTGCAACTCAGAAGTGCTCTTGCAATTGCATATGGTACAATGTTATTTGGTACATATGGTAGTGCACCTATATAGTTACGTGTTTCCAAGAGGAGTTCTGATGGGCTATTTAATTATTTTCTGACTACTACTAGCCTAAAATTCGTGTTCCAGAAAGTTGCAAATTTCATGATTCTAAAGGAACCCATTCCTCGTTTGGGTCTAAAACATCTCCAGTTCTATTTTCAACAAAATCAGAGTTCATATGATGCATTATTTTAATGCATCTCAGTTGCAACGAACACATTTTGCGAGCTAGTTTACATAGGAGATATATAGATTTGGTGAGCTGGATGAGATCCGTCGACAAACCCATGTTTTAAATAATTGATTATGCCTACTCACAAATTTTTATGGCTCCAGGTACTCTGGTTTGTGTGCAATGAATTTTCCTTGTTTAACTGACAGATGAAATTAAAAATTTCACTATTTCCTAAAGTTTGAATTGCAAATATTTAAAATATTTTATATATTTTAAATAATTTTAAACTGGAAGTGCAGACCATTTAGGGCATGTTTAATATTTACCATATATTATAAAGTTCAAAGTTTTGCCATAGGCTAAAAATGAGAGTTTCAACATTCCGCTATGAAATAAGATAATCAAAAAATGAGATGAGCAGAATAGAAGAAAGGCATTTGATATTTCAAAAATCTTCCATAAAGCTTTGTTTAAGGTTTTAGCTACTTTAATATTTCTTCTTCGCCATTCCACATATAAAATAAGGAAAGCAAAAAATGGATTGGCGGAATAGTGGAAGGCAGTTTGAAGAAGGCATTTTAATATTCTATATTCGCCAAAGGTTAATATTTGCAGAAAAAAACATTATCGAAAGCTTTCTATATACATTTTTTAAATTCATTCTACCATTCCATGGAGAATAGAGAGTGAATGCACAAATAGAGGTACAAAATTGCAAAAATAGTTGAGGAATGCTGAAGTGGTTTTGCTGTCATGTTTTTTGTTTTAAAGCTATGTTTTGGGGCCTCTCATGAGCTATAAATGGTAGTTTTTACCTCCCAATGAATTCCCAAACCATTTGCCTTTCCTTGGAAGCCATTTTAACATTGTTATGGGTGATTTTGATGTGTCGGTAAGCCCAAAAATGGCCCAGCATTTGCAAAAACGGGACAACAATCAAATGATGCCTCTACAAATTTTTATTTTGAGAATGTTGGTGAGGTTTGATTTTATTTTTTGGCAAAGGCAAAGTGTTTTATTTGAATGCTATAGGAATGAAAGAGAATGCAAAGTGTAGATTTCTGAAGATGAAAATTAAAGTAAAAAATGTGCCTGGGAAACTAAAAATTATTTTAGAATGCATAAGTTAATTATGAGGAAAATGTTTGGTTGCAAGGGTTAGAGTGTAGGATAAAGACAAAGTGCAATTATTTACCAAATGGGTATTTACTCATAAGTGAAATTTTTCACTTGCTAATGAAAAAGGAGGCAGTTAGTGAGTTTTTACACCCAGCTGAACAATTTGTACGGGAATGCAAAATAGATTTGAGCCAAATCAATTTCAGTTGCAAAAGGGAAGTGGACAGATTGAAGAGGGAAAATGAGGAATGAGGAGCATCTTCTAGAAGTAAATTAGTTGCAGAATCAAGGGAGTTGAGATGTGCCATGTGTCATCAATGGATTAATTTTAGGGTTTTCATCTTCTTCTCTCTTTCTTACTATAAGACTATAACTTCTGTATCATTTTAGGGGTTGATTCCAGGTTGTCTTCTCAAATTAGGTCTGGAAGATAAAGATCAATCTAGGGGTTCTATTTTTCTGCAATAGTTAGGTACCTATTTTATGATGTAATAGATCCACTTGTGTGAATTTATGTACTAGATTTGGAAGTATTTTCAATAAATCAATGTAGGTCCATGCTTTTGATGTTAATACTATTCTCTGTCTCCATCAATGTTTGAATATTTCAGGGGATCTAAGGGGTTTCTGGGTGTACATTTTCTACACTCTCCATTTGATTTATGTTAGTATGTATTTTCAAGGAGATACAGTAATAGTGTTTTGCTTAAATATTTACTCAAATATATAAGTGAACATGCTTTCATGGACAAATATTTGGGATGTTTCAGTGCATTGTGGATAACTAAGAATGGATGTGTTGATTGCAGAAGGGCTATTGAGGGTTCAATGTTTCTGTAAAGTAGAAACCTAGTTAATTGAATTCATTTGAATGTATGCTTTCCTTTTCATTATGGATTTGTATCCAAGTGTGACTTTGTTGCCCATGGGATTAGGCACTGGTCTAGGGCAGTCAAGTATAACCCTATCGCATTTAAAAAATGATAAATCCAAAGTCATTTCTATAAATTATTTATAAGTTATTTCTATCCTACCCTTATGCATGAAGTCAGTATTTTGAACCTTATTAAACCTTATGAGAAACTTGTAATTGATGCAAATCTTTAGAGGACTTATGCATATTGTATATCCTAGGTCAATGGTGCTGTAAGAAGATGTCAATGAGTACATTCACAAGGATTATGAATTAGTTTATCAGAAGTTGGCACCATTTGAACCTGATTGCCTAAAATATGTATCTGTTTCCTAAATTGTTTTGAGGTCTCTGGGAACACCCTCTTGAGCTTGGAAATGATCAAAGAGTAGAAAACTATGTTTAGCCTTATTCGTTGGCGTTTCTTGTCCCCAGTTTGATGTTAGTTTTCCTTAGGATTGAGGGTTGCAAGAAAAAATACCAATAGATTGGCAACTCTACTGGGGAGTTAAAGTGAAAATATTGTCAAATCTTGCTCTAGAGTTTCTAGTGAAGGTTTTCCCATTTGAGTCACCAATAGATTGGTGACTCTAATGGGGACTAGCCTATAAATTGTGAAGATTTGTCCAGTGGTTTGTCATGGGTATTTAGAGTTAGTATATGTACAAAGTTTTATCATTCCCTTTAGAGGGTGGTGACTACTTACTTTTGAATCAGTTGATCAAAGGGGAGAACCGGTTGTGTATGTGAGGAAGATTCTATGTGGCTCTATTGTTGGAGAAGACCTAGAATGAAAGATTTCTTTTAAGGAGCTTCCTGCTTCTTAAAATTTAGTCCTCTATTGAGAGAGGTGGCAACTCTATTTTAAGAACCTGATAAGGGTTACAAAGAAGTTTCAAATCTACATAATATTCCAAATCATCAGAAGAGTTGGTTGCAGTAGTTCTTAGGTATTTTTCTATTGCAACACTTTTGTATGAAGGTTTGCAACAAAGGTTCTAGTAAATATTGTCCTTTATCCAATACTCTAAGGTACTAGTAGAAAAGGGAAATGAGAAAGCAAGGTATTCTGAAAGGAGTATCAAGAAGTAGATAGTTGTAGAGGGGATTAACTCATTTGTAAATATGTATGAATGTTCTGGTTCTCCCTCTACAAGTTTTAATAACATGCCTAAAAATTCGTTATGCCATCAAAAAAAATTATGTATTGAAAGATATAGAGCCATAAATTTTGACAATATTCAAGATTTCCCAAACCCTGTTCCTAACAAAGTTAGGGAACATTTGCCAGAATTCAAAGGGTAAAACTCAGAAGCAGCATGTAGACATTTGCAAAAATTCATGGACTTGATGGGGATTATGAGATAGGTCATGAAGATATTGTCATAAGTTCTTTGTTCAATCTCTGAAGGAAGATGCCAGAGATTGGTTTTCATATTTGTCAACATGTTATATCTCTTCATGGAGTGAGTTTATGACATTAGTCATAGGGCAGTTTGGTGAAAGAATTGACCCAAGTTCAGTGATCAACAAGTTTATGAGCATTGAGAAAGAAGAAGATGAGTTGGCTCCTACAGTTAATCTTAGATTTGCAAAGGCAATAGAAGATATAATTAGAAAGTATAAAAACAAATGATGCATTATACGTGTTTGTATACCTAGGTGCATTTGATGAAGAAATGAGTTATTAGTTGAGAAACAAAGAGCTTGCAACACTTCATTAGACATATCAAATTTCCATGGATATTGAAAACAACTCAAGGTATTCAACGATGAAAGGACATATGTCAGCAAGTGTTGGTTGTCCTAGAACATCTTATGCATACATGCAATCTAAGGAAGACAATGAAAACTATTGTCAAGATAGTTATATTTCTATTGTTCCAATTTATCCATCATTACAACATACTAATCATAGTGAACTCTAAGCTGATCATGAACAAAATATGAGTAGCGTTGATCCTATGTTTTTTTTTCAAGAATTGTCTGACATGAAGAGAGGGGAAGATGCTTTTTCTGGTCAACCCATGGAGGAGATATATGTAGATGAAGATTGCAGCACTAATAGCTAGGATGTAAGACATGATGAAATAAATGAAACATGTGAAGTCATGCTTTCTTTTGACTTTGAAAATATAAAAGTAGAGAACCATCTCTCTATATTAAATGAAGGTTACAGTGATGTAAATAATGCTAAATATATTATCTCGCTCATTAATGAGGAAAGGATATACTATGATGAATCCATTGAATCGAATATATTAATATCATCTGAAAATGCATTAGAAATTGAAGATTCATTTTTAGGTCATCTTACTGATTATGTTGATTTTGAAATTTCAAGTCTTCATGATGACAACATTTTTGAAGGCTCACAAATGCATGGTGATGTTATGAAAATATGTGATGGTGTTGACAATCCTTTGAATGATCATCCTAGTTCAAATTGTGCTAATGATATAAGATTTTCAAAATCTTCTATGGAAGGATAGATGCTGAAAACTAGGGTAATACTCTTGAGATTAGCAGCATATCAAATGTAAATGATAGAGTGTGCAATGATTTTTAGCTGGAGAAATCATCCATGAGAAGTTTCAAAAAAGAAATAAATGATGATTTCCAGTTTGATGCTGAGGAATATGACTTTGTTGATTGTTCTAGTAGTATGAACAAAGAAGAAGAGATATGTACAAGAGATTCATTGGATGAATCAGTTCAAGTAGTTGATTTTGTAGAGAATACATATGTCGGTGATGTAAGTGGTGAACAAGGAATAGCCTTCTTGTTTGATCTTTTACCTTCTTCTATCCCTTTTTCTAGTTTTGAAGTTATCACTAAATATTTGCATGAGGATAGCATCGATGTGGCTGTACATGAAAGTGAAAATGTAAAGACAAATGTTGGTACATTTGATGGCAATCTTTATGATGAGTTTGCACTTGAAGAATGTAATTGTGTCAATTAGATGGGTGCATATGAGAACCTTTTTTTTAGGTGTGCAACTTCTAGTCTTCCTCATGAACAGTGTAATTCAAATGAGTCATGGGAGGGCAGCGCTGTTGAGTTAAGCATGACAAATATGTGTCACAAATCAGATTTTTATGGCACATATGTTTCAACAGATTGCCAAGAGATTGAAATACAGACAATCTAAGAAGTATGGCTCTTCACATAAAATGTCTCATGATATGGATGGAAATGTTGACGAGGTTTGCATCAGCATAAATGACCCCAAACATATATCTTGTAGTGATGATGAGCAGCAACAAGTTATCCAGGTTGGTGATTCTCTGACTGCTCATTATGTGCCTAAACTTCAATGTTTTAAGTTTGACATGTTAGAGGACGGGTTTCCCTCTCTAAGTCAATGTAATAAAGGGGCATCTTTTTCTTTTCCATGTGAATTGGAGGCATTTTTTTTTTTCCTTGATTCATTTGAGGAGGTCAACAACTATAAATTTTCCATGTTTTCATATGGTGTTGACTTGAGGTTTCAAGTTTTTCCACCACCTACTACAAAAATGAAAACATTTCTGCATGACAATGTGGTGGCCTATGTTATGTGGTTTCCATGCAACAACAGGGTCAAATGTGGATAAAGTATTCACTTGCTAAGTGGTAATCACATATTTATGCTTGTAAGAAGAAGGCTATACTTGTTGCAGTGGTGTGGCAGAGGTAAATGTGGGTTGAGGGAAATCAGTTCCTTCAACAAGTTGGTGTTTGACAGAGGCAAACATTGGTTCTTCTTTTCATTTGGTGGCCTGGGGCCATCAAATAATGTTTGAAAATTGTGTGTTGGAGCTCTGCAAGTTGCAGGTTGAATTAGTTTTCAGAGCCACCCAATGGAGTAGGCACTTGGTCTGCTTCTCCAGAGTTTTCTAAGATCTCATCCTATTCAGGTTGAACAAGCATTTCCAACTAGAGCCACTGATGGAACCCTCAAATTTTGCAAATTTTGAGTTCATGTCCTTTCAATGTGTCAATAGTGGTTAAGTCGGCATACTACTCAATCTACCCCGAGGGCCATCTTCACCGATTGAAATTTTGCAACTCAAAAATGATCTTGCAATTCTATATGGTACAATATTTCTTGGTACATATGGTAGTGCACTTGTGTAGTTTCATGCTTCTAGGAGGAGTTCTGATGGGCTATTTAATTATTTTCTGACTACGACAGGCTAAAATTGGTGTCTTAGAAAGTTGCAAATTTCATGATTTTGAAGGTGAACCATTTCTTGTTTGGGTTTAAAACATCTCCAATTCCATTTTCAACAAAAGTGGAGATCATATGATGCATTATTTTAATGCATCTCAGTTGCAGTGAACACATTTTGTGGGCCATTTGACAAAGGAGATATATAAATTTGGTGAGCTGGGTGAGATCCGTCAACAAACCTATGTTTGAAATAATTGATTATGCCTGCTCGCAAATTTTTGTGGCTCCAGGTGCTCCAGTTTGCCCGTAGTGAATTTTCCCCGTTTAGTTGGTAGACGAAATTAAAAATTCTAGTATTTCCAAAAGTTTAAATTGCAAATATTTAAAATATTTTATATATTTTAAATGGGAAGTGCAGACCATTTAGGGTAGGTTTAATATTTACCATATATTATAAATTTCAAAGTTTTGCCATAGGCTAAAAATGAGAGTTCCGCCATTCTGCTATGAAATAAGATAATCAGAAAATGAGATGAGCGGAATAGTGGAAAGGCATTTGATAATTTAAAAATCTTCCATAAATCTTTGTTTAAGGTTTTATCTACTTTAATATTTCTTCTTCGCCATTCCACATATGAAATAAGGCAAGCAAAAAAAGGATTTGTGAAACAATGAAAGGCAGTTTGAAGAAGGCATTTTAATATTGTATATTTGCCAAAGGTTAATATTTGTAGGAAAAAAACATTATCAAAAGCTTTTTGTATACATTTTTTAAATGCATTCCTCCATTTCACAGAGAACGGAGAGTGAATGCACAAATAGAGGTATGGAATTGCAGAAATAGTTGAGGAACGCTGAAGTCGTTTTGCTGTCACGTTTTCTATTTTAAAGCTATGTTTTGGGGCCTCTCACAGGCTGTAAATGGTAGTTTTTGCCTTCAAATGAATGCCCAGACCATTTGCCTTGCCTTGGAAGCCATTTTAACAATGTTATGGGTGATTTTGAAGTGTCATTAAGCCCAAAAATGATCCAGCATTTGCAAAAATGGGACAACAATCAAATGATGCGTCTACAAATTTTTATTTTGAGAATGTTGGTGAGGTTTGATTTCATTTTTTGGCAAAGGAAAAGTGTTTTATTTGAATGCGACAGGAATGAAAGTGAATGCAAAGTGCAGATTTTTTAAGATGAAAATTAAAGTATAAAATGTGCCTGGGAAATTGAAAATTATTTCAGAATGCATAAGTTAATTATGAGAAAAATGTTTGGCTGCAAGGGTTAAAGTGCAGGGTAAAGACAAAGTGTAATTAATTACCAAATGGGTATTCACTTAGAAGTGAAATTTTTCACTAGCTACTGAAAAAGGAGGCAGTTAGTGAGTTTTTACACATAACTAAACAATTTGCATGGGAATTCAAATAGATTTGAGCCAAATCAATTTCAGTTGCAAAAGGGAAGTGGGCAAATTGAAGAGGGAAAATGAGGAATGAGGAGCATCTTCTAGAAGCAAATCAGTTGCAGAATCAAGGGAGCTAAGATGTGCCATGTGTCATCAATGGATTAATTTTAGGGTTTTCATCTTCTTCTCTCTTTCTTACTATAAGACTGTAACTTCTGTATCATTTTAGGGGTTGATTCTAAGTTGTCTTCTTAGACTGGGTCTGGAAGATAAAGATTAATCCAGGGGTTCTATTTTTCTGCAATAGTTAGATCTCTGTTTTATGATGTAATAGATCCACTTGTGTGAATTTTTGTACTAGATTTGGAAGCATTTTTAACAAATCAATATAGGTCCATGCTTTTGATGTTAATACTATTCTCTGTCTCCACCAATGTTTAAATATTTCAAGGGATCTAAGGGGTTTCTGGGTGTACATTTGCTACACTCTCCATTTGATTTATGTTAGTCTGTATTTTCAAGGAGATACAGTAATAGTGTTTTGCTTAAATATTTACTTAAATATCTAAGTGAACATGCTTTCATGGACAATTATTTGGGATGTTTCAGTACATTGTGGATAATTAAGAATGGATGTGGTGTTGAGTGTAGAAGGGCTATTGAGGGTTCAATGTTTCTATAAGGCATAAACCTAGTTAATTGAATTCATTTGGATGTATGTTTTCTTCTTTATTATGGATTTGTATCCAAGTGTGACTATGTTGCCCATGGGATTAGGCACTGGTCTAGGGCAGTCACGTATAACCCTACCCCATTTAAAAAATGATACATCCAAAGTCATTTCTATAAATTATTTATAAGTTATTTATGCCCTAGCCTTATGCATGAAGTCCAGTATTTTGAACCTTGTTAAACCTCATGAGAAACTTGTAATTGATGCAAATCTTTAAGGACTTATGCATATTGTATATCCTAGATCAATGGTGTTGTAAGAAGCTGTCAATGAGTACATTCACAAGGATTATAAATTAGTTTATCATAAGTTGGCACCATTTGAACCTGATTGCCTAAAATTAGAGACCTCCCTTGCTATGTATGTGTTTTCTAAATTGTTTTGAGGTCTCTAGGAACACCCTCCCAAGCTTGGCAATGATCAAAGAGTAGAAGGCTATGTTTAGCCTTATTTGTTGGCCTTTCTTGTCCTTAGTCTGATGTTAGTTTTCCTTAGGATTGCTGGTTGCAAGAAAAAACACCAACACCACCATTGCTAATTGATCAGCCTCTGAATTCAATTTTCTTTGGATCATCTATAGGTTAAGAACATCAAAACTCTCAAACAAGTCCCAAACTCTATGCCTATAAGCTCTTAGAAGTTGGTTTTTTTGTAGCACATCTCTCTCTGACTTGGTTAACCACCAATTCAATATCACCAAAGATCTCTAGATGCTTGATTTTATTATTTTCTACTAATATTAGGCCATGGACCAATGCCTCATACTCTAATACATTATTCGTACAAGAAAAATGCAACCTATGAGAAAAAATACAACTTCTTACCAATAGGGGAGACTAGAAAAACACCTGCACTAGTTCCATTCTTGTTCTTTGCACTATCGAAAAACATCTTCCATGCGCTGTTGGAGTCATCATCTAGCTTGAGTATAGAAGGAGTTAAAGAATCCCCTTCATGGATCATGTAGTTCCCCAAGTCGGTCACCTTAGTGGTATCATAAGGATCAAATATTTCATGATCCCTTGCCCACTCATCTAAAAATAGGTCAGGAATAGGAAGAGGTGAAGGTTCTACCTCAGCAAGTTATGAGTCATGCAATTCATTGCCCTAAATCATCATATGTGGGTTCACCATGATGTGGTCATAATTCTCTACATGATAATTTGAAATTGGTTCAGCCTTAATCGTGAATCATGTGCCATATCTGGTCCTCAGTAACATATGAGACTAGTCAAGAAATTTAGCCACCTACCTTTGATGTGAAATCTCTTGACAAACAAATGGTAAAGAAAGGAGGAAGATCAATGACTTAAATGTCTTGTTTGAAAGTGAGGTTTGGACATGCATGCAGAGTCAAGTCCAGTCCCTTGATCACTCCTATAGTGTTCACAAAGGTGCCATCCAACTATAATACTCTTGATGAAATAGGGGTATACTTGATGCCTAATGCATCTTCTATCTTCTTGGGCATGACTAAAACACTAGCCCTAGAGTCTACCATGTAGTTGTGGACTAAAAATTTGCCAATGATCAAACACAAGTAGAAAGGAGATGGTTTCTTGACTATACTTACTTGTCCTTCACTTAGTTGCATAAGACTAGAGGAGCCTTTTCTTTTTGCTTAGATGGGAAGTGCCTCAAGGCTTCTTGTAATAGATCCCACTGAGAGGGGATTGACATTACTTCCCACATGGAAACATTGATATTCATTTTCTTCATATATTCCACAATATTCAATGGAACAGTGGTTTCCTTATGCATAGAGGGAATCCATGTTCCCATTTTTGGTTTTTCTACAGCTAGATCAGGCACCTTTGAGCCTGATGGAGTTTCTTTTGCAACAACAGATTTGTTGCTTAGGATTGGGATTATGGCACTGACCACCTTGCCTTTGGAATAGGCTCTTTTTGCAACACAACAGGCATGGGACTAGCCTCCAACTACCTCTTTTTTGACATGACATTCTCTGCAATAGGCATAACAACACTGTCCATAGGTTGATTGATAGTATAGAAGTTCTCTATAGTCCATAGCATCATACTAGCATTAGAGGTAGTCTCATTTTGAACTTCAGGGTTGCTATTGGCTACCTCTGATAATGATGCCTGATGAGTGTGAAAGTTTTGCACTATCAAAGCCCTCTCTTGTGCACCAAAAGCACAAGAGGACTAATTGTGAGGTTGGTTGTAGGGATAGCACCAATCTGCCTCTCTGGCCAGATTGTTCTGAGTAGGGACTAAGGCCCTAACTAGATTCATAGCTGGTATTTGTTGTATAGGTCTAATGGTTTGTAAAGACTGTGCAAGGTTAGGATTTTGGTATCTATTTTATTGGTAAACCTAGTTCCATTTTTTATTTCTATATTGATTATACCCCTGATTCCAATTCTGAATAGATGTCTACCCCTGGTTATAGTTTTGATTTATATTTGGATTGTACCCTTGGTTCCAATTCTGATTAGATGATTGCCCCTAATTATATTTCTTATAGGGTTTGGGAGTAGTTCTAATAGCTATACTATTCACCTTCTTGGTCAAATTGGATATTAGGGTCCTAAGATCACTCTCTTCTTAAGAAAGAGAGGATGTTGAAGTTTTAGGCTCTAGGATAGGAGCAATAATGGGTTGCTGGGATGAGGAAGCTAGCTCTAGAAAAAGTGGGATAGGAGGCCTGGGAACAATTTTCCTAGCCTATATTAAACAATTGTCATCTTTCAGAACTATCTCATAACCATCTGGTAGGGTCTTAGCACCCATTGATTGCATCATCACAACAATATCAGAATTTAAGCTCTTAAAAAGTACAAGAAAACACCTTTTGGAGATGACATGAGGATAGCTAGAATTCTCTCCCACATCCTTTGGTATCTGAAGTTAAAATCTGCTAGCATCTCACTTGGAGCCCTCGTGATAGTCATCAACTACTCAAGCAATGAAACATTGTCTACCCTCTCTCCAAACTACTTGTAGATCGCCTCCCCCAGCTCATCCCAACTATGTATAGAAGTAGGGGTCAAGCTCCTGAACCATTGAAGAGCTCTTCCCTTGAAAGATGAGACCATGAGACGGACTGCAACATCTTCATGTAGTATATGATGGACTAAGCATACATGATGAGGTCAAAGTAGGCTTTGTTAATGCATCATCATTTACTTTTATCAATCCGAAGGTGTCTTGAGCTATCTATGATAAGACTTCTTAGAATGGGGGGTTTTGGTTGAGTGTTTTGGTGAATAGGACTTGGTTTGTCAGTCTCGCTAGAATTGAAAAGTGCATGCAGAAATAAAGAGCTATCTAATTGCTGAGAAATGAACACACTTTGCTAGAAATAGAACTATCTTAAATTGTTGGAAAGGAAACTATCTTAATTTGCTAAAAACAAACACACTTTGCTGGAAAAGAGAATTAATCTATCATGCAAAAAAAGTAAATGAAGATCAATTGAATCCACTATTACACTACATCAATGAAACACTCTGAATATAACAATGCTGATAAGAAATAGAACTATCTCTTTTTGGTATTTTTAGGATTTTTAAGAACTAACCTGCAGGGGAACAATTAACAATAATCACACAGAACATAAAGGAAAAATTAACAGAGACTAGAATAGAATTGCATAAATACCAAATAATTGAGAGATCTTCCCTTAGATGGGTAAGCAGGCCCTACTTCACCAACCAGAGATGATCCTCTTACTCAACTAACTTCTTTCAGCAAAAATTTCCCTTCATATTAAATCATAGTCTAGAAAATGGATGCAATTACAAGCATGAGGTGTTTTCCTCCTATTACAGTGATCTGGCGATAACTACTATCAGACTTTAAAACCTAGAACTAACTAGAAAGAAAATGAATTGCTCCTACTTATACAGTCGAGCATTATTTGGAAGAAGAAAATTATCAATAAGTCTAACTGGAGCAAACTAGAACTGAGGCTAGTTGCATGGTTTTATTACATTCAAAATTCCTAAACATAACTATAGATTAGAGATCTGCATTTATTCTAACTACATTGCGAACTAGATGATTCTCTAGAAATGGTGGAATGCAAGATGGGAGTCACTTCAGTTGATACTGAGGTTGGTTAACCAATTCTTTAGTTAGTCATCAAGATTGTGGCATCATGGCAATGTTACCCTTCTCAGCTGTGTAATCAAAGTACAAGTTATGTTTGCACTCAAGGATGGACTTACAGTAATCATCAACTCAAGAGGAGGATGATCCGAGGGAGGTTTTCAGCATCTGGAGCTCTCCAGAGTTTGGGTTCTTCACAGGACAGAGGGCTCCAGAGGGATCCAGAGACCACTGGTTCATAATACTATAAGCTTTATAAAAACATTCACAACTTCACACCATAATTTATAAAATATGCACATTTGAAATGTAATCCAGTAAAATAAAGCAAGAGATTTCATCAAAGGAAATGAAAACTAATCATGTGCATAATCTAACCAAAAGACAAATATAATTATAATAATATGTATTTATATATGCCAAAGTGTTTGTGAAAGTTCATAAGAGCATAAATAACATGAAATAGATGAGTCAATTATATGGCTCATTAATACATTGGATATATCTTTGATATGCTCAGCAAGGGTTACAAAACCATCACCCATGAAGAGTGAAACACTTTTTAGGGCTACAGCAGGTATGTCATTGTATGCAGCCAAATCTAATGGACTCCCTCCATTAAAGGTTACAAAAGGCAAATTCCTTGCCATCCTGGGGATATTCAAATTTAAAATAGGTATATGTAAGCTTCTTCTATTATACTAAAACTTAACAGGGGGTGTGGACTGAGCTCTTGAATGAGGTAGAGTAAGACTCTTGTTTCTTCTCATAGGGGACCTAGATAACCTAGATCTTCTCCTTGAAGCAGTAGTAGATAATCTAGTAAATTGAAAGTTACCTCCTAAAGTGCCCTAGTTTGCACAGGCATAAAAGATGGCATTGATTAGAACCAGTATCTTGTAGAGTCACGAGGTGCATGAAAATTCTACCTAAATGTAGAGTGTTGAGAAGAACATCAGATTCTTAGCTTGATTCTTTGATTGCTTATGCTTACTGTCACACTGGGTGTACTAGAAAGTATTGTCACATAGATTTGCACCTAGTGTTGAAGGCTTTTAGGGCTCCAACAATCTAGTGAAACATTGAGATGACTTCTAGGTGTCGGACCCTATAGGGAGGCTAAATCTCTAGAGAGAGTCTGGTTCCTTTGCTAAATGAGACATTCAACTAACTTAAGACTAAACCTAATCTATCCACCTGATAAGAAAAGAGGAAGAGGGAGTGAAACTAAAAGTAAAGGGGGGTGATACACCAGGTTCGAATGAAGAACATTCATAGAGTTAAGATGCACAAATAAAGAAATACAACTGATAAACTTACATAGGTCATGAAAACTTTAACAGAGGTAATGAATGGATTGCCAGGAATTAAACATTCACAAATAATGACCAATTCTAAGACCACACAGAGTTAAAAGCATGAAAAAGTAAGACACCATATGTATTGATTAAGAGGTACAGTTACAATAGAGGAAAGTTCTATTTGGAATACAGAAGCATAAGATCAACTATTTTACAACCTTTTTTACCTCTTAAATTCATGCATATATAGCATCTAATTCCAAATGATCTAATTAGGTTACAATAAATCACCCCATGGGCTCTATCAGAAAATATCTCTGCCAAAAGGAAAGTTGACTGGCAAGAATTCATGACAGAAAATATTTAAGGCCTGGGCAGATGGGAGACATTTTGTGCCTTTAATGCGAGCTACTAAATCACTCACCTGCAACCATAAATGCAACAAATATCTAAATTTTAGAAACTTTTACAACACTTCAATTCGGCTCTAGATGTGTCTTCTCGGCTGAGTCTATGTATCCTTCTTTAGTCGGCAGCCATCCTGATATCTAGATGCATATCTAGATCATACAATTTAGATCATATTTTTAAAATTAGAATATCCCCCCAAAAGCCTGACAAACAAACGAGGAGGAAATTCTAAGAACTTTTTCCCTTTGGATCACATAGAAATTCCTTAGGATAAGGGAGATATATGTGGTCAAAGTTATGGTCAACCAACATCTAGATGTCCATGTGTCATAATTTTGTAGGTGCACAGAAGGAACATGACATTAGCTTCAGCGGTCTGCGGGCTATGTGATATCCAGATGTGCACCCATCAAATTTACCTTCGTAGTATTGAGAAACTGTCATCCACATGGATATTAACTTAATATCTAGACGCCTCTTGAATATCTTGATGATGTCAGCATGAGGAATTTTGTCAAAAAGGGGATATGGATGAGGTCATGGATATTAAGAAGGATCTAGACATTAGTTAAGATTTGGATGTTTAGAAAACATCTAGCTATTAACTAAGGACTGAATATGAAGGGATATCAAGATTTTAACTAAGGTCTGGGATATTTGATAATATCTAGGATATTAGCTAAGATCTGGATGATGTCAGTAGGATATCCACACCAAAATGACTAAGTATGAAGATGGAAAATCTTGTGAAGGAAAACATTTGGAGACTAAGGATTTATGAGTTTTTTTGGGTTTTTAGCAAGGATTCTCTAAATGAGATTCTAGGTATTTTTGCAAGGCAAAGAATGAGGATTTGAGGAATTTAAGGCGTGTATGGCCACATTCCAAAGAATGTCCATGATATTGTCAAGGTGAACTTTTTGACTCTAGACGGAGAAAAAATGGGTCAATAGGTGATAAGGTGATTTTTTATTATTTACTATCATGAAGTTTTGTAATAGCTCCACAATTATGTTATTCACAAATTATTTTCCTTGATCACTTGTTATGCTCAATGGGAAACCAAATCTAGTTACTATGTTTTCATATAGGAATATTGTGGTGGTTTTGGCGGTACAATCTTTAGTTGGTTGAGCCTCTGCCCACTTTGTTAGGTATTCCATTCTTTTTATGATGAATATTTCTTTTGAATTCTTAGTAGGGGGATCTATAGGCCCAATGAAATCAATTACACATTTTTCAAATGGGAGTTGTGCTAGCACATGTCTTAGTGGCATTTTATCTCTTGTTGTAGGTCTTCCAATGCATTGACATATATCACAATGTTTAAAATACTTTTTGCATCTTTAAACAATGTGGTCCACCATAATCCTATTAACTTTATCTTCCTTGTAGTAACTTCTCTAGAGTTATGGCCTCTTGCTACTACTTCATGTGCCTCGCTTAGTATTGTCTCCCTTTCATGTTCATAGATAACTCTCTGTAGTATATCATGTCTTCCTATGATATGTAGTTCCCCTTTTATTAGTGTGTATGGGAAAGCCTTCCACATTAGGATCTTCTTATCTCGTGGAGACATATCTGCTAGAAACTCTATTGTAGACAGTGAATAGGCTATGTCCTTTAACTCTTTCAGTACCAGCATAACCCTAAACAAATTTATTCCAGGGAGTTCATCTTCTTGAATATCTAGTTCATCATTTATTTCAATCTTGGACAAATAGTTAGGTCCCTGATTATGCTTACCCAGTTTTACCATTATTGTGAAGTAAAATTCTTGGAATAATAAAAGCCAATGATAGATTCTTCCTTGGATCACTGGTTTATTCAATTTATATTTTAGTGGCTCATGATATGTGTAGAAAATGAAAGGTGTATATAAGAGGTAATGTTTAAACTTCTGCAATGCATACACCATTGCCAAGGCTTCCCTCTCTATTGTAGTATAATTCGTTTCCTCCTTGGATGTATTCCTACTTGCAAATGCCATAGGATAATCTTTGGTTCCTTTGGGCTGGGCTAGTACCACAACTACTACTATTCCTAACACATCTAGATGAACATGAAATGGAATACTCTAATCAGGAAATATTAGTATATGGGCCTCTATAATTTTTTGTTTAAATGTATCAAAGGAAGTTTGAAATTGATCATTCCATTCAATACTTTTTTGATTTTTCTTCTTTAACAGTTCCTCAAGAGGTGATGCTATTGTAACATATCCTCTAATGAACTTGCAGTGATATCTAGTGTATCTAAAGGAAGTTTTCACATCTATAGTTGTTTTTGGTGCTGATAATGTAAGGATCAAAGTTACCTTTAAAGGTTGTACCATCAAACCTTCTTTACAAATAATATGGCCTAACAATGTCCCAAATGGTACCCCAAAAGTACATTTCTTTAAGTTTAATGATATTTGTAGGCTTCTATACTTACTCAGCATCATCTTTAGGGTTTGTGTATGGTCCTTTACCAATACATATACCATCCAATCATCTAGATAAGCCTCCACAAATCATGTATGAATCCCTCGAATGCATTTACCATAATTCTACTAAATACTGCAGGTGTATTCTTTAATCTAAAGGGCATCATTGGATACGTATATGATCCAAGTTTTGAGGATAATTTTGTTTTTAGTTGATCTCCTCTCTAATTTCACTTGATGGTAACCAGATAATCCATCAGTGAATGAATAAATTTCTCTCCCAGCTATTGATTCTAGGGTCTCTTCTAGAAATGATGTTAGAAAGGGATCATGAATACAAGATTTATTTAGTTCCCTATAATCTCCACATATCCTTATTTCTCCTAACTTCTTATTTTGGACCACCATGGGATTGATCCATTATGCTTCTTCCATTGGTTTTATGATTCATGTTGCTAACATTTTATCAATCTCCACTTTAACCCTCTTTTTCATATTTGAGATTAGCCTATATGGCCTTTCCCTTACTGGTTTGATTCCTTCTTTTAATTGGATTTTCATCATACCTACCTCTTTCTTGATTTCCATTATTTCTGTAAATGCTCTAGGAAATAAATCCTCAAATTCAGATAGAATTTCAGTTACTTGTGCCACTACTTTATCATCCCAATAATCTCGTACCTTTTCTAGCTTAGGGTCTCCTTCTTTTGGAAAGTTTTCTTCCCTAAGTTTGATAGGTTTATTGTATTGTTTCTCCTTAGGTTCAGTTGGTAGTTCTAGTTCCCTTTCTCCTTCTTGAACATTTATTTCTAGGTCATTTCTATCCTCATAATCTATTTGTGTAGCCTTATAACATTTATGACCTGTGTTTTTTGATTCTTGGTCTATCCACTCTATGAGTTTCCATAAACCTTCCATTTTAGGTGGTGTTAGACTTTGTACTGGTGTTTCCCTTTCTTCTTCTATAATTTGTTGGAAGATTAACTCTTTTATTTTCAAGAGTGTGGTATCTATATGTTTTTCTAGGCTATGAAAGGAAAATGTGTGCACAAACTCATTTTATATCTCATCCCAATTTCTAGTTTCTCTTCTCCTTTCTTGGTTTATGTACCAAGTTTGTGCTATTGGTGACAGTGTCCAATAGAATAAATGGGTATATAGTATATTGTTGTACTCATTTCTACCTTTCCATACCATTATATAGATGGTTAAGTGCTCATGCAATGGGATTTTTCCCTCATATTTAGGCATGATTTTATATTATCCTTCCTCTGGTAGATATCTTGTCTTGATAATAATCTTAAATAATGGCCAATATTTAATTGTATTTTTGTGGATGGTCCACCAATTTGGTGCATTGCATACTAATGTATTTTGTACTACTTCTAGTCTCATGTGCTCATTTGTAAAAAAAATCTCCATCTTTGTCAAGTAGTTTGATGTGTCAAATGCCTCGCATAATATGATTTAGGTTTTTTGATATTAGGGATTTATTCATATTCTACTCTTTAGAGTTGTCACATGTATTATGTAGTGGATTCTCATCTAATGTGGAGATTTGTGATAGGTTTTTCCTACTAGCTCAAATCATAAATATCCATTGAAACCTAGTCATTCTTTGAGTTCTCAGCTCTCATTCATTTATTATCCATGCCTCTAATACTTCCTCGCTATTAGTACTATAATTATCATCATCTTCTTCTATATCTCCCTTTGAATTAGGTTCTTCTACCATCTCATCCATATCTAACTTTGATATTGAATATATATTCTTAGGATAGTCATCAGTGTCTTCCACATAGTTAGATTCTTCAATGTATGCTTCTTCCATGGTTGCTCCCAAAGGTATGTATATAATTTTATTGTTATCTACAAAAGATAATTCCTCTTTGCAAGAGTCAATAATACCATTTTCATCAACAAACCATCTAAACTCTAGTAATGCATTGAATGCATCACCTTGTTCTTTCATTGCTACTAGTGTGAAGTCTATGGCTTGTTTAATCCCCATTAGGTTCACTTCAACTTGTTTCTAAGTTCCCAATGTTCCCATTGGTGCAGTCACAGTAGGAGGGTTCATAGAATGAACTATCCAAACCGTGCAGCAAGAGTAAACACAACAAAAACAACTCAAAGAATGGAACAAATGTAAATTCAATCATTCAATATATCATAGAATTCAAATAGTGATCAGTCGTTAACATGTGGGCTTACAAATAGGGCTAACAGGCTTGATTACATACATGTGCAAGATAAAGCTTTGAAGTTCCTTGCAGAAATCTAACTATCAGATACTACTATGCAAACCGCTACTTCATAACTACTTTCCTAAGCATCTATTACATCAATATATATCAAGTTTGGATCAAAAGATTCCTCTGTGTTGGCCAAGGAAGATCACAAATTCCAATGAAGAGCTGTAACATGTGTACACGGATAGCTTAGACCTAATTGCATAGAATTCCTCCAGAAAATGAATGGAATGATGTGCAGATCTTTGGGGAAGGTTAGGCACAAACCAAATATCATTGAATGATCTGTCATTAGGCTTCATGGATCAAAAAATGCTTCTGTAGGTTTCTCCTTCAACTGGTTGTCTATGATTATTAGGATGCTCTGTTCTGAGAAAACAATTGATCTTATGATAGTGATATATTTCTGGTAATGAAATGTGGATCTCTAAATTCTGGATATGATGTAGATGAATGAATGTAGATGCTAAGTCCAGCTCCACAAGGTCTAAAATGCAACTGGACCAAAATACAGGAACTGCTTCTGACTGAACTACCTGAACTAAACTGGAAAAGAAACAAACTAAAATGCAAATGATTTTGGTTGATGCAAAATTGTTCTTGAACCAGGGATGCTTCTACATTAGACATCCGGGGTTATTGAAAAAGTGAGTCCCTCACTTTGTTGGGGCTAGGGGAGAACCAAGACAGTCCACCTCAGCCTGAGAAATCCATGATGAATCTTCTTCCAGTCTGCCTTTCCACTTCATAAGATATTCTTTGTATTGTCTTCCTCTAGTGATGCGTCCAACTCTACTATCCAAAATGTCTTCAATCTACTATGGTGCTTGTTGTGGTAATTGCTTCTTCAACTCTTCTTCCATGTTGTCACTGAACTCTACCTCATGATACTGATATAGGTCTATAATATTCAAAATAGGTGAAATACCCAATGTCTCCGATAACTCTACTTCATATGCATTTCCAGAATCAAATTTCCTGAGTATTCTACAAGGTCCAAACTTCTTCATCTTCAACTTGTTATATGTCCCAACTGGAAATATTTCTTTTCTCAAGTACACCATCACTTCATCTCCAACTTCAAATTCCTTATTTTTTCTCTTCTCATTAGCCTTCTCTTTGTACTTACTATTCATATTCTCCAAATGCTTCTTAACCTGATCATGTATTGTCTTCATGTGATCTGCAAATTCTTCTATTTCTACACTTTTATTTTCTTCCATACTGATATCTCTTAATTCTGCAACTCCTTTAGGGTTTATTCTAGTAACAATCTCAAAAGGTGTTCATCTAGTACTCCTATTTACTAAATTATTAAATGCAAACTTTGCTTGTGAAAGAATCAAATCCCAACTTCTGGATTTCTCTCCAACCAAACATCTCAACAAATTTCCCAAACTCCTATTCACTACCTCTATCTATCCATCAATTTGTGGATGAAAAGATGAACTGAACTTCAAATCTATCTTCATCTTCTTCCAAAGTGTCCTCTAAAAGTATCCAACAAACTTTGTGTCTTTGTCTGAAACTATACTCTTAGATAATCCATGCAATCCCACAATCTCCTTGAAAAATAGGTCTGCTACATGCACTACATCAGTTGTCTTCTTACAAGTTATGAAATGAGCCATCTTTGAAAATCTATCCACCACTACAAATATTGAGTCATGTCCTCTCTTTGTCTTAGGCAATCCCATTGCAAAATCCATGCTTATGTCTTCCCAAGGTCTCTCTGGTACTGTCAAAGGTTTATACAATCTAGTATTCTGACTACTCCATTTTGCAACTTGACAAACTCTACAACTCTACACAAATCTCCTAACATCCTTATGTATCTAATGCCAATAGTAGTTTTCACTTACCAAAGCCACTATCTCATCAATGCTAAAATGTCATGTCAATCCACCACTATGCTTCTCCTTGATCAAATTATCTCTTATTGAACTTCTAGGTATGCATAATTGATTTCCTTTGAGCAACATATCCTCTTGAATGAAATAGTCCAACCACTTTCTCCTATCTATCACAATAGGTTCCTTACATTCTTTCCAAGGTTCTGCAAAATCAGTGTCTCCCTCATACATGTTTTTTAATTCATCAAAGCCTAACACTTCGACTCTCATTTCTGTCAACAAGTTTCTTCTTCTACTAAATGCATCAACAACTTTCTTTGATTTTCCACTCCTATGCTTCAATACAAATGTATAACTCCACATGAACTCTACCCATCTCATATGTCTCTGATTCATCTTACCTTGACTATTCAAATATTACAAATCTTGATGATCTGTATACAACACAAACTCTTTAGGCAACAAATAATGTCTCCACTTCTTCAAGGCTTGAATTATGGCATAGAACTCTTGATCATAAACTAAATATATTCTCCTTGTATCATTCAAATTCTCACTAAAATATGCTATAGGTCTACCTTCTTGACTTAATACCGCCCCAATTGTATTTCCACTTGCATCATAATCTACTTCAAATACCTTATTGAAATCTGGTAATGCCAAAATAGGTTGCTCTATCACCTTCTGCTACAACAATTCAAAACTTTTATTTTCTCTAGATGTCCACTTGAAATCTTTTATGTCACCTCTCATAGTCTTTGTCATAGGATTATAAACTAATCTAAAATTTTTGATGAATTTCTAGTAGAAACTAGCCAATCCATGAAATGATCTAACTTTTCCAATGCTCTCTAGTGTAGGCCATTCAATAATTGCTCTTAATTTCTTAGGGTCCATTTTCAATCCTTCCACAGAAATCACAAATCCCAAATACACCAACTCTTCCTTCATGAAACTACACTTCTTGATGTTTATTAGCAATTTCTCTTCTCTGAACCTCTACAGAACTTATCTAATATGCTACAAATGTTCCACTTTTGTCTTATTGAAAATGAGAATATCATCTAAATATACAATCACAAACTTACCCAAGAATTTCTTCAAGACTTCATTCAACAACCTCATGAAAGTACTCGGTGCATTTCTCAATCCAAAGGGCATCACTAACCACTCATACAATCCTTCATTAGTCTTAAAGCAGTCTTCCATTCATCTCCTTCTCTAATTTTGATCTAATGTTATCCACTTTTCAAGTCTATCTTTGTGAAATATCTTTCTCTACTCAAACAATCCATGATATCATCCATTCTAGGTAAAGGGAATCTATACTTAACTGTGATCTTGTTTATTGTTCTAGAATCTACACACATTCTCCATTCTCCATCTTTCTTAGGTGCTAACACTGTAGGTACTGCATAAAGACTCAAACTTTCTCTAATCAAACCTTTCCTTAATAATTCTTGTATTTGTCTATCCAGTTCTTCATTCTCTGCCAGTGTCATCCAGTGTGCTTCTTTGTTAGGCAAACTTGCTCTAGGTATAAGATCCATGTAATGACTGATATTTCTTATAGGTGGAAATCCATCAGGTATATTTTCTGATATGATGTCTTCATATTCTATCAGCAACTCTCTTATCTCCTCCAGTTGTGATTCTTCAGTCTCTTTCTTCAATGCTTCAGGTTTCTAAGGAATCAAGGCATAACACATATTCTCATGTCTCAAACCATCAAGAAAATTCCTTCCATCTACCAAATAGATTCTAGCATTTCCACATACTTCATTCTTAAGATCATCCCTCAAAGGAATCAAGGTAATTCTCTTTCCATTTGCTATTGTAGTGTATGTATTCTTTGTCCCATCATGTATAACTTTTCTATCATATTGCCAAGGTCTACCCAACAAGATATGACAAACATCCATAGGCATAATATCACACAAGACTTCATCATGATAAGATCCAATATGAAATTTCACCAAACATTGTTTACTCACCAGTACCTTATGATCATCCTAAATCCATGCTATCTAATATGGCTTAGGGTGTTTCAATCTTTCCAACTTCAACTTAGTCACCATCTCTTCTAAAACTAGGTTATCAAAACTACCACTATCAATTACAACTTTACAACACTTACCTCCTGATTTACAGCTGGTTCTGAACAAGCTTTTCCTCTGCGGTGGTTCATCATTTGTCTTTGTTTGAAATAGTGCTCTTCTCATCACCAATGATTTTCCTTTCTCTAGTTTACTAAGAAAATAGGGGTCACCTAGTTCAACAAGTTCTTCTTCAACAAAGGTTGCTCTTCCACTATTTTCTATCCTCTTACTTGTACTACCCTAATTACATTCAAATTCTCTATGTCCACCTTCACACTTGAAACAAGTACCTCTGAATGTTCTCTTATCTAATCCTCTTCCTTCTCTTCTATATCCTTCATTTTGGTATGAATTATAGTTGCCTCTGGGATGAAAATTTCTATCATTTCTCTGGTATGCAATAATATCTCTATCATCCTTCTTAAATGGGCTGTCAAACTTGTTCTACTCCAAAAATGATCTATCTCCTCTAGAATAAGTCCTACCTCTTTAAAATTTACCTCCTTTTCCTCTCTATCTTTGATCATGTCTCTTATTCATCTTCTCTTCAACTTTCAGGGAAAACTGATATGCTTCCTTTAAAGATGTCATCCTCACCAAGCTTAGTTCCTCTTGAATGTTCAATCTCAGTCCATTGATGTATCTAGCCACTTTCTCCTTGCTTTATTCACTATGTCCTATCCTTATGATCATTTGATGAAATTCTTTGGTATACTCCTTCACAGATTTCTCCTTTTGTCTAAGGTTTTGCAATTTTTTCAATAGTTCCAACTCATAATTAGCAGGTATATGTTGACTCTTTAGTTTTTTCACCATCCTATCCCATTTTGTAATCTTTTTTCTTCCTCTTCTATTTCTTTCCAACTGAACTTCTTTCCACCTTATAACAACATGTCCTTTCAACTATCTTTGCAAATTTCACCTTCTCCAGATCTTCAATTTCCTCATATTCAAAGTATTCTTCCATGTCATTTATCTAGTCAATCAATTCTTCAGGGTTCAAATTACCAGTATAGTTTGGTACATCAACTCTAGGTCTCTTTCCAATCTTTGAAATAGCTCACAACATCTTTACTTGATCTTATTCTTCTTCTTCATCACCTCCTAGGGTTTCGCCAGTGTGTTCAACAGATTGAAATTCTTCTTTGTCCTCACTTTCAAAATTAGGTCTTGATGTCAATCTTGTTTGCCTATCTTCTTCAACATCCAATCGAATTTGTATTATTTTCATCATTTCCATCATTTCCATCATTTCATCCATTCTACCAGCCATTGTTCCAATAGAAACAACTCTCCTCGGTGGCATTCTTCCTAGGATCAAGTGTAAATTGCCTCAGGTTTGGCAATCAAGCTACAAGGTGACAACTCCCTCTCAATTGGCGATCGGTTGTGACACAAGTAACCTGCCTCAATTTAGCAATCTATCCACCACAAGATCTTATAGAATTCCTTTGCCAACTTTTCTCAATTTACTCCTAAAGATTTGAACTTTCACTATTATACCACTTGGTGTAGTGACGATAGAATTGTTCATAGAATGAACTATCCAGACCGTGCATCAAGAGTAAACATAATGAAACAAGTCAAAGAATTGAACAAATGTAGATTCAATCATTTAGTATATCAGAGAATTCAAATAAAGATTAGTTGGCAACATGCGGGCTTACAATTAGGGCTCATAGGCCTGATTACATACATGCGCAAGATAAATCTTTAAATCTCCTCATAGAATTCTAACTATCAAATACTACTATGCAAACCACTACTTCATAACTACTTTCCTAAGGATCTATTACATCAATATATATCAAGTTTGGATTATAAGATTCCTCTGCATCAACCAAGGAAGATCACAAATTCCAATGAAGAGCTATAATGTGTGTATACGAATAGGTTAGACCTAATTGCATAGAATTCCTCCAGAAAATGAATGGAATGATGTGCAGATCTTTGGGGAAGGTTGGCCATGAACCAAATATCATTGAATGATGTGTCATTAGGCTTCACAAATTAGAAAATGCTTCCGCAAGTTTCTCCTTCAGCTGGTTGTCTGTGATTATCAAGATGCTCTATTCTGAGAAAACAGTCAATCTTTTGATAGCGATATATTTCCGGAAATGAAATATGGATCTCTGAATTCTAGATGTGATGTAGATGAATGAATGTAGATGCTCAGTCCAGCTCTACAAGGTCTAAAATGCAACTAGACCAAAATACAGGAACTGCTTCTGATTGAACTGCCTGAACTAAACTAGAAAATAAACAAACTGAACTGCAAACAAACTGAAATTGAAATATTTTTGGTTGATGCAAGATTGTTCTTGAACCAGGGATGTTCTTGCATCACCCATACTAGATCCATCTACCAAATTTATGTTATAAGGAGTGTCACTCAACCTAGGTTTCACTAGTTGTTCCCATAATCTCTTGGTAATCATGTTTACATCTGCAACCAAATCTATCATAACATGTCTAACTTTTTTATGGTTTATATGGAAGTCTACTAATAATGGTTTTATTTTCAACTATCTATCTATTTTTCTTGTCTACTAGATTTGGTTTTTATGTGCTTTCTCCTTATTCTAGTATTTGCAAAACTACTTTAGTTTCTCAATGAGATTATGTTGGTGAGTTAGATCTATTAATTATTTAAGTCGCAACCTCTCCTTTTGTAAAGAACTGAGTATATTGTTTTTGTTTATCTTCCTCTTAAGTTATAATTTTCTTACGTTTCTGTACAATCTCCTTATGTTATTTTTTATTCGGGAAGAATGTTTCTTCCTCCTCACTTTCTTCTTGTTTAGTTTCACTAGTATGATGTGGTGCAGTCACAGTTAGGAGGGTCCATGGAGTGAACAATCTGGACCGTGTAGTAAGAGTAAACACAATGGAAGCAACTTAATTGTAGAGTGCAAATACAGATTTAGATGTTTAGTATATCATAGATTCAAAATACTAACATGCTAGAAACATGTGGGCTTACAAATTAGGGCTCACTTGCCTAATTCTCCACTTACAATATATGCGCAAGATATGGATTTGAAGCCCCTTATAGAAGAAAATCTATCTCATGAACTATGCTATCTAGCATTGATTAACTATCACTAACTACCTTCCTATGCATCTATTACATGAATATATCATCTCTAGATCACAAGAATCCTCTGCATTGGCCAATACAGATTACAAATTCCAATGGAAGATCTGTAGTGTGTGTACACAGATAGGTCAGCCCAAAACATGTGGAAATCCTCTACAAGTGAATGAATCAATGTGCGAACCTTAGGGAAGGTCATCTAGGTTCCAAACTATCTTGAATGATGTGTCACTTAGCTCCACAAGTCATGGAAGTGCTCCACAAGTCTTCTCCATTAGATAGTTGTCTGAGACTATGTGAATGCTATACTTTGAGAAAATAGTCGATCTTCTCATAGCGATATCTTTTTCAAAACTAATCCAAATGATCTAAAGTTTGGATATAATGTGCATGATGATGTCTAGATGCTAAGTCCATCTTTGCAAGATCTAAAATGAAACTATGATAGAATGCAAACCAATCTATTAAAACTACTATTGAATAAACTAATTGTACTAAACTAGAAAATGAAAGAAAACCAAAATGAATGCAAATATTTTTGGTTGTTGCAAGATTTTTCTTGAACCAGGGATGCTCCTGCATTAGACATCTAGGGTTGTTGAAAAAGTGAGTCCCTCACTTTTTTGGGGCTAGAGGAAAACCAAGACAATTCACCTTAGCCTACGAAATCCAAGATGAATCTTCTTCCAGTCTACATTTCCACTTTACCAAATATTCCTTGTATTCCTTGCCTCTGGTATTGCACCCAATTCTACTATCCAAGATGTCTTCAATATTCTCTAGTGCTTGTTGTGGTAACTACTTCTTCAAGTCTTCTTTAATGTTGTCATTGGTTTCTCCTTCATGAAAATAAGTGATATTCCCAATGTCTCTGGTAGCTCCACTTCATATGCATTTCCTGAATCAAGCTTTTTGCGTATCCTACATGGTCCAAACTTTTTCATCTTGAACTTGTTATATGTCCCTACTAGAAATCTTTCTTTTCTCAGATATACCATTAGCTTATCACCAATTGAAAAATCTATGTCTTCTCTTCTCATCTGCTTGCTCCTTATACTTGCTATTCATCTCATCCAAATACTTCTTAACTTGATTATGTACTATCCCCATGTGTCCTACAAATTCTTCTACCTCTACACTTGTCTTGTTCTCCATACTGATATCTCTCAACTCTGCTACTCCTCTAGGGTTAGTTCCTGCCACAATCTCAAATGGTGTTCTTCTTATGCTCCTATTCACTAAATTATTGTATGCAAACTCTGCTTGTGATAGAATCAAGTCCCAATTTCCTTCCTTCTCTCTAAACAAACATCTCAACAAGTTACTCAAACTCCTATTTACCACTTCTATTTGTCCCTTAGTCTATGGATGAAATGCTGAACTAAACTTCAAATATATCTTCATCTTCTTCCAAAGTGTTCTCTAAAAGTATCCAAGGAATCTTATTATTAAATATGGTAGGGCAAATACACATAATGAAAAAAGTATATTATTGATATTTTCTTGATGATTTTACAATGCATTACATTGGCTTTATAAAAGCTTCTTCCCTTTAACTATTTGATAACTACCTCCATACAGGAATGTAACTCCCACAAACTAACCAACTAACTATTACTTTATTTACTAACATTTATTTAATATACATAAACTAACCTATAAATGTAGATTTAACAATGTAATACCATTGTTACTATGACTATTATGCCAACATTCCACCCCTTATTACATTGTTCCTACAATAGTACCAAGGGACCCCCCTGAATGCTAATATACTCAACAAAGCTGATTACATAACATGAATACATATTTTATAGAAGATCTTCTCCCAAAGAACAAATCCTGAACCAAGCAGGGCTCCATTAGGCTATCTCGTCTACCCTCAGAAAGGCATAGCTTTGAGCTGTGTTCTTGAGCTCTATAGTCCTGAACTCTCAAATCATAGTCTTGAATTATTTGACAACAATCCCTAAGAGATATGACAGATCTCTATCATTGTCTAATGACTGTGAAAGGGTATAATTCTTGATCATATACTTTGAAACTCACTTGACAACAATCCATTTGAGCTCAATACCAAATCCCAAACCTGTCTCCAAAACAAAATCTTCACAAAACATGCATTCTTCAAATCTATTAGCATCAACAAAGAAAAGAAAAACAACCAAAACCAAAAACACTTCTCATGCAAAGCATCATCTCAAAGCAAGAAGCTAACTTGAGATGATGGAAAATCCTCCATCCTCCAATGCTGCCTTCCTCCAATATGACCCTGTTACACTTTAACCAACTAATGTCTTGGATGAGTCTTTGGAGGCCTCATCAAGAATATAAAGGATGGCCTTGAAAGCATAAGTGATCTTTGACATATGTGCATTCATGATTAAAAGATGACAATGTCAATTTGAACCAATGATAGATCCATACACTAATCAACCTTATATCTCCAAGATATTATTAAACATTCATCAAATTAAGCTTTCAACAATTTTTACCTTATTATTCCAAATAAAAATATAAAAACTGTAGAATTTCACACTACCACGGTCCTCTGAACTATAATTTTTCTACTATTTCCTTTTATTTCCTTCCAAAAGAAATGACTGAAATCTTCTTTTCAAATAATTTTCTTTGATTTTCCTTTAATGATTGGCATCTTCCTCACTCAAATCTCCCTTTTGATTTTTGATGGAGATAAAATAGTTACAATCTTTCGACAATTCATCCACAACAAAATAGAAACAACAAAGAACAAATCCTTAGAATTAACAGAGATAGATCAAACCAATAATGAAGAGGTACAAATTGCTAGCCTTCAAACTTACACAGCACCTCCACCAAGCAAATGATGAATGGACTTCTGAATGTTGTAATGACAATATTGCAAGAGACATTTTTTCATTCTTTCATATGGTCAAAGACTTCCATTGCACTTCTGTACTTGACATACATGTAAATATCAGAAACTTCAATGCAACATTGACAATATTCAGAAGTTTTAAATAAATTATCCAATCGGCTTGGACAATATTGGAAGTATTCTACATGCCTTCATTTTATGCAAATGCTTCAAAAGAACTTCAAAAATGCCTTTCAATTATTACATTTCCACATTTCTCTCATGCATAGAAATTTATCACGCAGCTTTTTAACAGCTTGATAAAACTGAACAACTCTTCTCATATACAAAGTTCACTTCTCATAGGCACATGAGATAAAGTGCTCTGATACCATATTAAATATGGTAGGGAAAATACACATAATGAAAAAAGTATATTATTGATATTTTCTAGATGATTTTACAATGCATTACATTGGCTTTATAAAAGCCTCTTCCCTTTAACTATTTGATAACTACCTCCATATGGGAATGTAACTCCCACAAACTAACCAACTAACTATTGCTTTATTTACTAAAATTTATTTAATATGCATAAACTAACCTATAAATGCATATTTAACAATGTAATACCATTGTTACTATGACTATTATGCCAATACTTATATCTCTATCTAAAATTATGCTCTTAGGTAATCCATGAAATCTCATAATATCCTTGAAAAATAGGTCAGCCACATGAACTGCATCACTTGTTTTCTTACAAGGTATGAAATGTGCCATCTTTGAAAATCTATCCACCAGTACAAATATAGAATCAAGTCCTCTTTGTGTATTCAACAATCCTAGTATGAAATCCATGCTCATGTCTTCCCAAGGTCTCTCTGGCACTGTCAAATATTTGTATAGCCCAGTATTCTGACTACTTCCTTTTGCAACTTGACAAACTCTACAACACTGCAAATACTTCCTAACATCCTTATATATCTGAGGCCAAAAGTAGTTTTCACTTACCAACACTACTATCTTATCAATCCCAAAATGTCCTGTCAATCCACCACTATGCTTCTCTTTGATCAAATTGTCTCTCATTAAACTCGTAGTTATACACAACTGATTTCCTTTTAGTAACATATCTTCCTGAATGAAATAGTCCAACCATTTGCTCCTATCTATCACAACAGGTTCCTCACATGCTTTCCAAGGTTCTACAAAATCAAGATATTCTTCATTCATGTTCTTCAATTCTTCAAATCCTAACACTTCAACTCTCATCTTTGTTAGCAAATTCCTTCTTCTACTCAATGCATATACAACTTTGTTTAATTTTCCACTCCTATGCTTCAATACAAAGGTGTAACTCTACATGAGCTCTACCCATATTGTAACATCACTTTCCTTAATGAGCAAGATTTAAATTAAACATTGATCTTAATCAAGAGATTAGTTATCATATAATTATGCAAATCAAAACTTAACCAAAATGATTCATTATCATTTCATCAATTAAGCATGTTATTCTAAATAGAATATAACAAAGCTTACAAAATAGTAACCACTATTCATATACAAGTTATGCCCAAGGCATTATAATCAATTCATACATTCCAATAGACTAATTAGTCATAAATAAGAAAACTGTATCTAGAACCAATGACATCTGTCTCCATAAGCCTCAATTTGTCTCATTCTTGGGAAGCAGGGCATCATCCTGGTACTTTTCCACCAACCATGGACCTACGGTCCCCTACTCAACTTCCATATTGGAAGTCACCCTACCCTTCACAGAAAGGTTAGATATTAGGAACCCTTGGGTTAGCCATCAAGTATCTGATGTTGTGTCATTCCTAACATCTCACAATCACACAACTATAGATCCAGTCTGACTATGTATGATACTACTGGAGACACTAGGCCATCTGGAGCACTGTAGACCAACAATGCATGCAGAGATGGATACATTACTTTGGCCAAATATTTTCATACATAAACGTTACACATTGAACATTGTCATATGTCCACCACCCTGACTCGACTTATAAGTTGTCATGTCCTACATCTAGTCAAATCAACCTTTCTCTCTAGGTCTAGAATAGGTGGGATCAATTCGATACATAGCCCATATCAGGACACTCAACTCCCATCATTGGTTAGTTATGACTGAAAAGGTTACCTTCATAATGAGGAACTTGTGACTCCTTGCCACCTTGTTCCAACTTGTAAATTATATCAAATTCAACCATTCTTGGTCTAGTATAAATATGTTTCAATACATCTAAGTCCATTCCTTGGACACTCGATTGTTATCTTGAAAACCCATACTTAGGTTCTTTGTTTCATAGATACTTAGAAACTAGTGACTCCACGTCACATTCTCCCATTTTCTTGAACAATGATTACATTCTTGTTTTCAACACTCACCCTACTCAGTCAATGTTTACTTATTGTCAAGGTTATAATTCAATTCATAATAAATAGTAAAGGCTCAAATCATAGTATCTTTTAAAGGACCATAAAGAATCATAGAGTAGAAACCTTCTAAGTTCTCCTTCAAGAATCTTTCATAAAGTCTAAATATAAAAACATAAATGCCATTTATAAAGTTGGCATTCTTCTCATATATAACCACTAGCTTCTAATAAAACTAGGGTAGGTTTCTTATATCAAAGAATGTTATGATTCTACTTCTTAATGATGACACTATTGAAGTCTCGACTGTCATGCAAACATTATCATGACAGTAAAAGAATAGTACTCTATTACTCTACTCAAAGAGTCATTATATTCACAAGACATAAATATTTATGGATAGTGATTCAATTCATGTCATCTTCTACTATTGAATTGGCAAAGTAAGGTATTAAGTGCAATAAATCAACCCAGTTTATGTTTGGTTTACTATGTTTAAACTTAATCATGGATACAACCATCAAAATAATGGTATAGACTATTCCTCAGGCTGATACCACTGATTAACCATTCATTACAGAATGTTGCCCTATTGGGCTCATAAGAATTTACAAGTTTACAATAATTATCAACTAGTAAGCAAAATAAAAGAAGACATCATTAAAGATGCATGGCACATAGAAATATCAGTATCTCACGGATGCTCATGCATGCAATCCCATGTCAGGTTTATGGCCTCAAGCTAGCTGAGCACCACTACAGAGCAGTAGGTTTCAAAGTATCATGAATTATATTTCATTGAGGCTCCAAGAGCCTTCAACCACTCATAACAATTATCAATATGCACAAATGAATATACAATCTCCACTCTATACATTATGAAAAATGCATTACTTATTCCTTTTAGTCAGCAATACCAATGTTATTTTCAAAAGAAACTATATTAAACAGTATTGTAGTGATTTAATCATATGAGTCGAGGGCTCTAGATTAGAGATACCTGTAAATATTTCATAGACATAAGGATGTAGCTCACCAAGCTTGAGCTTTCCTGGCTACTCTAATCATTCTCCCCAACTATAGACATCTGCAACAAAAGAATGTAGTTTCCCAGTTTTCACCACCTACACACCCACTTCCTCCTCAAAGTCTCTCCCACAAGAAAAGAAACCAAAAAAGAACTATAGACTCCAATTGAGACCTTCCCTAAGACACCAAGATGGCATTTGATAACTAACCAAAACATGTTCTTTGCATGCGATTTGGGCTTGCCACCTTGTGGGATCTTTGATCCACGCAGCCCACTCAGCCTATCATCTCTCCTTTCCCACTCCTTGTGGGTTTAAGGGTATAGATGAGGTAAGAATAAGATAAGGTAGTTAATAGCATAGTCAAGAGTTATTAACATCGACCTCTAAAGAGGTCTATATATATACAATTATATATAAACACCCTCAACTAAAAACATGGGTTGAAGAACTATTATAATATTCAAAATCATATTAAATATGAAAGAAAAAGATATCACATTAAATTCTTAGGATAATCAAGGTTGAGTAATACTCCCCCAACATTGATGGTAAACCTTAGTCAAATGACTAGAAAAAAAAGAATTAATATCCCTATTTAAGAATAGGGTAATGAGAAATCTCATCGACTCTTAACTCAACTATCATACAACTTGAGATGTTGTTCCACGAATGTCATCTAGTCATTAAAGCACCATCAATAAAATGACTCACAAGAATTGAATTACTACAAAGAAAGACATGACTCATGAAAACTTAAAAGGGATACAGAAGGACATGGAAACTGATACTTAGATGACTAATCTACCTTGTTTTCTTGACATCTAATCCTTCCTCCAGGATGATACCATCCTTCCTTCTTTGAAGGTCATTAACTTTTCCTGTTCACACTCAAGACCACAAAACCATGATTAGTACATCATAATCATATCTCATAATATAAAGTAATTAATGTTCAAAACTAATTAACATCAATCATTAACATCATTAACAATGATCAAATTAAATATTTCCACAATATCAAATTAGTTAACTATGACTAATCCTCTCAATTATCATGCAAAGTTAATGATTAAGTCTAATTGTAAGTTGGGGATGTAACGTATCTCCCCCATAAGAATCATTGTCCCTGATGATTAATTGTCTTAAACGTTAATTAACATAGTAAGAAAATGTTTCAAGAGCATAATCAATAAATGTTTCATAAAAGATGAGGAAATCTAGCATGAAAATCATCATAATTTTCTGAAGTGGCATTGTCATCTGCATATTGGTCCCACTAAACCTTGCACTGTGTTATTTCTCTATTACATAAGCATAGCTTACATGTTTTGAGCACCTTGACAGGCTCAATCATCACCACTCCTAGGACCTTCACCTATAGAGTATTCCAATCAAGCATAGGAATTTGATTATCAACAGAATTAAACTTTTTCAAATATGAGTTATGAAACACATTATGCATCATGGCAAGTGTTGGCAGTAGAGCAATTTTGTATGCTACTAGGTTGACTTCCTCAAGTACTTTGAAAGGACCCACATATCTAGGTGCCAGTTTGGACATCTTTCTTAATTTAATGGACATTTTCTGAGGTTTTACTTTTAGGAGAACTTTCTCTCCCACTGTGAAATGCCTCTCAATGTGCTTTACATCCACATAACTCTTTTGCCTATCATTGGCTTCCTCTAGCCTTCTTTTAATCAAATGGACTTGTTCTTCCTTATCTAATAACATTTTTGGACCAAGGCTAACCCTATCTTCTAGCTTATCCCAACTTATAGGGGTTTGGCACTTCTGTCCATATAATGCCTCAAATGGAGCCATCTTAATAGTTGAATGATAGGAATTATTGTAGGTGAATTCTACTAGAGGAAGATAATCCTCCCATTTGTACTATTGATCCATGCAGTACATCCTCAATAAGTCCTCTAACACTTGGTTCACCCTCTGAATTTGTCCATCCATTTCTAGATGACAAGAAGAGGTTATGTCCAATTGAGTACCAAGTGAAGAGAACAAGGTTTTCCAAAACCTTGATGTCATTTGTACATCCCTATCTGAGATAATCTTCTCAAGAATGCCATGCAGTCTAAAAATCTCTTGAACAAATTTTTGAGCAATGACGGGTGCTCCATTCATCATGTTTCTAGTTATAAAATGAGTGGCTTTGGTGAGTCTATCCATCACAAACAAGATAGCATTGTGCCTATTCCCTGACATAGGAAGCCCTTGCACAAAGTCCATGCTTAGAATTTGCCATTTTTGCTCAAGAATTTCCTGAGGGTATAAGAGCCTTGCCGAGTGATGGTATTCCACCTTCACCCTCTGGCATTTAATACATGTAGCTACAAAATTTGTAGAATCCCTCTTCATTCTTTTTAAGAAATATAGAGGTTTCACATTAGCAAGTAACTTTGTTACTCTAGGATGCCCAGAATATGGTGCAGAATGAACCTCTTTCCAAACCATATTCCTTAACTCTATTGAGTTAGGTACATACATCCTTCCTTTAAACCTTAATAACCCATCTAGTTCAAGGTTGAATCCTTCATATCTCAAATTCTAGGGGTTTTCTTCAAGGGCTTGTGTTTACCTACTTGTAAAACTCATCTCCCTTAGATTTTTATAACACCTAATTCCTAAAATTAGAATGTATGGAGATCATGGAGGAGATGTGTGTTCTACTCAAAGCATCTGCAACCTAATTTTCTTTTCCTTGTATATATTTAATCTCAAAATCATAATCTGAGATGAATACCAACCATCTTCTTTGTCGAGCATTAAGATGTGGTGGAGTGAACAGATATTTGAGTCCATGATGATCTATTTTCAGCTCAAAAGGTTTCCCAAGGAAATAGTGTCTCCACATTTGAAGTGCATGAATGACTGCTGCAAGTTCCAAATCATGTGGGGCATAATTTTGTTCATAGTTTTTTAGTTTACATAATTCATACATGATGACCTGTCCATCTTGGACTAGTACACCACCTAAGCCTTCTCCTAAGGCATCAGTAATGACTACAAATTGACCCTTTGGATTAGGTACTTTCAAAATTGGTGCCGAAGTTAATTTTTTCTTCAGTAGGTCAAAGGCATCTTGGCACTTATCTAACCGTTTAAATTTCTTACCTTTTCTCTACAAGGAAGTTATAGGATATGCAATGTTTAGAGAAGTTTTCCACAAACTTCCTGTAATAACCAGCAAGGCCCATGAAACTTTAGACCTCATGAAAATTTTGTTGTTTTAGCCATTTTAAAATAGCCTTGATTTTAGTTAGGTCCACAACTATCCCTTTATTTGAAATTATGTGGCCCAAGTATTGTACCTCTTTTTGAAAGAAAGTACATTTGGAGAGCTTGCCATATAGTTTATGCTCTCTCAACCTCTAAAGAACAACTCTTAAATTCTGCATATGCTCTTCCTCATTCTTGGAATAGATTAGAATGTCATCAAAGAATACTAGGACAAACTTGTCCAAACAATACCTAAACACATTGTTCATAAGATTCATAAATGTTGTCAGTGCATTTGTCAATCCAAAAGGTAGGACAATGAATTCATAATGTCCATACTTGGTTCTAAAGGCTGTCTTATGGATGTCCTCATCCTTCAACCTCAATTGGTGATATCCAGACCAAAGATTGATCTTGGAAAACATGATTGTACCCCTCATCTGATCAAAAAGATTATCGATGTGAGGTAATAGGTATTTATTCTTAATGGTTGCTTTATTCAACATGCAGTAATCTATGCACAACCACAAAGTGCCATATTTATTTTTCACAAAAATAACTGGGGCTCCCCATGGTGACACAATGGGTCTAATCAAACCTTTGTCTAACAACTCCTATAATTTAGCTTTTAGCTCTATTAGTTCTTTAGTGGTCATTTTGTAGGGAGCTTTAGATATAGGTTCTGACCTCAAAATCATATCTATAGAAAAATCAAAGGCTCTTTTTAAGAGGTAATCTCGGTATCTCATCTAGAAATACATCCTCAAAATCTCTAAGAAAAGGGTACCAATCCATATCTGATCTCTCATGATCTATGGACTCCCTCTTCCTAACTCAGAAAAGAAATGTTGGTATACCTAAAATTACACCATGGGTTCCATCATTTTTCCTAATTTGTAGCCAACTATGATGACCAAAAAGCATTCCATACTACTTGCATTTGTCACTAGAAAGGGCTCAATTGTGATAACACATAAAGTCCCTAATTCACTAGTTTGTATAAGTTCCCATCATTTTTCCTAGTTCACAGCCAACTGTGATGACAATCAAGCATCCCATACTACTTGTTGTCAACACTGGCTAAGGACTAGGGTAATAACGTACAAATTCACAACCATCTATGATGACAAGAAAGCATCCCATACTACTTGTTGTCATCACTAGTTAAGGAGTAGGTATAACAACATACATCACTTGTTGCTAATAAAAAGATTTCCATAGCCCACTAAACCTTCGAGTCAGTGGACCCTGACATCTATCACTTTCATGCCACTAGAGATATTCAGTTGAACCTAGTATGGGGTAGCTCTTGGCATCTATCACCTGTGTAGTACTAGTGAAATCTAGCTAACCCTAAGATACAATGGATAGCACCTAGTCTCTATCACCTCCACAGTACGGTGACAACTGGCTAAACCGCACCTATATCAGAACTTGTCCCAAGTTAGACTTGTAGATCTCAAGCCTAACTCCATTTTCTTAGTCATCCACCATGTGGATGCTGCATCTGCCAACTGGTATGCTCTCCATACTACTTTGGTAATCTCATTAAAGTTTCTTCTTTCAAATATTTTTCCATTTCTGTAAGTCATGCCTCTATAGCATCTCCTCTTACAGATCCATAAAATTTAGGAGGCATGACCTTTTTCATGTCTTGAGATAGTTTCAAAGCCATATGACTCCTCCTATCCTTTTCTTTCCTAGCCTCAGAGTTATTCTCTCCATGCTCCCTTTGGGTGGTGTCATTATGGTGTTCCTCACCATCACCCCCATCATAGGCATCCCACCTATGTCCTTTTCAGCCCCTGACCTCCTATTCGAGAGTTTCTACCATCGTTCTTATTTCTTTTAATAAAGTCAAGATCTGGTCTAACTTAGATTCAAAGTGCCCTAAAGGATATCTTTCTTCCTGGCTGTCTCCCATCCTACTTTGTAGATTAATCATGAATTAGTTTTTCCATGTCATTTAATTCATTCATTTTACAAATCTATTCACATTCGTGTAATCTTTAACAAGAAAGGAAAGATTATCAAAATTTTCCATTGCATTGCAATTTCCATTGGATTGCATATAATCCACCAAAATTACAAAATTATATTTACACCTTACTACTACAAGTCATTTACAGTTTGGGATAGCTTCCCGTATTCATACTTTCTTTTCAGTCTTAGGAGGTGAGGATACACATTGGTACCTCTTCACACTCTCCTTAGGTACATCATAATCCTTAGGTTTATTTTCCTTAGCTAGTGCTTTAGGAGTAGAGGGTCCTACTGATGCATTAGTAGAATTAGGGGTAGCCATCCTTTCTACTTTCGTTAACTCTTACTTGATGAATTTTATGGCATTAGTGAAGGTTTCCTCATTAGTTAACCATGCTCCTACCAGGTAACTAGTATGTTCAAGTTTCTTCATCCTTTTGTCCCTTGATTTTTCTTTCCAGAAATTAAGGTAACTCCCTTTATCCATTACCTTCTTTTGGGGAGTTGTTCTAGTTCTTACCATTCTGGCATAGAACACCCAAACTTTATCATACTTAATGATGGATACAAATAATTATCAAGTAGTGAGCTCATATGTCCATGTTATGAACCTGGTAGCTCTGATACCATATGTAACATCACTTTCCTTAATGCTCAAGATTAACTTAAACATTCATCTTAATCAAGAGATTACTTACAAATATGATTATTCAAATCAAAACTTAACCAAAATGATTCATTATCATTTCATCAATTAATCTTGTTATTCTAAACATAATAAAACAAATCTTACAAAATAGTAATCATTTACATATCTTCAATGAATAACCATCACTATTCATATGCAAGTTATGCCCAAGGCATTATAATCAATTCATACATTCCAATAGACCAACTGGTTATAAATGCAAACATTGTATCTGGAACCAATGACATCTGTCTCCAGAAGCCTCGACTTGTCTCATGCTTGGGAAGGAGAGCATCATCCTGGTTCTTTTTCACCAACCACAGACCTATGGTCCCCCGCTCAACTTCAAAAATGGAAGTGGTCCTACCCTTCATTGAAAGGTTAGATATTAGGAACCCTTGGGTTATCCATTTGAGTATCTGGTGTTGTGTCCTTCCTAATGGCTCACGGCCACATAACTATAGATCCACTCTAACTATGTATGACACTACTGGAGACACTACGCCATCTAGAGCACTGTGGACTGACAATGCATGCAAAGACATATGCATTACTTTGGCCAAATATTTTCATACATAAACATTATGCATTGAACATTGTCATATGTCCACCACCCTGACTCAACTTATAAGCTATCATGTCTTATAGTAAGTCAAATCAACTTTTCTCTCTAGGTCTACAATAAGTGGGATCAATTCGATAAATAGCCCATATCAGGACACTCGACTCCCATCATTGGTTTGTTAGGACTAAAAAGGTTACCTTCATAATGTGGAACTTATGACTCCTCATGATGTAGGAGCATCTCTGGTTCAAGAGCAATCTTGCATCAACCAAAAACATTTGCATTTTAGTTGTTTGCAGTTTAGTTTGTTTCCTTTCATTTTCCAGTTCAATTCAGGCAATTCAGTTAGTAGCAGTTTCTATATTTTGGTCCACATTCTACTGTAGTTGCATTTCAGATCTTTCAGAGCTAGAATTAGCATATAGAATCATTCATGCACATCATATCCAAATTTTAGATCATTTGTCTAATCTACTGGAAAGATATTGCCATAAGAAGATTGATTGTTTTTTCAACACAGAGCATCCTTACAGTCTCAAACAATCAGCTCAAGGAGAAGACTTGCAGAGCATTCCTTGACTTGTGGAGCTAAAAGACACATCAATTAATGTTCAATGGTTTGTGGCCAACTTTCCCTAAGATCTTCACATCATTCCATTTAATTGTGGAGGAGTTCTTCATGTTTAGGTTTGACCTATCCATGTACACATGTTACAACTCTTCATTGGAGTTTGTGATCTTCCTTGGATGACACGGATGAATCTATGGTTCTGAAGATGATATATAATGATGCAATAGATCCTTAGGAGGGAAATGATTCACATAGTGATAATTGGTAGTTTGAATTTGTGCAAAAGAGCTTCAAAGCCATATCTTGTGTATCTTCTAATATTCTATAAACCAGTCCTGTGAGCCCTAATTGTAAGCCTGCATGTTGCTGGCCAATTTGTATTTGAATTCTATGATATATTGAATGAATGAATTTGCATTTTCCTTACATCTTTGATTTATTTCTGTTGTGTTTACTCTAGCTGCATGATCTAGATAGTTCTCTTTAAGGACTCTCCTAACCATGACTGCACCAAGTAGTATCAGAGCGAAGTTTGAATCTTTGGAAGCAAATTGAGTGATGTTGGAGAAGGAATTCATTAAGATCTTTTTGTGGATGGATCATTGAATCTGAGGCAGGTTACTTGTGTCACAATTGATCATTGATTATGAGGCAGTTTGTCACCTTGTAGCTTGATCACTAAATTGAGGTAGTTTGCACTTGATTCTAGGAAAATGCCACTGAGGAGAGTCCTTGTTGTTGGAACAATGGATGGAAGGATGGATGAGATGATGGAAATGATGAAAATAATGATAATTTGATTGGATTCTATTGAGGAAGATAGATGAAGAGGATTGACACCTAGACCTAATGTTGAAAGTGATGATGAAGAGGAATTTCAACTTGTTGAACAAATTGGCAAAACCTTAGAAGGTGATGAAGAAGAAGAATCATATCAAGTCAAGATGTTGTGAGCTATTTTAAAGATTAGAAAAAGGCCTAGAGTTGATGTACCTAATTACACTAGCAATTTGAATCCTAAAGAATTGATTGACTGGATAAATGACATGGAAGAATACTTTGAATATGAAGAAGTTGAAGATCCGAAGAAAGTGAAATTTGTAAAGACAAAGTTGAAAGGACATGCTGCTATATGGTGGAAAGAAGTTCAGTTGGATAGAAACAAAAGAGGAAAATAAAAGATTAAAAAATGGGATAGGATGGTGATAAAATTGAAGAACCAGTTTGTACCTATTGATTATGAGTTGGAACTATTGAAGAGATTACAGAACCTGAGACAAAAGGAAAAATCTATAAAGGAATACACTAAAGAATTTCATAAGATGTTCATAAGGACATGAAATAATGAAGTAAGAAAAGAGAAAGTGGCTAAATACATCAATGGATTGAGATTGAACATTCAAGAAGAACTGAGTTTGTTAAGGATGACAACACTAGACAAAGTATATTAGTTTGCCCTAAAAGTTGAAGAGAAGTTGAATAAGAGACATGATCAAAGATAGAGAGGCAGATGAGGTAAGTTTCAGAGAGGTAGAGCATTTTCTAGAGGAGAAAGATCATTTGCAGAGCATAATAGACAAGAGAATACATTCAATAAGGATGATAGAGATAATAATGCATACCAAAGAGATGACAATTGACATAATTTCCTACCACAAAGAAAAGCCTAGTGTATACCGGAGTGAATAATACAAAAGAGAAGGAAGAAGACCTGATAGGAGAACATTTAGAGGAACTTGTTTCAAGTGTGGAGGTGAAGGACATAGACCACTTGAATGTAATCTATGGAGTACAAGCAAGAGGACAGAGAATAGTGGAAGAGCAACCTATGTGGAAGAAGAACCTATTGGATCAGTGATTTCAGTTGGCAAACCTAAGAAAGAAGAATCACTTGTGATGAGGAGAGTACTATTTCAAGAAGAGACAAATAAGGAACCACCACAAAGGAAGATTTTATTTAGAACTAGATATAAATCAGAAGGTAAATGTTGTCAAGTTGTAATTGATAGTGGTAGTTCTGATAACCTAGTTTAGGAGGAGATGGTGACTAAGCTAAAGTTGGAAAGATTGAAACACCCTAAGCCCTATCAGATAGTATGGATTTAGGATGATCATAAGGTATTAGTGAGTGAACAATGTTTGGTGAAATTTCATATTGGATCATATCATGATGAAGTATTGTGTGATATTATGCCTATGGATGTTTTTCATAGTTTTTTGGGTAGACCTTGGCAGTATGATAGAAAAGATATACATGATGGGAGAAAGAATACATACACTATAACATCAAATGGAAAGAGAATTACCTTGATTACTTTGGAAGCTGATCCTAAGAGTGAAGTATGTGGGAATGCTAGAATCTGTTTGGTAGATGGAAGAAAATTTTTGGATGGTTTGAGACATGAGAATATGTGTTATGCTTTGATTCCTAAGAAGACTGAAACATTGAAGGAGAATGAAGAAGTACAACTAGAGGAGCTAACTAAATTGCTGACAGAGTATGAAGGCATCATATTAGATAATGTACCTACAGGATTACCACCAATTAGGAGTATCATTCATCACATGGATCTTGTACCTAGATCTAGTTTGCCTAACAAACTAGCACACAGAATGATACCGGTGGAGAATGGAGAATGTATATAGACTCTAAAGAAATAAACAAGATCATAGTTAAGTATAAATTTCCTTTACCTAGGATGGATGATATCATGGATTGTTTGAGTGGAGCAAAGTATTTCACAAACATAGATTTGAAGAGTGGATACCATTAGATCAGAATTAGAAAAGGTGATGAATGGAAGACTACTTTTAAGTCAAATGAAGGATTGTATGAATGGTTAGTGATGCCTTTTGGACTAACATATGCACAGAGTACTTTTATGAGATTGATGTATGAAGTTCTGAATAAATTATTAGGTAAGTTTCTTATTGTGTATTTGGATGACATTTTGATTTTCACTAAGACAAAAGAAGAGCATCTGTTGTACCTGAGACAAGTGTTGCAGAGACTGAGAGAAGAGAAGTTGTTGATCGACATAAAAAAGAGTAGTTTCATGAAGGAAGAATTGGTATACTTGGGATTTGTGATTTCTGCAGAAGGATTGAAGATGGACCCTAAGAAAATTAGAGCAATTGTTGAATGGCCTACACTAAAGAGCATTGGAGAGGTTAGGTCATTTCATGGATTAGCTAGTTTCTACTAGAAGTTCATAAAAAATTTTAGTTCAATTTGTGACCCTATGACAAAGACAATGAGAGGTGATAGAAAAGATTTCAAGTGGACATCAAGAGCGGATAAAAGTTTTGAATTGTTGAAGTAGAAAGTGATAGAGCAACCTATTTTGGCATTACCAGATTTCAATAAGGTATTTCAAGTAGATTGTGATACAAGTGGGAATGCAATAGGAGCAGTGTTAAGTCAAGAAGGTAGACCTATAGCATATTTCAGTGAGAAGTTGAATGATGCAAGGAGGAGATATTCAGTTTATGATCAAGAGTTCTATGCTATAATTCAATCCTTGAAGAAGTGCAGACATTACTTGTTACCTAAGGAGTTTGTGTTGTATATAGATCATCAAGCTTTGCAATATTTGAACAATCAAGGTAAGTTGAATCAGAGACATATGAGATGGGTAGAGTTCATACAGAGTTACACTTTTGTATTGAAGCATAGGAGTGGAAAATTGAACAAAGTAGCAGATGCATTGAGTAGGAGAAGGAACTTGTTGACAAAAATGAGAATTGAAGTGTTGGGATTTGAAGAATCTAGAAGAACATGTATGAAAAAGATATGGATTTTGTAGACCTGGAAAGCATGTAAGGAACCCATTGTGATAGTTAGGAATAAGTGGTTAGACTATTTCATTTAGGAAGATATGTTATTCAAGGAAAATCAGTTGTGCAGACCTAGAAGCTCAATGAGAGATAATTTGATCAAAGAGAAACATAGTGGTGGATTGGTAGGACATTTTGGCATTGATAAGACAATAGCTTTGGTGAGTGAAAATTACTTTTGGCCTTAGACACATAAGGATGTTAGGAAATTTGTGCAGATTTGTAGAGTTTGTCAAGTTACAAAAGAGAGTAGTCAAATGCTACGCCCTTAATATTGGTGTACAATGGGTTATGAATAGTCATCTTGTGGCTATTTTAACTCCTAATTAAGTCATGTTATGATTATTATATTATTATTTAGTTAGATAGGTCAGACTAGGTCTTATATAGGGGTGTGTCTATTCATCCTACGCATAATTAGGTATATATAGGAGAATGTGAGTCTTATTTCATCATCATATTGTGAAGTGTGTTCTCACTGGAGATATTTGGAGGTTGCCCCCTCACAGTGGCCCGTTATTCTCAGTTATTATCAAGTATTTGTAGAATAATTCATATCATCTTCTTCCATTATGCAATTTATTTCATTACAAGTGGTATCAGAGCATGATCTTGGCACCGTAGAGGCAAGGTTTTTTCTCAATATTGGAGGTGATTTTAGGAAGAGCATATCTTTCAGATTTTAGCAATTTTTTTTTCTATTTTTTAAAGGGTTTTTGAAGACCATATTAAAGAAGATATAGTCTAGATTTTAGAGGAATTGGAACATAATTGTGAAAATTATAGCAAAATTATGGTTTCTACACAATTTATTTGGGATCTACATATCTCTCACATCCTGCTGAAGTAGAGCCCAATTTTCATTGAGTTTTTGAAGACATACTAGGGGAGACTATAGTCCAAATTTTGGATAAATTGGAGCAAAAATAAGTGAGATATTACAAAATTAGTGTTTCCACAAAATTCACTCTCAAGGCTGTAAATCTGCTTATTTCTTGGAGATTTTTCTAGGTGAGAGGTATTTTGACCCTAGTAAGTTACAGTAAAAATTTTAGATAATTTAGATTTCATTTGTGTGATTTATTTCAAAATTATTGGCTCAAATCATGATGGAGCCTACAACAAGGGGCAAAAATAATATTGTCACACTAGGGAAGACTCCTAATAAGGATGGGGTAACAATAGAGGATACGAATCTTAATGAGGAAATCATTAAGGTCAAGGAAGACATTTCCTCAATTAAGGTGGATATGTGTGACCTAAGAGGAGATATATCAGATATATGAAGCATGTTAAGTGCCTATATGAACAAACTAAGAAAGGAGTTCTCAAGAAACCAAGGTGAAACCAACAAGTCGGCTAATACTGACACAAATTTTAATACTCCTATGGGATCTAGGAATTTGTTTCCAAAGGTGGATATGTGCAAGTTCGATAGCAAGGATCCTCTAACATGGATAAACCAAATGGAGAATTTTTTTGAAGTACATCAAATCCCATATGGATAAAAGGTCATGATGGATTCCCTATATCTAGAACTAGATCGATTCATTTGGTATCATTGGCTTTGTACTCATCGGAGGAAAAAGGGTCTTACTATCTCATGGTTAATTTTTACAGAGGAACTCCAAGCACAATATATATAGCAATAGTGTGATAGACAACTTCTTCAGCTAGCTTGCTAAACTTCAACAAACAGGGTTAGTTAAGGATAATATTTAGAAATTCCAAAATCTATCCTTAAGAGTGGATACAATTACAAAGGAGAACTTTAATGATTTATTCTTGGGTGGTCTCAAGGATCACATTCAACATGAGGTATGTATGTTTAGTCCTAGCTCGGTAAATGAGTTTTTTATGTTGGCACGCAGGGTAGAGGAGAAGTATTTGATTCCTAAGAAGTAAGGGGATAATGTGACAAGAGAGAAAGGATATTCAACACCTTCTCTTCCTCAACCTACTAGGTTGACACCACAACAAATTGAGGAGAAAAGAGCAAAAGGGTTGTGTTTTAATTGTGATAGTAAATACAGTCAAGGACATAAATGTAGTGAAAAGGAATTGTTCTATATTGAAGGTCCAAGTGAGGAAGAAGAGGAGGAACCCGTATTAGAGGAGGATAGGGAGTCAAGTGAGGAATCACATGATTCTCAATAATCATTTCTTGTCATGCACTCTCAGGTTTCAGTGTACCACAAACTCTCAAGGTAGTGGGTTTCTTAAAGAAGTAGAAAGTAACAGTGTTGATTGACTCAAGTAGTACTCATAATTTCATGAACAAAAGTTGGCAACACAACTAAATTATTTTATATATCCAGCCCTAGAGTTTTAGGTTTTGATTCTAGATGGTGGTACAATTAGTTGTTTGGGAAAGTGTCATAGCATTAAATTATCCACGGGAGATTATCAACTTGATACCCCAATGTATGTGATATCCATGGGTACAACAGATATTATTTTTAGAGTACAATGGCTTACTACATTGGGAACAATTGAGATGAACTTCTAAGAACTATTCATGAGATTTCAATCAGAAAGAAAGGTAGTAGAACTAAGGGGGTTGAAGGAAAAATCCCCACAGATAGTAATCTCTCATCAAATGCAAAAGTTACTTAAGAAAGGAGTGGATGGATTTGTGGTCCAACTATGTTCATTATAAGTCTCTCAATCTAATGCTCCTACTCATCCAGATTTATAAGCAATAATTGATCATCACTTAGTGGTTCTTGGAGATATGCCTAAAGGACTTCCTCCTAAGAGGGATCATGATCATTCCATTGAACTAGTTCCAAGGAGCCAACCACCGAACATCATGCCTTATAGGTACCCACACATACAAAAAAGTGAGATAGAAAAAATTGTTGAGGAGATGCTAGAGGTAGGAATTATCAGGCATAGACAAAGTGCTTACTCCTCGCCTATGGTGATGGTGTATAAGAAGGATGAAACTTGGTGCATGTGTCCGGATTATAGAGTGCTCAACATGTACACCATTAAAGATAATTTTCCTATTCCAGTCATTGATGATTTGCTAGATGAGTTGAATGGAGCTATGTATTTACCAAGTTAGATCTTAGATCTACTTATCACCAAATTCAGATTAAGGAGGAAGATATTTGTAAGACAGTATTTCAAACTCATGAGGGTCATTATGAATTTTTGGTGATGCCATTCAGTCTTACCAATGCACCATCTACATTCCAAAGTTTGATGAATTCCATTTTTAAGAAGTTCTTGAGAAAGTTTGTGTTATTGTTCTTTGATGATATATTGATTTATACCAAGACTTGGGAAGAACATTTGCAACATGTAGATCAAGCATTATAATTAATCGAAGATTATCAACTTTATGCTAAGCCATCCAAGTGTGTTTTTGGTCTTAAGGAGGTGGTGTATTTGGGACACATAGTTTCACATGAAGGAGTAAAGGTGGAGCCTAACAAAATTAAGGCTATCATGGAATGGCCTATTCCAAAAACCATTAAGAAACTGACAGGTTTCTTGGGATTGACAGGGTACTATAGAAGATTTGTGAAGAATTATGGTCATATAGTAGCACCCTTAACCACTCTATTGAAGAAGGATTCTTTTTATTGGAATGAGTCCACTAATGCAGCATTTGAGAAATTGAAGGAGGCTGTGTACAACTCCAGTGCTTGCCACTTTGGACTTCACCAAGGAATTCATTATGGAATGTGATGCTTTTGGAAATGGGATAGGAACAGTTCTCATGCAAGAAGGTCGACCAATTTCTTTTGAGAGTTGTTAATTAAAGGGTAAGAATCAGCTCAAACCTATTTATGAGAAGGAAATTCTAGCGATCCTTCAAGAAATTAAACAATGGAGGCCTTATCTAATGGGTCAACACTTCAAGGTTAAGACATATCATGATAGCCTAAAATATTTTTAGAAAAAAGATTATCCTCTAAAGAGAAACAAAAATGTGTCACTAAGATGTTGGTATATGACTTTGAGATTGTATATAATATTATAAGAAATGGAAGGAAAATATTGTGGTAGATGTAGTTTCTAGGAAGGATGAGAAAGATGAAGCCTTATTGTGTGCCCTTGCAATATTACAAGCAGATTGGGTGGAAGAAGCTAAAGCAGAGTGGCAAAATGATGTTGCGACAAGTAATCTCATCCAACAATTAAAAAGTGATCCTAGTAGTTCAAATAAGTTTTGTTTGAAGGGGGATACTCTTTGCTATAAAGAGTACTTGTATCTCTACAAGAATTCCACTCTTAAACACAAGATTCTCACATAGCTTCATAAGTCCCTAGTTGGTGGTCATTAAGGATTTTTGAAGACATATCATTGAGCCAACAAATATTTTTTTTGGGAAGGGCTAAAAGGTAATGCTAAAAAATTTGTGGTTGATTGTTTGGTTTGTCAAAGAAATAAGGGGGAGACAACTAAGACACTAGGTCCCTCGCAACCCTTATCTATTCCTAGCTAGCATTGGGAGGAGGTATCCATGGACTTCATCATAGGGCTTCCCAAATCTAAAGGTCATAATGTCATCATGGTAGTAGTTGATTGCCTCACTAAATATGCACATTTCATTGCATTATCATATTCTTTTACAACAAGTGCAGTGGCTAAAGTTTTTTTTGGAGAATATCCAAAAGCTACATGGTACACCTAAGGTTATTGTCAGTGATCGTGATCCTATCTTTACTAGTCACTTTTGGAAAGATTTATTCTCATGTTTGGGTACTCAATTGGCTCATAGTTCTTCATACCACCCTTAATTAGATGGGCAAACTGAGGTTGTTAATAAGTGTTTGGAAGGATATCTATGTTGTTTCACTTCAGAGAAATAGTCTCAATGGATAGATTGGCTACCACTTGCAAAATGGTGGTATAACACTTCTTTTCATAGCTCATAAAAAATGTCTCCTTTTTTGGCACTTTATGGATATCATCCTCCTTCCATCACATCATCATTAAAGGTTCCACTAAGAGTTCAGGTATTAGAGGACCACTTTCTTCATCAACAATAGGTACTCTCAAGACTCAAGGAGAATTTAGCCATGGCACAAAATTAAATGAAACAACAGGCAGACCAACATCGTAGTGAAAGAAATTTTGAAGTTGGGGATTGGGTCTTCTTGAGATTGCAGGCTTATAAGAAAATTTCACTGAAGAAACAAAAAAGAATAATAAGTTGTCTCCAAGATATTATGGGCCATACCAAATCATGCAAAAGATTGGTAGTGTTACCTATAAGCTAGAGTTGCCACTAATAACAAAGTTACATCCAGTTTTTCATGTTTCTTATTTTAAGAAGGTAATTGGGCATAATATTCCTACTCAAATAGTACTACCAGAGCTCGATGAAGAAGGAAGAATCATTCTGGGACTAGAGTGCATTCTTCAAACATGCATGAAGAAGATGAGGAATAGAACCCTCACTGAGTATCTCATCCAATGGAAGAATTTACCAGTTGAAGAGGCCACAGGGGAGGACAAGGAGTTCATTCAAAAGAATCCACACTTGGTTACCATTGAGGAAAATGCTTCTTTGAAGAGGGAGGGCATGCTATGCCCTTAATATCGGTGTACATTAGGTTATGAATAGTTAGCTTGTGGCTATCTTAACTCCTAATTAAGTCATGTTATCATTATTATATTATTATTTTGTTAGATAGGTCAGACTAGGTCTTATATAGGGGTGTGTCTATTTAGCCTAAGCATAATTAGGTATATATAGGAAGATGTGAGTCTTATTTCATCATCATATTGTGAAGTGTGTTCTCATTAGAGATATTTAGAGGTTGCCCCCTCGAAGTGGCTTGTTATTCTTAGTTATTATCAAGTATTTGTAGAATATTTCATATCATCTTCTTCTATTGTGAAAGTTATTTCATTACATCAGAATACTAGATTGTATAAACCTTTGATAGTACCGGAGAGACCTTGGGAAGACATAAGCATGGATTTTGTAATGGGATTGCCTAAGACATAGAGATGACATGATTCAATATTTGTAGTGGTAGATAGATTTTCAAAGATGGTACATTTCATACCTTGTAAGAAGACAACTGATGCAGTGCATGTAGCTGACCTATTTTTCAAGGAGATTGTGAGATTGCATGGATTACCTAAGAGCATAATTTTAGACACATACACCATATTTCTTGGATATTTTTGGAAGACAATTTGGAGAAAGATGAAGATAGATTTGAAGTTGAGTTCAACATTTCATCCATAGATTGATGGACAGACAAAGGTAGTGAATAGGATTTTGGGAAACTTGTTGAGATGTTTGGTCAGAGAGAAGACAGGAAGTTGGGATTTGATTCTTTCACAAACAGATTTTGTATACTGATGCAGGAGCATCCATAGTTCAAGAGTAATCTTGCATCAACCAAAAAACATTTGCATTTTATTTCTTTCATTTTTCAGTTCAGTCAGGTAGTTCAGTCAGTAGTAGTTTTCAGCTTGTGGTCCGGTATTGGCATTCCACATCTTGGGGATCTAGACTTAGCGTCTACATTCATTCATCTACATCATATCAAGAATTTAGGGCATTTGGATCAATTACCAGAAAGATATCACTTTCAAAAGTTGACTATTTTCTTAGTGCAGAGCATTCTAGTAGTTCCTAATAATTAGCTAAAGGAGAAGGCTTGCAGATCATTCCTTGACTTGTGGATCTCAATGACACATCATTCAATGTCCTTTGGTTCATGGCTGACCTTCTCCAAGAGTCTGCACATTGTTCCATTCATTTGAGGAAGTGTTCTATGCATTTAGGTCTACCTATCTGTGAACATGTTACAACTCTTCAATGGAGTTTGTGACCTTCCTTGGCCGATGTAGAGGAATCTATTGGTCTAGAGATAATATATAAAGATGTAATAGATCCTTGGGAAAGTAGTTATCAAGTTGATGATATAGTGACAACTGATAATTTAGGTTTTGTGTGAAGGGAGCTTCAAATATTTATCTTACACATGTATGTAATTAGGCCTTTGAGCCCATAGTGTAAGCCTGCATGTTGCCGGCCAGATTGTATTTGAATTCTTTGATATGTTGAAGGACTGAATCTGCATTTGTTCCATTTCCTTGAGTTTCTCCCATTGTGTTTACTCTTGCTGCACAGTCTAGATAATTCATTATGTGAACCCTCCTACCGTGACTACACCACATACAATAATTTAGTGAATATGAGTACTAGAAGAACACCTTTTGAAATTGTTACCGAAGTAAACCCTAGAGGAGTGATAGGAATTGAGAGACATCAATATTGAAGAAAAGAGGAGTGCAGAAGCAAAATAATTTGTAGAACATATGAAGATAGTGTATAATCAAGTGAAGAAGCATTTGGAGGATATGAACATCAAGTATAAGGAGCAAGAAGTTGAGAAGAAGAGACATAAGGAATTTGTAGTTGGAGATGAAGTAATAGTTTACTTGAGAAAATAAATATTTCCATTTGGGACATATAACAAGTTGAAGATGAATAAGTTTGGACCTTGTAGGATACTCATAAGATTTGATTCAAGAAATGCATATGAAGTGGAATTACTAGAGACATTGGGTATTTCACCTACTTTCAACATTACAAAACTATACTAGTATCATGAAGCAGAGTTTAGTGATAGCCTTACAGAAGACTTGAAGAAGCAGTTACCACAACAAGCACTAGAGCAGATTGAAGACATTTTGGATAACAGAGTTGGACGCAACACTAGAGGAAGACAATACAAAGAATATCTGGTAAAATGGAAAGGTAGACTGGAAGAAGATTCATCATAGATTTCTTAGGCTAAGGTGGATTGTCTTGGTTTTCCTCTAGCCCTTACAAAATGAGGGGCTCACATTTTCAATAACCCTAGATGTCTGATATAGGAGCATCCCTATTTCAAGAGCAATTTTGAATCAACAAAAAACATTTACATTTTAGTTGTTTGTAGTTCAATTTGTTTCCTTTAATTTTCTAGTTTAGCTTAGGAAGTTCAGTCAGTAGTAGTTTCTGTATTTTTGTCCACATTCTACCGTAGTTGCATTTTAGATCTTTTAAAGCTGGACTTAGCATATAGAATCATTCATGCACATCATATCCAAATTTCAAATCATTTGGTTAAGGTACCAGAAAGATATCGCTATAAGAAGATCAACTATTTTCTCAGAGCAGAGCGTCCTGACAGTCTCAGACAATCAGCTAAAGGAGAAGACTTGTGAAGCATTCCTTGACTTGTGAGACTAAAAGACACATCAATCAATGTTTTATGGTTTGTGGCCGACCTTCCCTAAGTTCTACACATCATTCCATTCAATTGTGAAGGAGTTCTTCATGTTTATGTCTGATCTATTCATGTACACACATTACAGCTCTTCATTAGAGTTTGTGATCTTCCTTGGTCGATGTGGAGGAATCTATGGTTCCGGAGATGATATATAATGATGTAATAGATCATTAGGAGGGCATTGATTCACATAGTGATAATTGGTAGTTTAAATTTATGTAAAGGAGCTTCAAAGCTCTATCTTCTGTATCTTCTGATATTCTATAAACTAGGCCATTGAGTTGACCAATTTGTATTTGAATTCTATGATATACTAAATGATTGAATCTACATTTGCCTTAAATCTTTGAGTTATTTATGAACTATGTTTACTCTAGCTGCATAGTCTAGATAGTTCTCATTGTCGACCCTCCTAACTGTGACTGCACCACCTTGCCACTTTGTTGCATCTTGTAAATCATATCAAAGTCAACCATTCTTGGTCTAGTATAAATAGGTTTCAATACATCTAAGTCTAATACTTAGACACTTGATTGTTATCTTGAAAACCCATACTTAGGTTCTTGGTTTCATAGATAATCAAAAACTAGTGACTCCATGTCACATTTTCCCATTTTCTTGAATAATGATTACATTCTTGTTTTCAACACTCACCCTTCTCGACAAATGTTTACTTATTATCAAGGTTATAATTTAGTTCATAATAAATAGTAAAGGCTTAAATCATAGTATCTTTTAAAGGATCATTAAGACTCATAGAGTAGAACCCTTCTAAGTTCTCCTTCAAGAATCTTTCATAAAGTCTCAATATAAAAACATAACTGCCATTTATAAAGTTGGCATTATTCTCATATATAACCACTAGCTTCTAATAGAATTAGAGTAGGTTTCTTATATCGAAGAATTTGTCAAGATTCTACTTCTTAACGATGACACTATTGAAGTCTCGGTTGTCATGTAAACATTATCACAACAATAAAAGAATAGTACTCTATTACTCTCCTAAAAGAGTCATTATATTCACAAGACATAAATATTTATGGATAACCATTTGATTCATGTCATCTTCTACTATCAAATTGGCAAAGTAAGGTATTAAGTGCAATAACTTGACCTAGTTTATGTTGGGTTTATTGTGTTTAAACTTAATCATGGTTGTGGCCATCGAAATAATGGTATGGACTGTTCCTCAGGACAATACCACTGATTAACCATTCATTATAGAATGTTTCCCTATCAGGCTCATAATCATTTACAAGTTTACAAGAATTATCAGCTGGTAAACAAAATAAAAGAAGACATCATTAAAGATGCATGGCACATAGAAATATTATTATCTCGTGGGTGCTCATACATGCAATCCCACATAGGGTTTATGGCCTCAAGCTAGTCGAGTGCCACTATAGAGTAGTAGGTTTCAAAGTATCATGAATTATATTTCATTAAGGCTCCAAGAGCCTTCGACCACTCATACAAATTTTCAATATGCACAAATGAATATACAGTCTCCACTTTATATGTTATGAGCAATGCATTACTTATTCCTTTTAGTTGGAAGTGTTGATGTTACATTCAAATGACATGATATTAAACTGTATTGCAGTCATTTAATCATATGAGCTGAGGGCTATGTTGATAACTGAGAGGGGGGGGTGAATCAGTTATCCTAATTATTTCCCTTATTGAACTTTCCTTTTAATTGAAGCAGCATAAAATCAAACACAAAACATTAACCATGAAATAAGAAACACATGACACAGTATTTTGACGTGGAAACCCTGTTAAGGGAGAAAACCACGGGGTGATTAACCCAAGAATTATTCTCTGTTAGAAGAATAGGAAATTACAAAAATGGCACTTGCCAATTAGGGCTCACTGCCCGAGCACACTGCTCACAAGAGGCTCACTGCCTACAAGAAGACACACTGTCTTACAAAGTGATAAGAATCACAGTCTTGAACTGATTGGAAGCATCTGCATATGCTGGAGTTCAGTTCCGGTTAGGTTCAGTATACTGATCTGCTGCACTTCATCTTTCCTCTGTTCTTTAGTCTGCTATCCTTTCACATACCGGATCTTTCTTGCTACTTCTGCTCTACTCTGGACTTGTTCGCATATCCTTTCACACACTACACACACTTTACAACTAAATCCATCCTCTATATATATATCCGCACAAGTAATTTCATCACCTTTCTAGTCGGCATCCGGAACAGTCTAGTTTCTTACAAACTTAGTTCTGTCGGCTGAATCCTTGCTCACCAAGCAATGCGGATCAAGCATATACTTGTAGATATCATCAATTATGTCGGCCAAACATGATCCATGCCTCCGCAACCTTTATCATCATCTGTAACACATCCGGAAAGTAGTCTGATACTCTGTCAGTCAGTTCTTCCTCTGTTTTCACTGTCTCTCAGGAATCCGGTACTCAACTATTCATATCTTTTTCCTTGTCCAACTCCGGAGGCTAAATCCTTGGAATATACCACTCAAGATAGTCCTCTTGACTTCCCCAGATCCGCACTGCACCAAGACACTTCCTCTGAGAGATCCGGACCAATCTGTCGGACCTTGCCACATGCTCTGTTCTTGTTCACCGGACCACAACAATCTTCAATCTGACTTCCGATAGAGACATATCATGACTTGCGGATATGTGGGATGACCTTTGTTGCCATCAATGACAACAACCATGAATCCATATAGTGTCTCTTGCCAACAATCTCCCCCTTTGGCATTGATGGCAACACTTAGTGAAAAATGACTAAGTGTTTACACTATGCTCCCCCTTTGCTGATGCTCTGTTTTTATATACAATTTCCAGAACTCCCCCTGAGTTGGATTCCTCATTTTTCACTGCTCCTCACTCCCCCTTTGACATCAATGGCAAAGGGTAGGGTCCGCACACCAAAATTTTCAAAAATTTTCTATATATAGCCGCATATTTACATACTCACATATACTGCAGAATGTCTGCAAAGGATGTCTGCAGTTGAACCATTTCAGTAGCCCAACTTAGCTTCATTCTGTCCAAGATTGAAATGTGACCACTCAACAAAAATGCAAAAGCTTCTGCCCGCCTGAGATCTGTCGGATCTTTTGTATGGGCGGTGGTCTGGGCATCACTGATGGCCTCATGCATAGTTTCCAACTTAGGGACTATAATCCTTCTAAGTTCTCCCATCCGGTTGGTAATGTTCTTCCTCTCCTTCTCAAGATTCTTTATTTCATTCAAGACTGCAATAGTCTGACATTCTTGATTTATTATAGAGGAAGAGAGAGGATCAAAACTTTGAGATAAGCTTTGAAGCTTGTCCTGTTCCTCTTTTATTTTCTTGTCAATTGCTGCTGTTGCCTTTGACCAAGATATACAAAATTTGTAGATGTCACCGCCATCCTTAAGAGCATTTTCTAAGCTCTTTATTCCAATGCTTACAATCTTCCTATCCTTAGAGATTAATTCTAATATTTCAGAAAATCTCTTATCCAAAAATTCCTTCCGGACCTTTTCTTCAGCTGATTTTTCTAGAGAATTAAAATGTGTATCAATACTGCTGACTAAGGTTTTTAGATTACCGGAAGTGGAGGCTGTCGGATCTATCTGGATTGATGGCATGATCTTTACAAGTACTCCGGAAGCAGCCTCTATCAACTCACAGTCTTCCATATGAGACTTCAGGAGCTTTTCATTTGCCTTGGCATTTGCAAATGAAGCTATCTTCATTGTTTGTACCGGAGAGAGAGAGTCAAAATCAAATGGACCTTTTAGAAGCTCCGGTTCATCAATCTCTAGAGTTTCTTTGCTCAAAAATTGTTGAACAGTTTGTGCAGTGTCTCTTGCCGGAGACAGATGTTTCTTTTCTTCTGCAGTCTTAGAACTGTCAACCTCTTTGTCTGTCACCACTGCTTCCTTCTCCTGCAATTGCTCTTCTTCTTTGGATCCGGAGACTGTAGGGGAAACCGGAGGAGAGATGCTTGCTTGTTCATGGGCCACTTCTTCTGGAGCAGAGGGTCCCAAGTCCTCACTTGTCTGTTCAGGGCTCACTTCTTCCGGAACAGAAGATTCCAAATCAGCAGCTGTTTCTGCACCTAAGTCCTCTACAACAGGAAGATTGAACCTTTTGAAGGCCTTCCGGAGGATCTCTTCTGTCTCTTGTGCCACTTTGTCAGTCTCACCATGCATGAGCTGATTCATCCTGGCTTTACTTCTGAACTCATCTCTGCAGTCCTTGAAGATCATGTTCATTGTCTTGGGATCAATTTGAGGATATAGCTGAATAGCTATCTGCTCCCGGATCTCAAGATCTTTGGCATGAGCATTATTCTTTCTTACTTCCATTTCCTTCTCTAGGCTTTTAGGAATGAGAGATATGATCTCAATGAAAGCCTTATTGTATGTGTTCAGATATTTAACTGTGGCTTCCTGCAGAGTCTTTTGGTCTGCCTCACTGAAGTCATCATAGGATTCAGTCATTGGTTGAAGGTTTCCATCCACCGTGACCGACTTGATTATGCTCTCTAGTGACAGAGTGGGCTTTTCAACAGTTACCTCTGCCATTTCATCCTTGTCTTGGCCTGTGGAGGGCTTACCGGATCCTTTCTTCTTCTGTTTCTTTACTTCTCTTACTTCCTCATCTGATTCTGTTTCCTCTTCATCCTTTTGGCTTTCATAAGCCCTTGATGCTTTTGTCTTGGATCTTTTACCGGATGCCTGGACTTCCGGTTTTGAGCTTTTGGTTGTGGAAGGTGCAGATCTCTTTGATGATCTGGTCCGGGTGGGGGTTTCAACCGGAGCACTTTCTTTGCTTTTCTCTTCTTCCTCAGCCTTTCTCCTCTTTTCCCGGCTGGCATCAAGTGCCTCTTTTGAGATGCCTAGGCCTTGAGCAATGTGCTCTACTTCTTTTCTCACTTTTCTCTTAATCTCAGGTTCCCTGAGTTCTACATGTAATTTCACACTCAGCTCCTCAAAGTTTCCAAACCTTTCTGCCTTAGGATCTTTGGGCTGACTTAGCATGTGTTGAACATGCAGCTCTACTATCTGTTCATCAACTTCATACCCCATGGGCATGATCCAGACAGTCCTTGGCTCCACTGCCTCCATTAGGCACTGATCAGTGTCAACCATAAAGCATACTGAGTCCTTGTATTTCTCAATGAGAGATTGGGGAATTCTCTCTCTTGCTTGCATCATGCTCTGAAAGTTTTTGAAGTATCCCCATAGAGCTGTATTTCTCGCTTTTGCATCCCCAAGTCCATGCAAATAGTCTCTTATCTGGACTGCAACAGGTTTGTCATTCTGCCATACCCATCCACTTGTTCCGGGTAGCTCATTCATGAAGTAAAAGAATAGACATACAATGAGAGTACCATACTTAAAGGAGTTCTTCTTGTCTTTCTTGATTTTCTGAACATTTTCCATTAATTGGCTTAGTAGTAGTTCACAAAGATCATAATCTGCATTCTTTCTTAGCATTTCATATGCTGTGTATATTGCAGTTCCGGATACAGAATTCTCCCTGCTGGAGTGATAGATCTTGTATCCTATTATCATTGATGCATATTTGATATCCGGATCCGAAATATCTTCAATGGTCATTGCCCTCTTATCATATTTTGATCCGGTGGCCTCAGTTACAACGTTGTTCTTGACAGATTTGAGGATAGGTACCCCCCCGGAAGAGTATAGACCAGTTACTGCTCTAATTGCTTCTTTTGTGATCTTACAGGGTCTATCTAGCCAAAGGAAGTTGTCATGCATCCTGCTCAGTACATACCGGACCCATTCATCTTCTTCAAAGCTAGGGAAATGAATGAATTGCTCAAATTGTTTCTTCTGGATACCCTTATACTCTGGTTTGAGCTCAAAAGCATTGTCTATCAGTTGCTTGTGATAGAGGTCTCTTAATTTGAATTCCCCAAATTCCTCAATGTTTGCGTGTATGTAAACCCTAATATCTTCAGTATGTAAGACTCCGTGGGGAACACTAGAGAAGGCTCCTAGTGGATCTACCTCCAATGATTTGTAGGGATGTTTCTTGAATGAGGGGCGAGGTCTATCAGAGATCTTAACTATGTTTGGAGTAGCCATTCTTCAAAGATTTGCAGTGAGGCAATGAAAAACAAAGAATACCTTATGCGCCTTCGGTTTGCACGGAGTGGTTGGATTGATTTCTTTATGCAATAGCTTCGGCAGGAGATCCTTGGTGTGCTTGATGAACCTTGTTGCAGAGCTCCACTATTCGCTTCTTCTCAAGTGTAGAATGAGCAGATAACTTTTGAGAAATCCCTTATATTGCTCCGCAAACCCTAATATCTGTCTGCAATAAATGCTTCACCTGCATTATTCTGGTTTACCATGTCTGGACAGCTTGGAGTATCCCGGATTAGTCCTGATCACTGAATATCATCCGGATCTTTAAATCATGAATAAATCTAGGTAACATATTACAAGAACATCCCAAACACTCTGTCCAATCCGCAAGACAAGATCGTGCACTTCCGGATCTCTCCGGACCTTTTTGTAATCCTTTATCATACCGGAGCACCTCCCTGAACAGGTCTAACTTAATCGAACACAGCTTCTTCATAACTCCATGCGGACCTCTGAAAACTTGACTGAAGCATCTCAGGACTTATATCTACAAACCCTTTAATCCGCATCTTGTGCCACATCCGGCACAACTTGTTTGGCTGGGGGAACAGAATCTTCTTTGAGTCTCCCCCTGAGCCTGAGCTCACTTTTTTTAATTTTCGGAAGAAATATCAGCACCAGAATCTGGTGCGGATCCAACCTCTACATTCTCTGAGCTTTTCTTCACCCAAATCTTGCTCATCTGATTCCTAACTTCATCCGCATTCATCTTTTGTTTACCCTTGTCTTGATTCTGATTATACACCGGACCTCTTTTGTCCTGATTCTTGTTTCTGCAGACTTTAGCATTATGACCGGACCTATTGCAGATTTGGCAAATAACATTTCTTTGCATATTTAACTGATATCCCCTTGATCTGCATTGATTAGCCATATGACCTACTCTATTGCATGTAAAGCATCTACCTTTGAATGATTTGTTTACTTGCATAATTCTGCATTCATGGGATTTGTGTCCATACCTTTTGCAGTTGAAGCACTGTCCGGAGAAGGATGAATTAATCTGATTCATTCTCATTCTGCACTGATTAGCTTTGTGACCAAAATGGTTGCAGCTGTGGCAGTATCCATTGAAGGATGGATATCTTTGAGCATTTGGCTGTCTTACCGGAGGTCTTCTAGGCCTGCTCCTTGGATTTTCTGATCCAAGATTCCTCTGACCGGATCCGGAGCTTTCTCCTTTCTCATATCCCAAACCATACTTGTCATCAGTCCTCTTTTGACTTCCAAGAAGAACTTCAAGTTGAGCAGAACTTATCTTGAATTTCTCTTTATATTCATTTGCTATTTGAAGATCTCTTTTGAGAGAGGTAATTTGATCCTCAAGTTTTTCTTCATTATCTTTGGCATCTTCAAGATCAGATTCAAGATGTCTGATAATCCTGTCCATCTGGTGGCATTCTTCTGATTTTTCCTTAAGAGATTGTCTTAGATTGTCTTCAGCCTTTCTTTTTTCTTCAATCTCTTGAGTGAACTTTATAGTTCCTGATTCCATTTCATGTCTTAACATAATGACTTCTTTTGATAACTTTTCACATAACTTGGTTTGCTCAGTCAATTCTTCATTTGTATTGCTTTCTTCACTTTGTCTTGCCAACTGTTGGAGCAGCTCCTTTCTCTTTTTCATAGAGAGACTTAATTTGTCTTTTAATTCCCTCATGAATTCATCAGCCTGTTTGAGTCTTTCTCTTAATTCACTAACTTCAGAATTTGACTGTTCAAGATCCTCAAGGGCAGTCTTGAGTTGCTCCTTTAAACCATATGCATCCATTTGAAATCCCAGATCTTCCTCAAGCTGTTAGGCTCTATTAGGAGGAACTTGGCTCTGATACCAATTGTTGATAACTGAGAGGGGGGGGTGAATCAGTTATCCTAATTATTTCCCTTATTGAACTTTCCTTTTAATTGAAGCAGCATAAAATCAAACACAAAACATTAACCATGAAATAAGAAACACATGACACAGTATTTTGATGTGGAAACCCTGTTAAGGGAGAAAACCACGGGGTGATTAACCCAAGAATTATTCTCTGTTAGAAGAATAGGAAATTACAAAAATGGCACTTGCCAATTAGGGCTCACTGCCCGAGCACACTGCTCACAAGAGGCTCACTACCTACAAGAAGACACACTGTCTTACAAAGTGATAAGAATCACAGTCTTGAACTGATTGGAAGCATCTGCATATGCTGGAGTTCAGTTCCGGTTAGGTTCAGTATACTGATCTGCTGCACTTCATCTTTCCTCTGTTCTTTAGTCTGCTATCCTTTCACATACCGGATCTTTCTTGCTACTTCTGCTCTACTCTGGACTTGTTCGCATATCCTTTCACACACTACACACACTTTACAACTAAATCCATCCTCTATATATATATCCGCACAAGTAATTTCATCACCTTTCTAGTCGGCATCCGGAACAGTCTAGTTTCTTACAAACTTAGTTCTATCGGTTGAATCCTTGCTCACCAAGCAATGCGGATCAAGCATATACTTGTAGATATCATCAATTATGTCGGCCAAACATGATCCATGCCTCCGCAACCTTTATCATCATCTGTAACACATCCGGAAAGTAGTCTGATACTCTGTCAGTCAGTTCTTCCTCTGTTTTCACTGTCTCTCAGGAATCCGGTACTCAACTATTCATATCTTTTTCCTTGTCCAACTCCGGAGGCTAAATCCTTGGAATATACCACTCAAGATAGTCCTCTTGACTTCCCCAGATCCGCACTGCACCAAGACACTTCCTCTGAGAGATCCGGACCAATCTGTCAGACCTTGCCACATGCTCTGTTCTTGTTCACCGGACCACAACAATCTTCAATCTGACTTCCGGTAGAGACATATCATGACTTGCGGATATGTGGGATGACCTTTGTTGCCATCAATGACAACAACCATGAATCCATATAGTGTCTCTTGCCAACAGGCTATAGATTAAAGGTGCATGTAAATATTTCACAAAGATAAGGATGTAGCTCGCTAAGCTCAAGCTTCTTGGCTACTCTAGTCACTCTCCCTGACTGTAGACCTCTATAACAAAAGAATGTAGTTTCTTGGTGTTCACCACCTACACACTTACTTCCTCCTTGAAGTCTCTCCCACAAGAAAAGAAACCACAAAAAGAACTATAGAGTCCAACTGAACCCTTCCCTAAGACACCAAGATGGCATTTGATAACTAACCAAAGCATGTTCTTTGCATGTGATCTGGGCTTGCCACCTTGCGGGATCTTTGATCCATGTAGCCCACTCAACCTGCCATCTCTCCTTTCCCACTCCTCATGGGTTTAAGGATATCGATGAGGTAAGAATAATATAAGATAAGGTAGTTAATAGCATAGTCAAGAGTTATTAACATCAACCTCTAAAGAGGTCCATATATATACAAATATATATAAACACCCTAGAATAAAAATATGGGTTGAAGAACTATTATAATATTCAAAATCATCTTAAAGATGAAAGCAAAAGATATCACATTAAAATCTTAGGATAATCGGGGTTGAGTAATGCTCCCCCAACATTGATGGTAAACCTTAGTCAAATGACTATAAAATAAAGAATTAATATCCCTATTTAAGAATAGGGTAATGAGAAATCTCATCGACTCTTAACATGACTATCATACGACTTGAGACATTGTTCCATGAACATCATCTAGTTGTTAAAGCACCATCGACTAAATGACTCACAATAATTGAATTACTACAAAGGAATGCATGACTCATGACAACTTACAAGGGATTCAAAAGGACATGGAAACAGATACTCAAATGACTAATCTACCTTGTTTTCTCAACATCTAACCCTTTCTCCAAGATGATACCCTCCTTCCTTCTTCAAAGGTTGTTAACTTTTCATTTTCACACTGAGCACCATAAAATCATGATCAGTGCATCATAATCATATCACATAATATAAAGTATATAATGTTCAAAACTATTTAACATCAATCATTAACATCATTAACAATGGTCAAATCAGATATTTCCACAATATCAAATCAGTTAACTATGACTAATCCTCTTGATTATCATACAAAGTTAATGAATAAGTCTTATTGTAAGTTTGGGATGTAACACATCTCATATGTCTCTAATTCAACTTCCCTTGACTGTTCAAATACTACAAAGCTTGATGATCTGTATACAACATAAACTCCTTAGGCAATACATAATTTCTCAACTTCTTCAAGGTTTGAATTATGGCATAGAATTGCTGATCATAAACAGGATATCTTCTCCTTGCATCATTCAACTTCTCACTAAAATATGCTACTAGTCTACATTGTTGACTTAACACTGCTCCTATTGCATTTCCACTTGTATCACAATCTACATGAAATACTTTGTTGAAATCCAATAATACTAATACTAGTTGCTCTGTCACTTTTTGCTTCAACAGTTCAAAACTTTTATTCACTCCTGATGTCCACTTAAAATCCTTTCTATCACCTCTCATCGTCTCTGTCATAGGGTTACATACTAAACTAAAAATTTTTATGAACTTCCGATAGAAACTAGCCAATCCATCTATAACGTCAAAAAATGTCCCCTTGGGGGCTTTTCCCTCATAGGGTTTAGCTCCTAGGTCTTTAGTGTGCATTTAGGACATCTTGCATCACATTTCAACATCCCAATGGAATGAACCCTGGGTATCATGTCAAATAGGACCTAGGGGTACCCCTTAACCTAACTGTTGTGTGGTTACACAACATGCCCCATTTTGACTTGGCAAAACAAGGACCCAACTTTTTGGCTTGGCTTGTGTTTTCTGCTTCCTGGCAGTCTAGTAAAAGTAAGTCATGCAAATAGCCCTCTAAAGGAGGATGGGTAAGTCATCATCATGAGGTCAAGTTGTCAAAATTCATATTTAATTCCAATAACCTCATATTTAGAAAGAGCATCAAATTTCATGTAGGTTTGCCTTTTGCATCACCCTGAAATTCATTAGGATGTAAAAGTTATGAATGGTCAAAGTTTGAGTCAAACCTGATATTCTTAGGGGGAGGATCATATTTCTTAACATCAATCATATTACAGAAGGTCATCCTGATCTAATTTATCACTCGATAAATCATGCGGTCCAAATGTCTGGACGTCAATTTTAGGTGATAGTGACCTTTAACCATCAGCAGCCTTATGTATTTCGCGAGGATCATATTTCTCAATGTAACCTAATATTTCTCAATATCCTCCTACCGTGAAATATCCCCCTAAGCCATTATCCTGATGATGTCATTCAAGTCCAATAAACAAAGAAACAAACATGACGATGATGTAATCATCATTTTTACCTCTTGGGGGCATATTTCCTAATCATGATCCTTCTCGTATAACATGATGATGATGTCATGATGCCATAGCGATATACTGAGCCAATATCTGGATGACATCATCCTGATATTCTGAGAGAGAGGTTATGGTTTATCTGGTCATCATCATTTTTGTAACATCACTTGATATATTGAAATATCCTCCTGATGTATTAAACATGACCTAATGGTGTGTTCATCACCTGATCTTGTCAAGATAGTTTTTTCCTTTTGAGGAGGATGATCACATTGCACTTGAGATGATATTTAAGTATCACCCCGGTATCCAAATACTACCATGTATTTGAATATATCATGTCATATGGATATCACCCAGCTCTTGTTGCCACCATTGACATTTAATGCATGTAGAGGTGGTAGGTAGTTCCCGCCGACCACAAAACCTGATGACACACCTGGCAAAATCCTGAGTTGCCATAAAAAAATCAACAATTAAAATATAATACGTCAGGGTTTGCCCTAATTTTGCCCTAATTGCAAAGTTAAAAGGTAAATTCAATTATTATTTTCACACTTACCTTGCGATAAAATCATTTTTATAGAGTGCTAGCTTTCCAAACCTTCGTACGGACGATACCTAGATGAACAGAGCTTACAGCATAAAGAAGCGCGAGATTATCCCCAGAATTAAGAGCATTTCCAGAAAACCACTGGTATAATCAAAGGGGATCTGCATAACCAGGTAAGTAATTGAAACCCTCAACTAGTTGCTTCTCCATAATCAAGTATGATGTTGCAGGTTCTAGTTTATGCATCCCATGATAAGTAAATGCTAAATAAGTATAGTATGCATGATGTTAGTAGAGACAAATCTATATGTGCATGCTTGTGAATATCCATTGTAAGACAAATCTTGTTAATTGTAGATATCCATGGATGACAAGAGGTTAGCTAAGTGTGAAGCTGAGTTCAGTAGGCCCATGTTCACATCTCCTAAAGGGATCCTGTTCAAGTATGGTATCATAATGGATACACATCAAGGAAGTATCGACTTGGAAGCCTGGTCTACAAAATGAATGATGAAAAGAATAGAAGCACCTTGGTGGATGCAGTGTTTGTGTCAGGAATGTGGAATGCAGCTGGTTTTTCGTACTCCATGGAGTCTCTAGAGCTGGTTATTGAATGTGCATGAAATTACAATCCACAAACAAGACAGGTGGTAAAACATGGGAGAATATACGTAGACCTGTCCATTAAGGGTCTTTCCAAGACATTTGGACTGCCATTGGGCAGAAAGGTTAACAACGTAGATTTGAAGAAATCTGAAGTTGAATATGAAAACAATAAGAAGAAAGCAAGAAAGAACATGCATCAGTGGAGGCCTAAGAATAGCACATATCCTGTAGGTGCCAAACTTCCTATGCACTTGTATAAGTATGATTTTGATGAAGAGTATCAGTATATGATTGCATTGCTTAGTAGGGTGACAGGCCAACCTGACACTAGTAGTTTTAAAGACTAGATGTACGGTGTCATCATGATGTGCATATATGCAAACATTAAGCCACTATGGGGCTAGTTGATAAGTGATGCTCTACATGAGTAGCTAACGAACCTGGGAGGTTCAAATTGTTCCTTTTACATGACATCCTACATTGTCTACTCCTGTGCTTACAAAGGCACATTTGATGCATTAACAACGGTTGGAAAGATTGGTGGAAACACCAATGTTGCTCATATTTGGGATCATCATCCCCAGTTGCAGAGAGTTAATTACCTCCAGGATTACAAATTGGTAAATGATGCATTCTCTATGCATCTGGTGAGGACCATGGAGGAGGACAGGACGAAAAGATTGAGCATGGAGGCTCAAGAAATAATCTACAGGCATGGAGCCTAGTACATTCAATTTGCAACATTTTCTTACATGAGAATTGAGGGCTTTGAAGGACACCCCCTCATGCTGCCAAGATACCCCACTGATGCAGTGGTATTAATGGAATTTATAAGGCAGAGCTCATCAATACTGAAGACATAGAAGGATGCTCAGAAAATACCACCAATTTTGTTTCCAGTAACCATTGGCTGATATATGTGCCCAGATTCAGAAAATATCAAGAAAGTCATGGTTAGTTTGAATAAAATGCAATTGCAACCATTCCCACTGGTAAGGCCATATGATCCTTATGGGAGAATATAGAAAATAATAGGGAAACCTATTCATCAGAGCACCTAGAAGACTTCTGGGTGGATTGTGAAGATGAAGCAGAAGCCAGAAGAAGAAGATACCAAAGGTTAACACTGAATCAAATCAAAACCTTTGACTGCATCTCCGTTCCTTTGCAGTTGAAAAAGGATGATGGCAAGATAATGGAAAATGAGTATGAAGAAAAGAAAATATATAATGATACCATATCTGCACCTGACCTTACCATACAAGAGGATATATCTTTAGATCCTTTCATCACTAGGACATTACACCTAACCCAAGCTTGGGTTGATGAACAAATTGAGGCATTGAAGAGGAAAGGTGTTGCCATTACTGTAGATAATAAAAAGAAGGGACATGATATTCCTGATGAGGAATATGATGATTTTATAACTAAAAAAAGGAAATCTAAAGGGGAAAGGTTGCCTCCACAACCACAACAAAGCAAAAGACCCCCTAGGGGTAGGAAAATTGATAATGAACCCAAGGGGGTAATTATTAAAAGGGCAGTGTTTCTAGCTAAGGATGCAATAGCATCAGGATCAGGATCATCATCACCTCCATGGGCAAGTAAACAAAAGTCCAAGAAAGATCAGACAGCAAAGGCAGTAGTTACTGAGACCCAAGAAGAGGGTCAATCCTCACAAAAACAAATAGAAGAAGATATCCTTCTGGAGGAAGAGCCTGAGGAAGAGGAGGCCCCTTTATTATTCAGAAGGAAAAGAAAAACCCCACAAGTGGTGGTAGCTACCACACCTAAGAAACCAAGAACCTCCATGAGGGGTGAGATAAAGCAATCCCCTATAATGTTGAAAGGGGCAGGTAGTGAAGTTTTCCATAAGGAATTTCAACACAATGTTCCACTTCCTACCATTGTGAAGTTTAAAACTGAACAAGCGAAAGAGCAGATGAAAGAAACCTCGCAAATGTTTCAAAGAGGTCATATCTCATTGCATGAAACAATTAATCTGTCTGATGATGAGGTAGTGAAGGAAGTAGATTCACAGAAGATGGAAACCCTTGCTACAGGTACGCACATGACTCCTCATGGGACTCCATTAGTTCAAACAATAATGGAGGAGATGAAGCAAGTGGAATCTGAAAAGGAAAAGAGTCCAAAGAAGATAGCTCAAGAAATGGGGTTGGACACATTAGTTGGATAGGTGACAAGTCCTACAGTAGTGGATTTGACATATAGATAGGATGTAAGTCCTGAACATCCAGTAGGTACACCTGATAAAGGAGAACATATGGAAGAAGTGAAAATGGCAAAACTAGAAGGCCATGCTTTAGAAATAAGCCAACAACAACAATAGGATACATCAGTTAAGCCTGTTATAATAGAAGTTCAAGGAAAGGGAGCTGATGAGAAAGATATCTTAGAAGATCATGCTTCTAAAGTTCAAGAAGTAAGTAATGTAGGTACAGAACAAATTGTGGTTTTAGAACAAATACCAACACCTAAGGAGGATTCCGTAATATCCAGTGCTATGAATACGCCTCAACAGGAGGAAAATTCAAAAGTGGATGAAGTAACAAAGGAGAAGGATCATGATCATCATGATCATCATATAGATGCATCACAAGATCCTCCACCTTATGGTGCAGGAGCACCTAATAGAACATTGTGGAACAAGGAGGCATCAGTGAATAAGAGAGGAGTCCATGGAGTCCATCAAGTCAAATGGAATAGTCTAAAACCAATAATGACATATTGTAATGGTAAAGATGATGTAATGTTTAAATGTCTTGAGGGTCCTGGTAAGGACCCTAGGACCAAAAATGATGTAAGTTGGGCCAATAGTGCCCCTAGAGTCAAATAGAGGTGTCTAAGATCAATAAGAAGGTTTGATGAACCTAAGAAAATCAAACATGATAAATTAATAAGATAGGAGTTCATTAAATAAGGTGAAAATCCTTTAAACCAAAGTTCAGAAATTCAAATTTTTGTAATGAGCATTTAGGTGGGAAAAACCATTTTGAGTAGTTTTTGGTAGTTTTACCCACTCCAACAGATGGAAATTGGTTGTGGAAGTTGGGGTAGAGGTCATAAAATCATATTCAAGTCATTTGATGTGCAGACAAGTACTTTGGAGGCTGTTTTTTGGTACGACAGACTAGGAAATAACAGAAATTTTAGTTTTCTTGCATTTTTTTCTTCTCATTTCCATTGATTCTTTAGTTGCTGAGTGTTGGCAAATGTATTAGGACCTCAGTTAACATTAGTAGATTTCATTCCATGCTCTGAAAAAGTTTTTAGATCAGTTTTATTTCTGTTCTTGTTGACTGTCATAAAAAACAGCAGACTGTTCTGTGTGTTTTGAGTGGTGGCAATGCATCTTTGGGCCTTCCCATGAATGTAAGACCCTGGCTCTCATGGGATAGGTCCTTACTAACATGTATACTATGATTCTTTAACCTTTGCAAGGTAGGAGGAGTTCAAACTGGAAGGTGATCACCATTTGAAGTAAGGGATTGTTTGTGAAAGAGCATTAAAATGGTGGCATGGTTATAGCAGCCGGAGATCCGTCTTAACAAGGTGATATTTTTATGATTTTTGTTGTTTAATATAGTCAAGGAGATGGTGTTAGACCTTTGAATGAGGTCTAGAAGTGATTAGAGGTGGAAGATCTAGCAAGCCCTAGGTTTTGAGGCCTAGAAATGAGGTTTTTGTATTTCAAACCATAAATGTGCAAACCATCTAATAAGACCTATAAAATCCTTGGTTTTAAACCCTTTCCTAAGACTGTTTTTAAGTTTGAAGTGTGTGAGACGAGTTTGTCATAGGGTTCCTTTGTAAAATGGTCAATTTAGGCCTTGTAGGAAGACAACAGGGTGTTAGGACAGTCATATTTCGTCCAAAACAACAATATCTGAGTTTGGGATATGTTATATAACTTGATAAAGGGTATCCAGATCAGTCATTATATTTTGAAGTGCTTTGGGAAAGTTTGGGGAAAAGTACAAATTAGTTGCTGAACAAGACTACAAGGATTAGGCCTGTTTAAGGGGAATTGTCAAGAATCTATCAAATTGGTTTGCGAAACCTTTGGAACCTTGTTGGTTGGGGTAGGTTGAGACCCTAGAAGGTGCTAAAATTTGTCTGAGAAGTTGGAATCCAAACTTGAGCCATTTGGTGGAGTTTAGGACAAGAAAAAGACTAGTGAAGTCTTGCTGATTGAAGCCCACATTTGGTCCAAACCTTTTGTTCTTGTTAAATTATCTCTAAGACCTAACACCTCTGCATCATAGTGGTATCAGAGCAGCAAGTAGGTCCTTGAGGGAGTGGTAGGATCTTGTGAAACAATAAGGGTTTGTGAAAGTGTGAAGATGGCTCCTAAAAATCAAATGGCTAGGGAGAACAATGAATTGAGAGATGCCTTAGAGGCAAGAGAAAGAGAGTTGAGGGAGAGAAGAGAGCAGGATGCTGCAAGAGAAAGAGAGTTAAGACAAGTGAGAAGGGAGAATGCATCAATCTTGGCAAGGTTGGAAGCATTGGAAAAGAATCCTAGAGGGGATGAACAAGATGATCAAGAAGGAGATGATGGAGGACATGAGAAGGCAGATGAGAACACTCTTGATGATGAGTTGGATGTTGAAGAAAGGAGATTTGTGAGATTGCTTAAGGCAGTCCAAGGAAGTGGAACAAAGGCAAACATAGAGTTACCTATCTATCAAGGGAAGATGGATAGTGAAGAGCTATTAGGGTGGATAGATGCCCTAGAAAATTTTTTTGAGTATGAGGAGATGAGTGATGAGAAGAAGATTAAATTTGCAAAAACAAAGTTGAGAGGGATAGCACTTACATGGTGGAGTAGTGTGCAAACAGAAAGAGTGGCTAGAGGTGGAACAAGAATCACTTCTTGGGGTAGGATGAAGGATATGATGAAGGATCAATTTCTTCCATCCGATTACTCCATTCAAACAAAGAGGATGAGGCAGAATTTGAAACAAAAGGACATTGATGTTATGTCCTATACTGAGCAATTTCATAAGCTTAGTATTAGAGGAGGATTGGAAGATGAAGAAGAGAAAGTGGCAAGATACCTTAATGGGCTTAGGTATAACTTGCAAGATAAGATTGGTTTGACAATACCAAAATCACTTGGAGAATGTTTTCAGTTAGCCATCAGGGCTGAAGAGAGGGTGAAGAGGAAGCAAGAAAGGCAAGGAGGTAGTGGAAGAGGATATAGAGGTAGGGGCAGACCTACTAATGAAGGACAAAGCAGCAATGAGAAAGGCAAAGAGTTTTCTTCAAATCAGAGAGGTGGATATAGAGGTGGAGGTAGGTTTAGATCAAGTAGAGGAGTATTCACAGGTAGGTGTTATCATTGTAATGAAGTGGGACACACATCTTTCAAATGTCCTAAGAGAGATGATGCTGATAAGAACAAGGAGAGAAGAGCTCATTTGGCACAAGAAGAGGAAAAGAAAGAAGACCAAGAACCAGCACCAGCCTATCCAGTTACAGATGGAGAATTGCTCATGGTAGATAAAGGCAAAGTGCAGCAAGCACCACAGGTATACATTTTCAAAACTAATTGTTTAAGCCATGGAAAAGTATGCAAGTTGATTATAGATTCAGGTTCACATAATAATCTAGTTTCTTGGGATATGGTGCACAAGTTGGGATTGAAAACATTTGATCATCCTAGTCCTTACAAAGCCACTTGGGTAAGTCAAGAACAGTAAGTAAGGGTTAATCAGAGGGCATATGTTGATTTTTCCATTGGTCCATATCATGATTCTATTTTATGTGATGTTATTTCAATGACATGTGGGCATATGATTTTGGGAAGATCATGGCAGCATTTAAGGAGGACAATTCATGATGGTTATACTAATAACTATTTGGTGCACAAAGATGGTAAACAATTTAGATTAATCCCTTTACCTTGTGGAGACAAGAAGGAACATGTTACTATCTGTTTTGGAGAGAAATTGAAGTTGGATGTGCAGGTTGAACAACAAGAACAGTTGCAGTAGAAGAAGGTTTATGACAGTCCTAAAGGACAACAAGTTTGGAACTTACATTGCATCAAGGTGGGAGACATTGAATGCCCTATAGGGAGGCAGGAAAAGGAAGGTAGACAACATACCTTACAGAGGAGAACAAATCAGATGGAGAAGGCAGAAGCATTGCAGCAGTAGGGTCCTAAGCAAGGACATTCAAACATATTTTATGATACTAACATTGGTTGTGAGAGCTATGCAGGTAGGAGGAAGATAACCTTTGGAGAGTTCATGTTCCCTGTCACAAATCAGAGGAACATTTCAACAAGACTATAGGATGTTTGGAGCAAAGCATATTACTCTTGGGACAAGAGTTTTTATCATGCTGGGGAGTATGGTGCAGGAGCACCTAATAGAACATTGTGGAACAAGGAGGCATCAGTGAATAAGAGAGGAGTCCATGGAGTCCATCAAGTCAAATGGAATAGTCTAAAACCAATAATGACATATTGTAATGGTAAAGATGATGTAATGTTTAAATGTCTTGAGGGTCCTGGTAAGGACCCTAGGACCAAAAATGATGTAAGTTGGGCCAATAGTGCCTCTAGAGTCAAATAGACGTGTCTAAGATCAATAAGAAGGTTTAATGAACCTAAGAAAATCAAACATGATAAATTAATAAGATAGGAGTTCATTAAATAAGGTGAAAATCCTTTAAACCAAAGTTCAGAAATTCAAATTTTTGTAATGAGCATTTAGATGAGAAAAACCATTTTGAGTAGTTTTTGGTAGTTTTACCCACTCCAACAGATGGAAATTGGTTGTGGAAGTTGGGGCAGAGGTCATAAAATCATATTCAAGTCATTTGATGTACGGACAAGTACTTTGGCAGCTATTTTTTGGTACGGCAGATTGGGAAATAACAAAAATTTTAGTTTTCTTGCATTTTCTTCTTCTCATTTCCATTGATTCTTTGGTTACTGAGTGTTGGAAAATGTATTAGGACCTTATTTAACATTAGTAGATTTCATTCCATGCTCTGAAAAAGTTTTTAGATCAGTTTTATTTCTGTTCTTGTTGACTGTCATAAAAAACAGCAGACTGTTCTGTGTGTTTTGAGTGGTGGCAATGCATCTTTGGGCCTTCCCATGAATGTAAGACCCTGGTTCTCATGGGATAGGTCCTTACTAACATGTATACTATGATTCTTTAACCTTTGCAAGGCAGGAGGAGTTCAAACTTGAAGGTGATCACCATTTGAAGTAAGGGATTGCTTGTGAAAGAGCGTTGAAATGGTGGCATGGTTATAGCAGCCAGAGATCCGTCTTAACAAGGTGATATTTTTATGATTGCTGTTGTTTAATATGGTCAAGGAGATGCTATTAGACCTTTGAATGAGGTATGGAAGTGATTGGAGGTGGAAGATCTAGCAAGCCCTAGGTTTTGAGGCCTAGAAATGAGGTTTTTGTATTTCAAACCATAAATGTGCAAACCATCTAATAAGACCTATAAAATCCTTGGTTTTGAACCCTTTCCTAATACTTTTTTTAAGTTTGAAGTGTGTGAGATGAGTTTGTCATAGGGTTCCTTTGTAAAATGGTCAATTTAGGCCTTGTAGGAAGACAACAGGGTGTTAGGACAGTCATATTTCGTCCAAAACAACAATATCTGAGTTTGGGATATGTTATATAACTTGATAAAGGGTATCCAGATTAGTCATTATATTTTGAAGTACTTTGGGAAAGTTTGGGGAAAAGTACAAATTAGTTGCTGAACAAGACTACAAGGATTAGGCCTGTTTAAGGGGAATTGTCAAGAATCTATCAAATTGGTTTGTGGAACCTTTGGAACCTTGTTGGTTGGGGTAGGTTGAGACCCTAGAAGGTGCTGAAATTCATCTGAGAAGTTGGAATCCAAACTTGAGCCCTTTGGTGGAGTTTAGGACAAGAAAAAGACTAGTGAAGTCTTACTGATTGAAGCCCACATTTGGTCTAAACCTTTTGTTCTTGTTAAATTATCTCTAAGACCTAACACCTCTGCATCACCTTAGGATGATGTTCCTCTAGAAAAAGAAATTCCTCAGTAAGAGGATGTACCACAGGATCACCTTCAGTATGAGCATTATGAAGAAGAAATAAAGAAATCACCTTCTCCATCACATATGCTGACAGATACATGAGATCAAGGTGAACATCAGGATGATGCTGAGAAACATGATCAGGTACCTCGATGGTTGGAAAAGGAAGTCAACATAGAGGTTGATTTTGAGATTCAAGAATTTGATGTGTCCACTTTGTTATTAAAAAGCCTGATGAAACCAAAGAGGAAGGCCAAAATGACTTCGGCCATTAAGAGGGATCCGACAACTGGAAGAAGGACTGCATAGATAGCAATTCCCACTATAGATAAAGAAAAGGGTAAAATTACTCTAGAAGAATTCTAGATTAATACAGTTGACTTAGGGTTTCCTAATGAAGACTAGGAGGGTCAAGAAGGAAAAGACATTATAGATTCTTTGATTCAAAAGGTTAAGAGAGAAAAAGAGAAAAATAAGCAACACAAAGAGCACATTGCTCAGTTGCATGTGTATATAGGAAGGTTAACTAATCCTGAAGATAATTCTACTGACCATGTAGTCCCATTGACTTCTATTTCCTAGGAAGAGGTAAATAAGTTGGATCTCATGAAACATGAGTCATCCATATTAAGAAAGTGGATGTATTCCACATTTGATACCGCAGAAGAAGTGGTAAAGGCCTCTTTGAAGAGGTGGAATTCTCTCAGTGGCTCCAAGAAAAAGGTAGACAAGTTGCAAATGGAAACAAGTAAAAGGTCTTTCCAATTGGAGAAGATATTGGATGCCCTGGGAGAAATAAGAAGGATAAATCCCCAATTGCTCATCAAAAAGTAGGTGTTGAATAATAACAATGCATTATTGATAGATATATGGTATAAGGACATTCAATTTGAATGTGATATACTCAAAAGATGCAACAATAAGTTGAGAGAAATTAGCATAAAATTACATGATATGATGTCTTTTGAGGCAGAAATTTTGGAAACATTAGAAGGAAAAGTGGAAGGAAAGGTAGAAAATCAAGATGAGGAGTTTGCAATCCAAGCTCTACATAATAACTTCTAATTTGTTGCTGATGATCCATTAGGCCAAATGACAGATGAAATCATGGATAAACTGGTGAGGACCAAGGTGAAAATGGAAAAATATAATGAGACACTACACAACCGAAGGAATAAACTGGATAACAATAGAAATAAATATCAGGCACATAAACACACCATTATCAAAGCAAAGACCCAGGATGGTGGACAAATAGAGAAAATAGTGCAGTTGTATGAAAATGTCAGGGTCATCATGCAGCCTCATATACAAGGTCGCCATCATCAGGATGATGAAGATACAGAAAGTGATGTACTTGATGATGGAGCACATGAGTCAGATAAAGTAGATGATGATGCATCATGAAGTAGATATCAGCATCTAATACTTAGTGAAAATAAGTATTTTAGATAGTTGCTAGCTAGCAACTTGTGCCATTTGATAAAGTTGACAAAGTCAAAGGAAATATTGACCATAGATATTCATACATAAATCTAGATCATAGATCTTTTTTGTAGTGGATTCCTCACCTTGTTCTATAAAAGGTGCAGGAATGCCTCATTTCAAACATTGGAAACTTAATTGAAATCTCTTTGTTGAAGTATTCAGGACTTATTTCAAAGTTATTGTATATGTACATGTCTTTGGCATACTTAATGAAAGAGATGAGCATTTTGATTACAAAACCTTCATAAATCTTGAGTAATCTGTGTCCAAATTCTGGATATATGCTTTGATTTGCTACGTCTCTTGGAGTGCTCATCATGTTGCATGTATTATTTTCATTCATCATCCTCTAAAGTTTGCATCAACTGTATCTAGCTGTGGAACATCCTGGTGAACATATGGTTTGATTTCTTCTCCTAATGATAGTATCAAGTGTGTATGTGGATCAATAATTAAAGGTTCAACATTAATTTGAAGCATTTCTTTCAATTTCCTTTAAATTTCAAAACATCTTACCATCATAATTGCAAATAACTGATAATCTCAAGCAAGTAATACAAATATGTGGACATTTCCTAGATAATTGCAAACATTTAGCATATATGAAGCTAAAGCATGTATAATTAAAAATATCATGCAAAGATTTAAATATTTCTGTATCATTTGATCAAACAACTGCATAAAATGACCTCTCTATGAAGAATCTTTGTAGAAATAGTGTCATGATGATGAACTCAACATAAGGCCCCAAAATGGAAACAGCAACGCACATCAACCTCTAAGTAACATTAGACGATTAAGACATAATCACCAGAGACTTGGGATCATGAATTCTCTAAATTTATCGTATCTTTCAAGATGAATAAAGGTTAATGTGCACTTTTATTCTATGCTTGTTTGTGACTAACATCATGACCAACACTAACCCTACCCAAAATAGGGGGGACGACTTGGGCACCCATGCCCTAGTCCTGCCCTATTTTGGGTTAGTCCCAAATTATAAGTGTCGGCTTGTGACTGCTATTTGGGTCCTATGCCAACACGGTAAGTTTGAATTATGAAATTCTTGGCGAGAGTGTTTGTAGTTGCATATAAAAGCATGTTTAGGCATTCATTTGTAAACTAGATTTAAATTAGATTATCATTGTGAACTTTATGCATTCTAAAGGTGATTCAAAGCTTTCATTGTGTTGCAAGAGAAGATTTGTGTTGTCTATGTGTTTGTATTTGCATATTTGACCAATCATCTCCTTATGGCATGAAGAGCTTCCTTCTCCCATGAGATCTTCACTACAAGGTGACATCATTTGTGTTTTTAAGCATTTATCATTTGGTTTTTCCTCTACCTCACAAGGGCATGCACTCTCTATCTAACAATGGTGTTTGGAAGACTTGAATGTCTCTCTGGGGCTTGAATAAGGAAAGCCTCTAAACCCCTCTCAAAGTTTTCATGATTGCAGGTTACAGGTTGAAGCTACAGATAAAGTGAAGTTATAGGAGGGTACAACAGAGTGTTAGAATTGTAGATTAGAGAAGAAAACAACTCCCTAGATTAGGGAACCCACTCATTAGTCCTCAAAGTTTTGTGATGGAAAAATCTTTGGTATAGTAGGAACAAGTTGCAGATCTTGTTTGTAGTTCCTAACAAAAAGTAGGGCATTGGACTTGGGCACTCACTCTTTAGTCCCCGACTATTCCTCTTCTAAACCCTAAAAATAGGTGCTTAGTCATTTGTTATTTTAGCATAAGAGAAGATAATTGGAAATCAAATCATAAAAATACAAGTTTCCCTACATCTCATAGTGACCTAGGTTATGATAGTACATGGCCACTCAGCCCTAGGTCCTTGAATGAAAGGGTGAAAAAAGGATACACACACAAAACTACCAAAAACTCAACTATCCAAATTTTACCCTTTACATTTTGGTGAACCCGTGTTATTGGACTTGTTTTCACCTTGCTGATTGTTTTTCTTTAGATTTACAGTTATTTCATTCATTCATATCATCATTCATCTTATTACATTGGAAAACTTACAAAAAAATTGAAAATTTGGAAAAATTGGAAAAAATGGAAAAAAAAACATTCTAGGGTTTCTATTTTGGATCAATTAATTTGAAAATTCATAAAATTTATGATTTTTGTATTATATCTGATATAAATTGTAGAAAATTACAAAAAATCATTATCTTGCATGGCATTTTCATCATAAAATTTCTAGGGTTTTGTTGAAAATTGTGAATTTTGCATATAACCTAGTAATTCCAAATTCTAGGGTTTGTAGGTAAAATCTTGTTTTAGATTTTTATACTAATTTTAAAGACTCATTCAAATTTTCATTTGGCTGTAGTGTTTCATTTTAGTGTAAATTTGCATTTAGATTTCAAAAATTTACATTTTTGCATAGAAAATTTCAACAAAAAACTAGCATTTTCATTGATTTTTCACTAGATTTGCATTTGTATTTTGCATGTTAGGGCTTTGAAATCATTTTAAGATCTGAGAGAAATTAATTTTCATTATAAATCATCTTGTAAAACATTTATATAGAATTTTACATCAAGATCTCAAACCTAGGGCTTGAAAAACCTTGATTTTCACTAGATTTGGCCTTATCGACTCTCTAAATTTACACTATAGGCATGTTGTAAATAATATTTTTGCACTAATTGGATTATATCAGGGGTATTGTCTTCTTCCCCTCCTAAAAATTTTTACAACACCTTTCTATTGGCCTCTTGTATTAAAAATTTGGTTAAAAAATTGCACATTTTTGCTGTTTTTGCCGTAGGGTTTGGCCTAGTTTGCATAATAGATTTTATGCTTCTAGGTGACTAATATTATTTATATTATTTTATGTAACTCCTAAAATTCTTTACAACACCCCTTTTTCTAGGGCTTGGAATTTAAAATTTGTGAAAAATTACCTATTTTTGCTATATTTTTACTAGGGTTTGACCTTGAGTGGCACTATAAGCATGTTGTGATGAATATTTTGGCATTAGGTGGCTATTATTACTGATATAATTTTCTATCCATCATCATTTTCCTCACAACACCCTTGGTCATGCTCTTTTAGATTGAGATTCAGTGAAAAAATTGCATATTTTAGTGTATTTTCATTAGGTTTTAACTTGTCATCTTACATTTGCATGAGTCTAATAACTCACTGTCCTAAGAGAATTATTCCTTTAAGAAGAAGAATAAGACACATGGGATCTAGTTCTCTTGAAGAAATTGGCATATTGAACACCTTCTTTACAAAAAGAGAGACACAAATGTTACAAGATATTACACCTATCACAAGTACAATGGACTAGCAAACTTTTCATGACATTGATGATACTATTGAGACAACAAGATATGTATTTGATGAGCAAATAGATAAACTTGACAAATACCTAGATCAATTTCAAGACTATGTGCAAACTGAGAGGATAGCTAAAGAAGTTGTACATGTGATTCACCATGTAAGAGAATTGATAAAAGAGGGACAAGATGGTGTTAATGCAATCCATGGTTTAGCACATATTGTACAAACCAATATCATGCTAGTGGATGAATGTGTAAAAGTGATAAATAACACTTTGTCACCGTCTCATACTCAAGTATTGGTACCTATACCGACTGCCAGAATATCTACCTTTACATCAATGACCTTAACAACTAATGTGAATGCTTATAGTAATGCTAGCACTGGTATTGGAGTATCTAATGGCACTAATTACAAAGCTGTGGGATTTAATTATCAGAATTTGGTTTCTAAGGGGACCTCTTCCATGAATAATTGCTCTCAACCACCTCTTCATACCACTTATTCCCAACCTCCAATTACATATAGTTATTCTCAACCACCTACCACCTACCATTATGTCCAACCACCGTTGACCTATTCACAGTCTCCACCTATCATATCTCAAGCTCAATCACCTCCTCACTTTGGTTCCAATTCTTCATAGCAAACTGCGTCTCCTAATGATGCCATCCTAAACCAACTTTTGCAGGGCATGACTGGTTTACAACAAAAGGTAACAAATTTGACAAATTCTTTGCAACCTAATATACCAACATATCATGCCCGTAATCCCCTTTCCTATGCAATTTTGAGAACTCCTATACCCAAGAGGTTTGAGACTCCTCATTTTGAAAGATATGGTGGAAAAGGTGATCCTAATACTCATGTGGCAGCATTCACAGCTATGTGTAGTGATTTCTATTTATGAAGAGGATTTGTTGGAAAAACGTTTCCCGCGATCGCTCAAAGATACTGCTTTAGAATGGTTTTGCTCTTTGCCTCTAAATTCAATACACTCCTTTTCACAGTTGATTGATCAATTTTTACAACATTTTCAAGCAAACATTGGACCCCAAGTCTCTTTGATTGATTTAGTTCACTGTAAGCAAGGTCTGAAAGAGAAGCTAACTAAATTCATTAGTCGGTATCAAGCTTTATATATGCAAATTTAATATCAAATGAAAGATGAGGATGTTCAGAAGGTGTTTATTACAAATCTACAACCTAACATCTGTGATAAGATTCTCTTGATGAAGTATAACTCTTTTCAACATTTATGCACCGCCCTTGGTGATTACCAACTTTTGTCTAGTTAGTATGAAAACCAAAACACATCGGCTCAAGTTAGTCAATCCATGGGTGGATCATCACAAAACAACTTTAAGAGGAATAATAATAATAGAAGTTTCTGTATGCAGCAATAAAAATTTCTATTAAAAAGGTAAGAAACTATTGCAAACCCTAGAAACTTATATCAAATGCACCACCAAATAGATCAAAAGATATGATAAAATAAATGTATTAAAAAGGTAAGAAACTATTGCAAACCCTAGAAACTTATATCAAATGCACCACCAAATAGATCAAAAGATATGATAAAATAAATGTTACCAAACACGCTTAAAAATGTGGTTGCTCAGATAATTGCATAGCTCCATGATAGTTTCTCCAGGGGGGAGGGGGTTGTAAATGATGAATTAAATTGATTTTATAAGGTTTGGGTAGAAATTGGTTCAGGTAGTTAAACCATAAATTGGTTGAATGGTTGAATGGTGAGAGGTTGGTGTTTTAACAGGTTTTTTTGATTTATTTATGAATAGGTTTAGGTTAATAATAAATTAAATTTATTAAATTTAATTTATTATTAAGGAGAGAGGCTTATAGGTAAATAATAAATTCATTTTAATTTATTATTTACGAGACATGATAAAATGAAGGCTTTAATTAATTAACATTAGTTAAATCACATGTGAGGTAATAATAGATTGAATCAAATATTTAAGGATTATCAGGGATAATTATGGATTTTTGAGATAATTAGGGATTTTATAGGAATACGATCAAGGATGAATAGGAATGTGTTGTGGGGTCAATTTTTTATGTCTACATTTTACCCCTCTTTGAGACGATGTTGTGAAGCAATGTCATTTCAAAGAAGATTAAAATATAGGCTTTTGGAGATTAAAATATAGGTTTTGGATTTGGATTGGATTGGATAAGGTTGGATAGGATGGGGCTCAAAACATAGACCTTGGATAGATGATGCCCCCTCAAGAGACTATACAGGGACGAAGGAGATGGATAGGCTCTTGAAAAAGGAAATGGAGGGAAGGACGTAGAATTATGATGATTAAACTTTGAGCAACCTGATGGTTGATATAGCACCTGACGTTATGCACCAAGGTATAAGGACCAAGATGACGATGTGTCATGTGCCCCAGCATAATACAACCTTGTCTAATGCATGAGGAAGTAAACTTAGAGAATTAAAGTCCTAATGTAAAAAAGGTATGATTTGACCTTAGATGCAAAGGATAATGCAAAAAGCTATTCCACCATACACAAGATATCAATATTAGCTGGAATGATACGAATGTGATTCAAATGCAAGATGAAATGATGACACACTAGAAAACAAGCAAGCATGCACATATAATTCAAAAACAAACAAGGTATTGACCCTGTCAAGCCAAAAAACTGATGATCGATTGGATTGATTGATACTGATAATGATTGATGATTGATTGATAGCATTGTTAATGTGGGAATGATTTATCCCGAGAACAACTCAAGGATTGATGATTGAGTGATAGCGTTGTTGATGTGGGAATGATTTATCCTGAGAACAACATGAGGATTGTGTTGTTGATATGGGATGATATATCTTGAGAACACTAGGATTGGGAATGATATATCCCATTGATGATGATGACTGATCAGGTTCACAACAAGGCTAGGAACAAGACCATTGATGTGTTTGGATAAATTGGCTTGATTGATTGACTTGATTGGTATGGAAGGATACCTTCATGTGATTTATTTGATTGGAAGAGTTGATGGATTGATTAATTTGATGATTAGAGAATTGATTGGAACAATTGATTGGATTGGATTTGGATTGATTGATATTTGATTTTTTTGTATTTTGGGAATATTCTAATTTTTTTGGATTTTTGGCATGGGATTGTGTGTAGATAGCCTTTGGATAGATACCAATGACAAAGGAAAACCAAACCACAAGGCGGATCAATAATGAATGGGGATGAACAATAGTGAATGTGATAGATAAAAGGATTGGATGGATGGGTAAAAGGATTAGATGGATGGATAAGTGGATGGGCAATAGGACAAAGGTAGGTGTAAAAATATTGGCAATGGGATATATGTAGGATTAGATGGATGGATACAAGGATTAGCGATATGATAAAGGTAGGTGTATATATGGATAATGTATGGGAGATATATGATAGATGGATGGAGGGAACCTAGGATGTGATCTTCAAGGACTACGTCGCATAGGAATAACCTACCCCCACTCTAGATATTATGTTGTAGGATTCAACAAGGTGATTCTGATTAGAATGCATGATAGGGATCATGGATGGAAGGGATGACTAGACTAAGGATGTATGGAGGATATTTTTAGAAATAGATGGATGGAATTGGGAGTATGACAAGAGGTGTCTAAAAGAATTTTTCAACATTTTGCCCCTACTCTTATCAAGATCAAAAGGAGGAAGGGAATATAGATGGATAGTGCAATGAGGAAGGTATGATAGATATGATGGATAAGATAGGATGGAAAATGATAAGATATGATATTTGTGATGGGATAGATAGGATGGGATAGATTAGACAACATGCCCCCAGGTGTAAAGCACATAGATAATCATGTACACATGATGCCTGTTTGCCAGGTTTTCATCATAGTACTTATCCAAGGTGCCTATTTACTAGGTTTTCACCATTGGATGAAATGATTTCTCTTTACTATTTTGATTTTTTTTATTGTGGTAGGGGATAGGATGGAATAGATAGAGACTAAAGATTTTGTTCACATAGAAAGGTGGTTGTTCTGTTAGAGATGGATGTCATCGTACATGGACCATGTCATATGTCATTATGCTCAGAGATTGGTGCAGGAGCACCCTAGCAAGTACATGCCTCCATGAAATAATCTTAGGTTTTTGATTTAGCATAGTGGATCTCATGTTATTATAAGGTCTAATAGACCATTTGTAATGTCATTTGGTCAGTTTAGGTGGTCATGTTACTATATTTGTAAGTATTGTTAAATGTTGTTATGTAAAAATGCAAAAATGATGCAAACTTGGAAGCTGAAGAGTCTTGTGGCTCTTGGTTTGTTCCAAGATAGTGAGAAACTGAAGAGACAAATTGTAATGCCTTTAAAAAGGCCTTGTATACCTTTGTAAATTCATGGGTGATTGAAGGAGTGAAAGTTCAATAAAGAAAACCATTGTTTTCTGCATATTTCTTCAGAAATTCATTATGTTTGGCCTGTGTACGGCCCTATACAGGAACAAGTGCATGTTTAAATGGTTGTAAGTATTTGTTCCTTCAATCACCTTCCACTTGCAGTTGATCTCATGCATTTTAGTTTTGCTTTGAGTTAGATATTGTGGATTTGCTGAAAACAGTCTATAACCCTGTCCTAGGGTAACAGTTAGCAATTTGATGGAAGTTTCTTTGATATTTTATGGAAGGAAGAGCCCTCTAATGAATGAAGAGATGTATAAAGGTCTATGCTTTCATGTGACAAGGATTTAGTTTGAATGATCAAGGTTTGAATAAGATTTGATATTGCCTAGTGTTGTTTCCTTGAGTTTCAACTATGACAGTCACCAAATAAGACTGAAAGGTGCATATACTTAAAGTTTCCTGTCAAATAGTTGTAAATCTCTTGGAGTTCATAGAAGAAGAAGTCATTAATGTTATTAAGATTCTCATTGGACATTGGAAAACCATTGGTTGAGGTAATTTGGATCACTATCCTATGTTTGCTATCGTGGACAACCTTTATTTTAGAAATGCTATTAATGGAATTTGTGTGCCTTGTGTTGGGTGGTCTGAACCCATTTGAAAACCTTTGAATATGATGTATAATTTGAATGTCTCTAAGACCTTATTAGAGTTTGGTAAAGTTCTTTTGTTGTGTATTTAAAGGGGCTAATGGTGACTAGTCTAATGAGACCTAATTAGGCCTATTCTGAGACAACAACAGTCATATTTGTGCACTATTTCCTAAAACAACCTATGTTGAATTCTTGATATGTTCATAATAAGGATAAAGGGTACTCCAAATGTCCATTATAGTCTGGAGGAGGGTTCTGTGATAGGAGTTGTGTTTGACAGTCTTTAGTGGCAGGGCTATAAGGAATAAGTCATCCTAAACACTGTCATAATACAGTCATACTATAGTTGTTGCTTACTATCCTCAAAGGTGCAGAATATCATTATTGGGTCAAAGACCATGTGTTGATTATGTATTTGACAAACTTGTGTAGGTTGTAGTGTGGGTGCCTTAGTTGCACATTAAAGACAGTCCATGAAGGAATAGCAAATGCATGAAGGGACAGACCTTGGAAATTGTTTGTTTTGGTTGAGATATTATTCCTATGGGATGTGAAGGCATTGTAAAACCTTGTGTGGGTCAGAGATGTTGAAAATCCAAATATGCTTGAGTAGAAGCCATTGCATGGTGAAGTTCTCTTGTGAACTTGAAACATCAAATAGATTGACACCTATTGTTGAGCAATATGCTAGTGAGGAGTTGATTTGTTCCTTTTCCTCTGCATCAGAGATGTTGGTAGGTGATTGCATGAAAGAGATACGACTTAAGTGGACAGTGGATTTTGATGTGGAATATGAAAGGTTCATTCAAGGATGGATAGAGGATAGTGTATTATGATGTAGATTATGGATGGAATGATAGGGGATAGTGGGATATGATGCAAATTATGGATGAATTTATGCACAAGGATGGATGGAAGGTTTATTCAAAAGCATGGACCATAAGATTATGATGGAAGAAATAAGTAGGATAGTAGATGGGAGATGGGGAGATGGAGGTATGTTGAAATGTTGTGGAGTGGAAGGGAACCAAGACCAATGGTTACACACATTGAAATGGATTTTGAAGCTTAGAAGGGGGATTTGGGAGTAATGGAGATGTTATCTTAGTTATTTGTCTATGTAGGTCTTTTAGAACCCAAATGGACTTATGAATTTTAGGATTTTGTGATAGGGAGTGGGATGTTTGGGATTTTAGGATTGTGGATGCTCCATTTGAAGTAGGTACTTTTTGCTTGGGGACCCAAACCATTTTGGTTTTGAGATTATCTTTTTGAGATGTGGACTTGGGTTTGAATTTTGATTTTGTGGATTGGTGCCATGTGGCATGAGAATTATTAGGATGTCTTGCTTTATGGGTGGAGATATCCAAATTTTTACTTTTGAATTCCACAGGGGTGTTTATGATAGCTTCATGTTTAATCGATGTGTGCATTTGTTGATCATGATTAGAAATTGTAGGGGATTTATAGGAATGGGATGTATGGATGGGATTGTGGCTAAAGTGATAAGGGGATTGGATGATAGGGATACTAGGAGTTGGAAGGAGTGGAGGTAAAGTAGATGGAGGGATGTTAGGAGTTGGAAGAAGTGGAGGTAAAGTGGATGGAGGAAGATGAATGGTCACATGCTTTTGACACTTGTAGGATAATTGAGGAGGAATGAAAACATATGTTTATGGGTGCGATGATATGCACCTAGTTTGGGCTTAGATGGAGTGGATTTAGGAGGCAGAAATGTGGTACCAACATCTTGATATTGCTTACCTTGGGGTGTATATCCAAGGCCATATCAGTGTGGAGGGACTTTGACATGAATAGGCTCCAAGTTACTTTTCTCATGAAGGCCTAAGCCTTTACCTTGATAATTCATGTTTTGGAACATACAATGTGTAATGGGATGCTTATTTTTTAGGATACAAGACACGAGTTCCTTATTGGATGAGGAGGGTGAGGTGGCAGATACAGGTTGCTACTCTCCTAGGGAAGAACATTCATTTAGAAAGGTAGTAAGAACAATAGGACATGATGGTGAATTTGAAATGGTATCAGTATGAGATGGTGAAGGAGGAATAGGATCTTGATTATGCTCATTATGCTCATGAAGATTCAATTTATTTATTTGATTATCTATGTGCTTGTGGGGACCAAGTGTCTCATCAAGGGAAGTGGATATTGTGGGATGATGGATAGGAGTGGTGGAGGTTTCTTGAACATGGATAGTACTGGGACCATGAGTGGAAGGAGTGAGAAGCTCTTGATCATAGATAATATCTTGATCATAGAAAATATATAGGTTATGAATAGGTTGAAAGGAAGGGTTTTGATCTTGATTTGGTAAGGAGAAAAGTTGATCATGCTTTAGATTTGATTCTTGACATAAATCTTGAGTTTGGACAAGAATGGAGGTTTCTTGGATAGATTCAATGTATGGTGGAGAGTGAATTGGGCTTATAGTAGGTGGATCTTTGAGAACATTTGAAGGTTCTTGCATACTTTCAAGGATAGGCATTTGATGGCATGAGGGTGGTCGTTGATTCCTTGCTAGTATCCAACAGATCACATCTTTCATTAGTACATGGGTGGATGTACAATATAATGGATGGAGAATAATGGTAGATGGTGTAGGCTTAGAATGTAATGGAAGGATAATGGGATTAGGTATGATAGGAGTGGGATTAGGATCGGGTGGATGGACAAGAGGATTGGATATAATAGGATTGGGATTTGGGTTAGCTGGGGGGATGATATGATTGGGTATGATAGGATCAAGACTTGGATTGGGCTTAGGTTGATGGATCATAGGATTGGGTTTAGGAAGAGTTGATGGTTTAGATTTTAAGTGTGTTAGGGATTAGTTTAATGGATTAGGATTTGGAAGGTTGGAAGGATTATATGATGGAGGTTCCATAGGGATGGATGGATGAGGACTAGTGGATGGATTGGTGTATGATTCCAAACTTGAGGTGGTATCTCCCTTGTTAAGAGAATCATTAAGATGACTTACAAATTCTTGATCTTGGTGCAAGGAGGGATTAGTTCTAGTATGCTCATGTTGTGGAGGATTTTGAGATGAATATTAAGGAATATTCATGAGATTGGTTGATGTGGAGGGACTAGGTTGGCATGATGATGGGGGTGACTCATAGAATTTATGTTGAATTTGTTGGTGTTGTATGAATGATGGTGGTGAAGGTAACAAAGGGATTGATGAATGAGAAGGTTGCAAGGCCAATGGATTAGGATTGAAATTAGATGGAATTTGTTGTTGTTGCATGGATAAAGGTATGGAGGATGATCTATTAAATGAAGGTTGTGGTTTTGGGGCTAAGATTTGTTGTTGTTGAAGGAGGGCTTGTTTTTTTTTTTTTGGCTTTGTTGTTGAAGATATAAGGTGAGGGGATTTGGTATGTGTGAAGATGAAGCATGGGTAGGGATCTAGACTTGTGAGGTTTGAGGTAAAGTTATTGTTGAATATATTTGAGGTATGGATGTGTTGGGTTGATATGATTTGTAGATTAGTTGTGATAAAGATTTGTATGAGGTGGATGGAGATGACTGATAGAGTTGGGGTGTTGAAGTGGTAGGATATTGAAAATGTGAAGATAATTGTGATAGTTGTGCCAATTAGAATCTAATATCTGCCTCTTGTTGTAGTGATTGAGTAAGTTGTGATTGAGCGAGTTGTTGGTATGATTGGGCAAGTTATTGTTGTAGTTGAAGGACTTGGGGATTAATGGATGTCGAAGTTGAGACCTGGGTAGGATTATAGTTTTGTGAGGTTGAGGGCATGGAAGGAAAAATCTTGGGTTGTGTTATGATGATAAGAATGTTCTTGTGGATAATGATCATCATAGATATGTCGAGGCTCTTGTATTTCCTCATATTCTTGAGATGATAGTGATGTTGGTGGAGGCCAAAATGGGGAGATATATGGTTCATGGGTATCAAAATATGCATCATGATCTACCAAATTCTCATCATTATTAGAGCTAGGAGGGCCTTCACAGAGTGTAAGTTTTGGTTTTGGATTTTTCCTGGATTTGTTGATGGTCACAACCATTTTGACGAATAAGGATTGGACAAGGTGGGAAATGAATTAGGTAGGAAATGGATGGATCAATTGAAAGATCTTCTTAGGATCCAAAGTGACAAGGTTCCACTTGAGATGTGACACTGAAGAATGATATAGGTGACAAGTTGTAGTGGTGATTAGAAAATGTAATATGATGATTTGAAATAGATGGATGGAAAGAATGTCCAAGGGTGATGATCAGGCAAGCACACACATCAATCATATAAGACACATGACAATCTGATTGGTTGTTATGTTTTGATAATATTTTGATGTTTTGCAAACACTTGTAAACATGCGTGATCCTAGGCTAGGAAAGGACAATACTTGTTGAGTTCCCACTTGGTTTTACCCAACCACACCTACTTATGGTGTATAGCTCCAGGAACTTGGGGCATGGGCTCCCCCTTACAGTGCACTCACTTCTCAGGCACAGCAAGTTCCAAGTCCTAGGATGCGTAGATCCTGAGGTACCTTGCTATATTTGCCATAAGCCACAAAAATATGGGATGGCTATCAGAGTTTCCTCCTGTATCAACAAGTAGAGGGTTTTTGGCCACTAAATAAAGGTTCGTAGTGAATATCTGGGGGACTGGCACCTTACAAGTGTCTAGCAAGCCACTAAAGGCTTTGACTAACCCTATTAGGAGTTTAATATACACAAAGGTATGCCTCCTTTCGAGCTAGCACTGTACGGTAAGTGCTAATACCGGTTAGACTTGGATTTTGCCTTATCCTTAATTTATATAGTGGACCGGATGAAAGTACCGCTTGGGTTTGCAAATGAGTTCTCCTTTCGGATGTGTCTCAAGAGCAGGCCCACTCTAAAGGGTAACAAAATCAAGGAAGCACCTTACACAATGCCTTTGCCTCACACTCGCATGGTGTTCATTTTAATTCCAAATCCAAATGTGTGGGTGGTTATACAAAATGTCAAAGGAATGATTTTGATTCTCAAGATCACTGAGTAACACAAGAGAAGAGCATATGCATTCAATGACAAAAATGTAAACCACAAAACATGGAAAACACTTGTTAATTTTAACCCTTGCTTATGATGTGATAATCAAACCTACAACACACTGATTAGTAGTTTGTAAAATAGTCTTTGACAAGCTTAAAGCTGCAAGTGAAACAAATGAATCTTGCAAAAACCACACAAAAATTGTTAAATGTTAGATGAGAAATATTTGATGCCTTAAAATGACTAAATTTCAAATGATTATACTAGAAAATTTGAATGAATTTGAGAAAATGGACTGCACTATTGTATAGATGACTAGATTATCTTTCCAAGACTTGTAAAAATGTGAAAATCTGATGAAAGGTGAGAAAGTTATGAATGTTTGAAAAATACAACCTCCAAGGGTTAGAAATTGGCACTCTAGTGCTTTGCTAATTCCATGTTTAATAGTTTTGATCTCTGGCTGATTGTATGAGGCAGTTAAAATGTAGCATTTGGGGGTTATGTTAAAAATTCACATGTCACAAGGTTTTCTCTAAGAGTAAATATTAGAATTGAAAATAAGTGTTATTTACCCTGCAACAATAAAAGATTAACACTAGTATCAAATGTAGAAAATAATGAGTTTATAAAATTTTGCACCGTGAATTTTGTTTATAGCATGAGATAATTTTTTTGAACATTATAATGCTCACATATAAAAGAAATAACTTGAAGATAATTTAGGGTGTGAGACCAATGTTTGAACATTATAATGCACAAATGTAAAAGGAAATAATTTTCCAGCACTTTAATGTTCACATAAAAAAAAGTGAATATATTTTACCATGTGAAGAAATTTTCCAACAATATAATGCTCACATAAAAAAGGTGAATATCTTTTATGAGGTGCAATGATTTTTCTAGCAATATGATGCACACATAAAAAAATAAAATGAATAAATTTTGTGGGGTGAAGTGATTCTTCCAGCAATATGATGGGTAAAATGATTTTTCCAACAATATGATACACACATAAAAAAAGAAAATGAATATCTTTTGTTTTATTTTTTATGACTTTGTTTTAAAGTTCTAAAAATATTTAAGAGTAAATGCAATGAGTAACACAGAATACAATTTATTAAATATAAAATGTAGTCAATGTATGGAAAGTCTCACAGAAAAATAATTTTGTGGAATGTAATAACTCTAAAAATGCACAAAATGGTGTGTTGGAAAATTTTTAGAAATCTTTTAAACAATACACGTGTAAATTTAGTAGTCAATGTATGGAAAGTCTCATAGAAAAACAATTTTGTGGAATATAATAACTCTAAAAATGCACAAAATGGTGTGTTGGAAAAATTTTAGAAATCTTTTAAACAATACACGTGTAAATTTAAATGCAGCAAACGAAAAAAATTTGAAAATTTTCACCATTTGCCAAACTCTACAAACCTACAAAAACTTTAAAACAAGATCTTGCACAAACAAAATGATTATTAGTGGCATGTTCACGTCAGGTTCACCATTGTATGCAGCAATATAAATTTCTATTAAAAAAGTAAGAAACTATTGCAAACCCTAGAAACTTATATCAAATGCACCACCAAATAGATCAAAAGATATGATAAAATAAATGTTACCAAACACGCTTAAAAATGTGGTTACTTAGATAACTGCATAACTCCATGATAGTTTCTCCAAGGGGGAGGGGGTTGTAAATGATGAATGAAATTGATTTTATTAGGTTTGGGTAGAAATTGGTTTGGGTAGTTCAACCATAAATTGGTTGAATGGTTGAATGGTGAGAGGTTGGTGTTTTAATAGGTTTTTTTGATTTATTTACGAATAGGTTTAGGTTAATAATAAATTAAAGTTATTAAATTTAATTTATTATTAATGAGAGAGGTATATAGGTAAATAATAAATTCATTTTGATTTATTATTTACAGGATATGATAAAATGAAGGGTTTAATTAATTAAATCACATGTGAGGTAATAATAGATTGAATCAATTATTTAAGGATTACTAGGGATAATTATGGATTTTTGAGATAATTAGGGATTTTATAGGAATGCGATTAAGGATGAATAGGAATGTGTTGTGGGGTCAATTTTTTATGTCTACCATTTCATCAAGATTAATGGACTAAACATGAACAACTTTTCTAATATGTCTGCTATCACAAATCCAAAGAAGACATCATATCAACCAAGAAAGTTTACTCCAATATCAGAGTCTTATCATTCTATCATGAATCAAGCTGTGAGTAATAACATTCTAAAGCTTCCACTGATTAAGCATGTCGATCCTAGCAGAGCACAAGGACCTTACTTTGATGCTAATGCCTTTTGTCATTTTCATTGAACACAAGGACATGATATTGAATGATGTATGCATCTTAAACATGAAATGCAAGACCTCATTGATTCAAATATCATACAAGTATTAGTTTGAATGATAGAGGAAATAAGTCATTTGCTCCGTCGAATCAAAATTTACAAATCTTCACTAATCCTTTTCCTAAACATACTATGATGCAGGAGCATCCAGTGGTGTAAGAGTAATCTTGCATCACCCAAAAAAGGATGTGTTTCAAAATTGTTGATGTTCTTTCCATTTCTTTTCAAAATTTATGGTTCTGGTTCCATAATCGCTTGAATAATGATGTAGAACTTTCAGTTTTTCCAAACTGCTAAAAATAGTAACCTGCTATTTTTAGAAAGTTTGCATTTGGGCATGGATTGAAGTGAAAATTTATAGGAAGTTACATAACAGAAATATAAGACCTTTGGTGAAGGAATCATGCAAAGATCATTTGCGAGCTAAAAGATATTAAAGTTTTTGTTTTCCAAAAAATGCTTGAAAATTATTCAAACTCAGGCTTGAGGCACTAAACAGCCCTGTACAGGCCCAAAAATAAATGGAACTGGTAGGGAGGGTTCTTAGCGTGTAGATAACTTCACAAGATTTCTGACAGATAAAACGGTTCATCAATTGGACGCCTGGATCAAAAGTTATGGCTCCCGGAAGTTGACCTAATTTTGGAGGGAGATGCAAATTTTGAAATTAGGTTGTTGGCCACCAAAAAGGATATTAATAACCATTTTTGGGAACCCTGGGTAGTAGTAGGCTTAAGGGGGGAAGTGTAGAGTCAAGAATAGGTGGGAAAATAAAAACCCTAGCTGATTTGGTTTTATAGAAGGCAGATGATTCTAGAGTCTGGGAATAGGAAGCTGTAATGTGTTGCAGCCTGTGGAGGGTTGATTCCTCTGATTGTATTTAAGCTTCGGTAATGTAATAAGTTATCCAAATCAATAAAGAAAGTTCTATTTTTTGTGTGTAATTTTTTGTTGTGTGTTTTATGATTTACCCCTTTCATCAAGTGGTATCAGAGCAAGGGTTCTTGAGTGTGTAGACAGATCGCTGACCATGAGGCATTTTGCACTAGGACCTGAGGTTGTCAGTTTACGACAGAGATCAAGATCTTCCATGAAGAAATTGTGTTGGGAAGAATGCTTTAATAGAAGAGGGTTTTAGAGCCCTATAAAGGCAAATCGATGCATTGCAAGAGGAGTTACGAAGAGGGTTTGATCCAAAAACAAGAGAAGAAAGCGAAGATGAAGCTGAAGAGGAGCTATCTGAGGAAGAACAAGAAGATGTAGGAGATCCTACAAAAGTTAGGTTGTTGAGGGCCATTTCTAATATTGGAAAGAGGCTCAGGATCAAAGTTTCTACATATTCTAGAGATTTGAATCTAGAATAGCTTATTGATTGGATCAATGGCATGGAGGAGTATTTCGAGTATGAAGATGTGGAGGACCCAGATCGGGTCAAGTTTGTAAAAACAAAGTTGAAGGGCCATGCTAGTATTTGGTGGAAGGAGGTCCAATTAGAAAGGAATAGAAGGGGAAAAGGAAAGATCACTAGATGGGATCGGATGGTGGAGAAACTGATAAAGCAGTTCATTCCTGTGGACTATGAGATGGAGTTGTTGAAGAAGCTGCAAGGACTAAAGCAAGGTAACAAGTCTAGCAAGGAGTATACAGAAGAGTTTTATAAGATTACTATCAGGATAGGTCATGCAGAGCCCAATAAGGAGAAGGTAGGTCATTACATTAATGGGTTGAGATTGAGTATTCAAGAGGAGCTGAGCCTGGTCAGAATGACCACCATAGAAGATGCATACCAGTTTTCCTTGAAGGTGGAGGAGAAGCTAAATAAAAGATTTGACAGCAAGAAAAGGAGAAGAGGTCAAGGCGGAAGGGCTGGTGGAAGATCCCATGGGGGATGAAATGAAGATTCAAAGAAAAGTGAAGAAGCTGACACCAGTCGGATTCAGAGAGGAGATACTACCTACCACCCTCGTGACTAGAATAATGGTGAACAAAGAGGAAGAGGAAGAGGCAGACCTGGGCAAGGACCTGGAAGAGGAGGTTTCAGAGGAACTTGTTTCCAATGTGGTGAAGAAGGGCATCGAGCATACGAGTGTCCACAACATCAAGGAAGTACAAATAGAAGACCTGAAGGTAATGCACGAGTTGTACATGTTGATGAAGATGTACAATCTGAGTGCTCTGAAGATGCTGAAAGGGGAGAAACCTTAGTTGCCAGAAGAACTTTGTTGAATGAGGAGAAGGAACCCAATTAGAGAAAGAGTTTATTCCACACAAGGTACAAATGTGAAGGTAAGTGTTGTGATATTATTATTGATAGTGGAAGTATTGATAATCTTGTTTCAGAGGAGATGGTTGACAAGTTGAAGTTGACAAAAAGAAAGCATCCACATCCATATCAGATTGCATGGCTACAGAAAGACCATAGAGCTTTGGTCAATGAGTAGTGTTTAGTGAAGTTCAAGATTGGGGACTACCATGATGAGGTGCTATGTGACATCATACCGATGGATGCATGTCATATACTATTGGGGAGACCGTGGCAGTATGATAGGAGTGATGTCCATGATGGCCATGCCAACACATATTCCCTAACAAAGGATGGAGTTCATCATAAGTTAAAGCCCTTGAAGGAGGTGGAAGAAAAGGTATGTAGTACTGCCAGAATTTGCTTGGTAGATGGTTGAAAATTTTTGGAGGGTATGAAGCATGAGCGTCATTACTTTGCATTGATTCCTAAGATTAGTCAAGAGAAATGTGAAGATGTATTAGAAGTCTTAGAAATGTTGGAAGAATTTCAAGATATTGTCTCTGATAATGTACCTAAAGGTTTACCACCAATGAGGAAGATAAGTCATCAAATGAATTTGATACCAAGAGCTAGTTTGCCGAATAAGGCAGCCCATAGAATGACTCTAGCAGAGAGTGAAGAGTTGAATAGACAAATTTAGGAGTTGTTGAGGAAGGGATTGATAAGAGAGAGCCTAAGTCCCTGTGTGGTACCTGCAGTACTAGCACCAAAGAAAGATTAAGAGTGGAGAATGTCTATAGACTCTTGAACCTTCAATAAGATCATGATCAAGTATAGATTTCCATTACCTAGCATGGATGACATAATGGATTGTTTGAGTGGAGCCAAGTACTTCACGAAGATTGATCTGAAGAGTGGGTATCACCAGATCCAAATCAGAAAGACAAAGGAGGGTTTGTATGAGTGGTTAGTCATGCCATTTGGGCTAATCAATGTACCGAGCACATTCATGCGGCTCATGAATGAGGTACTGAAAGAATTTTTGGGAAGTTTTGTTATTGTCTATTTAGATGATATTTTGATTTTTAGTAAAACTTGGGATGAGCATCTAATCCATATCAGAAGAGTTTTAGAGAAGCTGAGGGAGAAGTTGTTGATTAATCTGAAGAAATGTAGTTTTGCAAAGGAGTTGGTATACTTGGGATTTGTTGTCTCAGAGGAAGGTATTAAGATGGACCCAGAGAAGGTGAGGGTTATCATTGAAGTGCCTATGCTAAGGAGTGCTTCCGAGGTAAGATCTTTTCATGGTTTGACAAGTTTTTATAGAAAGTTTATTAGGAATTTTAGTAGCATTTGTGCACCCCTAACTGAGAGAATGAGAGGGGATAGAAAAGAGTTTAGATGGACTAAAGAAGTAGACAAGAGCTTTGATACATTAATGCAAAAAGTCATAGAACAACCTATTTTGGCACTTCCAGATTTCAATAAGGTATTTCAGGTAGATTGTGATGCTAGTGGTAGTGGTATAGGAGCTGTTCTAAGCCAAGAAGGTAAGCCCATTGCCTATTTTAGTGAAAAGCTTAATGATGCCAAGAAAAAGTATTCTATTTATGATCAGGAGTTTTATGCAATAGTTAAAGCTTTGAACAAATGGAGACATTATTTTTTGCCAAAGGAGTTTGTTTTATATAATGATCATCAGGCTTTGTAGTATCTTAATAGTCAAGGAAAGTTAAACCAAAGGCACTTAAAATGGGTTGCATTTTTGCAGAGCTATACTTTTGTTTTGAAGCACAGGAGTGGGAAGTCCAATAGGGTTGTAGATGCCTTGAGCAGAAGGCAAAATTTGTTGACTGAAATAAAGATAGAGGTTATTGGGTTTGAAGAGCTCAAAAGTTTGTATCCTAAAGATCTAGATTTTGCAGAGGCTTGGAAAGCTTGTTTGGAACCTATTACATTGGACAGGACAAAATGGTTGGATTTCATAATCCAAGATGGCATGTTGTTTAGAGGAAGCTAGTTGTACATTCCAAGGAGTTCCATGAGAGAGAACCTAATTAAGGAGAAGCATAGTGGAGGATTGGCTGGACACTTTGGTCAAGATAAGACCATTGCTATTGTTGGTGAAAATTATTATTAGCCACAATTGCAGCAAGATTTGAGGAAATTTATGCAGAGTTGTAGAGTATGTTAGATGATAAAAGAAACAAGTCAAAATATAGGGCTATATCAGCCATTACCTGTACCAGAGAAGCCATGGGATGATATTAGTATGGATTTTGTTCTTGGTTTACCAAGGACATAGAGAGGACATGATTCCATTTTTGTGGTGGTGGACAGATTCTCGAAGATGGCACATTTTATTCCTTGAAAGAAGACTAATGATGCTATTCATATTGCAGAGTTATTTTTTAGGGAGATGGTGAGATTACATGGTCTACTAAAGAGCATAGTTTCAGATCTAGAGACCAAGTTTGTTGGTTATTTCTGGAGGACATTGTGGAAGAAGTTGAAAACAAATTTGAAGTTTAGTTCTACACACCATCCACAGACTAATGGATAGACAGAAGTGGTGAATAGGAGTTTGGGTAACCTATTATGATGCTTAGTAGGAGATAAGCCCAAGGGATAGGATTTGATTTTACCACAGGCATAATTTTCTTATAACAATTCTATCAATAGGACTACTAGTAAATCACCATTCCAGATTGTATATGGAAATAGTCCAAGAAATGCTTCAGAGTTAAGGAACCTAGACAAAGGAGAAAAGACAAGTGCCAAGGCTAAAGACTTTGTAGAACACATGAAGAATTTGCATGAAGAGGTGAAAAAGCACATTAATAGGATGCATATTTAGTACAAGGCTAAGGTAGATCAAAATAGGAGATATAAGGAATTCCAGGTAGGAGATCAAGTCATGGTTCACTTGAGAAAAGAAAGATTCCCAATTGGAACATACAATAAGCTAAAAATGAAGAAATTTGGACCATGCATATGAGGTAAAGCTGCCAAGTGGTATCAACATTTCCCCTATTTTCAACATTGTTGATTTATCAGAATATCATGAAGGTGGAACAAAGGATGGAACAATAGAAGAACAGTGGAGTATTCTGGCATCTACTTCAACAGAGGAGATAGAAGAGATCTTGGATAGCTGTGTGGGAAGAAGTACTTGGAATAGGTAATATGAAGAATATCTAGTGAAATGGAAAGGAATACCTATTGAAGATTCTTCTTGGTTGTCTAAGGTAGAGGTTGACCGTTTGGGTTTTCCTCACACAAACACCAGAGACGTGACAAGGTCACTTCTCAAATTACCCTGGGTGTCTGATGCAGGAGCATCCAGTGGTGTAAGGGCAATCTTGCATCACCCAAAAAAAGATGTGTTTCAAAATTGCTGATGTTCTTTCCATTTATTTTCAAAATTTGTGGTTCTAGTTCCATAATCACTTGAATAATGATGTAGAACTTTCAGTTTTTCCAAACTACTAAAAATAGTAACCTACTATTTTTAGAAAGTTTGGATTTGGGTACGGATTGAAGTGAAAATTTACAGGAAGTTACATAATAGAAATATAAGACCTTTGGCAAAGGAATCACACAAAGATCATTTGTGAGCTGAAAAATATTAAAGTTTTTGTTTTCTGAAAAATGCCTGAAAATTATTCAAACTCAGGTTTGAGGCACTAAATGGCCCCATACAGACCCAAAAATGGCTAGAACTGGCAGAACGGGTTCTTAGCACATAGAGTACTCCACAAGCTTTCTGACGCATAAAACAGTTCATCAATCAGACGCTCAGACCAAAAGTTATGGCTCGCGGAAGTTGACCTAATTTTGGAGGGAGATGCAAATTTCAAAATTAGGTTGTTGGCCGCCAAAAAGGCTATTAATAACCATTTTTGGGAACCCTGGGTAGTAGTAGGGTTAAGGGGGGAAGTGTAGAGTCAAGAATAGGTGGGAAAATAGAAACCCTAGTTGATTTGGGTTTATAGAAGGTAGATGATTCTAGAGTCTGGGAATAGGAAGCTGTAATGTGTTGCAGCCTGTGGAGGGTTGATTCCTCTGATTGTATTTGAGCTTCTATAATGTAATAAGTTGTCCAAATCAATAAAGAAAGTTCTATTTTCTATGTACAATTTCTATTGTTGTGTGTTTTATGATTTACCCCCTTCATCATACTGATACCAATATGTTGGAACAAGGACTTGTAGAAGTAGAGGATGATGATTATTTAGAATATGGTAATATCACAAGTATGATTGAAGTGGATAAAGAAAAGTTAGATAACCCACCTCGTCGATGAAGAAATGGAATTTATGCTGAGGTTCCTCCTCCGTCATCCTTATATGGATCAGGAGATAATCAAAACACATAAAAAATACAAGTAGAACAACTGATACAAACAAGTGAGACGGTACATGATGATTCCTATTACTGTGTTAGATGACATCAACAACAAAAACTCACTAAAAATTGCAAAAGAGTAAGATGATTGTCAGCAGTTGGAAATACTAGTAGTTTTCCCCCTAATAAGTAACAAAAAGTCTCATTTAAACAAGGATTTGAGAAACAAGGATCATATGATAATAAACAAGACTTTCATAAGAACCACTCAAACTTTGCACTAAACATGATCGAGTACCTCTTCAAGAGGTTCACAAATTTAAAAATCTGATACAGAAATCCTACCAGGTAAGTATTTCTAACCCTTTATCTCTATCGTGATGTGCTTCCCCCATGATGTGTTATGTGTTGTTTAGGCCTCTTGGGATGACCCTTGATTCTCTTGTAAGGTCCATGATACCAAGCAATTGCATTTGTTGTGACCTTCTTCTCTTTGTATCATCATTCTTCTCTATTGCCTCTCTCTCTGATTTCATTGTTGTATGTTGTGTCTTACAGACATAGCATTGTGGTTGGTGACTTGGGCGCACCCTCCTACATGATTATCCCTAAGGGACTTGTTTGTCCTCTCTTATTTATTGTTTACCTTCCTCTAGTGTTTCTATCTAGCTGGCGAATGACGAAAAAACATTTATACTGATGCGGACCTAGTGTCCCTTTTGTGAGAAATAAAAAATTGGACTTAGTTCCTAATATGATGATTGGGTTGTATATCTTATTTGATGCTTGGCTAGTAGAATCACTCATGCTTTCTACATAGTGATTTTGATGATCTTTATCTCATTTACAAACCTTAACAATATTGATGCTCGACATGCTTTGTTTGTCTTTGAATCTAGCCTTGGTGGTACTCGATTAAGAGATCTTCATGATATAGCCCCATAGTTATCCTCAAACTCTAAATTCATAGTATAACCTTGGCTCTATGTGTGGTTAATCATATGCATTGATGTTCTTGTTTATCATGATTTCAACACTAACATGTTTTCTTGCAGGGATGTGTTTGTGGGAACATTTGGTGATCGTAAAGTACATGTCACCTCTGGGGGGCATGGGCTTTGTGAAAGTCTGTGTTCCCTCTTGTTTTTTCTTCCTACCTTAATGTGCTTGATATCAATGCATGATATCAACCACCTTAAGGTGGGGGCATATATAAGGTAAGATGTCTATTGTAGATGTTAGCAATTTGCTTGTCCTCAAGTGCAGTTTAAAGACTAGTGCGATGAGTACTTCCTGCACTTTGAGTTTGTTTGCAATTAATCAACCAATCATTTAAGCCCTCTACGGAGGTGGGATATCACATATATCCTTTTTATTTTAAGCCCTCTATGGAGGCAGGGGTGATGTATCTCATGCGAGATTGCCCATCCTGTCATTTTCAAAAGTCCTTTGCAGAGGCGGGGAACAGTTCTATGGCTAAATCAACCCTTAAGCGTGTCTTCAGTGATTATTGTGGTGAAGTGCAATCATTGCTATGTGCCTGTAATGTGCCTGAGATGGTGTTGAACCTATAAATAGGAACACTCCATCGCTTGTTTGTCATGTTTTCTCCATGTCTTCAAAGTGTGTGTTTTTGGCGTACCTACTTTGTTTGGCGTGTCTATTGCCCCATATGCAGTCTAAAGACCTATGCGATGAGTGCATCATGCATTATGGGAGATTTAGTGTGTCTTGTGTGTGTGTTCCCCATATACAATTTAAAGACCTGCACAATGAGTGCATCCTTTATTATGGGAGGTGTGTTTACTTTCCTGTACTTGCATCTGCATTTCATATATATGAGAAAAAGAAAAGAAAAGAAATCATTCATGTCTTCAATGCATTAATGTGTCTTCTATGCATTCAATGTATTCTCTATGTTTTATGTGACTGTAACTATCTTCTCTATGTTTTGTCTACCTGTCATTGTCTTCAATGTGTTTGGCATGTCTCCTTTGTGCTTGGCGTGTTAGCTATGCTTGTTGACCGTACTTTAATGCATGTATTGGACACATGTTTATACATACATTAAAGTGGGGGCTAAATGTAATGTCATAAAATGTCCCCTTGGGGGCTTTTCCCTCATAGGGTTTAGCTCCCGGGTCTTTAGTGTGCATTTAGGACATCTTGCATCATATTTCAACATCCTGATGGAATGAACCCTAGGTATCAGGTCAAATGGGACCTAGGGGGACCCCTTGAATGTAACCCACCCCAAAATAGGGGGAAAGACTTGGGCACCTGCGCCCTAGTCCTGTTGTATTTTGGGTCAGTCCCAAATTTTAAGTGTCGGCTTGTGATCGCTATTTGGGTCCTATGCCAACACGGTAAGTTTGAATTATGAAATTCTTGGTGGGAGTGTTTGTAGTTGCATATAAAAGCATGTTTAGACATTCATTTGTAAACTAGATTTCAATTAGATTATCATTGTGAACTTTATGCATTCTAAAGGTGATTCACTAGGCTTTCATTGTGTTGCAAGAGCATATTTGTGTTGTTTGTGTTTGTATTTGCAGATTTGATCAATCATCTCCTCATGGCATGAAGAGCTTCCTTCTCCCATGAGATCTTCACTACAAGGTAACATCATTTGTGTTTTTAAGTATTTATCATTTGGTTTTTACCTCTGCATCACAAGGACATGTACTCTCTATCTGACAACAATGTTTGGAAGACTTGAATGTCTCTTTGGGGCTTGACTGAGACAAGCCTCTAAACACCACAACCTCCTCCCAAAGTTTTCATGATTGCAGGTTACAAGTTGAAACTACAGACAAAGTGAAGTTGTAGGAGAGTACAATAGAGTGTCAAAATTGTAGATTAGAGAAGAAAACAACTCCCTAGACTAGCGCGTTCACTCATTAGTCCTCAAAGTTTCATGACATGAAAATCTTTGGTACAGTAGGAATAGGTTGTAGATCTTGTTTGTAGATCCTGACAAAAAATAGGGCATTGGACTTAGGTGCTTGCTCTTTAGTCCCTGACTGTTCCACTTTTGAACCTTGAAAATAGGTGCACAGTCATTTGTTATTTTACATCATTCTATAGCTACATTTTCTGATATTCATCTGTTTACTGTCGTATTTACATAATTAGGGTTTTAAGGTATAATTGAGCATAAAAGAAGATAATTGGAAATTAAATCATAAAAATTCAAGTTTCCCTACATCACATAGTTACCTAGGGTATGATAGTGCATGGCCACTCAGCCCTAGGTCCTTGAATGAAAGGGTGAAAGGAGGATACACACACAAAACTACCAAAACCTCAACTATCCAAAATTTACCCTTTACACCATGAAATGATATGACTTCTCTAATACTCTCATATGTAGGCCACTCAACAATTGCCCTAAATTTCTTAGGTTCCATCTTCAATCCTTTTGCAAAAATCACAAATCCCATGTATACCAATTCTTCCTTCATGAAACTACACTTTTGATGTTTATCAACAATTTCTCTTCTCTCAACCTCTACAATACTTGTCTCAGGTGCCACAAATGTTCTTTTGTCTTACTAAAAATTAGAATGTCATCCAAGTATACAATAAAAAACTTACCCAAGAATTTCTTCAAAACTTCATTCATCAACCTCATGAAAGTACTCGATGCATTTGTCAATCCAAAAGGCATCACTAACCATTCATACAATCCTTCATTTGTCTTGAAAGCATTCTTCCATTCATCTCCTTCTCTGATTCTAGGCAATGGAAATCAATACTTAACTGTGATTTTATTGATTTCTCTAGAGTCTATACACATCCTCCATCCTCCATCCTTCTTTAGTGCTAACAATGCATGTACTGCACAAGGGCTCAAGCTTTCTCTAATCAAACCTTTCTTCAACAACTCTTGTATCTATCTATTCAATTCTTCATTATTTGTTGGTGTCATTTTGTGTGCTACTTTGTTAGGCAAACTAGCTCTAGGTATAATATCCATATGATGACTGATACTCCTAATGGGTAGCAAGCCTTCAAGTACATTATCTGATATGATGTCTATTATGATTTTTCAATTACAGCTCAAACTAGTGGACTAGTTCAGCAAGTTCATTTTAAAAGTGAAGGTTTTAACATTTTTTGTTGTAAGTTTTTGCATAGTTGGATGCTTTAGTGATATTGCATTTAAGTTGTTCAACAAAAGGAAAAGACTGCAGATCATCATTCTTTGTAGAAGGAGATTAATTGTTTCATATCACTACCATGTTTGTTTGTTTTAAAAAAGAAGTACATAAAAGAAATAAACATTGCATTGAATGAAAGATGATAGATCAAATGTCCCACACAAGCCATGGGAATAGCTGAACAAATGCAAATATAAGGAAGATACTATGCATCTAAAGATAGAGGAGAAAAAGTCATATCCATCATTGCCTTTAGTGTCTTCAGCCTCCAAGGTTGCCTTCTGTCCTTGCTCCCGATCTCCAATAAGAACCTGTAAAAATTTAGAAAAGGTCCTGTTAGAGCTCCAGTTTTGAGTTCTCAATGTGTCTATTAGAAGAGGCATAACACATTGCCTATAATGCAATGGATTAGAAATACATCATTCACATATAAGAGGAACTGAAGGAGAAACAATCACTGAACTTCATTGTTTTTATCTAATTTGTTTATTTCATGTGCAGGTATAGGTGAAATTATGTTGCTTTTTTTAAGACATTTTAGCATGTCGTGCAAAATGGGCTCACACGAGGGTAGAGCCCAGCATGTTGCCCCTGAGTCTCAAGGGGAATGGAATAAGAGTACTCATACTATGCAAAAAGGACATTTCAACTGAAAGAGTAATTGACAAGATAAAAAGTTCAATGATCATCCATGATTCTCAATTCAAGGTCTGAAGTAAGAACTATAAATGAACACTAAACTTCTTCTAGGCTGATCAAAAGGTGTGAAACTGAATGAAAGGTATTTACAAACATTTGAATATCTATCCTTTGTTGTTACAAATCATATATTATTTATAATCTTGATATTGGAACAACCATGTGTATAATGAAGTATACAGAAAGGCATGATTGATGCCATGACAGTAGAATTGCATGATGCAACTATAAGAGAGTGTCTGAGAACAAATTTGAATTAGTACAATAACTAGACAACAAAACATATGCCATGTCATGATTTAAAGTTGATCATTCAAGGTATATATAGAGATCAAGTAATATATGTCATCATCCATCAAATTAAGTATATACGATTATACAACTATTACAAGATGCCATAATGATCATCTATACACATTTAAACCATCAGTTTGGGACAACAAAATGCATAAGACATGCATAGTTACAAAAGATATTTGTAAAGACAATATTGCCATGCTACAGAAGGTAGAAGTGCCATCATTCAATAGGGTATGTATATGTTTTTGTTTAAAACACCAAGTGCATGCTACAGGATCATCTCTAGTGATCAAATGATCTACAACTTTCGTCAATGGAGGTTTTCACAACTATATGATAGCCAATGAAAAGATGCCATGTTGTAGTGGAATATGAAACCATATGTGGTGTATGGATAGAAACAGTGGACTAAATCAATACCAAGTATATATGCTACGGGTTGAGTAACCATCTCAAGTAATCATATCAAAAGTTCAATAAATGCACTTCTAAGAAATGGTGGTCATCTAGAGGAGATGCAAAGACACAAAGAGAGTAGCAATTATTTGATATATTTCATCATGCCAACAAAATGGAGTTCCAATGTCCACATGTAGTTGAGAGTGTATCTTCCTGAGGCCAAAACTTCACATCACATTGCAGAGGAAAATTCAGAGCTTATGAAAGTTGTATTCTGCAACTCAGAGATGTGATATCAAGAAAGTTTCACCATCATCTATAAAGAAGGAGACTCACAAAGAGATATTTATGAATGAATACATTGAAAAAAAACCCTTGTCAATATAAATAGAGAACTTCATAACATAGAGGGAAGAGAGGGTTTTGAAATCATTTTTTATGCTCATAACTGGTAAACTAGACTGCTAGTATTATAGATCATATGTTATGAGTCATGGCCATAAGTAAAAAGTATAGAGGGATAAAAGAGAGTTTTCTTCACAATTTTAAACCCACGATTGGGGTTTCGTAAAAAATATAGATCCATTAAAATTTTTGAGTTTCAAACTCATGTTTGGAACCATATAAACAAAGAAGCACAATAAGACAACCACGACCTCTTGATAGTGAAAATGCACTCAAACAATGATGCGACAGAAATGAGTTTGAGCCACTGAAGGGAATGCTTACCTTTTGTTGGTTGAGTAAAAATGAGAGCATAAAGACCACATTTTTTTTGGTCTGATCTCACAAGTATCATCAAGTATCATCCTTGGTCGTGGAAATAGAGAGCAAAATGTGTTAGAAATAATACAAAGGCCACGACTGGAAAGCCATTTTCTTCATCTCAGAATTGAAAGAAAGTAAAAAATGAGTTATGTTTGCATCATATAAACATTTTACCTTCAAAATCTACAAGAAATCCATGGAATCCATGCTCAGAAACTCCAAAATTGTCTAGGTTTTAGCTTCAAACCCTAGGGTTTGAAGGTGACTGTAGAGCCTTATTTTCCACCAAATGCAAAAGTCAAAATGAGCCTGAAAGAATAGGGAAAATGTGTTTTGTCTTTAGGGTTTCTTTTTCACCCTAATTCAAATGGTATTTTTGAAAATATTTTATTCATATTTTGAGACATGAACTAATGCCTTTGTGGTGTTGTTTATCTTGTTTGTTTCCTAAGTCTCAAGGACTTGAGGAGGGGTTGAAGACAATAGCAAGTTATAGGTTTTCCTTACACTTCATGAAGGTTCAAAACCTTATAAACATTTTAACCCCTTTGAAGATAATATACATGGCAAGTCTTTAAGCCAATTGATGTTCCTTGATGTGCCTTAGGTCAAGTTCCCTAAGGAGATTGGCAAGTCATATGGAGAATAAGCCTTCAACACTTTTATTTTTTATCTTTTGCAAACTGTATGTAATGCCCTAAATATTTTTATGATTTTTATAGAAAAATCAATTGGTATGTATTGTAAATACTTGGCGAAATTATAAGCCATGTGTCATTATTTTTTGCAAAAAATAAATCGAATAGGGATGTAGAACAAAACTACAAATATTGTAAAGTTTTATTTTAAAGAAATAGTTTATAAATTGCTTTAAAATCAAAACCATTTTTATGCAGTTGAAGGCAGATAAAGAAAATGAAATCTTTCTTTCTTTATTTTACTTTCTCCTAGTCAGATATGGATAGAAACTAAGATTACTTGGGTAGATAAAGCAGATTTTTGGTGGGGCCACATGAGAGGATCCTTTTGGCAGTTTGCTTTCACAGTTTGGAGGCATTTTGAGGGCTTATTTTTTTATCTTTTTTGAGGAGCATGAAAATGAATTTTTCCATCTATTTTTAGGAGATTTTTTGGAGAGATCTCTTGGTAGGCATTTATAGGAGAAAAACTTAGTTTTTTCTCAGTCAGTTCATACCATTTTCTTCTCTCTTGAGCACAGGTAGAGAGTTGTATACATGCAATTGACTCAGTTTGTTTTCGTATTGTACTCCTTCCAGTTCAATACAAAAGATTTTCCTATTCCATCTATTTGTCTTTTTTACAGTTTTGATTTGATGTCTCATTGTGGAAGTTTTATGTCCTTTGTTATGTCTCTTACTGTAAAATTTACTTTTGGTCCTAGTTGTAATTTGTGTTCAATTTGAACCTTATTACAAATTATTTTGGGATCAAATCTTAGAGGTGGGGTTGTGAAAGTTTAAGTTTTAAGGGTTGTTTGTGAGTGAAGATATTTATTTAGATTAAATCTTAGAGTTAGTTTTTCATTTTAGTTATTTTCTCATCCTTTTTTCTCAGACAAGTCAATAGATTAGAAAAAAAATCATAAGGAGTGTTAGATTCAGAACAAACAACTGAGAGGGGGGGTGAATCAGTTGTCTAAACTTTCTTTACAATTACACACTTAAAATCTTCTTAGTGATTTAGCAGCATATCAATAAATCAATCATTGAAACATAATGCATTCAATCAAGAGCAAAAACACATCAACACATAAGACACCAATATTTTGACGTGGAAAACCCAGTTAAGGGAAAAACCACGGGGTGATTAACCCAAGATTGTATTCTCTATTAGCAGAATAGAAAGAACAAAATGGCACATGCCAATTAGGGCTCACTACCTACAAGAGACACACTGTCTAGAAAATAATAAGTATCACATACATGAACTAGAGAATAGCATCTTCACCATGCTTGAATCAGTTCCATTTAAGTCCAATACTTCTACTCTACCCTTCACTCTCCTCCTCGCTACCACACTCACATATCCACAAGACACACACTGAAATGACTTCACAATTCCTTATTTATACAAGACAATGACTTAGGAATAATCATCTAAGTTGGAAAACAACTATACGATCATCTGTAGGATGTGTAACTCATCCGGTCAGCCAGTCTCAGGAAGAACACCTTCATCTGGAAGCAATTCAACAAATGCAAACTTAAGCTCCAATGCAGACCATCAACATGAACTAGACACAATCCAAATACCTCCACAAGCTTGCCTAAATCACCAAGAATATCCATACTTCATCTTCTTACTGAAATCCTTTCCTCCTTCATCCAGAACCTCAAGAACATAGTCTATCACAAAGGAATAGATGCTTGTGGACTTTCAAACCATGAAGCAATCAAGTTGACACTTCACAAAGACTTCATAAATACTCCCTCAAATCCGCAGAATAGGATAATACATTTCTAGATCTCATCGGACCTATCTGTGTCACTCTATCATCTCTGAACACTTGCTGGAACCAATTTTACTTGAATAGCCACAACTTCTTCAGATCTTCATGTGCACCTCTAAAATCTTTACTGGATCACTTTAAGACACATATCTACAAACCCTTTAAACCACATCCTCTGATCCTCATCTTATCTTGGACTTTTGCTTTACTATCTTCACTGTTCCTGATTAGGACTAATTTTCTCAATATCCTCAGCACTCGGCTCATCCAATCCTTTTCATCAATGCAACAAGAGTATGTTGACATCAATGACAACACCGGTTAGGCCCATACTTGAAACAATCTCCCCCTTTGTCATTGATGGCAACATATGATGTGAAAAACTATTTTGACCATCAAGACAAAAACTTTTCTTTACTGACACAACTCCCCCTATCACCAACAACCATTCACTTGTCTTCTCTTTCTTTACTGCTCCCCTTTTGATCAGCTACCACTTGTTTTTCACATGTCTTCTCTCCCCTTTTGACATCAATGGCAAAGAGCTCATACTTGCAATTTCACCATTTTAGAACTATACCAGCTACTCCCCCTGAGTAGCAGCTCCCCATCATCAATACGGATCACAAGATATGACTGTGATATCAACTGGACTAATGCACATCAATGCACCTTAGTTCATCACTGAAGGGGAAATAACCCCTAACTTCTCCCTGAGATACTCAAAAGAGTCCTTAGGTAGAGGTTTAGTAAAGATGTCTACAATCTGATCCTTGGAAGGCACAAACTCCAATCTGACTTCATTGTTGTTCACTTGCTCTCTCAAAAAGTGAAACTTGATGGATATATGTTTAGTCTTTGAATACAACACTAGAATCTTAGATATATTTATTGCACTTGAATTATCACAGAAGATTGTGATAGGCTCCTCATATTCCACTCTCATGTCTCTTAGCATTTGTTTCATCCATAAAACATGAGTGCAACTACCTGTTGTTGCAATATATTCTGCTTCTGTAGTGGATAGAGACATTGCCTCTTGTTTCTTGCTTATCCAAGAAACCAATCTCTTCCCTAAAAAGAATGCTCAACCACTGGTACTCTTCTGGTCATCCACATCTCCTGCCCAATCAGCATCTATATAGGCATGAAGAGAGAAATCATGATCTCTCAGGTACCATAGACCATACTCAATTGTCCCTTTTAGATATCTAAAAATCCTCTTGACTGCCATGACATGAGATTCTCTAGGATCAGCTTGGAATCTAGCAACAAGACCAACAACATTCATAATGTCAGGTCTAGTTTGAGTGAGATACAATAGTTCTCCAATCATTAACCTATACTTTTTCTGATCATCCTTGGGAGAGACATCTTCTTTTCTCAACTTACATCTAGTTGCCATGGGAGTATTCATTGGCTTTGAGTCTTCCATCCCAAATTTCTTCAACAATTCTTTCACATATTTGGTCTGAGAAATGAAGATTCCTTTCTTTGTTTGAGTGATTTGTAGACCCAAGAAGAAATTCATTTCCCCAAGCATGGACATCTCAAATTCACTTTTCATTTGATTTGCAAAGGTTTTACACATACCATCTCTTCCTCAAAAAATGATATCATCAACAAACACTTCAAGAATCAAGATATTTTCATGATCAATTTTGAAATACAATTACTGTCAGCAGTACCTTTGTTGAAACCACTTTTCAAAAGATGTTTATCTAATCTTTCATACTATGCTCTTAGGGCTTGCTTCAGTCCATACAGTGCTTTCTTCAACTTGTAGACCATATCACCATGATTAGACAATTGAAATCCATCCGGTTGCTCAATGTACACTTCTTCTTCCAAGTCACCAATTAGGAAGGCAGACTTGACATCCATCTGATACACTTTGAAATCCTTGAAGATAGTAAATGCAAGAAATAATCTGACTGCTTCAATTCTTTCTACCAGAGCAAAAGTTTTTTCAAAATCAACTCCTTCTATTTGAGAATAGCCCTTGTAGACCAATCTGGCTTTATTTCTGATTACTTCACCAACTTCATTCAGTTTGTTACGAAAGACCCATTTAGTTCCAATCACATTCTTGTTTCTAGGTCTCGGAACAAGATCCTAAGTGTGATTTTTCTCAATTTGCATCAGCTCTTCCTCCATTGCTTTAGTCCAGTTTTCATCATTGCAGGCTTCATCTACTGCCTTAGGTTCAATCTTTGAAATCAGACAATACTCATCTAAATTTTGAGCAATTCTCCTTCTAGTTTGTACACATTTGCTTTTGTCACCTATGATCTGATCTTTAGAGTGGTTCAGTCTTACATACCTTAGAACTTTGGGAGTTTCTTGCACTTCTGATTCTTGATCAGGCTCATTAAAACTCATCTCTTCTTCCTAATTTACCAGATCAGTTTGAATCTATTTTTCAAAAGAGGCTTGGGCTTCTTGAATCAAAACACCATTCTAATCATCTTCATCATATTCATGAAACCTTGAGGGTTTTTCAATTCCTTCATCAACCTTCACATTTGTACTTTCTATAATCTTTCTCAGTCTCTTGTTATAACACTGGTATGTTTTTCTTTGAGTAGAGTAACCCAAGAATATTTTTTCATCACTTCTAGCATCAAACTTGGCTAGATCTTCATCTCTTTTAATGTAACACTTGCTACCAAAGACTTTGAAATACCTCATAGTAGGAGTGATGCCAAACCAAATTTCATAAGGAGTCTTACTAGTATTGCTTCTGATTTGTACTCGATTAAGAGTATAGACTACAGTGCTGACAGCTTCTCTCCAATAGATCTGAGGAACATTTGCTTCCAGCATCTATTGTCTGGTTCTTTCTCTCAACTACTCCATTCTACTATGGAGTCCTAGGAGCAGACAACTGTCTCTTTATTCCATGCTTCTCACAGAAATCTATGAACTCATTGGATGTGAATTCTCCACCTCTATCAAACCTCAGACATTTCAATTTTAATCTAGTTTCATTCTCTACCATAGCCTTGAATATTTTGAATTTCTCAAGAGCTTCTGATTTCTCTTTCATAAAAGTTACCGACATCATCTAGGAATAGTCATCAATTAGTAACATGAAGTATCTATCACCTTGTACACTCCTATTTCTTGCCGGACCACAAAGATTAGTATGAACTAAGTCCAATAATCTGGTAGAAGATTGTTCCTTGCTTTTAAATGAGACTTTGCTTTATTTTCCCAACTAACATTCTTTGCACAAACTATTTGTAGGTTTCATCAGTTTTGGAAGATCTCTTATAGCCTGAGTATTGCTTATCTTGATGATATCATCAAAATTCACATGACACATTCTTCTATGCCACAACCAACTCTAATCAACTTGAACAAATAAGAAACTTTTACCAGAACCAACTAAGTGGAAGATATTACCTTTAGTTTGAGTACCAGATGCAATCTCTATTTCAGAACTTTCAAAGATTTTGCATTTTCCATTCTTGAATCAGAGATCATAGCCTTTGTCCACCAACTATCCAACACTCAGAAGATTGTGCTTTAATCCTTCAACATACAAAACATTACTGGTTTTGTTCTTTCCATCAAAAGAAATAGTTCCTCTACCTTTGATTCTACCAGCAAAGTTATCACCAAACTTTACCACTCCTCCTTCATACCTTTCCAAATCTATGAACTTGCTTTTATCACCTGTCATATGGTGAGAGCATCCACTGTCAATGACCCAATCATCCTTTTCTTCAACTTGTGCAGCCAGAGCTCTTTCTATAACTTTATGATTGACATATTCAGAGAGCATTGGATCATCTTCCTTGATGGCAATAAACACCCAATCACTTCCAGATTTATTTCTTGATTCTGATTCATCATCTGTTACTCCATCATCATCATCTTCATGAACATAGTAGCAATTCTTTTGGAATCTTGATTTGTTAGGTTTTGGCCTTGAAAATCTTTCCGGACTTCTTGAGGCAAAATGACCAATCTTATTGCAATTAAAACATTTAAAAGGCAATTTCCCTTCATACTTAGTAGATCCTCTTGGCAATCTTTTTGCAATAAGGGCTTCAAATTAAGCAGTTTCTGCTTCCTCTTCTTCTAGGTCTTTTCTTTCTTTTTCATACCATGTGAGTTTCCTTGAAGAGTTCTCTCCTGGATCAAACCTTTATTTACCTTTCATAGAGGCACTATCTTTGAATGCAGATTCAGTCTTAGGAGGGGTATCTCCAAACTTGGTCATTTCAAAAGAAGCCAATTTACTAGCCAATTGATCTCTTGTGATAGTTGTATGGGCTATGAATTCTTCAATGGCAACAACCTTTATCTTATAAGAAGTGGGAAGAGATTTGAGAATTTTTCCAACAATCTCATCTTCATCCAAGAATCCACCAACATTTCTAATTCCACAAACAAGATCATTTACTCTTGGCATAAAAGAACTGATATTTTCATCTTCTCTCATCTTCATAATTTTAAATTTTCCTTTCAGACTTTGTAACCTTGCACATTTGACATACTTGTCTCCATATAGAAGTTCTAGTTTTTCCCAAATCTCAAAAGTAGTTGGTAGGTCAACAACATTTGAAAGCTCTGAGTTGGGTAATGTTCTTAGAAGAGCTTCTATAGTCTGCAGATTGTTTTTAGCATCTGTGATTTTAATTGGGGATTTAGGGCCACCCTGTGGAGGAGTATGCTTCGTTGAAGCCATGTTTCAGTACTGCATTCCCATACATTTCAAGTGACATTTCATGCGACTTTTCCAAATATTGAAATTGGTTTCATCAAACTTTGGACTATCCTTCTTGTAGGACGACATCCTAGATCTCCTCAAGCGGTTAAGCTCTTTTAAAGGAACTTGGCTCTGATACCAATTGTTAGATTTAGGACAGACAACTAAGAGGGGGCGATGAATTAGTTGTCTAAACTTTCTTTCCAATTACACACTTAAAATCTTCTTAGTGATTTAGCAGCATATCAATAAATCAATCATTGAAACATAATGCATTCAATCAAGATCAAAAACATATCAACACATAAGACACCAAGATTTTGACTTGGAAAACCTGGTTAAGGGAAAAACCATGGGGTGATTAACCTAAGATTGTATTCTCTATTAGAAGAATAGAAAGAACAAAATGGTACATGCCAATTAGGGCTCACTGTCCAAGCACACTGCTCACAAGAGGCTCACTACCTACAAGAGACACACTATCTACAAAATAATAAGTATCACACACATGAACTGGAGAATAGCATCTTCACCATGCTTGAATCAGTTCCATTTAAGTCCAATACTTCTGCTCTACTCTTCACTCTCCTCCTCGCTACCACACTCACATCTCCACAAGCCACAAACTGAAATGACTTCACAATTCCTTATTTATACAAGACAATGACTTAGGAATAATCATCTAAGTTAGAAAACAACTATAAGATCATCCGTAGGATGTGTAACTCATTTGATCGGCCAATCTCAGGAAGAACACCTTCATCTGGAAGTAATTCAACAAATGTGAGCTTAAGCTCCAATGCAGACCATCAACATGAACTGGACATGATTCAAATACCTCCACAAGCTTGCCTGAATCACCAAGAACATTCATACTTCATCTTCTTACTAAAATCCTTTTCTCCTTCATCTGGAACCTCAAGAACATAGTCTGTCACCACTGTCACAAAGGAATAGATGATTGTGGACCTTAAAACCATGAACCAATCAAGTTGACACTTCACAAAGACTTCCTAAATACTCCCTCAAATCTGTAGAATATGATAATGCATTTCTAGATCTCACCGGACCTATCTATGTCACTCTGTCATCTCTGAACACCTACCAGAACCGGTTTTACTTGAATGGCCACAACTTCTTTAGATCTTCATGCAGACCTCTGAAATCTTTATTGGATAACTTTAAGACACATATCTACAAACCCTTTAAACTGTATCCTTTGATCCTCATCTTATCTTGGACTTTTGCCTTACTGTCTTCACTATTCCTGATTAGGACTGATTTTCTCAATATCCTTAGCACTCAGCTCAGCCAATCCTTTTCATTAATGCAACAGGAGTATGTTGACATCAATGACAACACTAGTTAGGCCCATACTTGCAACAAAGGAGAACTAGCTCACTCTAGAGATTCACTCTCAACATAGATTGCCCACAATCTGAGAGCATTTCCATGTGTCAATAGATAGCTAAGTCTTTTGTAAGCTTAGAATAGGGTGTATATCTGATTGATAATAGTTTTTGGTAGGCCCAGTGGGACTCTAAAAGTGTTTTCAGAGAAGTTTTTAAATCTTTAAGCTGTTGTTCTAGTATATGCAACAATGTTCCAGATTTTGGAGACTTTTACAATATACCTGGTGACTCATTTATTTGGCCTTGCATGCATATTAGTGTTACCAGCTTATAAAAACTAGATCTAGCTCTGATCCATTTGAATATTTATAGCTATTTCTGCCAAAAAGAAGAGACAGATCACCGAACAGAATAGTTGATTCAGCAAGGAGATCAAAATCAACACCTTCAAGACTCAGTCCTCTAACTCTAATACAAATAAGCAGGAGTCTGGTACTAATAGTATAGATACCCATAATGGCTAGATAGTTCACATTTGTGCCTTTTAACGGAGGTAGCCCTTTACGCCTTGCTCAATGTGATGACATTCTAGTTGCAGCCATCAATGGACTGCCATATTTCATCGAAGAAGACCACACTACAATAGTTGAACACATTCAGGATGTGGCAACTTTATGTTTAGTACATAATGTTACCTAAGAAAATGTAGCAATCAGATTATTAGCAACATCATTAAAAGGGAAGGCTTTTCAATGTTTCAAAAGTCTTGTAGAGAACTCAATAGTGTCATGGGATGACCTGGGAGATGGATTGCACAAACACTTTGAAGACAAGTCTAACCACCTCTCATTGTTGGAGTAGTTGAGCACCATCAAAAGAGCCCCCCATGAACTGATGCAGAGCACTTCAACAACCTAACACAGTAGGAGATACTTCAAACCTTCAAGACAACAACTCCCAAATTCACTATTTTCCTAATAGAAATCAGGCTTCTAACAAAGTAGGGTCCTTATTCCCAACTACATATGTTCATGGACCAAAGGTGAGGGACTTTAGGATACATCTCACTAAGACTCCTAACTCCAACCAAGACTACCTTTAAGTTTCTATAAAATGAACTGAGCAGGGTCTATAGGACAGCAGTCACAACTATGCTTTCTTGAGACAGTCATAACATGACTTGATAGTCACAATATACTTCATAAAGTGGTCTCTTATAACATACCAAATCAATAACTCACTAAGCATCTAATGCCTTTCTTGGCAAACCAATAACATGACTAACAAATCCATTACCTTCCTTGGGGTGGCTGTCTCCTTGGAGGACTGTCAGAGACAGTGAAAGGCAGAGTGGACAGTTGTCTTAGGGAAATCTCTCCCTACTCCTTGTCTTGGATCCCTGATCAAATATAGGGCATCATACATCATTAGCAAAGACTACATTTTCACAAACTCTCCATTCCACAGTTGGTGGACTTCTCCCAAGTGCTGCTATCCTCTACTCCAACATCTAATACATGACTTATATGATGGGCCATTTACATGGCAAACCCCACTTTATACTATTTCCTACCCCTGTAACCTTCACAACCTTCTAACCTAACCATTCTACATTCCATTCCACTGATCACAGAGGAATGGCGAAATATCCATTGGACTGTCAAAGAGAAACCCTAACTTAGGGTTTTGGACAGTCAAGAGAAGACTAGTGATTTCTTCCTCCTGCCTTATTGTCAAATCCTCAAAATAGACTCAAAGAAAAGACACTTCACTCCTCTAGTTGGCCAACATGAATATCAGTCACATCCAGGCCATATAGGTATGGTATGCTCAGGAAAACACCGAATTACAAATGGAGACAGCAATTTCTATTGGATAGTTTGTGAGAAACAAAAGATATCTTTCATCTAGTTTATCACCAAGATCTCAAACCTTTCTCAAAGCCAAGCTAACACTTCATACTTTCCATCCAATATGCTAATGGGTTAAAACAAATCCGTACAGGAGTACAGTACAGCAGGAAAAGGCAGAGAAACACAAAAAAAGTAGTAAAAAGGCAGAAAAACAATAGTCTTTTGATATTTTCTTGAATTCCTCCAAATGAATCTTACAATACAACCTCCCTTGGCTTAAAACAAGGCTCAACAATGCATGAAAACATTTGGGATCTCAGAAAACTACCCAAACCATCGATCTCTTTCTTGCTTTTTAACTGTTGTTCAAAAGATTGAAATAGAAACTATCTTTTCACCAATTGTAGTGATTGTTTCATGTTAAGAAAAATGCTTTCTAACCTTTTGGAGAACCTAAGACAAGGTGTTGACCCATCTTCAAACCTAAGATATGCCTTTAAAAGGCTTACAAGAACTAAAAACTTTAAATGACTATTCTATATAAACATTAAAACTTAATGACTTCTAAGACTGCCTTTTTGACACAAGACTATCCTCTTGAGGACTACAACAAGAAAACTAGATTCATTTAGACATTTGGACTAAGTCCTATTACAAACATGGCAATAAGCCTTATGACAACATTTAATGGTCTCAAAGACCTTATAGAACCAAAACAAAACAACTTGCAAATTAAACAAAACCTAAACATCTAGGTGCTCCTGCACCATGAACACATGATAGATTTCAATTACCATTTTCAAAGAACTTGGAATAGAATCCCCGCAATGGTAAAGCCTCTTCCAAGGCATGCATTTTTGTTTTATCTTAAATCTTTGAATAGTGATATTTTTGTGATGATCCAATCTATGGGAAGATCAACCCTTCCTGATTCTTTTGAGATTGTTGTTAGAGCAGAAAACTACCTAATTCAAGTAGGGAAAATAGTCCCAAGGCCTTCTTTACCTATTTTTCTAGAAATCTAGCCACCTGTGCCCATGGAAATTCCCCCTTTGGCTACTGTCCCACCTATTCTAGCAATAGGACACCAAGCTATAGCCCAAGAAAAGCATACCCCAACTCACCTCCAAGAAATCCAAGAGTTGAAAGGCATGATTTAGTCCATGGGCAAGACCTTTGGCAATGAATTTGTTAATATTAAGAAGCAAATTGGTCAAGAACATAAACCTTACCAAGCGTTGTATAAGCCTAATCAAACAAGAAATTACAACCCTCGACCCTTCCAATCTTACAATTCTAATACTGTCAGTACCTCAAAGGAGCTTGTACCCACTTAGAACAACTTAGCTCAAGATAGTGAGTAGTGTTATCCATGTCACCAACCCCATAATCAAGCTGCATGTACAAATGGTGTACGAAATCAGGCTCTTATGGTGCAAAATAGTTATGCAAGTTCGGAAGGTGTCTTTGGTGAAGTTTCAGCTTAGGAAAATAATACTGATGTGACCTTAATGAACTGGCAAGATACTGATTTCTATGGTGTAAATTACCCCCAAGGCCAAAATTAGAAAAATACACTTGTTTCAGGCAACATGAGGTCAAAGTAGAGGGCTGCTAATCTTAATCAACAAGTTGTAGTTGGACAGTAGCAGCCTCGCAAGGACAATTTTCAAGCTACTTCATCACACACTACCCTTGTACCATAGAAAAAAGGTGCAGATCCTTCAAAAAGGACAAGTTGTACCCAAACAAAATTAGTCACAAGTGCAAACTTAGCCTTTTCAAAGACAGAATGATGATGCAACTGTGAAAGGATAGAAAAAGGTAAATCATGTTTCTTTCAATATAGTAGATCATCTTAAGAAAGCTACAGTGAGTATGTTAGTTATGGATGCGTTGCATATCCCTGGGCAAAAGAATATGCTACAAGAGGTATTGGATGAACTATCAATTTCTGATTGTTCTAATCAAGAAAAGGCCAAAGTTGTAATTACCAATAGTTCATAAATCAAGAGTAGACAACCAACAAATGAGGTAAAACCTCCTCCTTTTTACCCAAGTCTGATTATTAGTGACAAGCTTGTTCATAACTACATGATAGATTCTGGAGCAAGCAGTTCTATCATGCCCAAGAGTCTTGTTGATTCATTAGAATTAGTCTATGAGCCCCTTTCAAAAGGAGTGGTCTAGCTAGATGGATCTACTCTTAGTACTGTAGGGATAATTAAAAATCTGCCACTTACATTGCATGCTTGTCCTAATTTTTCCATCCATCAGGATATTTATATCATTGACCTACCACCTAGCTTTGCTATATTCCTTTCTAGGGAGTTTACTACCAAATTGGGTGGGTTTTTATCTTATGATTGGTCCCACTTGTTTTTTAGAACAAGATATGATATGAAAGTAACCATACAATTTGAACCACTTACAAAGGATCGTATTGAACCCTATGTCCCCAGCCCAATAAATGCTAACCTCTACATCACCCATGGGCATCAAGATCAATCCATGAACCTAGATCTTAGTGCACCTACAAAAGATATAAACTTAGATGGTTGGGTCACTGAGGATCATGAAGATGACCCTTTCCGTCATACTGATGAGGTAGGATTAGGCATTTATATGATATAGAAACCTGATGCAGTGATTCCTAATTTGATTAAAGACCAAAGTCAGTCTGAACAACAAGAAGATCAGCTTTGGAAGCTGTACTTTGATGGATCAAGGAACAAAATAGGAGATGGTGGAGGGACTATGTTGATTTCACTTGAAGGAGACAAATACTATGCAGCATTGGGGTTTGCTTTCAGCTGCATGAATAATGTGGCTAAATATGAGGCCCTGATTCACAGTTTAGAATGGGCTCAAAAAAGAGGTATAAAATGTTTACAAGTTTATGGTGACTCTGAGCTGATTGTAAACCAAGTTAGGAATCTGAATGTTACTAAAAATGATCTGCCCAAAAAGTACAAGTATAGAGTGTGGGATTCTATTAAATGTTTTGATGCATTTAATCTTTTTTCAATTCCCAAAAACCAAAATAAGTATGTAGATAAGCTTGTTGTTTTGGGAGCTCAGTTTGAGATTCTGGATCAGATTCATAACATAGAGGTACATCCATATGTCAAAGTCATTGTTAGACCATCTATATCTAACAATATTGTTTCTTAGCAAGTCTTTGACATCGATGAGAAAATCTTAAGTTTTTTGAGTGCAGAAGCTGAATTTGCACCTAATAATTAGCATAAGTACCAGCAACAATTTGATAATCATCTCATGCAGCTAAGATCTAACAAGCTGCCCAAAGGACTAGTGACAATGGAATCAGTGTTTAATTTAGATGATTAGTTTAGAAAGGATAAGTGCAGCATGACTCTCAAGCAGGATCACTATGAGGTAGTGGAGATATTCAAGGATAAATTGCTGAAACTGGGAAAGGTATGTACTAAAGATGAACAACGGTCCTTTGTCCAGTTATGTCAAGAATTTTTTGATGTTTTTGCATGGGAATATAAGGATTTAAGGGGATTTGATCTAGGTCTAGCCTAGCATACCATTGAATTAGAGCCTAATACCAAGCTTGTTAGGCAGAAACAAAGACCCCTTAAAACATACATCCTGGGTCTCCAACTTGGTACTAGTCAGAAAGAAGAATGAAGAAATTTGACTCTGTGCCAATTTCTGTGATCTAAACCAAGCTTCATTGAAAGATCACTATCCTCTTCCTTCAATGGAACAAATATTGTAAATTGTTTCTAGTTCTAACAGATATTCCATGTTAGATGGTTATTCAAGTTATAACCAGATCTTTGTGAAGGAAGAAGACCAATATAAAATTACATTCACAACTAAGTGGGGTACCATGGCATACATGAAGATGCCATTTGGTTTGTCCAATACAGGGGCAACCTTCTAGAGGGCAATAGATATGGCCTTCCATGGCCTTATGAATAAAATAGTGCTGGTGTATTTAGATGACATAACAATTTTTTCAAAAGATTCTAATGATCACTTTGGCCACTTGAAGTAGATTTTTCAAAGGTGTAGAGAGTTTGGAGTTTTATTGAACCCAAAAAGTGCATATTTTTAGTTCATGAAGGTAAACTTCGCAGCCATATTGTTTCAAAGCAAGGTATTTTTATTAACCTTGAGAGAGTTTCAGCTATTCTAGATTTACCACTACCTGCACATAAGAAAGGCTTGCAGAGCTTTCTTGGCAAATTTAATTTCGTGAGAAGATTTATTTCAAACATTGTAGCTTTATTACGACCCCTCACTACCATGCTAAAGAAGAACATACCTTTCAGTTGGACTAATGAAGGAAAGAGAAGCTTCAAGCAGATCAAGGAAGCTCTCGTTGCTGCCCCTACCCTCATTAATCCTAATTATGAGAGGGATTTTATTTTATATGTTTTTGGAGGTATAGATATCATTTCAGCAATGTTATGCTAGCAAAATGATGAAGGCTTCAAGCAGCTACAGGCATTTTTCAGCCAGGTACTACATGACTACAAGGTAAGGTATTCTTTTGTTGAAAAGCATGTTTTTGCTATTGTTAGAAGCCTCAAGAAATTTAGACACATGCTATCCAATAATAAGATTCACTTAATGGTTGCTCACCCTACTGTCAAGAGTTTTTTACTTAACAGAGATATAAATGATAAGCGGGCTGGTTGGATAACCAAGGTTATGGAGTTTGATGTTGTTATCAAAGTAACTAAGCTAATTAGGAGCAAGGGCTTGTGCGAGAAGCTTGCTAAAAGTGAAGAGAACACCTAAGAACATGAAGAGAGCATAGAAATAGTGCTAAATAATAGTGAACCAACTACTGTACTAGCTCCTACAAGTAGCTAGGTGTAGCAGATGATGCACTATTTATAGACTGGTCAATACCCTGAAGGTTTGGATAGGGTAGGGAGAAGCTATTTTGTATAGGAAGGATTTTAATGGTGTGTTTCTGAGATGTATTGAAGTAGATCAAGTTGATAGACTGTTAGAAGAGTTTCACAATGGACCCTCAGGAGGTCACTTTGTAGCAAGGACAACTGCCTTGAAGATTATGTAGGCTGGTTATTACTGGCCTTCTTTGTTTAAAGATGTATTTGCCTAGGTGTGAAGATGTGAGAAATGCTCATTATTTGTAGGTAAGCAAAGGCTTGCAGCCTTACCAATGCATCTTATCAAAGTTGAATAGCCATTTGCAAAATAGGGTCTTGATTTCTTAGGACCAATAAAGCCGCCTTCAAGTGTAGGCCACAAGTGGATCTTGACTGCTATAGACTATTTTACCAAGTGGACTGAAGTTGTTGCTTTGAAAGAAGTAAATGAATCTACTATTTTATATTTTTATCAAGATTTTGTATCAAGATTTGGTACACTAGATTCAATTATCTCTAACAATGGTTTAGCTTTTATTGGATTGAGGATTTCAGATTGGAAATAACATCTTTTTGAACACTTCTTCTAACTATTACCTGTAGGGTAATGGACAGGCCGAATCCACCAATAAGAACCTGATAAGGATCATCAAGAAGACTGTTGAAGACAACCAAAGAACATGGCATGAGAAGTTGAAGTTAGCTCTTTGGGCTGATAGAATTACACCCAAGAGAGCTACTAGTTGTTCTCCATATGTACTTACTTATGGTAAGGAGGCTAGACTACCTATTTCAGTTGAATTAACAACTTTAACCTTCATCAAAGAACTTAAGCTACTAGAGGAACAACCTTAGTAGTCAGGCTAGCTTAGCTTATGGAATTAGAAGAAACCAGGAAAGAAGCCTTGAGGAAGCTTGATATACATCAACCTCAGATGAAGAATTCCTTTGATAAGTGGGCAAGACTATGAAGCTTCATTGTTGGTGATTTGGTTTTTAAATGGAATGAATTGAGAAGTAGACTTGGAAATCATTCCATGTTTGATGAAATTTGGGATGGGCCTTATGTAATTACAGAGTGCAAAGAAAACAATGCATTTTAGTTATCCAAGTTGAGTGGAGAGGTGCTTTCTATCCCAGTTAATGGGATCTACCTCAAACATTGCCTCTGAAGATAAGTACTACCTTGTATCATAGTAGAGTAGTGTTGTTTTTAATAAGTGCTTCATGCAAATTTGCTTTCAATAATTTTGTTTCCCTAAGTGCTGTTGCACAAGTTTTTTGGCCACCAGGGCCTTTTAGTTTATTTTTCAGCTTGGTTTGTTTTGTTTTTTGTTGCTGTTTGGACTAGTTGGAGTCCTGAGTGTTAGTGTTTTCTGAGTTTGAGAAGAGATGGGTATGACTCAATTCCCAATGGATATTCAAGGCAACTAATCCAATGCTTAGCAAGCAAGCATATAGCAAAAGTTGCTAGAAATGTTACTATTTTTCACTTACAACTCAAATTGGTGGAGCTAGTTCAGTAAGTTCATTTTAAAAGTGAAGGTTTTAGCATTTTCTGTTGTAAGTTTTTGCATAGTTGGATGATTCAGTGATATTGCATTTCAATTGTTCAACAAAAGGAAAAGACTATAGATCATCATTCATTGAAGAAGGAGATTAATTGTTTCATTTCACTACCATGTTTATTTGTTTTACAAATGAAGTACATAAAAGAAATAAACAATACATTGAATGAAAGATGATAGATCAAATGTCCCACACAAGCTACGGGAATAGCTGAACAAATGCAAATATAAGGAAGATACTATGCATCTAAAGATAGAGGAGAGAAATTCATAGCCATCATTGCCTTTAGTGTCTTCAGCCTCTATGGTTGCCTTCTGTCCTTGCTCCTAATCTTCGATAAGAACCTACAAAAATTTGGAAAAGGTCTTGTTAGAGTTCTGGTTATGAGTTCTCAATGTGTCTATCAGAAGAGGCATAACACATTGCCTATAATGCACTAGATCATAAATGCATCATTCACATGCAAGAGGAACTGAAGGAGAAACAATCATTTAACTTCATTATTTTTTTATCTAATCTATTTGTTTTATGTGTAGGTATATGTGAAATTATGTTGTTGTTTTTTAAGACATTTCAGCATGTGGTGCAAAATAGGCTCCCACGAGGGTAGAGCCTAGCATGCTGCCCCTAAGTCTCAAGAGGAATGGACTAAGAGTAATCATACTATGCAAAAATGACATTTCAATTGAAAGAGTAATTCACAAGATAAAAAGTTCAATGATCATCCATGATTCTCAATTCAAGGTCTGAAGTAAGAACCATAAATGAAAATTGAACTCCTTCTAGGCTAATCAAAAGGTGTGAAACTAAATAAAAGGTATTTACAAACATTTGAATATCTATCCTTTGTTGTTACAAATCATATATTATTTATAATCTTGATATTGGAATAGCCATGTGTATAATGAAGTATACAGAAAGGCATGACTGATGCCACGATAGTAGAATTGCATGATACAACTATAAGAGAGTGTCTAAGAACAAATTTGAAATAGTATAGTAACCAGAAAGAAAAACATATGCCATGTCGTGATTTAAAGTTGATCATTCAAGGTATATATAGAGATCAAGTAATGTATGTCATCATCTAACAAATTAAGTATATACAATTATATAGCTATTACAAGATGCCATAATGATCATATATATGCATTGAAACCATCAGTTCAGGAAAGAAAAACCCATAAGACAGGCATAGTTACAAAAGATATTTGCAAAGACAATATTGGCATGCTACAAAAGGTAAAAGTGTCATCATTCAATAGGGTATGCATATGCTTTTGTTTAAAACACCAAGTTCATGCTACATGATCATCTCCAGTGATCAAATGATCTACAACTTTCATCAATGGAGGTTTTCACAACTATATGATAGAAGAAGAATTTTCTTTTGGATTCGACTATGTGTATTCTTTTGTATCAGTTGAATCTAAAAGCAAATTCTTCTTCAATCTATGGACTGTGGAAAACTCATGCCTACAACTATATGACAACCAATGAAAAGATGCCATGTCATAGTGGAATATGAAACCATATGTGGTGTATGCAAAGAAACAGTGGACTGAATCAATACCAAGTATATATGCTACAGGTTGAGTAACCATATCTAGTAATCATATCAAAAGTTCAATAAATGTACTTCAGGGAAATGGTGGTCATCTATAGGAGATGCAAAGACACAAAGAGAACAATAATTATTTGATATATTTCATTATGGTAACAAAATGGAGTTTCAATGTCTACATGTAGTTGAGAATGTATCTTCCTGAGGCCAAAACTTCACATCACATTGCAGAGGAAAAATTTGGAGCTTATGAAAGTTGTATTCTGCAACTCAAAGATGTGATATCAAGAAAGTTTCACCATCATCTATATAGGAGACTCACAAAGACATATTTATGATTGAATTAATTAAAATAAAAAATAAAAAACCTTGTCAATATAAACAAAGAACTTCATAACATAGAGGGAAGAGAGGGTTTTGAAATCATTTTTTATGCTCAGAACTAGTAAACTAGACTGCTAGTGTTATATATCATATGTTACGGGTTGCCGCCTTAAATAAAAAGTATAGAGGGATAAAAGAGAGAGTTTTCTTCACAATTTTAAACCCATGATTAGGGTTTTGTAAAAATGCAGATCCATTAAAATTTCTAAGTTTCAAACTCATGTTTAGAACCATATAAATAGAGAACCACAATAAGACAGTCGCAGCCTCTTGACAGTGAAAATGCACTCAGACAATGATGCTACAACAATGAGTCTAAGCCATTAAAGGAAATGCTTACCTTTTCGTGGCTGAGTAAAAATGAAAGCATAAACAATGCATTTTTTCTAGTCTGAGCTTACAAGTATCATCAAGTATCATCCTTGGTCGTGGAAACAGAGAGAAAAATGTGTTAGAAATAATACAAAAGCCATGGCTGGAAAGCCATTTTCTTCATTCATAATTGAAAGAAAGTCAAAAATGAGTTATTTTTACATCAGATAAACATTTTACCTTTGAAATCTACAAGAAATCCATGGAAGCCATGCTCAGAAATGCCAGAAATGTCTAGGTTTCAGTTTCAAACCCTAGGGTTTGAAGGCAGCTGCAGAGACTCATTTTCCACCAAATGCAAAAGTCAAAATGAGCACAAAAGAATAGGGCAAATGTGTTTTGTCTTTAGGGTTTCTTTTTCACCCTAATTTGAATGGTATTTATTTATCACATTTTATTCATATTTTGAGACATGAACTAATGCCTTCATGGTGTTGTTTATCTTGTTTGTTGCCTAAGTCTCAAGGACTTGAGGAGGGCTCGAAGACCATAGCAGGTTATAGGTTTTCCTTGCACTTCATGAAGGTTTGAAACCTTATAAACATTTTCACCCCTTTGAAGATAATATACATGGAAAGGCTTTAAGCCAATTGATGTTCCTTGATGTGCTTTAGGTCAAGTTCCCTTAGGAGATTGGTAGGTCATATGGAGAATATGTTAGTTGCTGTTGTACCAAAAGATGAACCTTTTAATGCCCGATACAACCACTTGACTTAACAAGCACGGGAGGTGGTTAAGCCCTTGTCACAAACCACCACAATGTTGTACTAAACAAGGAGACCAAGGGCCACACCTTGCAACAATCCCCCTCCAGTGCAAGTGTGGGGTTTGAACTCGTGACCTCACCTCTGATACCAATTGTTAGTTGTTGTTGCACCAAAAGATTGACCTTTTAATGCCCGATACAACCACTTGACTTAACAAGCATGGGAGGCGGTTAAGCCCTTGTCACAAACCACCGTAGGGCTACACTGAACAAGGAGACCAAGGGCCACACCTTGCAACAGAATAAGCCTTCGAAGCTTTTATTTTTTATTTTTTGCAAATTGTATATAATGCCCTAAATATTTTTATTATTTTTATAGAAAAATCAATTGGTATGTATTGTAAATACTTGGTGAAATTATAAGCCATGTATCATTATTTTTTGCAAAAAAAAATCAAATAGGGATGTAGAACAAAACTGCAAACATTGTAAAGTTTTATTTTAAAGCAATAGTTTATAAATTGCTTTAAAATTAAAACTATTTTTTTGCAGTTAAAGGCAGATAAAGGAAACAAAATCTTTCTTTCTTTATTTTGCTTTCTCCTAGTCAGATATAGACAGAAACTAAGATTATTGTTGATGATTGTTTTTACACATTCATAACAAAAGTTAAAATTCACAAAATGAACCTTAGCTGTCTTGAAAGATATGAAGAATTAACTAAGAATTCTTAATTTCAAGTTTCTGTATGGTTAGGTCTTGACCTTGTGGACAATTCAATAGGTTGATGTGAAACTATAATATTCAAGGGGCCTTACACGAATTAAGATAATCAATGACTTACTAGACTCAAACTATGCAAATTTTTGTAAATATCAACAAAATATTCATTCTTTTGCATAAATTCACTATTGTACTACAAAGATTTGTATGAATTTCTATGAAACAAACTTTGTCTTTCAAATTAATATGAAAATTTCCAAATATCAATGTAATTCCTCATTCTTTATTCGAATGCAAGACAATTTTCTTCAAATTTCTGCATTTAAGCTAATTATTTTCAGTTGTTGGGGAAAAGTTAGAGAAACTCAAATTAAGTATCATTTCACTATAGGATTTAAATGTTCTCTTACTCACATCTTAAAGAATACAATAAATTGATTAAATCAACACATTTTAATCTTTAAATGTAAAGTCTTGAACATTTTCATGAACATACACCAGAGATTGCAAGCTTTCAAAGAATACTACTTCAGATACCAATAAGAGTCAGAAAACACTCTATAATAGATGCAGAATTCTGAGTTTACTTGTATTCAAAGCACAAAGTCATATAAGAATTACAATGTAAGAATGACCTTTGTTTCATTAATCAAATTACTAGAAAACTTACAGACCTTTTTATAGCTACACTAAGGAGACCAGACATTCCACGTACTCCTTGATGCAGACATAGGCAACCTCCTTTTCTAAACTAAAAGAAATAACGTCTCTACTCAAATACTTTGACAAAGCATAAGTGCAAGTTACAATTCTAAAATCCCTTTGTAATATGTTACAAGTAGCAGAGCTTCTTATATAGAATTTGAAAATTCATACTGCTACGGTTACAAAACTCAATCAATGGTTAGCATTCAAACTTTGCAGATCAATGGTGTGTATCCATTCTTAATCGTTTCCCAAAATATCTTTATGGTATCTTTGTTTGCCTCAAATGATACCTTTAGAATCTTTTCAAAATAAAGATACCCATTGACCTCTTCTTATTTGTTAACTTTGATCACTGATACCCTCCACTTGCATTCTTACTTAACATATTCTATTTCTAGTATCTTTCTATTCCTTTAGGTATTTTGTAAAATTACCTATTACTCCTTTTATGAAAGCATGGTCACCCTCTTCAATTTTGGCCCATCTGAATTCCTTTTCTCTGACTCCATCTTGCAATTTCTTCTCTTTTGTCTAAAAATCTTTAATTCTTTTCTAGTATTTCCTAATCTGAGCACCTATTTCCATCATTGAGTCAATCATTTCTGTTCTAAGATGTACTATGAGCTTCTCTAAACATGGTGAAAATATTGCTTTGAATTCTTTCATAGCCTTTTCCACTCCATATGCAGGTACTTCTAAGCATTCATGTCCAATGAGTTTTTCTATCATCTTCATGTGTACCTTTATCATGCTATCTGTGGCCCCCTCTAGGTCTCTGGTAATTATTATGCAATTTCTGAGAATTTCTTCTTCATATTTTAACTACAATTTGGCATGTGGCAATTGATTAACCATTTGAGGAGTAATTTCCCCTTCAATTATTAGTTCTTCTACTTTGTCTTCTATTTCACCAAGTTACCTTATTTCTGATTTACACTCTTATTTTTTGAACTAGTAGTTGTGTAATATAACATTGCATTTATTCTTCTCTGCCAAAGCTATCTCCCAACCAGTTACTACCTGCCTTGTTGCTTCTTCTCCTTTCTATATCAATCCTTTAAGCCATTTCTCAAAAATGTTGGCTTCAATTTTCTTATTTCCCATCTCTTTTACCTCTTCCCTTGATAGCATTGTCATTTCACTAGGTAATTCTAGTATATTGGCACTAGGATCACACATCCCTTTGATAAACTACTATAGTTGGACAATGTGTCCCTTTAGGTATTCATGTTTATCCTTATCTTTCTTCAGTATCTATGCAATGGCCTGATGCATGTCCTCCCACTCATGTATATGATGTTCTCTTGTCCTGTGGCCAAGATCTATATTAAGTATTTTATAATCTTCTATTGTTATTTCTCCTTTGGACTTGTCTTTTTGTGGTATGGCTAGATTTAGCATTCTAGATCCAGAAGGACCTCTCTTGATTGCTAACATGGTTCTGGCTTTCCTCTTCTCTTTCTTTGGTGTGGAACCACCTACTAAACTTTTGATATCTATAGGTACCAATTGTACCTCTACCTTTTCTCTTCTGACTTCTGAACCTAACTAGGCTAGAGCCTCTTTAGCAATTTTTGTAGCCTTTTCTTCATTGATTACCTCCTCTTGAGGCTTCTCTATTTTTGCTTGTTCTTCTTGTTGTTTTTATGGAGTGGGTTGAGGTTGAGGGCCTTGTTCTGGGACAAGTGGATCATTCTGCTATTTTGACTCACCCTCATTATCATCTTCCTCTACTTTAGTGTCTCCTCCCTCTTCATCTTCTTCTGGATTTTCTTTCTCTGAAGGCTCTTTTTGTTCTTTTCCTTCCTTATTTTCTTACTCCATATTCTCAATGCCTTCACCTTCTATTTGTTTCTTAGGTTCAATGTTACATTCAGAAAAATTTCCTGTCATTCCTACCTTCCTTAGGCTTATCTAATACTTCCATTGATTCCCCTGCTGGTTCAGCCTGTTCCTATACTTTCTTAAACATATTTGTTTGTTGTACTCGTGAAGATAAACCTGTGCTCTTTTTAGGTTCCTTTGTATCCTTTTCCTTTTCCTATTTTCTTTGTTCTTCACTATGTTCATCATACATATTCAAAATACCTAAAACATCAACACCAGAAGCAATAATTTTTGTTTCTCTCCCAGCCTAGATAGATGTTTCTTTCCCTGCCTTTTTTGGTGTGTCCTCCTTCTCAGACTCTTCTATCTGATGTGCTGTATCTTGCACATCTTTTATGATTTGTTGTGGCACTAGTGTACCAAAATGATCCACTGTCTCCATCTTGTCTTGTACATTCTCCTCTTCAGACTGTGGACTTTGTTTAATCTCCATATCTATTTGAGTATTCTACTCTTCTTCTTCACTAGAGTATTCACTTGATTTCTCTTCATCCATACCAGTTTCTTTTCTTGTCTTAGGATCTACCTCCCTGACCTCACTATCACTATTGTCTTCTTCAACATTGACAATTGTATACGTCTAAAAATGACACAAATCATCCTAAATAAATATTCTAAATATTTATCCCTTCTATTAATTAAATAAATATTCTAAATTTATTTAATCAATTCACTGTTCCATAATTAAATAAATTCAATTTATTTAATTAAAATTCTTCTAAATGTCTCACACAATTAAATAATCATAAATTATTTAATTAATCCAAATTCCTCTATCCTAAGTTCTAAACCTTTTCCACCTCATCAGGTTGCACATGTAATTAAATATATTTAATATTTAATTGCCTTATTTTCCCTCACCCATGTGGCCTATTTCTTCTCAAATCAGAGGTTAGTTAACTAATCAATCAAAAGTGTTAACTAACCTATCAATTGAGTCAATTCCTCAATCAATTCAGTCAGTTCCACAATCCACTCTTCTAATTGATCAATCAAGTCTGTTAACTGTTTAGTCAATGGAGTTAACTCTCCAATCAATTTTGTCACATCCCCTCTTTCATGATGGAGCTGGGACACTTGTCACACTTCCACTGGTTGCACATTCCTCAACCATCCTCAGCCGTTGATCTTCATATCTTCTCTCAACCGTTGATTCCCTTTCTTCCAAGTCTATAAATGAAACCTCATCCCTCCATTCTAATCATCCAGGCTTTTGACATCGTTACTCTGCAGAAATATTACCAGCGCGCCTTTGGCACCCTTTTACCATCCATAAGCTTGAGATCACATACTTGCATTGGAGCTCATCTTCATTGCATATCACTATAGCCATTTACCACTGACTTCCTACAAACAGCAAAAAGAGTGCACTCCCTGAGGGCTCACTTCATCTGCAAAAGGACGGTTGTAATAGGCAAACAACAGAAGCATCGATTTCAGGGAAGGTTTGTTTTGTGTTATTCATTACTATTTTCGTTTAATCTTTCTTGTTATCTCCTATTCTGTTGATGTTTGGGTCTTATAAAATTCAATTTGATTGATCTATGTTTTACCCTTACATTTTTGGTGCCCACTGTGGGGCCTTTGCCCCTTTATCTCATCAAAATCTAAGCTCTTTTGAAGACAGGTTCCGTACAGGTCACGCAAAATTACGCACAGGTTACTTCGGTGCATTTAAACATTTCTACGGTGCATATACCGACTGTTACGGCGCTTCTGTTATTTCTGCACATCTGTGCTTTTTAATAGTGCTTTTGCACACTGTTACGGTGCATTTATAGTTGCTGCGCTTCTGTGTGTTCTTACCGCACTTTTGCTCACTATTACGGTGCTTCTATTTTTTTTGCACATCTATTCATTTGTGCTGCACTTTTGAACACTGTTACGGTGCATCCATTAATACTGTGCATTTATTCTTTTTCATGGTGCATATGTTTACTATTACGGCGCATTCACAATTGCTATGGTTCTGTTGATTATTTCTACACATCTAATCACTGAAGCTACACTTCTGTAGTAAACTGAGGTTTTAGTACTTCTTTTAGGGGAATTTGCTAACTCTAACCCTTTCACAGGTGTTTGTTGGAGCTGTTTTTGCAGGATAGGATTGGGTTTAGCTCCATGTAGTTGCATCTAATTAGTTCACATTTCATTTTTTGAGGGAAAGTAAAATTGATGTTCATTCAAATCTTCATCTAGTTCTAATGAGGAAGAAAGTAACTAGATTATTTCTTGCTTGCATTGCAAACACCTTCCAAGTTATTGCTATCTAAGATTAAAATTGAACTCATCAATGATCTTGAAGTTAAAATGAACCATTACTATATCATGACACTAGAATTTCAATGTTAACAATCTCGTGCTACGCGGTTTAAAATTGAACTCATCAATGATCTTGAAGTTAAAATGAACCATTGCTATATCGTGAGACCAGAATTTCAAAGTTAACAATCTCATGCTACGTGGATTTAAAACTGAACTCACCACTGCTTTCTAGGGTTAAAACTGAACCACTGCTATATTGTTGAAATCACTTCAAAGTTTTGTGTTTGAGTAGATTAGCCCATTTAGTTTTTCACTTTTAACTAGGGTGGATTAATCAGTGTATTCTGTGCTTGTGAATGACAATAGGCTTATGCTCTCCCCTCTTCTGGGTGATCAGAGTGTCAAACTTGTCATTCTATTTGTTTAACCTTTAGGAGGGGCCTGCCCTTGGATGCGCGCTTGTCCAAGTGGGAATGACCCTGAGTGGTAACAGGCTAACGCCAAACCCTACCAAGCCACTTAAAATAAATTGTGCTTGAGGTGAAAACTTCCTGCAACAAGTGCTGTTATGTTACACCGACGGCCAACCTCCCCCAAAACCCTCTCAGGCGCAACCCTTTGAGGCTAGGAGACTCCATAACAGAGAGTAGTGCCGCTGCACGTGTAACCACTTAAACGGTTGCCCGCATTAAATACCTCTTGTTCTAGTGGCCCAAATCCCTTATAATCCATTTCTCGCCTAGGATTTTTGTGCTTGCTTTTGTCCAAAATAGAGTCGAAAAAACTACAAAAACAATGAAAAACTACAAAATATTCTTTGTGCTTGCTATGTTTTCTTGCTGTTAAATTCATAATATCAGATCAGGAAGACCTTTTCCAGCTAAAAAAATACCAAAAACAGAAGAAAAACCCAAAAATTTTACAAAAATATCAGAGCTGTGCATATATTCCTTTTTGCTGCACATTTGTAGCGACTTGCTGCGCTTTTGTAACGACTTGCTGCGCATATATACTGTTGCTGCACATATACACACTGTTGTTGCGCATATGTACTTAACCAGAGCTATGCATATACTGAGACTTGCAGCGCATTTGTTCATTCCTGCTGTACATTTGTTTCGGTGCATATGCGATAGTGAGCAGTTGCCCTATTTTTGAGAGAATATTTTCACTTGATTAGAGCACCCATTTCAGCCTAGTTTCACTTTATGAGATCAAATTCAACCTTGCAGTTAGTCTTCATCCACTTCACCCAAGTCTCTCTTTCATCCGTCATCCCATTCGCTTTCTGTCCAAACACCTCTTGTCCCAAAGTTAGTTTGTCCCATACCAATTCGACATAGGTCCCTTTTTCGTGTCATTAGTGAATTCACGTAAGCCTAGTAGGTCACTGTACCTTTGCTAGTAGTCTTGTTGAATGACTAAGCCCTACACAGTAAGACTGGTATCGACTACCCTTACTAGCGGCCAACGTCTTGTGTCAACCGTCTTACTTGAAGTCATTGAGTGATATAATCCTTTGTCCAAATCTTGTCCTAGGTATCCCATTCACAACAGTCTCAGTCGGCACCTTGCCAAAATTTCTAATCCTGGTCCACTTCATCCCACCCCACCTTGCATGGTTCTTACTTGATCCTAGTACAACAAACAAATCGAAATGGCCGACTCATCTAATCACCTCGCCCCACCACATGGTGGTGACGAAGAAATTTCTCATGAAGAATTAGTAGCGTACATCCAAGATAGAAAATTCCAACACCTAGTAGAGAAGGTGCTCCTTGAAGACCCTGATAAATACTTCCACCATCTTGTTAATCTCAGAGTCAAACTCCCCGCAGACTTTGACATAAGCTCCATCATGGAAAATGTAGACAATGATCATGAGTGGAGACATGATGATCATGAGAGAGGCATGAATGACACTATCCCACTTGCAAATGAGAGAGATACAAAAGATAGAGGCAAGAAACCCATAGATCAAAATGCTCCTATGGAAGATGTGAGACAACAAATCAAAAGTCTAAAGCAAGAGATATCCAACCTTAAGACCGGTACAAGTTCCAAGCAATACTCTTTGGAAGACATAGCTTTGTATCCTTTTGACAAAAGTTTGGTCATGAAACCCTTCCCCTTTCAGTTTAGAATCCCCAAGTTCGACAAATACAAAGGGAAGGGGGACCCTAGAGATCATATCTGGGAATTCAATGCAGCATGTTTAGAAGTAGCTCACAACGAAACCTACTTGATGAGACTATTCCCAAGATCTTTAGGTGGTCAAGCTATGGAGTGGTTCTCGCGTCTCCCACCAGGAATCAGAACTTTTGATGAACTTGTCAATAAATTCATAACGCACTTCTCTTACAACATAGAACACGAGGTATCCATGCTAGATCTATGCAACACCAAACAAAAGAGTGGTGAGTCATTCGCCACCTTCTTACAATGATGGAGACATCTAGCTAGTAAGTGTTCTTATGATATACCTGAGAAGCAGCTACTAGAAATGTTTGTCCACAATCTAAACACGGATCTTAGCTATCAGATTCAGATACAATGCCCTACATCATTCTCCAAAGTCATTGAAATGGGCCTATTCATTGAAAAAGCTATGATCACTAAAGGAACTCTCAAGCTCTACAAGGACACACCTAATTCCAACTACACAACAAATAAATCAAAGTTTTGGACCAAGAACAAGAATGTGGTCAACGATGGGGTGGTTGACACCAAGGCAGCAGCTCCTAAACAACAACCTATATTCACTCTTAAGGGGGACACAAACAATGGTGCAATCAACAAACCCCCATCTCGGGAGCCTAGATCTTGGTTCAATTCAAACCCAAGGAGAAAATTCACACCGTTAGGCGAGTCTCAAGAATCTGCACTAAGGAAGTTGTTGGCAAACAATGAAATTTCTCTACCGCCAACCAATGATTATGAGCCTATAGTCAAACCTCCCTACTGGAAGGACACAGACTATTGTGAATATCATCGAGGAAGGGGACATACAACTAACAACTGCATTCACCTCAAAAATGTCATACAAGATATACTGGATCAGAATCAGGGAGGGACACAACAACATACCTCCAATGAAACTCATGTGGCCTATAGGGATCCACTTCTAAATCACAATAGGCCGCATAACAACAATCACAACAATGGCCACAACAACAACAATAATGGCCACAACAACAACGGCAACAACAGTAACAACAACAACAATAATCACAACCGGCCAAATCAGAACAGCGAGACGAGTACTGCTAACTATGCAAGTGTTCCATTTGACTACACCATAAACTGCATTTCCGAACATATTCCGTAGGTCAATGTCATCTCACCCAACCAACAACCAGGACCTAACCGAACTGGTTGTAGTATAATTACCCACAGTGGTAAAGTCACACTCAATACCATTCCTCCAAGGTCTTCACCATCTCCATCCAACTCCCGTCAATACAATGTCCTCGACCAGTTACAGAAAACCCCAGCTCACATTTCCATATTGGAGCTATTGCATCTATCTCCTTCTCATAAGGAGATTCTTAAGAAAGCCTTAGTGGAAACCACTGTCCCCACTAACCTGGCTCAAGAAAAGTTTCAGACCATGGTAGGTAATTTGAAATCCTCCAATTCCATATCGTTTACTGAGTAAGATGATCTTTCTGTATCTCAACCCCACAACACCCCTCTGCACATTGTCGCATTCATACACAAGAACCGCATCAAGAGGGTTCTCATTTATGGGGGTGCTGGTTTAAATATCTACACATTGAAGCTAGTCCTTGCACTGGGGTTCTCCGAAAAAGTAGTTGATCCAAGGAGGAAAATTACCATCAAGGCATATGACAAGGAAGAAAGAACCACAAAAGGAACGGTTGTCCTACCCATTCAAGTGGGACCGGTCATTAAAGATGTGGTGTGCCAAGTCCTTGATTGGGAACTTTCTTATAATATTCTATTAGGGAGACCATGGATCCACGCCATGAAGGCTGTCCCCTCGACCTATCATCAATGCATTAAGTTCTCGCACAATGGCAAGCAGGTCACCATCCAAGGCGACCCCGACCCCTACCAGCACTGCAATTCTTTCCGTGCAAAACCCGAATGTGTCATACCCAATAACAGAGCCTACATTTCCCCTACCCCGCAATAGGACTATACCGCTAAAGCTTCCTCCTCAAGACCCAAACCACTGAAACTTACCATAAAAGAAAATGGCATGGGGGAATACTCCATTGAGCACAGCCTCAACCTTGCCAAGATGCCTTTGTCTCCTCGCTCTTTTGGCCAACCCAAACATCCACCCAAACATTTTCCAAAGCCATCTACTCCTCCTGCAGCTCCCGCAAATCCCTTTGTAAAATGGGGGACCTTATCTGATGAAACAGAGGAGTGAGATCTCCTGCAATGGCTTTATGCTGAAGAAGAAAACACACCCCAAGAACCGCCTAGACTCCCTATAGAACTCTATGGGTGGGGTGAGACTATTTTGCACAGAATGGGGTACGAAGGACAAGGCCCCATAGGCCTCAAAAAAGAAGGAATCATTAAACCTATACAACCTTCTTCATCCTCTTCGGCTAGAAACACAACTGGTCTAGGGTACAAAGGCAAGGGTAAAGCCAAGGAAAATGCCTACCTTGTGGAGACAATCCAAACACGCCAAGTGGATAGTGACATAGATTCAGATGATTCAAATGAGTATGAGTGGGATGAGCTAACAGAGCACTCCTATGATGATAAAGAGGTTGACACCATCCAAACTCTTAGCCCCTACCATGAGGGACAAACGCAACGGGACAAACCACTGGAGTCTGATTTTCCCACCCCTGAGATTATGGCTTTCAAGGAAAGTTTAGATTCCATTGCGATAAACAACTTGGAAGAAAGTACCACCCAAAACACTACCCCCACCAATGCCCATAACATTTCCATTCACACCATCAATGAATCAGGTCTCTCATCTGACTCCTTTCCCCTCTTACACCCTGAGCTTATTAACTAGGATCTGCAAGGAACCCCCCAATTAGATATGTTCCAGAACGATGATGCTTACATTGATTATATGGAGCTTAGGGACCACTTGCCAAAAGGAGATCATAAAGCTGGTTTTTCTATCAAACTGAATACCGTGGCTTACTTCGGGGAGGGTGCCAAGCCTTCCAGTCACAAAAACATCAAGATAAAAAATGGATCTGACAGTGAAAACCGCCTTGTGGTAGTGTCAGATCACAAAACAGTAAAAAGAAAGGACACATCTGACGGTGAAAATGCAACTGTGGCACCTGACGATGGAATGCTTGATACTCTCCCTAGTGATATGTACCAGGAAAGGTCACAGATTGTGGTAGAGCCGACAGAGCCTGTGAATATTGGGACCGAAGAGCAGCCCAAGATTATCCACTTTGCCAAATCTCTCACACCACCAGAGAAAACTAGGTTTGTACCATTCTTTAAGAAGAAGAGAGGCCGCTTTGCTTGGTCCTATGCAGACATGCCAGGTTTGGACCCAAACCTGATTCTACATCATTTGCCATTAGATCCAGGGGTGAAACCAGTAAAGCAGAAGCTGAGAAAAATGCATCCTCATATAGCCCTTTTGGTCAAAGAAGAACTCAAGAAATTGCTAGATGTGGGGTTCATTAGAGCCATAGATTACCCAGAATGGATATCTAATATTTTGCCAGTGTCTAAACCAGATGGCCGGGTTCGACTATGCAATGATTTTCGAGACTTAAACAAAGCATGCCGCAAGGATGACTTTCCGTTGCCAAACATCGATATCATAGTCGATCTAACTATAGGACATACAATGCTATCACTCATGGACGGATTCTCAGGGTATAACCAAATCAAAATAGCACCTGAGGATCAGCACAAAACAACTTTTACTTGCCCATGGGGTACCTTTTGCTGGAATGTCATGCCTTTTGGGCTGAAAAATGTAGGTGCTACATATCAACGGGCCATGACAACTATATTCCATGACATGATGCATGTAACTATGGAAGACTATGTTGACGATATCTTGGCAAAATCTCTCACAAGGGACTCACACCTAGACATATTAGAAAAAGTCTTTTAGAGATTGGACCAATTCCAAGTCAAACTGAACCTAAAGAAATGTGTGTTTGGGGTAACATCAGGCAAGCTGCTAGGCTTCATCATGTCAGCAAATGGAATAGAGGTAGACCCGGCCAAGGTCAAAGCTATAATGGACATGCCACCACCCAAGACTCTAACTCAGTTGAGATCCCCATAGGGCAAGCTACAGGCCATCCGTAGGTTCATCTCATAGCTGGTAGACAAGTGCCAACCTTTTAGCCATCTCCTACATAAGAACATTCCATTTAAATGGGACGAGCGGTGCGAAGAGGCATTCAACAAGCTAAAGGATCCAAGGAAAACCTCATGCCTCCGATCCAAGGAAAACCTCATGCCTCTGATCCAAGGAAAACCTTTAATTCTCTACATCTCTGCTACACCCACTACTCTTGGGGCCCTTCTAGTGCAGCAAGACTATGAGAACAAGGAGAGAGTTGTATACTACATCAATCGAACCTTAGTGGGCTACGAGTTGCAATACTCACAAGTAGAAAGGTCATGCCTTGCAGTAGTTTTTGCTTCACAAAAACTCTGACATTACATGTTGGCACATCCTGTCAAACTCATTGCTAAGATCGACCCACTGAAATATCTTCTCAGCAAAGCAGCTCTCACAGGTCAACTAGCAAAGTGGGTTATGCTTCTTAGCGAATATGATATAGAATATGTGGACAGAAAAGCCATCAAAGGACAAATCATCGCTGACCAACTGGCCGAGGCACCATTACAGGACACTTCACCAATGCAGTTTGAGTTTCCCGATGAGTCTTTATTCACTCTATCAACATCTCCTTGGAAACTCTACTTTGATAGATCTTACACCAACCATGGATCGGGGGCAGGTATCTTGTTTATCACCCCCCAAGGTGACACCATTCCGGAGTCCTACCGGTTGTTATTTCCATGCACAAACAACATAGCAGAATATGAAGCCTTGGTAATTGGTCTCAAGATGGCCACTAAGTGGAAAATCCAAGCACTATGTGTCTACGGTGATTCTCAGCTTATCATAAATCAGGGCAATGATGAATATCAAACCAAAGATGAGAAGCTCATCCCATACAAACAGATGGTTGACGACCTCAAAGAACTCTTTGGGACCATCTCCTTCGAACAAATACCCAAGATAGAGAACAAAGTAGTAGATGCAATGGTTACCATAGCCTCTCTTCTAGAAATTCCTGAATATGAGTCACGGTATGAGTTCTTAGTGGAAACCATCCGGCAACTAGCTTATGATCTCCTTGAAACCCATTCCATTTGTCTCCTAGTCAGATCTAATTCACCTTGGTACGGTAAGACTTACACTTACCTCAAGGACAATATTCTCCCACCAGACCTCTCTTCCAACCAAAAATGAACTTTCATCTGACAAGCCTCTCGTTACACAATCATAGCCGATACCCTTTTCCAACATGGTCTGGATGGTACTCTACTCTGTTGTTTGGAACAAGCAGAATCCATAACTGCCTTGCAAGACGTACACGAAGGGATATGCGAAACACACTCCAGCGGCCCTTCCTTAGCCAAGAAACTCATGCATTTGGGTTATTACTGGCCAACTATGGAAATGGATTCATATCAGTTCGTCAAAAAGTGCAAACAGTGCCAAATACACGGGAACCTGATCCATGCACCTGCTCAAGAGTTGAGACCTTTAACGACACCCTGGCCCTTTTGTCAGTGGGGACTTGACCTTGTGGGAAAAATTCATCCACCCTCTTCCAACGACCACAAATTTATCATAACTGCCACTAAGTATTTCACAAAGTGGATTGAAGCCATTCCCCTAACCACCATCACAGGAAAACAAATTTCCTCTTTCATTCTAAATTACATTATCTGTAGATATGGCATTCCTTCATCCATCATAATGGATAATGGAAGACCATTCAAAAATCAGGATGTCCAGGAACTCTGTGAGCGTTTCAAAATCCAACATCGTTTCTCCACTCCATACTACCCCCAAGGTAATGGCCAAGCTGAGGCATTGAATAAAACCATTCTGAAAATCCTAAAGAAAACTGTCAATGAGGCTGGTCGCGACTGGCATGTCCAACTCAACCCCACTCTGTGGGCCTACAAAACCAGTATACGCACTCCCACAGGTGCTACACCCTACGCCCTCATCTATGGTTAAGAAGCCATCCTCCCCATTGAGGTCGAACTACCATCCCTCAGGGTGTCATTGAAAGGTCTCATATCAGACGAAGAATACAGAGTCTCCAGGTTGCAGGAACTAGAGCTGCTAGAAGAACGGCGCTAGAAAGCCTTTGATCATCTTAAAGCATATCAACAGATGATGTCCAGAAGCTATAATCACAAGGTTCGCCCAAGATGCTTTAAGGTTGGGGACCTAGTTCTAAAAGAGAACCCTTGCAACCAACAAGACAAAGAAAAGAAAGGTAAGTTCGAGCCTAACTGGCTTGGACCCTATGAGATTGTAGCTGCTTACGGATCGGGGGCATATCAGTTGGCCACTTCAGAGGGTGAGTTGTTAGATGATCCAATCAATAGCATGCACCTTCGCCGGTTTTATACCTAGGAGAACCCCAATGCAAGAGGGCACAATAAAATAAAAAAATTAAAAATTAAAAAAAAAATGTTGAAAAGAGAAAATACAAAAAAATCAGAAAAAAAATAGAAAGCGTACAAAAAAAATTTGTCCTTTGGTGAAAACCTAGCAAACAGGTGCCTTGGATAGCTATCATGATGAAAACCTGGCAAACAGGCATCATGTTTACTTTCTAGCTTCGCGTGCAAATAAAAGCAAGTGATGAAAACCTGGTAAATAGGCATTACCTGTGATAAACCACCTTCTCCATCTTTGGGAATCCAATCACCTTGAATCCATTCTTTCTCCATTTGCCCCATTCGACCCATATCTATCCTACAAATAAAACACTTGACAGTTATCTATCATGGCTTGATACTCTCCTTGTGGCCTTGTCAACCAAGGTTTTGTCCCATACTGTCTCCTCAATGTGAGCCTAGCATAGGGTCTCTTGTCAGTGTCCATGGTCCAAGTCCGTGAACTCCGTTGCCTCTGCGCCGTCACGTAGGCAAGGCCATTATTCTAATGCGCCCCCGACGCTTCCATTTCTTCCATGGTCCGATTCATCCCCTTTCTTGTCTTCATTCTTGTCATCTTTCTTCTAGTCCATCCATGGTCCATTAGGGTTTACCCTGAACTACGTTGCCTCTGCGTCGGTACGTAGGCAAGGCCATTTATAAATGTGTCCCTGAGGCACTAGGTCAGTCCCTTAGGGTCCGTCTCCCCAATAAGGATTCTGCAATCTTCTCACCAAGCAAGCAAAGCAAACAAACTCCTAAGGCCTTCTAAATGATTTTACCCAAATTATGGCAAGAAACAAACACATCTAAATGTAAGAATGTTTTGTGGATTGGAACCATGGTTAAGTTACAGAGTCTTGATTTTTGTTATCATGTCTTTCTATGCTACTCAAGGATGCCAAAAGCTAGAGATGCTATGATGGGGGCATCATTATTTTCTTTGTTTGCTATCTGTGGATTAAGCTTTAGTAGTGTGACACCTTGTCTAAGGACATGATCGACAAAAGATCATCGAGGACATCAAAGGTCTAACATGAACAGGGGCAATCCTTGTCTATTGATACGCAAGAAGTACTCAGGTCATCTAGATTCAATTATACCTAGATGCTTGTATTAACTTGCTAAATCCAAATCCATGTAAGTGGTACTTAGGTCATCTCGGTTCAATTATACCTAGATGCTTATATTCACTTACAACATTTTAGAAAATGTACCAAAAACACAATGCCCAATGATGAAATAAAGCACTCTAAAAGCAAAACATCCATCCTATATCCATTTATACATCCATACCATACCCCATGCAATAAAGATCTAATAATGCAGAGTATCAATGTTTACAAAAGCTTGCAAGTCCTTCTATCGAGTCTTTCTTCTATCAATCAGATTTCTATCTATCATCAGATCTTTCATCCTTGTCCAGTCAGTCTGAGCAATGATCCAAATGCAGGTCCATCCTTAATCCATATCAATCAAGTCAAGTCAATCTTGCACAAATGATCCAATCACAATCAGTGGTCTTGATCCTTGTCTAGTCGTAAACCAACTCGATCAGTTAATCAATCAATTGTCTTGTACAAGATGTTGCATTGTCGAAATCAGACCAATACACGCATCTTACACGACATGCTTCATTTCCTGGAACCAGACACTATCCTTCATGTTGCTCTAGGGATCCATCATTCCCCTCCATGACAACACGCCTGCCGTGTTGGTCTAGGGATACATCGTTCCCCGCCATGACAACATTGTTGTATATCGTTATCAGTATATCATTGGTTTACCACTTGACAGGGGCAATACCTTGTTTGTTCTTGTGTCATTTGTGCATACTTACTTGCCTACTTGTGTGTGTCATCATTCCATCTTGCATCGCATATCATTTGACTCTTTCTTCAACTGATTTCTTCATTCTAACCTAGCTTCCCTTCATCTTCGTGAGATTGTCCATCTCACGCCTTCTGCCTTCTTCTCGTCCAATCTCCCAAGGGGGCATCCTGTCGTTAAACTTGTACCAGGGGCAAACTAGGGCATGTATCACTATCAGACTATCGACTTCTTTGAAGCAACGCTATAAACTGCATTGCATCAAAGAGCGGCAAAATGTATACGTCTAAAAATGACACAAATCATCCTAAATAAATATTCTAAATATTTATTCCCTTCTTCTATTAATTAAATAAATATTCTAAATTTATTTAATCGATTCACTGTTCCATAATTAAATAAATTCAATTTATTTAATTAAAATTCTTCTAAATGTCTCACACAAGTAAATAATCATAAATTATTTAATTAATCCAAATTCCTCTATCCTAAGTTCTAAATTCAAAAATCCACCTCACCTTTTCCACCTCACCTTATCCACCTCATCAGGTTGCACATGTAATTAAATATATTTAATATTTAATTACCTTATTTTCCCTCACCCACATGGCCTATTTCTTCTCAAATCAGAGGTTAGTTATCTAATCAATCAAAAGTGTTAACTAACCTATCAATTGAGTCAATTCCTCAATCAATTCAGTCAGTTCCACAATCCACTCTTCTAACTGATCAATCAAGTCTGTTAACTGTTCAGTCAATGGAGTTAACTCTCCAATCAATTTTGTCACATCCCCTCTTTCATGATGGAGCTGGGACACTTGTCACACTTCCACTGGTTGCACATTCCTCAACCATCCTCAGCCGTTGATCTTCATATCTTCTCTCAACCATTGATTCCCTTTCTTCCAAGTCTATAAATGAAACCTCATCCCTCCATTCTAATCATCCAGGCTTTTGACATCGTTACTCTGCAGAAATATCACCAGCGCGCCTTTGGCACCCTTTTATCATCCACAAGCTTGAGATCACATACTTGCATTGGAGCTCATCTTCATTGCATATCACTACAGCCATTTACCACCGACTTCCTACAAACAGCAAAAAGAGTGCACTCCCTGAGGGCTCACTTCATCTGCAAAAGGACGGTTGTAATAGGCAAACAACAGAAGCATCAATTTCAGGGAAGGTTTGCTTTGTGTTATTCATTGCTATTTTCGTTTAATCTTTCTTGTTATCTCCTATTCTGTTGATGTTTGGGTCTTATAAAATTCAATTTGATTGATCTACGTTTTACCCTTACAACGGTCTCCCTTACTTGTTTGACTTCATGTAATCTTGACTCTTACATCTTTTCTTTAGCCAATTCTATTTTAACATTTGCATATGTTTGTCTTTGTTCTTTCGATGTGGCTTGACTAGGTATGCCACTCAATTTTCCACCTATTTGTTGTGTACCTATAACATCACTTTTTTTTTTATGTTTCTCTTTTTGATGTTTCCACTACTATTGCCTTCATGATTTCATGTCCCATTGACGCTTTAGTAGCCTGGGCCTGCTCTGCACTAGTGCCATGACCAGATGACTCTGATTCTATAAACATGCCTAATGATACTACCACTATCACGCCTAAGGCATATGGATCCATTAGAGTGGCATTCTTATCCTTTTCAATAATCTTTGCTTCTACAATTTTTCTCTTCTTCTCATAGAAACATTGGAGCTCATCTTGATGCTACTTCACTCTCTTCTTACCTTTCTTTGGAAATGTGGGCTCAATCCCCTTAACTTTAAGCTCTTCTATTTTATTCTTCAGCCATGTCTTGGAAAACAAAATGATAGGTTTGGACAATGTGCCCAAAGATGTATTCCATGGTTGTGACCAATTAGCCTCTCCAATAGGAACAAGATTGACACTCTTATTGCTATGATGCAACATTTCATCATCATCCTTAATTTATGGAGGCACATATATCTCTCCCATACTTTTGATTTGTTGTACTGTCAGCCTTTTGTATGCTCTTTTCCTCACTTCTCTGTCATCCTTACAATCTGACCATTAATCCTCAATGTGCACTTGATGTTTGAACTTGGGATCAATGGTTCTTTGGATCTTATGGAAAGGATTAAACTACCTTGCTAGTTCAAATTCCTCAAATCCATAATATGACAATTCCTTCTCTGAGTATCCAGCCACCTCTTCACTATAGGAGGAATATCTACCAATTGCCCAAGGGAGATTGAGGTTTCCTCTTCCATACTTCCTCTTATACATTTTGAAAGCATTCAAATTTTGCCTTGAGAATTCTAATACAATCAATTTATTGGATGGATATCTAGGCATCATAAATGGTTTTCCTTCAAAACCCTCAGTTCTAATGTATGTAAAGTTCTGGAATTAAATGTACCAGGAACTGTGTAATCCAATTGTATCCTCTGCATCCTAAAATAACCTCTTATCTTGTTCTCCTCTCAAAACCCTTACCATGTATGTATAAAATACATCATTTACTAAAGCATATTTTCTTAATGCATTATCCTCTTATAGATCTAGATAATGGTCATAGACAAGTTTTTGATCTGGGCCATTTCCCAGGGTCCCAATTCTGTCAATTCCAATTATATATGGTTGAATCCTAGATGCACATGAGTATAATACATATGAGGACAAATAAATTGGCGTCATATTTTGTTTCCTCAACATTACTTCTTTCCATATGGCTGTGCTAATAGCCTTAGCCCAATGAATTTGTCTTTGTTCTTTCTTTGCCTCCCTCATGAATTGAATGACAGTGAACATTCAAGGTTCACATTTAGTTGTATCTCATAAACCTACTAGTCTACTTAGCATTGTTATCATTAGATGTATTTCTTCTTTGAAATCTATTCTGTGTAGGTTCTTATGCACTGTTCCTATAGCCTTGGGTTTATTCTATGCATTATACCAACTATAGAAGATTCTACTTCTACAATCCCTTTCATTATTATTGAAATCTTTTGTATATTGGTCAATATCAATGTCCATCATTTCTTCTTGTATTTCTAGACCAAATGTTCTTATGATCCCTTCTATAGATAAGTCTGTAATGACCCTATCTTCATGTATAACTCTCCTAGTAGCTAGATCATATTTATTTATACATTCCAAAAGTAAGTCCTTAGCCTTCATGGCTAGCAGAAAACCTATAGCTCTATATAATCCTCTTTCCTAGATACACTTCATGTCATGTGTAGCATCTACTATTGTAATCTTCAGTAAAACATCAATGGCATCATACTTTCCTATGCTTGTATATGTTCCTACTTCGCTTGTACTGATTAATGAAGGATAACCTCTATACACTGGTAACTCCTCTTTTTCCATTTCTTTACATAGCTTTATTTCTTTTTTCATCTTTTTTTCACCCCATGTATCCACTTTCTTCTGTTTCGAGGCCATCCTGTGAAAAAATGCAGTTTTAGCTTGTTATTTTTACTTCTTTTACCTAGGATTTTAACATGAATTTCTACGTTTTACATTTACCCTATTCCCTTTTTTGTCTTTTACACTTTAGATTTCAGGTCATTTAAAAGAATCAGCCAATTTCCTAATCAGATACAGTAATTTATCATTGACTTGCATTTTCAAATGCAATTACTCTAACTAATTCACATTTTATAATGAACTGCATTGTAACGATATTTAAGAAACATACATGTATTCATGACAGCTCAACTATAATAGCATTGACCCAATTTACCATTTTTAATCTTTTCCATTTTGAAATTCTATCTCGCGATGAATTTTCTGTTCAATTTGTGCAATAGTTCTTTTCTCTACAATTTTAGTTTTAACAATGCAATTCTGAAAGAAAAACAACTATTTATTTACCCTAACATGTTAAATCTCATCATTTCAGTGTTAGTTTGGCATTAATTGTTGCATTCAATGCACATACAGCTTCGGCTTTCTATTTCAACCCTTTAATTTTGAACATTATATCCATTAGTCTACCCTTTGCATACATATCATTTTTGTATGTCTCCTTGTATATCACTTTTTGTATGTCACTCTGTATGCCATCAATATACAAGCCTAAATATGCAACGGGTTATAAACTATGTTACCTCTTACATTATGTTCAACTTTGCATGTTTTCATTTGTATGTCATAATGTATATAAAATAAATACAAACAATTATACAAATGTGACCCATACAAACCCCTTTTACCTTTTAATTCTCCATGGTGTCTTTCATTTCTTTGTATATCAGGATTGTATGTCGTTAATATATAATCTTTCATACATACAAAGAAATAACCTTATTTCATTTCTTTTAAAATCCGTGTTGAATCTCACCCTTTCATTCCTTTTTATCTCCGCTTGTATATCCATTTGTATATCTGTTTGTATATTCAACATACAGTTGGGAGATAACCACTACGCACCCCACTTTACTTACCCACTTGTATCTTCTTCAAAACATAAATGTATCTACACTAAGATACAATCCCTTATACATGCAAACCCTTATACAACCATTTCAGACTTTTCACTTTTATTAACTGTATTACATAATCCTTATAAATCCATACATGTATACTCAGCGAATGCATACTTACTCAAAAAAGCTAGGATATAATGCATCGCCTACATTAGATTTAACTAACTTTTGGAATCCACAGTTGTATGTACGTTAAAGATGCAAAAACTAAAACATACAAACATACAAACTATGGGACATACCTTTGTCACCTTAATGAACCATATTTTATATCTCCCTCAGGTTCGTGAATGTATATCACCTTGCATATTGTTTGTGCTTAGATTGAACATACATACAAACCAACATACAATATGAAATTGACACTTTATTCAGTCCACTTCTGAAAACCTATCGAGTCTGACTTGTATGCAAAGGATACAAACATTAAGCATATGCATACAAGATACCATGATACAAAACCCGATTGTACTCGACATGACTTATACAATGACCTCACATACAAACGACTTTGTATATTCAATATACAAACCTTTTTATAATGCATTTTACCAAAACACATATATCTTGCAGAATATTGGGAATTTTTTACTAGCTCAAAAAGCAACCTTTACTTATTTTCAACAAAGAATTCACCTCTATTCTCTCCTAGTTCTTAATGCCAAATATTTTCAATTTTCACCATGGCTTGTAATACTTACCTCTTTTCCCTTTACCACCAAGCAAAACCACACACAAGAAAAAAGCAACAGCCATAGCAAGGGTCCTCATTTTGCTAAGAGGTAAAATGGGGCATGTTGTGAGCATCACAACAACTAGAAACCAAATAAAAGAACTAAATTTAAACTATTAAAGAAAACTAAGTGAAATAAATTCATAACTTCCAACTTTGTTTTCTACAAACCATTACTTAACTTGAGACTCAATGTATTTAATAAGGTGCATGAATCTTTCAATTGAGTTTAAGTGTGTGCACGTGATTAATAATCCTCATCTTAAAAATGATTTGAATAAACCAGTGACTAGTGTTAAACTACATAGTTGATGTCATTCCCTTATAGCTAACTAGATAGAGCCTTGTTGCTAGCAGGCATTCATAGCCCTGGCAAGGTTATCGTTACAATTCTTTCAAGTAGAGCCCCACTGCCAGCAAGCATCTATAGCCCCAATAGAGTTACTTAGATGACTTAATCTAGATTTTCCTTAAAATTCATTTTATTTATTTATATTTTTTAACTCTGTGTAACATAAGAATCATAAGATATTATCATTGTAAATTCATGATGCAAGGTATGATCACTTGCTAAAATTAAGCTGAGAATTGTAATGGTAGCAAGGGTGACCTCTAATTTTTTAGTTAACACCTACACTGATATGTTCAACAAACCCAAGGATTTTAAGTGTGTCATTGTGAGAAACCTTCCTTGAATACTCAACCCATAGTTATTGAATACAAAATTTCACAAGTCAAACCATTTTTCACATTCATGAAAGTTACAAGAAGTTATGCATAAGTTTCAAATGATTAACCTAAATGCTTTGAATTTTCTATTGTTTTCAGCAGTTGTTAATCTACTCCTGCATACTTTAAATCAAAACAAACATCCCTACCAAGGAAACACAACAAGCCAACCAACCAAACATCAAAACAAAACAAAACAAAGAAACAACAAAACAAAAATAAACCCTATACATTGTTTACAATATAATACATAATAGGATAGACACTACCATCTCAAGCTTGGAAGTAATGTTTCTAATGTTGGCCATTAACAAGTAATGGTACATCTTCTCCAGTTAATGTCTTGAGCCTAAAGGTATTATCTACTATTATCTCTGTGACCTGTAGTGGACCTAACCACAATTTGTCAAATTTTCTGTGACTTCCTTTCTTTTCATGTGCTTTATGCCAACACAACACTAGATCTAATAATCTAAATGTTTTGACCCTTTCTCTTTTGTCAAACCACCTTTTGACCACAACTTGATGCTTAGCAAATTTATCTATGGCTTGATCTCTCTTTTCATCCAATTGTAACATTTGTACTAATCTAGCTTCTCTATGATCATCAAAGCCTAGATACTCATTAGCAAACTTCCAGATAGGTATTCTTCAATTCATTGGAAGTATTGGATTAGTCCCATAAACTAGGTGATAAGGTGCATTGCCCAAGGCAGACTTAACCTTAGTCCTATCTACCCACAACACATATTTTAACAATGCATTCTTTTGGATTTTTTACAATTAGTTTCTTGATTATATCCAACAAAATCTTGTTAGTAGACTCAGTTAAACCACTACCCTAAGGATAATAATTTGAAGAAAACTTTAAAACTATTCCATACTCAAATGCCCATTTAGAAAATTTCAGAAAAGAAAATGTAGGGCCACTATCACATACTATCGAATATGGAGCTCCAAACCTTTTTATGATGTTTTCTTCAAGAAATTTAATAACCACCTCAGTAGTAGAAAACTTACAACACGTGGCTTCTATCCACCTTATACAATAGTCTATCACTATCAGTATAAACTTATGTCCAGCAGATGATGGAGGATTTATGACTCCAATGAAATCCAAGCCCCTCTGTGCAAATGGCCTAGACTCAATGACTAGCTGTAATGGATTAGCCTGATTCCTTCCCTTGTCTGATGTAGTCTGACAAGTATGACAACTTTGAATATGACTCTATATATTCTTAAACATTGTTGGCCAATAGTATCCATCTCTTAAAATATTATGCGTAGTAGCCAAATGAGAACCATGAGCGGTTCCATACTTATCATGTAACTCTGACAACACCTTATCCACTTCTATTCTATTCAAACATCTTAAAAATATACCTTCATGGTTCTTTTTTAATAGAAGACCACCTTGTACCATGTACCTTTGTGCTTTAATTGGTGCAGGAGCACCCCTACAAGACAGGATATAGGTTCATTGTCTGCATGTCAGGACATCAGTCTATTTTTAGCATGTTTGATTTCATAATGTAATAAGGTCCATTGGACCAATGCATATGTATTAGATCAGCCTAGGAGAGTGTGCAGGTAGTTAGAGTTCGTGATCAGGTAGTATGAGCTGTCCTCTCCCAGCCGCTTGGAAGCTCCCAGCCACTGGGAATTGAGTTGGTAGTACTCGTAGGATATTGCTATAAATAACTCAGATCAGTTAGGGTTAGATATCATATCATATCAGAGGTAGTAGTTATGTTATGTTGTACTGGTGATTGAGTGAGATCCAGAGATTAGTTCAGACATTGTGAAACATTGTTGTAGGAACAGGACGTTTGTGTTTCATCTAAATAAGATCTCATCAATTGCATTATCTGGTTTATCAGCTCTTTATGTTTTGATTTCCATTCTGATTACAAGTTGATGGATTCTTTCAACCCTTCCACCGGTTGATTCTGTGAATCAGTGGAATGGTCATGTATGATAGTTTAGTTTGCATTTTAGTTTTCTGTTTATGCATTTCATTGTGTAGGAGATCGATTGGTAGCATGCTGTGAATCAACCTAGCATCCTCATGTGCTAGGGTTAGGAAGATAAACTGTTAAGTTTTGATCTGAAGACGGAGTGAATCGCATCGACATCTGTGAGTATATCGCTATCCGGATCGGGTTATGAAGCTGACGAAGACTGTATGTGTCAAGTGCATCAGGATGATATAGGTTGGATATATACTCAGTGTGTATATCATCGTCAGGATCATCTTTCGTGTGTATCCATCGTCCGCATGTCGCTATTGCATGCAGGAGTGAAAGTTCACTTTTTGGCTAAGGACCGAAAAGGTCATCATCAGGATATTGAAAAGATCACAGGATATTCATTATCATGTTGCGGAGGATATAAGTGTCTTATATCTTGTTGACATCATCATCGGGTGCAAGTGACGTCATCGTCATCAGGATATTGCGAATATCACCCTATGCAAGTTTATCCTGCTATCGCTAAGTGTTTTGGCATCGGCGTAAGTCATCGGCATAAAGTTTGGTTAACATCATCAGGATGTTTCAATATGACCGGATAAGTCATATCCTGATGCTGTTGTTTGAGTAGTCGGATATCGGGGTGACGTAAGCATCGACGGAAAGGTGCTTGAAGTTGTCGTCATCAGGATATATGAGAGGAACCGGATATTTCATATCCTGCTGACGAAGGGTGATGATGATGCTAAACATCATGATGCTGCCGATAGAGTTTGGCGCTAAGTGAATAGTGATCATCAGGAGGATAATTGTGTTCGTCGAGTATCATGATGATGCTGACAGGTGAAAGGCAAAGGGTGATAAGGAAGTGAACAGTAGTTAGCAGGAGGATATTTCATGCCCCTTCGAAATATGATGATGCTGTCTGTGTTAGCAAGAAATATGATGATGATGATAAGCCGATAGGATTTTAACATGCTGGTTGTGTTAATGACTCCTCCTTCCCATTTGTAAGCTTCTGTTGCGTTTTACCTCTACATCATAGTGGTATCAGAGAAAAGGAAGGATCTTCTGGAAAAGATCAGGATATAGCAGGATGTCAGGTGACGAAGGAACATCTGAGATGCCGGCAAGGATGACCAACGTTGAGTTGGTAGTTCTGGTGAAGAAACAGATTGCAGAGAGCAAGGCCGTGAAGGCTCAGAATCAGGAATTGAAGGATGAGTTAGCGAAGTTGAGGAGCAGAGTAGGTTTTGGTAGAGAAGAAGATAGGGAAGAAGAAGAGATCCCTAGTTGGAACGAGGAGGTCGTTCCTGCAGACCAGAGACCACTGTTGAACGCCCTCAAGGCCATGGAGAGGAGAACCATGGATGTGGAACTAGATTTGCCAGTGTTTACAGGAAAGATGGAACCTGATTCAGTGATGGAGTGGATAGACTCCTTGAACAATTTCTTTGAAATAGAGGAGATACCAGAACAATAGAGGGTGAAAATAGCCCAGTCAAAAATGAAAGAAGCTGCCTTGACATGGTGGAATTTCGTCCAAGATGATAGAGTACAGGAAGGAAAGCGTAGAGTCGCTACATGGAAGAAGATGATGGCATTAGTAAAGGAAGCTTATGTCCCATTGGATTATAGTATCTAATTACACAAGAGGAAGCAAAACCTGAAGCAGAAGGAGCTAGATGTCAGCTCATATACAGAAGAATTCATGAAACTTTGTATGAAAACAAAGGTAAAGGAAAGTGAAGAAGAGAAGGTAGCCAGATACCTTAATGGATTGAGGTTCAACATTCAGGAAGATTTAAGTCTGCATAATCCAGATACAGTTTAGAAATGCTTTCAGTTGGCATTGAAAGTGGAAGAGAAGTTAAAGAGAAAACAAGAACAACACAATAGAGGAAGAGGAAGACAACAAAGGGGTGGAAGAGGTCCTTTTAGAGGTAGAGGACATGGACATGGATATCAAGGAGAATCCAGTCATGACAATAGTAAGGGAAACAATAGTCAGAACCAGGGGGAAAATTATAGTCAGCAAGGAAACTTCAGAGGTAGAAGACCTTTCAGAGGAAGATCCCAGGGCAGAGGATCCATCAGATGTTATAACTGTAACAAAGAAGGCCATATAGCCAGCAGATGTCTAGAAAAGGCCACAAGCTCAACAGGAGAAAGGAGAACCAATATGATCCAAGAACCTGATAATCAAAGTATGACAGGCTCTAATTCTTTTCACAGTGTGAATGCTCCTGATAATTTTGGATACCCAGAAAGTGGAGAGTCTCTAATGATGAGAAGAACAATGACTACCAGGAAGGTACCTGACAAAGAATCCCCTCAAAGAAAGTCTCTTTTCAGGACCATTTGCAAAGCAGGAGGTAAGGCATGTAAAGTTTTGATTGATTCTGGTTCTACTGAAAATTTTGTGTCTAAGGAAATGGTGACAAAGCTTAAGCTTAGGAGATTGCCTCACCCATCCCCATATAAAGTCTCATGGCTTACCAAAGGTTAGCAGACAACTGTAGAAGAGCAGGCTTGGGTAGAATTTCAGATTGGAGCATATAAGGATAAGTTGTTGTTTGACATTACCACGATGGATGCTTGCAATCTTTTATTTGGTAGACCATGGTAGTATGATTTGAAGGCACAACATGATGGTGTTAGAAACATCTATACAATCAATAAAGATGGTACGGATATAAAGTTACTACCATTGACAGAGAAGGAGGAGAAATCTAAAGGAAAAGAGGTGAAGGTAATGCTAATGGAAGGTAAACAGTTCATGAAAGAAGTAGCAGCAGAAGGTGCAGTTGCATATGCCCTAATCCCATGTATGAGGGTGAATAAAGAACAGCAGCAAGAAGTCAAGGAAGAGAAGAAGCAAAGGTTCATAGACCCAGCTATCCAAGAGCTATTGGATAAGTACAAAGGTATCATCTCAGAGGGAATGCTAAGATCCCTACCACCTGTCAGAGATATTAGTCACTACATAGACTTAATTCCAGTGTCAACACTTCCAAACAAAGCAGCCTATAAGCTAACTCCAGAATAGAATGCAGAAGTAGCCAGACAAATGGAAGAATTATTGGATTTAGGTCTGATTGGGAAAAGTTTAAGTCCATGTGCAGTACCAGCTGTACTAGCACCAAAGAAGGAAGGTACTTGGAGGCTTTGCACAGATTCCAGAGCTATTAACAAGATCACAATCAGGTATAGGTTTCCAATCCCTAGGATAGAGGATTTACTTGACTGTTTGGGAGGTGCTAAGTATTTTACAAAAATAGATTTGAAGAGTGGATATCATCAGATCAAGATTAGGCCAGGAGATGAATGGAAAATAGCATTCAAAACTAATGAAGGGTTATATGAGTGGAAGGTTATGCCTTTTGGTTTATCTAATGCGCCTAGTACTTTTATGAGGTTGATGAATGAGGTTTTGAAAGAGTTCATTGGTAAGTTTGTCATAGTATATCTAGATGACATTCTGATTTTCAGCAACACAAAAGAAGAACATCTCAGACACATAGATTTGGTTCTTAAGAGGTTACATGAAGAGCAGCTGATGATAAATTTAGACAAGTGTTTGTTCATGCAAGAGAAGATCACATATTTGGGTTTTGTCATTTCACAAGGAAAGTTACAAATGGATAAGGAGAAGGTAAGTGCCATATTGTCTTGGCCAACCCCAAAGACTATGAATGATGTCAGAAGTTTCCATGGGTTAGCAACCTTCTACAGGAAGTTTATAAGAGGGTTTAGTCATATTTGTGCACCCATGCTTGATACCATCAAAGGAGGACAGAAGTGCAGATTTGTTTGGACTCAAAGAGCAGATGATTCTTTTGAAACACTGAAGAAGAAGGTGGTACAGCAGCCAGTCCTTGCACTTCCAGACTTTAACAAAATCTTTCAGGTGGAATGTGATGCCAGTCACATGGCCATTGGAGCAGTACTCAGCCAAGAAGGTAGACCTATTGCATTTTTCAGTGAGAAGCTCAATGATGCTAAAAAGAGGTATTCCTCATATGATTTGGAAATGTATGCTTTAGTCCAGTCACTCAAGAAATGGAGGCATTACTTGATGCCAAAGGAATTCATAGTATTCACAGATAACCAGGCTCTGAGTTTCATAAACAGCCAGGAAAAGCTGAACCACAGACACATGAAATGGGTAGAAACCTTACAAGTGTTTACTTTTACATTGAAGCATAAGAAAGGAGTCAAGAATAAAGTTGCAGATGCTTTGAGCAGGAGAGTTCTAACAGTCAACCAGATTCAGTTAGAAAGTGTTGGCATTGATTCACTAAAGACCATGTATGAGACTGATGAAGATTTTGGGGAGATATATCATGTATGTACTTCTTTTGGAGAGAAATATCATGCTGAATTCTCTGAATTTTTGATTCAGGATGGATTGTTGTTCAAAGGTGGACAGTTATGTATTCCAAGGTGTTCTATGAGGTTAAACATCATTAAGGAGAAACATTGTGGAGCTATGGCAGGTCATTTTGGTCTAGATAAGACTCTTGATCTTGTCTGAAGACATTACTTTTGGCCTAAGTTACAATCAGATGTCAGAAAGTTTGTAGAGACATGTGTGATATGTCAGAAAGCTAAAGGCAAGTCGACTAATGCAGGTTTATATCAGCCCTTACCCATTCCTTCCAGACCATGGGAAAGCATAAGTATGGATTTTGTCTTGGGTTTACCAAGGACAAGGAAAGGGTTTGACAGTGTTTTTGTTGTAGTGGATAGATTCAACAAAATGGCACATTTCTTGCCATGCAAAACCACTGTTGATGCTTCATACATTGCAGATTTATTTTTCAAGGAGATTGTCAGAATCCATGGATTGCCATTTTGTATAGTGTCAGATAGGGATGTGAAGTTTATTGGTCACTTCTGGAGAACTCTTTGGAAGAAACTTGGAACAAATTTGTCTTTTTCCTCTGCATATCATCCTCAAACGGATGGACAAACTGAAGTCGTGAACCATTCCTTAGGAAATTTGCTTAGATGTTTGACAAAACAACATGGAGAAAAGTGGGATACTATTCTATCTCAAGCTAAATTTTCCTATAATGATACTGTCAATAGGAGCACAGGGAAATCACCTTTTCAGATAGTTTATGGTATGCATCCAAGAGGAATTTTGGAATTGAGAGATCTACCTACAGTAGACCCTGTTAGTGCAGAAGGAGAAGCTTTTGCAGAAGCCATCAAAGAGGTTCATGATCAAGTCAAGACCCAACTGCAGCAAACCACCTTGAAGTATAAGGAATATGCTGATAAAAAGAAGAAGGATGTACAGTTTGATGTTGGAGATTTGGTATGGGTTCATTTGAAGAAGGACAGACTTCCTAAGGGAAAATATACTAAACTCATGTAGAGAAAAGTTGGACCATGTCAGATCTTGCACAAGCATGGACAGAATGCTTATGAGCTACAACTCCCCCCTGATCTTGGTTTGTCCCCTATATTCAATGTATGTGATTTAACTCCATACAAGTCTTATCCAGATGCAGATCAGGAACTCCTACAGGATACAGTCCATGATAACATTCCCAAGCATGATCCTCCACAGTTGCAGAAGGTTTTGGACACCAGAGTGGTCAAACAGACTCGGAACAAACAGTACTTGGAGTATCTAGTCTCTTGGAAGGGAAAACCTAATTCTGAAGCAGTCTGGATGACTGAAGAGCAGATCCAGAAACATGGTGTAGATCTTCATACTCTCATCTCAAGTGGACTTGAGATTTCTTCTTCTGGGGAGTATGGTGCAGGAGCACCCCTACAAGACAGGATATAGGTTCATTGTCCGCATGTCAGGACATCAGTCTATTTTTAGCATGTTTGATTTCATAATGTAATAAGGTCCATTGGACCAATGCATATGTATTAGATCAGCCTAGGAGAGTGTGCAGGCAGTTAGAGTTCGTGATCAGGTAGTATGAGTTGTCCTCTCCCAGCCACTTGGAAGCTCCCAGCCGCTGGGAATCGAGTTGGTAGTACTCGTAGGATATTGCTATAAATAACTCAGATCAGTTAGGGTTAGATATCTTATCATATCAGAGGTAGTAGTTATGTTATGTTGTACTGGTGATTGAGTGAGATCTAGAGATCAGTTCAGACATTGTGAAACATTGTTGTAGGAACAGGACGTTTGTGTTTCATCTAAATAAGATCTCATCAATTGCATTACCTGGTTTATCAGCTGTTTATGTTTTGATTTCTGTTCTTATTACAAGCTGATGGATTCTTTCAACCCTTCCACCGGTTGATTCTGTGAATCGGTGGAATGGTCATGTATGATAGTTTAGTTTGCATTTTAGTTTTCTGTTTATGCATTTCATTGTGTAGGAGATCGATTGGTAGCATGCTGTGAATCAACCTAGCATCCTCATGTGCTAGGGTTAGGAAGATAAACTGTTAAGTTTTGATCTGAAGACGGAGTGAATCGCATCGACATCTGTGAGTATATCGCTATCCGGATCGGGTTATGAAGCTGACGAAGACTGTATGTGTCAAGTGCATCAGGATGATATAGGTTTGATATATACTCAGTGTGTATATCATCGTCAGGATCATCTTTCGTGTGTATCCATCTTCCGCATGTTGCTATCGCATGTAGGAGTGAAAGTTCACTTTTTGGCTAAGGACCGGAAAGGTCATCATCAGGATATTGAAAAGATCACAGGATATTCATTATCATGTTGCGGAGGATATAATTGTCTTATATCCTGTTGACATCATCATTGGGTGCAAGTGACGTCATCGTCATCAGGATATTGCGAATATCACCCTATGCAAGTTTATCTTGCTGTCGCTAAGTGTTTTGGCATCGGCGTAAGTCATCGGCATAAAGTTTGGTTAACATCATCAGGATGTTTCAATATGACCGGATAAGTCATATCCTGATGCTGTTGTTTGAGTAGTCGGATATCGGGGTGACGTAAGCATCGAAGGAAAGGTGCTTGAAGTTGTCGTCATCAGGATATATGAGAGGAACCGGATATTTCATATCCTGCTGACGAAGGGTGATGATGATGCTAAACATCATGATGCTGCCGATAGAGTTTGGCGCTAAGTGAATAGTGATCATCAGGAGGATAATTGTGTTCGTCGAGTATCATGATGATGCTGACAGGCGAAAGGCGAAGGGTGATAAGGAAGTGAACAGTAGTTAGCATGAGGATATTTCATGCCCCTTCGAAATATGATGATGCTGTCTGTGTTAGCAAGAAATATGATGATGATGATAAGCCGATAGGATTTTAACATGCTGGTTGTGTTAATGACTCCTCCTTCCCATTTGTAAGCTTCTGTTGCGTTTTACCTCTGCATCATTAATCTTCAAAGCTCTTCTCTAACAGGACTTCATCTTACTTAGATATTTACCTGATACCAGAAATGTGTTCAAATCATCATACCACCCTGATGCATCATTAGAGTTTAATACATATTGCTTCTTCACCAAATTTAGATCTGTTTTGGATATGGTCTGTACTAATGCTTGTCCTCAAACTAGTTTCATGGGAATGATCTCCATATCAAATTCTTGCAATATTGTAATCCATTTGGCCCTTTTCTCTCTAGGCTCATTTTGCATCAGCAACATTTTCACTGCTGCATCTGGTACTATGGCTTTAACTTGGCTTCGTAATATGTAATCTCTGAACTTTTTTACTACTCTTACTAATACAAATGCTTGCCTCTCTGTGTCTAAATATTTTAATTTTGCATCCTTCAAAGGTGCAATCATGAAGGCTATGGGTTTTTCCTCATTATCTTCTTCCTTTTTTGTTAAGTCAACCACAACTAAATGTGTAGATGCAAAATAATATATGTAGAATGGCTTGGTATAATTTGGAATTGCTAACACAGGAGCATAAAAAATGGCCTCCTTAATATCTTCAAATGCGGCCTTGGTTACTAGTGTCCATTCTATCTTTGCATCCTTCTTGACCATTACATTTAATGGCTGCACAATCTTTGCAAACCCTATAATAAACTTCCTAACAAAGTTAATATTACCAAAGAAAGACTTTAATTCTTTCTTATTGTTAGGTAATTGCAATTTTCTTATTCCTTGTACTCTATCTGGATCAATTGATATTCCATTTTTAGAGATGACATGTCCTAATAATTTTCCTTCTGTCATGCCAAATGAACACTTCTTGGGATTGAGAGAGATTCCATAACTTTTACATCTCTTAAGCACTCTCCTCAAATCATCTGCATGAGTTGACACATCTTTAGAGTACACGGTTAAATCATCCATATAAATAAAAATGCACTTACCTGACAATCCACAGAACACAATGTCCATGGCTCGTTGAAAAGTGGCACCTGCATTGATCAAACCAAAAGGCATTCTTCTATATACATAATTAACCCACTTACAAGTGAATGTAGTCTTCAACCTATCTTATTTATTAACCAAGACCTGATTATATCCTAAAAATCCATCCAAAAATGACATCATCCTGGCTCCATTTATTGCTTGCGGTACTTCATCTATTGGAGGTAATGGATAATTATCTTTCTCAGATGCCTTGTTTAGGTTTCTAAAGTCAACACACAATCTAATGTCTCCACTTTTCTTTCTCACTCATACTAAGTTATCTACCTAGGTTGAATGTCTTACTGGGAAAATTATTCTAGCAGACAACAATTTTTTTACTTCTTCAAGGATTAAAGGCTCCAAAATAGCATTCACAGGCCTCTATTTTTGCCTAAATGGTTTAACTTCTGGTTTCAAAGGTATCACATGAGTTATGATGGATGCATCATAAGTCTTCAAATCTTCATATGTCCATGCTATTACATGCTTATATTCTTTCAAAACATCCACAATTTCTTTTCTTAACTTCTCAAAGCAAGCCTTTCCAAACAACACATTTTGTAGACTTTGCTCTATTCCTAGGTTAAGGGGATCACATTTACCCCCTTCAATCTTGGGAAAATCCCTTTGTCTAACTACCCCATCAAAGTCAAAAATCTTTTCCAACTCAACTACCCCCTTGGGTAAGAAATTGCTCTTCAAGTTTATTATGTCTTCTTCATCCGAACACACATCAGGCCTTTCCTGCTCATCAATGATTTGAGCTTCAAATACTTCATTACAGGTAAGAAAGTCTACAATTTACTGATCCACTTCAAATACCTGAAAATGAGTAACATTATTTGGTACACTTGGGACATTCACTAATTCCACAATAAATCATTTTAGACTTGACAAGGTTAAAGGCTCTAAAGTGCTAGCAGCAACTGCTAATGCATCTGGTCTCTGATTCAGTTCTCTAGGGATATGTTCTATGTTAAAGGCATTAAATGAATCAATTAAGTCCCATACTATGTGCCTATAACACACCATTTTCTTATAATTGCACGTATATAGTTTTCTAACTTGTCTGACCGCTAACTCAGAGTCAGAAAAAACTCTGATCATTCTTACCTTCTTCTTGATAGCCATAACAAGTCCATAAATCAAGGCTTCATATTCTGCTACATTATTAGTACAAGGAAATTGTAGGCTATATGCTGCTAAAAATGACTTACCACTGGGATCTATAAGTTCAACACTGGCTCCTACACCTTCTTTAGACTTAGATCCATCACATTTTAGTGTCCACGTGCCACTTTTATTCTTTTGACATTTCACTTTGGCATGCCCCACTTGGTCTATATTTTGTTTAGCTCTGGGTGCTTCATTTTGACTCACCTGTACATTTGCATTTTCAACTTGTAAATCAGAATACCTGACACTTTTCTTTCTTGTTTCTTCTTTCAAATCCTGAATTGGTACATTTATGTTATCATGAAAATAGAACTGAGGTTTCTCACAATTAACTTTTCCTTCTTGTAGTTCCATCCTCTTCATGTACTTTCCATTTTGATATTCTATAATGTCTCTGTACATTCCACAATTCTCTTTAGGATGAGGCTTATTATGGACTCTGCACATACTTTTGTACAACTTGCATTGAACTAGAAATTTTTTTTCAATGTACTTTTCTATTTCTTGCCTTATGATCTTGCCAAAATTACTTACTGCATTGTCCTCTTCATCAGAAGAATTGCAATCAGACTCAATGTACACCACTATTTCTTTACTGACAGGCTTTTCCTTAAAATTCAACATCAAAATTTCTTTAATTTGCACCCCTTTGTTGGTTACTCTATAAACACCTGGTTCATCAGAGGCATATATATCTCATTGGTTCTATTGTACTCTATAATCATGTGTTTTGTTCTAGGCTCAACTTCTATCCTAATCCGGTTTGGGACACCTCTCCAAGGTAACCACATTTGTGAGAAATCAGTGGCCATATATCCATTTAATGTTTTGGACTAGTCCTTAGTCAATAACATGCCATAATTAATAGGTATATCAACTACCTGAATATCAATAAACTGACTCACTCTAGGATCAGAAGCCAACTACATTTGAATGTGCATTAATTCACCTATTACATTAACCTCGGTCTTATCCAATTGAGTCACAACCTTAGCAAATTTGGTAGGAGTCAGCCCTAAAGTCTTGTATATCCCTAAAGGTATTACATTGGTTGATGCACTAGAATCTACCATACAATTATGTATATTCTTTCCCAACATCCTAATAGTTAACAAGAAAGGAGGAGCTTCCTTCTTATCTGCATACATGACCATATTAGTGTTCAAAGGCTATTCAGTTTTCTTACTTTTGTCTTTGGACTGTGCCTCTTTACTATGAACATCATTATCAATAGAAGTTTCCTTTGCTACAGATGTGTCTAAAGATTTCATGAAAGCAGACTGTACCCCTGGACTTTTCAATAACTCATATAAAGGTACACTCACATTAATTTTCCTTATTTCTTCAGACAAATAGTTCATTAACTTCATTGTTTCCATAGATTCTATTTTTCTTGTTTGGACCTTTGATGCTACTATCACACCAGTCCCATGATGATTAGATTTTAATACTGCAGGGTTATTACTAGCATGTTGATCTCGAGGAGTATTGAAATTGTTAGGAGGAGTGGAGGTAGTGAAAAGACCTCCGGGCTTAGTGTTACTTCTCAAATTATAAGTATGATTTTTGTTAGACTGTTAAAAAGCTTGCACCTCCTCTATTTCATATAACACTTCATTTTTAGTCTCAAAGGGAAACTAAAAAGAATCTAATACTAAGACTGATTCAGGATATAAACTTTCACAAACGTAAGGTTCATCTTCTAACATCTGATCCTCTTCCTCTTTAGTTGCGAAGGTGAAAGTTTCTAAAACTAAAGCAAACTCAAATCTTGAGGGTACTATTTCATTCCCCTTGGGAATGAGAAACTCAGATGTGGGAGCTTATACATCAACATTGAAAATACTATCCGTAAGATGAAATTGAGGGCAATCTAACTCAGCATGTGCACTTGTATTGTGAATTCTACACTAATGTTTTAGTGCCACATTAGCCATTTGAATTCTGGCTGGTTGTTTTACTTCCTGATTATCTAGACTCTCAAATGGAGATGCTAGAGTACCATTATTTGGTCCTATGTTCCATGTCCTAAGGGGCTTAGGTTGATTCTAATTTTTGTTGTTGTTACCTCAAGCCTTGTTATCTCCAACATGTGCTCCATTTTGCATTCCCTATCCCTGATTGTGATTTTATCCTTAGTTGTAATTCTGATTGTGATTCGAACCTTGACCCTAACTATAATTCTGGTTCTAATTTTGACACTATCCCTGAGTATTTCTACCATAAAAATTTTAATTTCTCAATTGTGTCATCTCAGTGGTCAATCTTCTTAAGTGTGTAATAATTTATTTTATTTCCTCTCTATCATCTTGTGCCTTTGCAACAAAAGTATCCTAAGGAGGTTGGAAGAAAGACTGACCATTAGTCTAATTGTTATTGTTATTATTACCAGTATAAGGAACTATAGCCTGGATAGGGGAAGGATTATACGCTAGTGTACATGTAGGAATTAGATTTAACAATGGAGTATGGTACATGGGAACTCCATTCCATGGTTGTGCTTGATTTTGCATCCCAAGATTTCCTACATTTAGAAACAGATTGTATGTGGTTTGTCTCATCTCCTGGTTTACAACAATTGCTTCTTTATAAGCTTTTGATATAGTATCTATATCAACTTTTCTCTTGACAAACATAGCAGTCAATGGATCTAAGGAGACATAATACATGGCTAATAGGGCTTCAGGAGTTACTGTATAAGGAGAAACTGACCTAGAGAAAGATTTATGAAACCTATCATTGAAATTGTCAATGAGCTCTCCTTCACCTCTTTTAATTACTACTAATTTATGATATAAGGTAGAAGGATCGACTGGTCCTCTAAACCTAGACAAGAATGTCTCCTCCATGAGTGCCCAAGAAGAAACATAACCATTTGGCAAGTTGACATACCAGTTAGAAGCCTATTCATTGAAGGTGTAAGGGAACAACCTACACACAACATCCTCATATTCTAACTTGGCTCTAAAGCATGCCTCCTTGAATATCCTAATATGATCTTCTGGATCTTGATGTAGTTGATATTTAGGATAGATCTTTTCAAGATTCTTTGGCATTACAAGATAATCATTGAATGTTATAGGGGAATTGACATTGAAATATGCCATTACTAGATCAAGAGGGGGACCAAGACCTCCAGGTGGAGTAGGACTTCTAGGAGGTGTGGTATTTAAAGGTGGACTCAGACCTCTGGGAGGACTAGAACTTCTAGGAGGTTCTAAACCAAGATTTAGAGATTTGAACAAAGAACTATTAGGACTTATGATATTACATATGTTGAAAGGTGATCCAAGAGGAGTTCCTAATGAACCTCCTATGTGTGATATTCTAGGATTCCAAATCAAAGGACCTTTATGTTGTTTTCTATTAGGGAATTGCACAAAGATGTCTTTTGAACTAGACCTAGACCTGGTCACTCGACCGCTATTATGAGCCAGCTTTTCTCAAATCCTACCTCAATTCAAATTAGGCCCTCCTTCTAGTGCCAAAAACTGTTGATGATTATTTTTACACATTCATAACAAAAGTTAAAATTCACAAAATGAGCCTTAGCTGTCTTGAAAGATATGAAGAATTAACTAAGAATTCTTAATCTCAAGTTTTTGTATGGTCAGGTCTTGACCTTGTGGAAAATTTAGTAGGTTGATGTGAAACTGTAATATTCAAGGGGCCTTAGGTGAATTAAGATAATCATTGACTTACTAGACTCAAACTATGCAAATTATTGCAAATATCAACAAAATATTCATTCTTTTGCATAAATTCACTAGTGTACTACAAAGATTTGTATGAATTTCTATGAAACAAACTTTTTCTTTCAAATAATATGAAAATTTCCAAATATCAATGTAATTCCTCATTCTTTATTCGAATGCAAGACAATTTTCTTTAGATTTCTACGTTTAAGCTAATTATTTTCAGTGGTTAGGGAAAAGTTAGAGAAACTCAAACTAAGTATCATTTCACTATAGGATTTAAATGTTCTGTTACTCACGTCCTAAAGAATATAGTAAATTGATCAAATCAACACATTTTAATCTTCAAATGTAAATTCCTAAACATTTTCATGAACATACACTAGAGATTGCAAGTTTTCAAAGAATAATACTTCAAATACTAGTAAGAATTAGAAAACACTTTGTAATAGACGCAGAATTTTGAGTTTACATGTATTCAAAGCACAAAGTCATATAAGATTTACAATGTAAGAATGACCTTTGTTTCATTAATCAAATTACTAGAAAACTTACAAACATTTTTACAAATACACTAAGGAGACTAGACATTCCACGTACTCCTTGATGTAGACATAGGTGACCTCTTTTTCTAAACTAAAAGAAATATCTTCTCTACTCAAATACTCTGACAAATTATAAGTGCAAGCTACAATTCTAAAATCTCTGTGTAATATGTTACAAGTAGAAGAGCTTCTTATATAGAATTTGAAGCTTCATACTGCTATGGTTACAAAACTCAATCAACGGTTAGCATTCAAACTTTTCAGATCAATGGTGTGCATCCATTCTTTATCATTTACCAAAATATCTTTATGGTATCTTTGTTTACCTCAAAGGATGCCTTTAGAATCTTTTCAAAATAAAGATACTCGTTGACCTCTTCTTATTTGTTGACTTTGATCACTGCTACCCTCCACTTGCATTCTTACTTAACATATTCTATTTCTAGTATCTCTCTATTCCTTTAGGTATTTTGCAAAATTACCTATTACTCCTTTTATGAAAGCATGGTCACCCTCTTGGCTTTTGGCCCATGTGAATTCCTCTGCTCTGACTCCATCTTGTAATTTCTTCTCTTTTGTCTCCACATCTTTAATTCTTTTATTGTATTTCCTAATCTTAGCACCTATTTCCATCATTGAGTCAATCATTTCTATGCTAAGATGTGTTGTGGGGTTCTCTAAACATGGTGAAAATATTGCTTTGAATTCTTTCACAACCTTTTCCACTCCATATGTAGGTACTTCTAGGCATTCATGCCCAATGAGTTTTTCTATCATCTTGATGTGTACCTTTATCATGCTATCTGCGACCTCCTCTAGGTCTTTGGTATTTATTATGAAATTTCTAAGAATTTCTTCTTCATATTTTAACTCCAATTTGGCCTATGGTAACTGATTAACCATTTGAGGAGTAATTACCCCTTCTATTATTAGTTCTTCTACTCTATCTTCTATTTCACCAAGTTGCCTTATTTCTAATTTACACTCTTCTTTTTTGAACTGGTAGCTATGTAATATAACATTGCATTTATTCTTCTTTGTCAAAGCTATCTCCCAACTAGTTACTACCTGCCTTGTTGCTTCTTCTCCTTTTTGTATCAATCCTTTAAGCCATTTCTCAAAAATGTTGGTTTCAATTTTCTTATTTCCCATCTCTTTTAACTCTTCCCTTGATAGTATTGTCATTTCATTAGGTAATTCTGGTATATTGGCATTGGGATCACACATCCCTTTGATAAACTGCTACAGTTGGACAATGTGTCCCTTTAGGTATTCATGTTTGTCCTTATATTTCTTCAATATCTCTATAGTAGCCTGATGCATGTCCTCCCACTCATGTATATGTTATTCCCTTGTCCTATGGCTAAGATCTATATTAAGTATTTTATAATCTTCTATTTTTATTTATCCTTTGGACTTGTCTTTTTGTTGTATGGCCAGATTCAGCATTCTAGATCAAGAAGGACCTCTCTTAATTGCTGAAATGGTTCTGGCTTTCCTCTTCTCTTTCTATGGTGTGGAACCACTTAATAAACTTTTGATATCTATAGGTACCAATTGTACCTCTACCTTTTCTCTTCTGACTTCTGAACGTTACCAGGATGGAGCCTCTTTTGCAATTTTTATAGCCTTTTCTTCATTGATTACCCCCTCTTGAGGCTTCTCTATTTCTACTTGTTCTTATTGCTGTTGTTGTTGTAGAGTGGGTTGAGTTGAGGGACTTGTTTCAGGACAAGTGGATCATTCTACTGTTTTGACTCACCCTCATTATCATCTTCCTCTATTTCGGTGTCTCCTCCCTCTTCATCTTCTTCTTCTAGATTTTCTTTCTCTAAAGGCTCTTTTTGTTCTTTTTCTTCCTTATTTTCTTGCTCCATATTCTCCACACCTTCACCTTCTGTTTGGTTCTCAAGTTCAATGTTACCTTCAGCAAAATTCCCTATGTCATTCCTACCTTCCTTAGGCTTATCTAATACTTCCATTGATTCCCCTACTAGTTCACCCTGTTCCTGTACTTTCTTAGGCATATTTGTTTGTTTTGCTTGTGAAGGTGAACCTATATTCTTTTTAGGTTCCTCTGTATCCTTTTCCTTTTCCTATTTGCTTTCTACTTCACTATGCTCATCATACATATTCAAAATACCTAAAACATCAACACCATAAGCATTAATTTTTGTTTCTCTCTCAACATAGGAAGGTGTTTCTTTTTCTTCCTTTTCTTGTGTGTCCTCTTTCTCAGCCTCTTCTATCTACTGTGCCACATCTTGCACATCTTTTATGATTTCTGGTGGCACTAGTGTACCAGAAGGATCCATTGCCTCCATCCTGTCTTGTACATTCTCCTCTTTAGACTGTGGACTTTGTTCAATCTCCATATCCATTTGAGTATTCTACTCTTCTTCTTCACTAGAGTATTCACTTGATTGCTCTTCATCCATACCATTTTCTTTTTTTGTCTTAGGATCTACCTCCCTGACCTCACTATCACTGTTGTCTTCTTCAACATTGACAGTCTCCCTTACTTGTTTGACTTCATGCAATCTTGACTCTTGCATCTTTTCTTCGACCAGTTTTGTTTTAACCTTTGCATATGTTTGTCTTTATTCTTCCGATGTGGCCTGACTAGGTATGCCACTCAATTTGCCACCTATTTGTTGTATACCTATAACATCACTTTGTTTTGATGTTTCTCTTTTTTATGTTTCCACTGCTATTGCCTTCATGATTTTCTATCCTATTGACCCTTTAGTAGCCTAGGCCTACTCTACACTAGTGCCACGACTAGATGACTCTACTTCTATAAACATGCCTGATGATACTGCCACTGTCACCACTAAGGAATATGGATCCATTAGAGTGGCATTCTTATCCTTTTCAATAATCTTTGCTTCTACAATTTTTCTCTTCTTCTCATAGAAACATTGGAGCTCATCTTGATGCTCCTTCACTCTCTTCTTACCTTTCTTCCGAAATGTGGGCTCAATCCCCTTAACTTTAAGCTCTTCTATTTTATTCTTCAACCATGTCTTGGAAAACAAAATGATAGGTTTGGACAATGCGTCCAAAGATGTATTCCATGGTTGTGACCAATCAGGCTCTCTAATAGGAACAAGCCTAGCACACTTATAGCTATGATGCAACAATTCATCATCATCCTTAATTTTTGGAGGCACATATATCTCTCCCATACTTTTCATTTGTTCTACTGTCAACCTTTTGTGTGCTCTTTTCCTCACTTCTTTGTCATCCTTGTAGTTTGACCAGTAATACTCAATGTGCACTTGATATTTGAACTTGGGATCAATGGTTCTTTGGATCCTGTGGAAAGGATCAAACCACCTTGCTAGTTCATATTTCTCAAATCCATAATATCTCAATTCCTTCTCTAAGTATCTAGCCACCTCTTCACTGTAGCAGGAATACCTACCAAATTTCCAAGGGAGATTGAGGTTTCCTCTTCCATACTTCCTCTTATACATTTTAAAAGCATTCAAATTTCACCTCGAGAATTCTAATACAATCAATTTATTGGATGGATATCTAGGCAACATAAATGGTTTTCCTTCAAAACCCTCGGTTCTGATGTATGTAAAGTTCTAGAATTGAATGTACCAGGAACTATGTAATCCAATTGTATCCTCTACATCCTCAGATAACCTCTTATCTTGTTCTCCTCTCAAACTCCTTACCATGTATGTATAAATACATCATTACTAAGCATATTTTCTTAATGCATTATCGTCCTGTAGATCTAGATAATGGTCATAGACAAGTTTTTGATCTGGGCCATTCCCCAGGGTCCCAATTCTGTCAATTCTAATTATATATGGTTGAATCATAGATGCACATGAGTATAATACATGTGAGGACAAATAAAATGGCATCATCTTTTGTTTCCTCAACATTGCTTGTTTCCATATGGTTGTGCTAATAGCCTTAGCCCAGTGAATTTGTCCTTGTTCTTTCTTTGCTTATCTCATGAGTTGAATGACAGTGAACATCCAGGGTTCACATTTAGTTGCATCGCATAAACCTACCAGTCTACTCAGCATTGTTATCATCAGATGTATTTCTTCTTTGAAATCTATTCTATGTAGGTTCTTATGCAGTCTTGCTACAGCCTTGGGTTTATTCTCTACGTTATACCAACTGTAGAAGATTCTACTTCTACAATCCCTTTCATTGTTATTGAAATCCTCTATATATTGGTCAGTGTCAATGTCCATCATTTCTTCTTGTATTTCTAGACCAAATGTTCTCACGATCCCTTCTGTAGACAAGTCTACAATGACCCTGTCTTCATGTATAACCCCTCCTGGTAGCTAGATCATATGTATTTATACATTCTAGAACTAAGTCCTTAGCCTCCATGGCTAGAAGAAAACCTGTAGCTCTATATAATCCTCTTTCCCAGATACACTTCATGTCAAGTGTAGCATCTACTGTTGTAATGTTCTACAAAACATCATCGACATCATTGTTTCCTATGCTTGTATCTGTTCCTACTCCACTTGTACTAATTAATGAAGGATAACCTCTGTACATTGGTAACTTCTTTTTTTCCATTTCTTTGCATGGCTTTCTTTCCTTTTTCACCTTTTCTTCACCCCATGTATCCACTTTCTTCTGTTTTGGGGCCATGCTATGAAAAAATGAATTTTTAACTTCTTGTTTTTACTTCTTTTACCTAGGGTTTTACCATGTATTTTTACATTTTACATTACCCTAATCCCTTTTTTGTCTTTTACACTTTAGATTTCAGGTCATTTAAAATAATTAGCCAATTTCCTAATCAGATACAATAATTTATCACTGACTTGCATTTTCAAATGAAATTACTCTAACTAATTCACATTTTATAATTAACTGCATTGTAATGGCATTTAAGAAACATACATGTATCTGTGATAGCTCAACTATAAAAGTGTTAACCCAATTTACCATTTTCAAGCTTTTTCATTCTGAAATTATGTCCCGTGATGAATTTTCCATTCAATTTGTGAAACAGTTCTTTTCTCTACAATTTTAGTTTTAACAATGCAATTATGAAAGAAAAACAACTCTTTATTTACCCTAACACATTAAATTTCATCGTTTCAGTGTTAGTTTGGCATTAATTTCTGCATTCAATGTACATACGGATTTGGCTTTCTATTTCAACCCTTTAATTTTGAACATTATATTTGTTAGTCTACCCTTTGCATACATATCATTTTTGTATGTCTCCTTGTATATGTATTTTTATATGTCACTTTGTATGCCATCAATATACAATCCTAAACATGCAACGAGTTATAAACAATGTTACCTCTTCCATTATGTTTAACTTTGTATGTTTTCGTTTGTATATCACAATGCATATAAAATAAATACAAACAATTATACAAATACAACCCATACAAACCCCTTTTACCTTTTAATTCCTCACGGTGTCTTTCATTTCTTTGTATATCAAGATTGTATGTCATTAATATACAATCTTTCATACATACAAAGAAATAACCTTATTTCATTTCTTTTTAAATCCGTGTTGAATCTCACCTTTTCATTCCTTTGTATCTCCACTTGTATATCTATTTGTATATCAGTTTGTATATTCAACATAAAACCATGAGATAACCACTATGGGCCCCACTTTACTTACCCACTTGTATCTTCTTCAAAACATAAATGTATCTACACTTAGATAGAATCTCTTATACATGCAAACCCTTACACAACCATTTTAAACTTTTCACTTTTATTAACCATATTGCATAGTCCTTATAGATCCATACAAATATACTCAGTGAATGCATACTTACTCGAAAAAGCTAAGATACTGTAGACACCTAAAATTGTCCCAACTTTGTTCATGTCTAGTAACACCTTGTCAAAAACATTATCCTAGACATCATGTAGCATTTTGTCCTAAATCCCACTCTTAACCCCACTAATCCATTAAGCCAATTAATTAAATAAATTTGATTTATTTAATTAAAATACCATTTAATCCCATCCTCATCCTACTTAGCCAATTAATTAAATATATTTTATTTATTTAATTAATTTCACATGCATAATCCCATTTATCCTATCCCCATCCCAATTAATTAAATAAATTTTATTTGTTTAATTAATTTCCACATCATATCTTATCTCATTCTATTCAACTTCTTAATTAATTAAATAAATTTTATTTATTTAATTAATTTCCAACTCATATCCCAACTAATTCAAATATTTTATTTGAATTAAGTCCTCATCTTTTATCACATTCCAACACTTGTCCATTCAATCATGTGTTGTAATACAACTTTTATCCTTCACATGCACAACTAATGGGACCTAATTTTAGTATTTATCTACACAAGCACACCTAAGCCTTATCTCCCCTTGCCACATGTCACATGACTACAATTTCTTAATGTGCAAGGAAGCCTAACTTAATCATATCCGTCTATTTCATCTAAAGCCCTAATTGATCCTACCCATCCATTTGAACCAAGCCAATTCTATAAATCAACCCCCTCATAAGCCATTAGCATGCATTGATCCTCAAGTATCCACATGCTGTTGAAATATCATTAGAGCCTTTGCATCCTTCATCTATCATTCATTCTAGCATCTTCATCTTAATGTTATGCTGCAGAAGTGAGCACCCAACATTCTTCCAACAATAATCCTTCAAAATCTTGCATGCTCATGCGAGGTGGAGAAGAGCAATGGAGATAAATCAAGCATAGTGTGGAGATCGGTTTGCATTTACATTTGTTATTTTGATTTTCATGTTGTCTTGTGCTTCATTGTGCATTGTTAGGGTGTTTATCATTGTTGTTTATTCATTTGCCCTGATTTGCAATTTTACCCTAAATACATTTTGGCACGCCCAGTGGGACTCACTTCGCTTGATCTTTTTTGCAGGTTTTTGTGGTAAAAATTTGCATTCATATAACCCCCATTATTGAGTTTTGTAGGTTTAATTAACTTTTTGTTGCAGATCTACTACTTTTTGGACAAAACCCTAGGTTTTAAAGATTTCATCATATCTTCCAAAAAACTATGAATTTTTCTACAAGATTTTAGCAGAAGTTTGTCCATGATATAAGGAAGCTACTACAGAAAAATTTTGGGTTTATCACAATTTTTTTGGGATTTATTACATTTTTATGTTTTTTCATAAAATCACAATTCTGGGCGCAAATCAGTGAATTTTTCTAAAATTTTTATATTTCTAGAAAGCTCTCAAAATTTTAATAGGGTCTATGTTTTACAAATTTAATTTGGAGCTTATTTATAGTGCAAAAAATTTAGATCTTTGCCAACTGTACTATTTTCATAAATCCACATTTTTGGGTGCAAATCAAGAAATTTTTCTGATTTCTTTACATTTTCAGCAAACTCTCTGAAAATTAATAGAGGTCTCTTCTTTGATTTTTTAATTTTCAAACCAAAAATATTTTGAAATAATCAAATCTAATTTGGCTATGTATCTAAAATTACAATTTTCCTTGCCTGCTGAGCTTATTTTTTATCCCTGCATGAAAATATCATTTTTTTGATGTTGTACATGATCATAAGGAGCTTTAGCAGTAGCAATATCAATCATCTACAACAACTTGGAAAGTGAAAATAATCAGGTGCACTCATTCTAATCTTTCATCTTAATCATTGTTTGAATCACACATTTTGATTTGAGCATAAAATGAACAATTGTTTGCAAATTCACATCAAAAAATTAGGCTAAAACAAACCATTGTCTTTCATCACATTTAGATTTGGGCTTTAAAACAAACAAGTGCTTACATTGTCTTTCACACATTGACTTTCTAAGGTTAATGAACCCCATGCGAGTGTGACCAAGTAAATGTGTATGCTCTCTCCTCGCGTCCCAACATGAACTTGGAGATCAAAAACATTACTTGTGTTGCTTTTGTTTGGCCTTAGAGAGGCCTGCCTTGGTATCCACCCCAAGGGAACGACCTCAAGTGGTACTTTCATCTGGTCCGCTATAAAAAATCAGAGGATAAGGTGAACGCCAAGTCTAACCGGTATTAGTGCTCACCATACAGTGCTAACTCGAAAGGAGGTGTACCTTTGTGTATATTAAAACTCCTAGTAGGGTTAGTTAAAGTCTTAAGTGGCTTGCTGGATGCTCGTGGGGTGCCGATCCCCCAGATTTTCACTAGAACCTCCTTGTGATAGTGGCCTTGCCTTGACTAGGACTTGTTGAAGTGTCTTCACATGCTTGCTTAACCATCATCACATTCTTCCAAACTAAAACTTGTTTATGTGTCTTGTGTGAGTGATTCATGTGTGTATATGCATAATCATTTGTTTGAATATTGCCACATCAAGCTCTAAACACCCAAACACATAAAGACAAGTCATCCTACACATTCTTCCAATAACATTCAAACCCAATCATCCAACCCTTCATAGCCAAGTCATCCAAACAATCCACATCAGCATCTAAATCTCTAAACAAGCACTTGCTAAAAGGACTTAAGGCATACACTTGGGTGACAACATGTCTACACTAGAAGACCTAGAAATCAAATTCCAAAGATTCCTCCAAAATCTTTATCAAGGATCACAACCCCTGAACCAAGATGCCATTGAAATATTACAATTCTTCCTCCAAAGAGCTCAACCCCATGCAAGCCAATCACCTCAACTGCAACACTCCATAGCCCAAGTCCAACACCTTTTAGCCACTAGTCAATCTCGACAAGTACATCAATCCTTAGCCAATCCATACCAACCTAATCCACCTCATAGCCACATGTCATATCCATCCACTTCATATCAACCTAATCTAGCTATCCACCAAGTCAATGCCATATCAACCTATCAACCTCCACCTCAAGCTTATCCAATCCCTCATGCCACCGTTCCAATGCACTACCAAGCCCATCCACAAGGCAATCAAGTGATATCACAAGAACAACATGCAAGTCTAAATAGCCCTTTGTACATAAATCAAGCAGGTCCAAGTACACCTTTTCAACAAGACCATTAAGCACCATTGATAGACCTATGTCCACCTTTGTAACAAGAAGCACATGCAAGTCTAAGTGGTCCCTTGTACATAAATCAAACAAGCCCAAGTTATCATATGCAAGACTTAATTACCTTTAACAAGGGAGGTACCGATCTAGAGTGGCCTCCATCATCCAATCCTATACCAACACATGAGCCAACAAGTCCTATCCCAACAGCACCATGTGATCCTACCCCTAGTCCATTGGTCCATCAACCTTCCAAACCACCAAGCCCTCCATTACCTTCATCACCATGTCATTTTAATCCTTCACCAAAGGATGCAGCCGAGATAGTTTTACAAAGGATGCTTGAAGCAAAACTCATTGAACTTCCTAAAATCAACCCATGTGAAGAAAGTCCATATGATGAACATGATTATTGTGCATACTATAGGACCAAAGGCCATAATACAAATACATGCCCAATATTTGTCCCAGTTGTTTACAAGGTGTACCTACCTATAATGGGAAAACATGCCACATCATCTCAATCCCATGTGTCACCCCCATCTAGTCCAAATCCTAATCCACCCAATCCAATTATCCCTTCATCCAATCCTAGTCCTAAGTCTGCAACATCATCTGCTATTATTGCTCATCCATTATATTTCCCATCCACTCATACACTCGCAAAGGATGTGACCCATTGGCTACTAGCTAGGAATAAACTACCCCCATGTCAAACACCAATTCATGAGCCTACCAAAGAACTTCCAAAGGTCATAATCTCATCATATGGTTCGCATATCCTTGAGCCTATTCAAGAGCCTTCCATTAACATGCCTAGCCCTTTGAGCCCATCATGTGACCTACAAGCCAACAGGTCTATTCAAGAGTCTCCAACCACAAGCCTAAGTCAAGAGTCATCATGTTCTCATGTTGTTGACCAAGAGCCTATCCAAGAGTCATCTACTTCCATTTAAGAAACCCAAGAGGTACCTAGCCCTTTGAGCCCATCATGTGACCTACAAGCCAACAGGTCTATTCAAGAGTCTCCAACCACAAGCCTAAGTCAAGAGTCATCATATTCTCATGTTGTTGACCAAGAACCTATCCAAGGGTCATCCAATTCCATTCAAGCAACCCAAGAGGTATGTCAAGAGTTTAATCCTAAGCATGTGGAAACATTAAGCCCTAGTCCAACTCAAGATCAAAACACTTTCATGCAACCCATCCATAACATTTACCTTCTTTATGATCAAGATGATACCTATGAAGAAGCTATCCATGAGCACCTTGATCCTATCCATAATCCTATATCCATCCATGAGCAAGATATCCAAATTGCTCCTAGTCATCCGCCATCTAGCCCTATCCATAATGAGCAAACATCAACTTGTCATGATGAGACACTTGTCCCCCAAGTAAGTTTAAAAGATCAAACAAATAGCTTGGATCTTCATGAACATAATGCTAATCAAGATCCTAATGATCCTTCATCCACATCCACCATCGATTCCACTTCAAGTTCACCATCATGTCCTATTGATCTTACTACTATTATACATGAGTGTTCTTCCTTAGGACAACAACGACCTTTATCGACTTTAGCTTCTCCATCCAACAACAAACTCAAGTCTAATGTCCAAACCACACCTAGTCCTATTGTCCATCGCATACTCCAAAACATGAACTACAAAGGTAAAGGTCTAGGCCTTTATAAACAAGGTATTTTGGAGCCAATCCATGTCAAGATTCCTCCGTGCTCACATGGCCTTGGATACACACCCCAAGGTAAAGAATCTAAAGATGTTGGTAATCCCTTCGTGCATCCTAAATCTACTACTTTCCATCGCACCCCCCATCATCTACCCAAAACATATGTAGCCATTCCACCTCCATCATCCTATAAATGTCAAAAGCATGTGACCATACATCTTCCACCATCCACTTTGCCTCCACTTTTACCAACTCCAAATATCCCTCCATCCACCTTGCCACCATTGCTTCCAACACCTAATTATCCACTTATTCGTAAGTATCCTTACATCCCTAATCATGGCCAACAAAAGCACACATCGTTTAAGCATAAAGCTTCCAATCATTCCATCCACTCCACCCACCCCATGGGATTCAAAAGAAAAAGTTTTGATGCCTCTACTTATAAAGCTAAAAATCCAACTAAAACTCTTAAGGACCCTCATGTCTTAGAGTATCAATGTGAAAAGTCTCTAAATCATCCATCTTCTAAGCTAAGTACATTCACAAAGCTATCCAAGCCCATGCCTCCAAAAGTGAAGCCCAAAAGCAAAATGGTTTGGGTTCCTAAGCAAATAGCTAGCAAAGAAAATGAGGCATCCTCATCCACATCTCAAGAATCCCAACCACCTATATCCATCCAAGAGCCTATTTCCCCCCAAAACTTCCATTCCCTTCAAAAATCCCACAAGCAAAACAAAAGCACTAAAAATACTAAATCTATGTGGGTTCCTAAATTACTTCATCAACCATCCCCTAAGCAAACATCTCCATTGCTTCCTAACCACCATCTAATCAAAAGCTTCAATGTTTATCACAGTGTGTGCAACCATTGGTCATGGTTCCCTTCCATTCCAAAACATTCCCACATACCTCCATCTCCCCATCCTTCATCTATTATCCTACAAATCTTCCCCAGCACCTTCCTATGGTCCATGCTTTTGGCATAAACTTTTCATCCATATTCATTCCATAAGCCTATATATAATCCACATCATAATCCACTATCCCCATCCATCTATCCTTGCATAAGCCTTCCATAATGCACATCATAATCCACTATCTACCTAATCCATCTCCCATCCACACAATCCCTTATCAACATTGATACACATAATGACATGGTCCATGCGAAGACATCATTCATCTCTAAAGGGACACTATCAACCTTCATATCTCTAAACACTTGAGTCCCTCCTATCTATTACCATGGTGAAAACCTGGCAAACAAGTGCCATGTGTAATTGTCAACCTATCTAAAAGCAAAAAAGAAAAAAAAAAGAAAAAAAAAAGAAAAAAAAAAAATCAAAAAAGTAAAGAGAAATCCATTCGTCCAATGTTGAAAACCTAGTAAACAGGCGCCTTGGATAAGTACCATGATGAAAACCTGGCAAATAGGCATCATGTGTAGGTTGATCTTCTATGTCACTTACACTTGGGGGCACCTTGTCTCATCCAAACTATCCATCCTATCATACCAACCTATCATTTTCATCCTATCTTGACATCCTACCATTCTTAGCCATTACATAAACATGCCTATCCTACTGAACCCATTTACCCATCCTTTCACCTTTTGATTTTGACAAAGACATAGGGGCAAAATGTTGAAACATGTTGGGATATTTATTGACATACCTTCTTTCCAAACCAAGTCCTATCCATTGACCATTTATCCATCCCATTTAAACTAATCCATCATATCATCCTATCATATGCCTTGTCATCCAAAACCAATCCATCATGTCATCCCATTGTCATGAGCCTTGCAATGTAAAATCCATCATGTATCATGTAAAAATCTTAAGCATTACCATATAGAATGGGGCAAGTTCTTCTGATGCAACATAGCCTTTGGAGATCACATCCTAGCTCTCTTATGATCCATCCAATATGGTGTATCCTTATCACGAGCTTTCCATCTTATAGCTTATCCCCATCTGTTTATCATGAGCTTTCCACTATAGCCTACCTATCTATTTATCATGAGGCAAGCATCCATCCCTTATATGGCCTATCCTCTTATCTATCCATCCAACTCTCATGAGCCTTCCATCTCATTCACTATTATCCATCCCTTGCACCTAGACTTGGTTTTCTCCCTTGTCATTGGTATCAAGCACAAAGGCTACTCATATTGTAAATCCATTGCCATTTTCCAAAACATTTCAAACAAAACTCCAAAAAAAAAAAAAATCAAATATTTTTAAAAACTCCAAAAACAAATCAAAATATGTCAAAACATCAAATATCCAATGAAAAATCCAAGCAATAACACTGATTCAATCATCATCCAAAATAATACACTCTAGCATTCAATCAAAATCAATCAAGAACATTCATTCATCCATTTCAATCAATCACTTCTTCCAATCATATCAATCCAATCAATTTAAGTAATGATCTTAAATCCAAGTCACACTAATCCATATCAAGCAAGCCAATCAATCAAGGAACATTATCCAATCAAATCAACAGGTTTTGATCCTAATCTTGTCATGACCCAAATCAATCATCATCAATCATCATCAATGGGATATAGCATTCTCACATCCTTGTGTTGATCTAGGGATATAGCTTTCCCCGCAATGACAACACTATCTATCATCATTAATCAAATAATCAATCATTAGTTTATGACTTGACAAGGGAAATACCTTGTTTGTTTTACATCCTTTGAGCATACTGAGAACACTTGCTTATGCTTAGATTGAGTGGACACACTAATCATCACACCATCACTATCATCATTCAAAACAATCCAATCATCAAAACAATCAACCCAGCAACAACAAACATCACAACTAAAGTACATCAAGCCAACTATCAAGACAAATCCTATCAATCATCAGTATCAACACCAAATCCAATCAACTCAATCACATCAAGCTAGCCATAAGAACAAATCCAATTACTTCAACAAATCCAAAGCAGCTCAATCCACCACATATCATCCCATCATCAACATTGCATCAAATCAATTCATCAAACCAAATCAATCTAATCATCCATTTCATCATCTTCAAATCATTCCAAACAATGATCCAATTGCAAGTTAATTCTTAATCCATACCAATCAAGTTAATCAATCAAACCAAGTTATCCAAACATAATCAATGGTCTTGATCCTAGCCTTGTTGTAAGCCAAATCAATCACCCAACCAGCCAACCAACTTAGCAAACAACTTTGTGTTGCTCTAGGGATATAGCTTTTCCCGCAATGACAACACTCTTAACTATCAACAACAAAACAATCAGCAATTAATCACTAGTTTACAACTTGACAGGTGCAATACCTTGTTTGTTTTTGTATCATTTGTGCATGCTTGCTTGCTTGCTTGTGTGTGTTATCATTTTATCTTGCATTTGTATCACATCTATAACTTTCCAGCTAATATTCATATCTTGTGTATGTTGGAATAGCTTTTTGCACTATCCTTTGCATCTAAGGTCATATCATACCTTTTGTGCATTAGGACTCTAATGCTCTAAGTTTACTTCCTCATACATTTGACAAGGTTGTATTACGCTGGGGCATAAGACACATCGTCACCCTGGTCCTTATACCTTGGTGCATAACATCTAGTGCTATATCAAACATCATGGTTGCTCACATTCATTGCAGCATAACGCATCTCTATTTCTTCTATCTATCCCCTTATCTTTCTTTTGTCGCCAATCCATTTCTTTTCGAGAGCCTACCCTTGTTTGTCCAACCCACGTATCCTCTCGAGGGGGCATCATCATCCTATCTTTCCATCATCATCATATCTTTTCATCATCATCCAATCATTTTCCTTTATCCATACCTTATCTTCTTTGAAATGATGTTACTCGACACAAAGCTTATCGTCTCGAACATCATCTCAAAGAGGGGCAAAATGTAGACACCCAAAATTGTCCCAACTTTGTTCATGTCTGGCAACACCTTGTCAAAAACATTATCCTAGACATCATTTAGCATTTTGTCCTAAATCCCACTCTTAACCCCACTAATCCATTAAGCCAATTAATTAAATAAATTTGATTTATTTAATTAAAATCCCATTTAATCCCATCCTCATCCTACTTAGCCAATTAATTAAATAAATTTTATTTATTTAATTAATTTCACATGCATAATCCCATTTATCCTATCCCCATCCCAATTAATTAAATAAATTTTATTTGTTTAATTAATTTCCACATCATATCTTATCTCATCCTATTCAACTTCTCAATTAATTAAATAAATTTTATTTATTTAATTAATTTCCAACTCATATCCCAACTAATTCAAATATTTTATTTGAATTAAGTCCTCATCTTTTATCACATTCCAACACTTGTTCATTCAATCATGTGTTGTAATACAACTTTTATCCTTCACATGCACAACTAATGGGACCTAATTTTAGTATTTATCTACACAAGCACACCTAAGCCTTATCTCCCCTTGCCACGTGTCACATGACTACAATTTCTTAATGTGCAAGGAAACCTAACTTAATCCTATCCGTCCATTTCATCTAAAGCCCTAATTGATCCTAGCCATCCATTTGAACCAAGCTAATTCTATAAATCAACCCCCTCATAAGCCATTAGCATGCATTGATCCTCAAGTATCCACATGCTGTTGAAATATCATTAGAGCCTTTGCATCCTTCATTCTAGCATCTTCATCTTAATGTTATGCTGCAGAAGTGAGCACCCAACATTCTTCCAACAATAATCCTTCAAAATCTTGCATGCTCATGCGAGGTGGAGAAGAGCAATGGAGATAAATCGAGCATAGCATGGAGATCGGTTTGCATTTACATTTGTTATTTTGATTTTCATGTTGTCTTATGCTTCATTGTGCATTGCTAGGGTTTTTATCATTGCTGTTTATTCATTTGTCCTGATTTCCAATTTTACCCTAAATACAGATACAATGCATCACCTACATTAGATTTAACTAACTTTTGGAATCCGCACTCATATGTATGTTAAAGATGCAAAAACTAAAACATACAAACATACAAACTATGGGATGTACCTTTCTCAGCTTGATGAACCATATTTTATATCTCCCTCAGGTCTATGAATGTATATCACCTTGCTTATTGTTTGCACTTAGATTAAACATACATACAAACCAACATACAATGCGAACTTGACACTTTATTCATTCCACTTCTGAAAACCTATCGGGTCTGACTTGTATGCAAAGGCTACAAACATTAAGCATATGCATACAAGCTACCACAATACAAAACTTGATTGTACTCAACATGACTTATACAATGACCTCACATACAAATGACTTTGTATATGCAATATACAAACCTTTTTATAATGTATTTTACCAAAACACATATATCTCGCAGAATATTGGGAATTTTTATTGGTTACTCATTTTTAACTAAGAATTCGCCTATATTCTCTACTAGTTCTTAATGCTAAATCTTTTCAATTTTTACCATGGCTTGTAACACTTACCTCTTTTCCCTTTACCACCAAGCAACAACCACAACAGGGGTCCTCATTTTACTAAGAGGTAAAATGGGACGTGTTGTGAGCATCACAACAATTACTTGGGTTGATAAAGAAAATTTTTGGTGGGGCCACATGAGAGGATCTTTTTGGCAGTTTGCTTTCACAGTTTGGAGGTATTTTGAGGGCTTATTTTTTAGCTTTTTTGAGGAGCACAAAAATGGATTCTTTCATCTATTTTTAGGAGATTTTTGGAGAGATCTTTTGGCAAGCATTTATAGGAGAAAAACTTAGTTTTTTCTCATTCAGTTCATACCATTTTCTTCTCTCTTGAGCACAGGCAGAGAGTTGTATATAGGCAATTAACTCAGTTTGTTTTTTCATTGTACTCTTTCTAGTTCAATACAACAGATTTTCCTATTCCATCTATTTGTCTTTTTTGCAGTTTTGATTTGATGTCTCATTATGGTAGTTTTATGTCCTTTGTTATGTTTCTTACTATAAAATTTGTGTTTAGTCCTAGTTGTAATTTGTGTTTAATTTGAACCTTATTACAAATTATTTTGGGATCAAATCTGATGGGGAGTGAAACAGTTTGAGGTTCAACAGCCTTTGCTCATTAGCCAAAAAAACACCATCGGTCTTCCTTGACTCGTGTCACTCTAACATCGTGCCTCTTGCCAATGGGTGGCTCCACATTTCTTACCTATCGGTGACTTTAGGAATTGTTTTGCCAAACACCTAAGTCTTCCTGATACCTCCTGTTGGTTTTTTCCCAGACTGGATGCTTATTCCCAGATTTCCCTACAAGGTAGCCATCAGTGATCAACAGGATCTCTGGGCCAGGGGCCAACAGTGTAGGAGATAGACTCTATATTTTATCTCCTCTTCTTCTTCAGGCTCTGCAAGACCTAGGGGGGTATTCCCTACTCAGCATCCATGAGATATGCATACAAGGATTGGGATGCTGTCAGAAAGCAGATAAGTCCTCCTGTAAGTAGACCAAAACTGAAAGATAAGAGCAAAGAGGCTAGCTTTGGGCCTATTTGCAGTTGTAGACAGAGGACTGAGGATCCTAAAACTAATTCTAATGTCCTAATGGTTGTTTTAGATTTTGATTTTGATTTTAAGTTTGGATGCAAAGCTGGACATGGTTGTAACACAAACACAAAGCAAGATTGGTGCCTATCCAGGGCCTGGAGTCAGTAGACATACACCTGTGAATGATTAGCATGAACAGCTAAAACTAGATTTCAGGGGGATATATATGATACCTGCCTTACAGATATCTCCCAATACAGAGTGTTAAGTTATCTCTACTTATGGCATCCCTACTGTAGTATACCCTTCCCAATGTTCAACCTGAAAATAGTTTAATCTACCCCTTGAGCAGAAGTTAAGAGATCATACATTCAACACAGGAATTCTATGTTCTAGAGTCTCAAATATTGCTTAAATATCCAGACTCAGAAGAAAGATACATGTAATACTAGAGACAGAATTAACAAAACACATGCTAAGATAGCATTTCTCATATAAGATTAATCATGAAATCAGTGGGTTCATGCCAAAACATACAACAAGAGATACATAGACTCACAGGTTTAGCTGTACAGAGCAACCAAATCAGCTTGTTTTGAATTACAGAGCCAAAATGTTCAACTTTCAACAACCTAAAAAATGGTAACACAGTCTGCTTATAATAGCCAGAGAGTGTACCACAGCAATTAATTACAAGACTGTTACAAAATTCGCCAGATACAGATCCCTCAAAGGAATGGCGCTCAAAATTTATTGCTGCAGAGACAGAAGGAACCCTCGAGCCCTGCGCCACCATCTGGGAGTCTTCATGCCAAAGATCGGGTACATGACTGTCCAACAACTTGCCCATGCCCCTGCTACAGTCGCCATTAAGGGTCTCAACCACCCGCGGTCGCTTGAAAACTGTCGCAGTGCGTCAAAAAGGAATTCCTGCCAAAATGCCTCTTCACATGTTCAAAAAAATGCAGGGAGATTAGTCCCATATGCATGGTGTGGAGATAGCTTCGGCACTTTAAAAGCATAACTGCATACGTACCAAGTGTCAAGCGCTTTTGCCACGCTCGACACACATGCCTTCGTCAAAACCCATCACCGTGACACAAACCATCGGCCCAACCAAAAACTCACTTGCCGATATCACCCGTCTTACCGATGAAGCCTTCGCACTCCCTCCATCGGCCAAACAAATACGATCGGAGTGACAAAAAACTCCATCGCCGACCACACAACTCACGCCGACGACACATCCACCTATCGCCTCCGTCGGTGTGACCAACACCATCGGAGCAACACTTCAAACCTACGCTGACTCCAAAAGTCACGCCGATGCCCATAAGCTGACTACCACCTATCGGCCAGACCCACGCCATCGGCTCAATTAAAAACTCCTCCGCCGACATCAAATGTTATGCCGATACAGCTCCATCGGCCAGAGTACCCCTGTCGGCCCAACTCTCCACACTTCGTCCGATGCACCAAGTCATGCTGATCACTACTCCAAACTCCGCTGTTGGTGTGACCAACACCATCGGCCAACCCGAAAGTCTCCCCGCCGATGAACAAAGTTTCACTGATAACACCTTGGCCTCCCACCTCTGACGGTGTGACCTACACCATCGGAGCAACACCTCAAACCTATGCTGATGACGCCCATTACGCTGATGACACCATCGGTGAGACCACACAGTTCACCCGATAGCCACCCTTCATCCTCTCGTCGGCCAGACTAACCCTATCGGCCAAACCAAAAACTTCCCAGCCGATGATGAATGTTACGCCGACGCCAACAAATAAAATACATCCTCCGTCGGTGAGACCCCAACTGTCGGGCCAACACTTCTCCGTCCACCCGACCACACAGGTCACCCCGATGCCAAACACCAAGCCAACCTGATCGCTAAGAAACCTGCAAGGTCACACCGATGGGCAAGAAAATATAGGGTTTAAAAGAAGAAACCCCCTAAGCATGAAAAATCAACCTCCAAGTCAAAATGAGTGCTAACACCTCCTATCGGCGAGACTTCTTCTTCATTTGGCTGATAATTAGTTCAACCGTAACCTATCTCTCACTACTGTGACCTTTACCATCAGTGAATACTTATCAACTCAAGCTGATGCACCAATGGGATTCAACCACCAATGTGACTTCCTTCATCTACACATTCTTGCAATCTTTGGCTGATGTCTAAAGATGGTTAAGTTCTGCCTCATCTCAACCATGACGGTTTCCACACCGGTTGGACATGACCTTATTGGCAAGACCCATTCCATTAGTGAAACTCTCAACTACTCTCCCAATGCACTAATGACATTATCTTTAGGGAGACTCTTCTCATCCGTGAATGCTTACAAACTCAGGCTGATGGACCAACACCCTCGGCGAGACTTGCTTCGTTAGCAAACTCAAAAACTATTCTGCCGACACACTGATCACTCCAATGTCACCTCTGAACCACACTCGTCAGTATGACAAGTACTATCGGCCATATTAAGGTTTATTTCATTGATATGTTGTTACGCCATTACATAGTCTACCTTCTCCCAAACCCTAGCACATGGAGATGCTAGGTCAACCTACTATGCAACACGCACTATCTAGATCCTCTACACCACCAAATCATGCATCAAAATAGGAAACAAACAAATATTGTACAATGAAGCCATTCTATTGATTTTGACAGAAATCTCACTAGTGGAATGCTTCACATCAACTTTTTGCAACAACAGAAAACACAGAAAGGAAAGGAAATCTATAGCTATGCGATTTACAATTACAGGGAATAGAAAACAAATTGACGAAACAGAATAGTTTGATTTCTCCTTAACACAATGCACAATTACATTCAATCTCTCCTCTTCGATCTGATTACCATTCATGCTTATTTGGTTCATTCCTCTGGGTTTATAAACTTGCCCTGAGGAAAACCAACCAATTCCAAATGGCTAGGAGAAAACCAACTGATTCCAAGGAGCTAGGAGAACAACCGTCTTGAAAATAACAAACTGACAAAAGTGACCTAAGTCACATGGGACTTACAAACAAAAATCAAAATGCATTTGTCAAATAGACCTTATTACAACACAAAACATGATTTCAAAACAAAATATGATCTTAAATGCCTCATAGAGGCCACCTTGTATTAGGTGCTCCTGCACCATACACCCCACCTAGAAAAGAACTCATGCCACATGAGTTGAGTCTTTATCTTTCTCCACAGTTATCCTTTACTACCTCATGTCTTCTCCATGATCTCTGGACTGCAACCTGCTACCATGGAATTAAAAACTCATGCCTAGCATTGTAGGCTCTACTCACACCTTGCCATGAGTGAGTGCCTACAACCAAACTTGGATGTTGCATGCCATGATTGCTTACTGTCATATCTACCTAAACACCTCCATTCAAAACCTTGGTTAAGCCTTCTTATACTGTTGCTATGGTAGAACATGATTGTCTTTCTAATGGTCTTTCAACTCTTATTATCTCTAGATGACAAACAATGGTCCCGACTATGATAGCATCTCCTTCTTTCCAACCACCTTATGACTGCTTGTAAACTTGCTCTTTGACCTCCTTCTAATCCATCTTAGACATCACCATCTGATCTCCATCATTTAAAGCTAAAATCACCTTCAAAATTTGGTCTTTGAAAACTCCACTCCTTGTGGTATCCTCAACTATCCTTGTCTCTTCTTCTTTGATGTTTACAAACTCTTTCTTAACTACCAAAATAACCATGGCTGCCTTCATTGCTTCAGCATCCTCCTATAGTGGTATCATCAAAAAAGTCTACCCATCCTTCTTGATGGTGTATGTGTTAGCATATCCATCATATAATGCTTGCCTATCAAATTGCCATGGCCTACCTAAAAGTAGATGACAACATTCCATGGGCAAAATGTCACATAAAATTCTATCCTTATATTCTCCAATCTAAAAATCAACATATGCTTGTTCATCTACCAAAAGTGATTGACTATCACTTACCCAAGATGAGTTATAAGGAGTTTGGTGAGGAATCCTTTCTAGGCTCAATTTATCCACCATTTCCCTAGACACCATATTATCTGTTGAACTAGAATCTATCACTACCTTGCATATTTTACCTTTTCTTTTGCAATTGATCCTAAAAAGTGATCTCCTTTGTGACGGTTCAGTCTGCATTGGTTCTTTGAGCAGTGTCCTCTTGATCATCAGATTTTCTCCTATCTCTTATGTTAAATTCACTTTGGGTGATGTCACACTTCCTACATCCTCTTGAGTCAATGTGGTTCTTCTCTCATTACCATGAGAAGTTGAGGCCTTCTCTGGACACTTATAAGCTGAGTGCCCTATCTGATTGTAGTTATAACATCTCATATTAGAGAACTTGGATCCTCTTCTTGATCCATTTGTCCCATCTCTTCCATTAGGCCTTCTTCCTCGGTAGCCTCCTTTGCTACTTGAGTCCCCAACTTGCTCTTCTTGGCTAGACTCACCACTAGGCCTTTGGTTAGGACTTTTTCCTCCAAAACTACCTCTACCTCCAAAATTTTTGTCACCACTTCCTCTACCTTGTTGCTCACCTTTCCTCTATAGATTCTCTTCATCTCTTAATGCTACTTCAAAGCATTTTTCCACAGTTTCAGGGGTAAACAAACTTATCTCCTCTTGAATATTGAACCTCAGACCATTTAGATACCTTGCTACCTTGGCTTTTTCATCCTCCATGTACCCACAATGAAGAGTGTATTTGTGAAACTCCTCGGTGTAAGTAGCCACATCCATATCGTTTTGCTTGAGGTTCTACATTTTCCTGTAAATCTGCACCTCGTAGTTAGATGAAAGGAACTGGGACTTGATCTTCTCCAGCATTCTAGTCCATGAAGAGATCATACTCTTCCCATTCTTTACTCTTTCTCCTTGGGTGTAATTTCACCATGTAAGGGTAGCACCTTTGAGTTTAGTTTTTGCAAACCTAACTCTCTTATTCTCAGGAACTTCCTTGTATTTGAAGTAATTGTTTAGAGCGTCAATCCACTCCATGACTTCATCAGCATTCATCTTTCCACTAAAAATGGGGATATCTATCTGAGCCTCTGAAGAGTCCTTGCCAATAGCCTTAATGGCTTCCAAGAATTGCTTTTGTTCAGCCGGTATATCTGCCTCTTCTTCTTCCTCTTTCGCTTCTTCTTCATTTGAACCTTCCTCCATCCTTTTTCTTATCTTCAGTGCCTTCAATTCTGCTTGGAGTGCTTCCCTGACTCTAGTCTTGATCATCTCTTCCATCTCCTTAAATTTCTTGGCCACTTCGGTGGTCATCCCCTTTGGAGGCATATTGCTAGCCTCTCCTTCACTTTCTCTATTTGACATACACTATTCACAGACAACACCCAACACTCCTACAAATCCTCAATTGACTTACCGCTTGAATCTTTTCAAGCTGTCATACCAATATGATGGGGAGTGAAATAGTTTGAAGTTCAACAACCTTTGCTCATTGGCCAGAAAAACACCATCAGTCTTCCTTGACTCATGTCACTCCGACATCGTGCCTCTCGCTGATGGGTGGCTCCATGTTTCTTGCTTATCGGTAAGAAAAATACTATCAGTGACTTTTGGAATTATTTTTTTGAACACCCAAGTCTACCTGATACCTCCTATCAGCGAGACTTTTTCTCTGTTTAGCCGATAGTTAGTTCAACTGTAACCTATCTCTCATCTTTGTGACCTTTACCATCAGTGAATACTTGTCAACTAAAGTTGATGCACTGATGGGATTCAACTGTCAGTGTGACTTTCTATATCAACACACTCCTGCAATCTTTGGCCAATGTCTGAAGATGGTTAAGTTCTGCCTCATCTCAACCATGACGGTTTCCACACCGGTTGGACGTGGCCTTATTGGTGAGACCCGTCCCATCAGAGAAACTCTCAACTGCTCTCCCAATGTGCTGATGGCATTATATTTGGCGAGACTCTTCTCATCGGTGAATGCTTACAAAATCAGGCCAATGCACCAATGGACCAACACCCTCGGTGAGACTTGTTCCGTCAAAAAACTTAAAAACTATTCTACCGACACATTGATCACTTCAATGTCACCTCTAAACCACACTCGTAGGTATGACAAGTACTATCAGCCACACTAGGGTTTATTTCACCAATATGTCATTACGTTGTTACATGGTCTACCTTCTCTTGAACCCTAGCACATGGAGATGCTAGGTCAACCTACTGTGCAATACGCACTGTCTAGAACCTCTGCGCTACCAAATCATGCAACAAAATAGGAAACAAATGAATATTGTACAATGAATCCATTCCACTGATTTTGATAGAAATCTCACCAGTGGAATGCTTCACATCGACATTTTGCAACAATGGAAAACACAGAAAGGAAATGAATTATATAGCTATGTGATTTACAATTATAGGGAACAGAAAATAGATTGATGAAATAGAATAGTGCAATTACTCCTTAACACAATGTACAATTACATTCAATCTCTCCTCTTCGATCTGATTACCATTCATGCTTATTTGGTTCATTCCTCTAGGTTTACAAACTTACCCTAAGGAAAACCAACCAATTCCAAATGGCTAGGAGAAAACCAACTGATTCCAAGTGGCTGGGACAACAACTGTCTTGAGAATAACAAACTAACAAAAGTGACCTAAGTCACTTGGGACTTACAAATAGAAATCAAAATGCATTGGTCAAATAGACCTTATTACAACACAAAACACGATTTCAAAACAAAATATGAACTTAAACGCCTCACAGAGGCCACCTTGTGTTAGGTGCTCCTACACCAAAATCTTAGAGGTGGGGTTGTGAAAGTTTATGTTTGAAGGGTTGTTTGTGAGTGAAGATATTCATTTAGATTAAATTAGAGTTAGTTTTGCATTTCAGTTATTCTCTCATCATTTTTCTTAGATAAGTCAATAGATTAGAAAAAAAATCATAAGGAGAACCAGCTCATTCTAGAGATTCACTCTCAACACAAATCACCCACAATCTGAGAGTGTTTCCATGTGCCAACAAATAGCTAAGTCTTCTGTAATCTTAGCATTGGGTTCATATCTGATTGATAACAATGTATTCATACTCTGTCAAAAATTTAGTTATCTCCTCCAGTTGTGATTCTTCAATCTCTATCTTTATGTTTCCAGGCTTCTTAGGAATCAAAGCATAACACATATTTTTGTGTCTCAAACCATCTAGAAATTTCCTTCCATCAACCAAACGGATTCTAGCATTCCCACATACTTCACTCTTAGGTTCATATTCCAAAGGAATCAAGGTAATTCTCTTTCCATTTAATGTTATAGTATAAGTATTATTTCTCCCATCATGTATAGATTTTCTATCATACTACCATGGTCTACCCAACAATATATGGCATACATCCATAGGCATAATATCACACAATACTTCATCATGATAAGATCCAATATGAAATTTCACCAAACATTGTTCACTAACCAGTACCTTATGATCATCTTGAATCCATGCTCTCTAATATGGCTTAGGGTATTTCAATCTCTCTAGCTTTAGTTTAGTCACCATCTTCTCTAAAACCAAATTATCAAAACTACCAGTATCAATTACAACCTTACAACATTTAGCTCCTGATTTACATTTGGTCTAGAACAAACTTTTCCTCTCCTTGAAATAGTGCTCTCCTCATGATTAGTGATTATCATTTCTCAGGTTTACCAACTAAATAGGGATCACCTAATTCAATAGGTTCTTGCTCAACATAAGTTGTTCTTCCACTGTTCTATGTCTGCTTTTTTGTACTTCCTTGATGACATTCAAATGCTCTATGTCCACCTCCACACTTAAAATAGGTTCCTCTGAATGCTCTCTTATCAAATCCTCTTCTATCTCTTCTATATCCTTCACTTCGGTATGAATTAGGGTTTCCTTTGTGGTAGAAAGTTGTCATCTCTTTGATATGAATTGTTATCTTTGTCCTCCTTGAATGTACTATCTTGTCTATTTTGCTCTGCATATGATCTTTCTCCTCCGAAAAATGTTCTACCTCTCTGAAATTTACCTCCTCTACCTCTCTGTCTCTACTCATGCTTCTTGTTCAACTTTTCTTCAACTTTTAGGGCAAATTGATATGCTTCTTCTAATGTTGTCATCCTTACCAAAATTAGTTCTTCTTGAATGTTCAATCTCAGTCCATTAATGTATCTTTCCACTTTCTCCTTGCTTGCTTCACTTGTCCTATCCTTATGATCATCTTACGCAATTATTTAGTGTACTCCTTCACAGATTTCTCCTTTTGCCTCAAGTTCTGCAATCTCTTCAATAGTTCCAACTCATAGTCAACAGGTATAAATTGATTCTTCAACTTCGTCACCATTCTATCCCATTTTATGTTTTTTTTTCCTCTCCTATTTCTATCCAACTAAACTTCTTTCCACCAAATAGCAGAATGTCCTTTCAACTTAGTCTTTTCAAATCTCACCTTCTCTAGGTCTTCAATTTCTTCATATTCAAAGTACTCTTCTAGACCTCATTTATGCAATCAATCAACTCCTCTAGATTCAAATTTCTAGTATAGTTCAATACATCCACTCTAGGTCTTTTCCTAATCTTTGAAATAGCTCTCAACATCTTCACTTGATCTGATTCTTCTTCTTCTTCTAGGGTTTCTTCATTTTGATAAGAAGATTGAAATTCTTCATCATCACTTTCAACATTAGGTCTAGGTGTTAATCCTCTTCTTTGATCTTCTTCAACAACATTCAATTGAACTCGCATTGTTTTTATCATCTCCATCATCTCATCCATTCTTCTAGCCATAGTACCAATAGTAGGTATTCTTCTCATTGACATCTCTTCCTAGGATCAAGTGTAACTGCCTCAAATTTAGTGATCGAGCTACACGGTGCCAACTACCTCACAATCAACGATTGGTTGACAACACTAGTCTACCTCAAGTTTGGAGATCTATCCACAACAAGATCTTACAGAATGCCTTCACAAACTTTGCTCACTTCACTCCCAACAGATTCAAACTTCACTGTGATACCACTTGGTGTAGTCACAGTTAGGAGGGTCCATGGAGTGAATAGTCTAGACCGTGCAGCAAGAGTAAACACAATGGAAGCAGCTCAATTATAGAATACAAATATAGATTTAGATGATCAGTATATCATAGATTCAAAATACTAACATGCCGGCAACATGTCAACTTACAAATTAGGGCTCACAAGCTTGATTCTCCACTTATAGTATATGCACAAGATATGGTTTTGAAGTGCCTTACAAAAGAAAATCTATCTCATGAACTATGCTATCTATCATTGATTAACTATCATTAATTACATTCCTATGCATCTATTACATGAATATATATTATCACTGGATCACAAGAATCCTCCGCATCAGCCAAGATAGATTACAAATTCCAATGGAAGATTTGTAGCGTGTGTACATGGATAGGTCAGCCCAAACATGTGGAAATCCTTTGCAAGTGAATGAATCAATGTGTGGACCTTAGGGAAGGTTGGTTAGGTTCCAAACTATCTTGAATGATGTGTCATTTAGCTCCACAAGTCATGGAAGTGCTTTGCAAGTCTTCTCCTGTAGTTGGTTGTCTGAGACTGTATAAATGCTCTATTCTGAGAAAAAATCCAATCTTCTTATAGCAATATCTTTCCAGAAACTAATGCAAGTGATCTAAATTTTGGATATGATGTGCATGATGATGTCTAGATGCTAAGTCCAGCTCTGTAAGGTCTGAAATGAAATTGTGGTAGAATACAGACAAATCTACTAAAACTGCTATTGACTGAACTAACTATATTGAAATAGAAAGTGAAAGAAAACCAAAATGAATGCAAATATTTTTGGTTGATGCAAGATTGATGCTCCTGCATCATGATGTCTTACGATATTTGTTCCTTGCTTTGTTACTATCGTAACCTTTTCTTTTCCCTTATTTTCTTCTATTTGGGTTGTTTGTGATTGAGTTTCTTAGAATAATCCTCTTCTAAAAATTTGGTAGAAAATGTATCAAATTTACCCTCATTATTACTCCAACAAGTTCTTTCTACCTGACCTTGTTCTTTGGGGACTCTCTTGATTATTCAAGCACCTTTTTATGAATTAAAATTTTGTAATTCATCACTCTTTGATTTTTGCAGTGCATTTCATATGTATTTTTGGGATTTGTCACATGAAACAAGTCATATTCTATACTATTATAGAATGTGCATTATTTTCTTCACTCTCCCCAACATTCATTCAAAAAATTTCCTAGTTTACTGCACTTGTAGCATGTTCCATCATCTCTCCTTCTTCTTCCTCTACCATGGCCTCTTCCTCCTCTGTATTCACCAAATTGATATCTTTCATCATTACTATAAATTTTCCTATATGGTAGACTATTAAGGTTTGAATTTTCATAGTGTTCATATTCCTTTGATTTTTCCTTTTAGGTTGTTTGTACCCATGGTCTTGAATGTATACGGGTCTTTCTGCTAATCCTTTCACATATGCCATAGCATTGTTATTCACCTTATTCTTATGGAGTGTGTTTCACCATGACTCATGTTCATCAACATCTTCCCTTACTCTAAAAGAATTGACAAGGACAGTCTGGTGTCTCATGGTTGTCCTACTCACCACATAATCTGTAATATACTATATTAGTTCTTCTAGGTACTAATTTTATGTATACCTTCATGGAGGCAGCCTATCATTTATTGAAAAGTATAATACAACTGATAAGGGGGTGGTGAAATAGTTGTAACCAATATTTCAAAACCATTAACACATCAACCAATTAACAGTGAATTTGTATCTTAACCATGAAAGAATGACAACAAAAACTTAAACACATTCACACAAGAGACACAAGAGACACCATATTCTTATGTGGAAAACCCCATAGGGGAAAAACCATGGTGAGTGTTAGCTCACAATATAATATGTTATAACAATACCAAAAATTCGAGGCTCACTACCTTAGGGCTCACTACCCAAAATGCTCACTGCAAATGAAGAGGCTCACTACCAATGGGTTGGCTCAATGTCAGTGGGTGGCTTACTACCAAATTGGTGAACTAAGATAGTAGCATCTACACTATGCCAAGGTTTAGTTCCATTGAAGTATAATAAGTATCTTCTACTCTACTTTGCTTTTACACTTCACACTTATCTTTTCATTTTCACATTCTCATCCAAATTCATGACTTCATTTCATGTTTTTATATAATTCATCAACCTTGGAATTTACATCAAGGTTGGCATTACAATCATCAAACATTGGAACAATCTCCAAGGTCGGCAAACATACGTGCATACATTAAGATAGGTTAGGACCTAAATCAACTAGGGGAGAAGAGAAATGAATGTGAATCATGCCAAGCCTTAGCTAAGACTCAAATACAATCCTTCATACAACATGTTTCCACAATCTTCAATTCATAACCAAAAGTAGTGAAAACAATACATTAAGATAGGTTAGGACCTAAATCAATTAGGGGAGAAGGGAAATGAATGTGAATCATGCCAAGCCTTAGCTAAGACTCAAATACAATCCTTCATGCAACAACATGTTTCCACAATCTTCAAATCATAACCACAAGTAGTGAAAACAACTGAGTCAGCCAAGACTGGAGATAACACTAAAACTTTTAGGAACATACTTCATGCACGATCTAGATTATAATTTACAGACCAATCAAAAGGTAGAAACACAATCTAGAGACTTCCATAAGCACATTTCAATCACAAAGAACATCCACACAACCTCTAAACACTTTAGCCATAAGATTCTTCAAACCAAAGCACTTGAACCTTACTATTGGCCACTGTCATAAATGAAAGATCACTTGCAGAGCACCAAATCATGAACCATTTGAATTGAAGACACATAACAACATCACAAACATAATTCTAGAACTGCAGACTATGAAACTTAAATGCAAAGAAATGCAGAGCAGAATACATTCTCCCTATCACCATTAAATACACAGAAAAGCTATTTTTACACTGGTGAACAGAACTCACTTAGATCTTCATACCAGAGGCTCAAATTGGAAATACAGCATCTTCAAACATCCCTTCACATTACTTCCAATCTGCAGACAAAAATATTCAATCTATAGAAAATGTGGAGCAAAACAATATATTGTTCTGGTAGATAGAACTATTTTGTAATAGTACTTACTTCTCAACCAATTCCTTTTATGCTTGCCTTAGGTGTTGACATCAATGACAACACTTACTACTCATACTTGTAACAATCTCCCCCTTTTCTATTGAGGGCAACACATGATGTGAAAAACCATCAAGACATATAATCTTGCTTTGCTTCTTTGCTCCCCGTCACTTGATGCTTTCAGTGTCTGTAACTTTCTTCTTATATTTTTCATGTGAACTTCTCTCTGCCTTTGACATCAATGGCAAAGGGTGTTAAACCTTTTATTTCTCTTTATTGCACAACTCCCCCTTTCATGAACACTGCAACACTTACTACTCTTTATCAGGAACTCATATCAACAACTTCTTCCTAATCTCCCTGAGAGGTATCCTTCAAAACATCAATCTACATTAAAGATGAAACTTTAGTCACCACTGGACTGATGCATTCCTTATGCATCTTAGTTTAGATTTGGAGGGGTAATAACCATTAACTTCTCCCTAAGATACTCAAAAGTATCCTTAGGCAGAGGCTTAGTAAAAATATTTGCAATATGATCCTTTGTAGAAACATAATCCATCTTTACTTCATTTTCTATTACCTTTTATCTTAGAAAGTGATACCTTATCGATATATGCTTTGTTCTTGAGTGCATCACTGGATTCTTTGAAATGTTTATGGCACTTTTATTGTCACAAAATATTAAAATTAGTTCATACAAAACACTTATGGCCTTCAATGTTTGTTTCATCCAAAGTACTTGAGTACAACAACATGTTGTAGCAATATATTCTAGTTCTATAGTAGACAAAGAAATTGATTCTTGTTTCTTGCTTAGCCATGAAACTAATCTATTACCCAAAAGGAAAGCACTTCCACTTGTACTTTTTTTGTCATGAAGATCTCCAGTCCAATCTACATCTATATAAGCACTGAGAGTGAAATCAGTATCTTTGGGATACCACAATCCATCATCTGAAGTGCCTTTTAAATATCTCATGATCCTTTTGAATGTCATTACATACGACTCTTTGGGATCTTCTTGAAATCTTTCCACAAGATAGACTGGATGCATTATATCAGGTCTAGTATGGGTTAGATAGAGTAGTCCTCCAATCATAGACTTATACTTTTTCTAATCAGTCTTAGGTGATTCATCATTCTTGCTTAACTTGCAACCAGTTACCATGGGAGTACATAGTAGTTTAGAATCCTCCATTCCAAACTTATTCAATAATTCTTTCACATACTTGGATTGAGAAATGAAAATTCCTTTTTCTTATTGAGTAATTTGCAGTCTTAAGAAGAAATTCATTTCACCAAACATAGACATCTCAAATTCTTTTTGCATTTCCTCTGCAAATTTCTTACACATACCTTCATTACCTCTAAAGATAATATCATCAATAAAGACTACAACAATCATAATTTGATCATTATTGATTTTGAAATAGATATTATTGTCTACAGTACCTTTGCTAAACCCTAATTGCATCAAATACTTGTCCAACCTTACATACTAGGCTCTAGGAGCTTGCTTGAATTCATACAAGGATTTCTTTAGTCTGTACACCATGTCACCTTTGTTTGATAATGGGAATCCTTCTAGTTGTTCAATGTAAACTTCTTCTTCTAGTTCTCCATTTAAGAAGGAAGACTTCACATCCATCTGGTACACCTTGAAATCTTTGTGAGTAGCAAAAGAAAAAAGCATTTTTATAGCTTCAATACTTGCCACAGGAGAAAAAGTCTCTTCAAAATCTATGCCTTCAATCAAAGAATATCCTTTGCATACCAATCTTTCTTTTTTTCTTACCACTTCACCACTTTCATTCATTTTGTTTCTAAAAACCCATTTTGTTCCAATCACATTTTATTAGCAGGTCCAGGAACAAATTACCAAGTTTGATTTTTCTCTATCAGCATTAGCTCTTCTTCCATGGATTTTACCCAACTTTCATCTTTGTAGGATTCACTTATAGTTTTAGGTTCAACCTGTGAAAGCTCTTCTTCTTGAATGTCCTTTTGTTCCTATTCCTCCTTTTCTTTAATGATTGTGACAATATGTTCATCTTATTCATAACCTCTTAGATTGTAATCTATTTTCACTAGATAATAAATCATTGAATGGCTAAGTTTCTATGGATGTAGCCCATATTGGGTGAAACATGTTAAATTTTTGGGTTGATCTCTTTCATGTTATTCTTCATTGTTATATTTGGGTTATTTAATTTGCATATAATTGTTAGTGTTTATTGTTTAGATCTTCCTGAACCCTAACAATTGGTATCAGAGTGGGTTGTGTTTGATTATCATTTGTAGGAAGGTCTCACACTTGAGTGGGAGTCTCACGGTTAAGTGGGAACAATAGAGGACAAGGGTAAATTGAAGGTAGAGAAATTCAATGGAAAAAACTATTAGTTATGGAAGATGTAGATGGAAGATTATCTTTATTAGAAGGATTTATGGAGGCCATTGGAAAGAAAAGCCAAGAAACTGGTAGCAATGACTGATGAGGATTGGGAGATTATAGATAGAAAGTCACTCGGAACCATTCAGTTCTGCCTAGCACCATATGTGGCATTCAATATAACAAAAGTGAAGACAACAGATGAATTGATGAAAGCTCTAGCTAAATTGTATGAAATACTCTCATCCTCAAATAAGGTATTTCTCATGAAGCATTGTTTAATCTGAAAATGATTGAAGGTGGATCTATGTCAGAACATTTAAATGAGTTTAATATGATTAGCAGTCAATTAACTTCTGTAAAAGTGAAATTTGATGAAGAGGTGAGGAGTCTCTTGGTTTTATGTTCTTTGCTAGAAAGCTGGAATAGCTTGGTAATGGCTATAAGTAACTTTGTCTCTAGTTCAAATACTTTAAAATTTGATGATGTTGTTAGTGTTATTCTTAGCAAGGAAATATGACAAAAAAGCACAGGTGATTGTAGAGAATAGGGGAAGAATAGAGGAAAGAGGAAAAATCCCAACAAATCATGGGAAGTCACAAGGGAAGTTGAAGAAAGGCATACTAAATCCAAAGGAAGAATGGATTGCTGGCATTGTGGAAAGCCAGGACACTTGAAGAAGGATTGTTGGTCTCGAAAGAGCAAACAAAGAGATGGACAACATGATGACAATAAGGAAGCTAATGTTTCTAGTAATAAATTACAGGATGCTTTAATTTTGTGTTTAGATAATGCTAATGATTCCTAGGTAATAGATTCAAGGGCTTCATTTCATGCCACACCCCATAGATAATATTTTGTAGATTATGTTCAAGTTGATTTTGGATAGGTATATTTGGCTGATGATGAACCCTGTCAGATTGTTGGAAAAGGAAAGATAAAAATCAAGTTGTAGAATGGAAATGAATGGTTACTACAGGAGGTAAGACATGTTCCAAATTTGAGAAGGAATTTAATCTCTGCAGGACAACTAGGTAGTGAAGGCTGTATAGTTACCTTTTCAGACAAAGTTTGGAAGGTCACTAAAGGTAGATTAGTAGTAGCTAAAGGTGAAAAGGTAGGCACATTATATTTGTGTACTAGTAATACTTATTCTACCTTAGCAGCTACAAAAATAGTTGCTACTAAGATAGGTATAGCACTTTGTACAGGGACAGAAACATAATCATGGCATCATAGACTTGGGCACATGAGTGAGAAAGGGATGAAGATCCTTCACTCCAGAAAGTTGCTATCATTTCTGAAGAAGATTGACTTAGAGTTCTGTGAAAATTGTGTTTATGGAAAATAGAAAAGAGTCTAATTTCTCAAAGTTGGGAAAGAGAAGAAGAGTGAGAAATTAGAGCTTGTGCATTTAGATGTATGGGGACCAACTCAGGTATCTTCTCTTGGTGGCTTTTTCTATTATGTTACTTTTATTGATGATACAACTAGGAAAACATGGGTGTATTTCCTAAAACAAAAATCATAAGTATTTGAAACTTTTAAAAAGTGGAAAGCTTTGGTTGAGAATGAGACAGGAAAAAAGTTGAAGTGTCTCAGATCTAATAATGGAGGTAAGTATTGTAGTAGATAATTTGAAAATTACTATTCATATAATGGAATCCATAGGTACAAAACAATTCCTAGAACCCTATAAGAAAATGGTGTGTCTAAGAGGATTAATAGGACCATTATGGAGTGTGCAAGGAGCATGAGATTGCATTCTAGACTACCCTTACACTTTTGGGCAGACAATGTACATACCGCTATTTATTTAATAAATAGGGGACCTTCAAATCCTTTGGATGGTGGAATTCTAGAGGAGGCATGGATGGGTAAAAAGGTAAACTATTCATTTCTAAAAACCTTTCGTTGTGAAGCTTTTATCCATATTGATATTGAAAATAGAACCAAGCTTAAGGTTAAGTCTAAAAAATGTACCTTCATTGGATATGGAGTAGATGAATTTGGTTATCGGTTATGGGATTGTGAAAATCATAAAATCATTAGGAGAAGAGATTTTATATTCAATGAGAAGGTCATGTATAAGGACCAGCTGCAAGAAAAGAAGCATGAATAGGCCAAAAAGGAATATGTGGTGCTGGATGAGAACCTAGAAAATAAAATGTCAGTGGTACCTGATGCTCAGCAACAACAAGTTATCCCATAGATTCTTGCAAGTGTTAGACATTTTACAAGGATATCTAGACCTTTAGAAAGATTTTATCCATCATTATATTCTATATTATTAACTGATTTTGGTGTACCTAAAAGTTATGAAGAAGTAAGGCAAGTAGATACCAAAAAGTAGTGGGAGCTAAGAAAATATATACAGCCAGACTCATGTTAAAAGGTTTTGCACAGAAAATAGGTATAGATTTTGCTGAAATATTTTCTCTAGTTATAAATATGACTTTTATTAGAACTATTGTAAGTCTTGTGGCTACAGAAGACTTGCATCTTGAACAGCTAGATGTGAAAACAACATTTCTCCATGGGGATTTGGAAGAGGAAATATACATGCAGCAACCACGGGGATATGAGGTCAAGGGTAAGGAGGAATTTGTGTGCAGGTTAAAGAAGAGTTTGTATGGCCTGAAGCTAGCACCTCGGCAATGGTATTTGAAATTTGATAGTTTTATGGCTGAACAAGGTTACAAAAGATGTCATTCTGATTATTGTGTTTATTTTAAGAAATTAGGTAATGACAACTATATTATCTTGTTGCTTTATGTTGATGACATGCTTGGTGCTGGGTCTAACATACAACATATTAATGAACTGAAGAAGAATTTAGCAAATTCCTTTGCTATGAAGGATTTGGGTGCAGTAAAACAAATCCTTAGTATGAGAATCACACAAGACATGACAAATAGAAAATTATTTTTGTCTCAAAGTGAGTATGTAGAAAGGTCTAAGACAAAATGTCTAAGATACCATATGCATCAGTAGTTGGCAGCTTGATGTATGCAATGGTATGTACAAGGCCAGATATTGCACATGCAGTGGAAGTTGTGAGCAGGTATATGAGCAATCCAGGAATGGAACTTGGAATGCGGTAAAATGGATTCTCTGATATTTGAGAGGTACTACTTCAAAGAAATTATGTTTTGGAGGAACAAATTATGCTCTAAAAGGATATGTTGACTCTAATATGGTAGGTGATATTGATAATAGGAGGAGTACTATAGGGTATGTTTTTATTGTAGGAGGTACTGTAGTCAGTTGGATTTCAAAGCTACAAAAGGTTGTTGCACTTTCAACCACTGAAGCTAAGTATGTTGCTACTATGGAAGCTAGCAAGGAGATGATTTGGTTACAACATTTTATGGAGGAATTGGGGAAATGAAAAGAAGATAGACCTTTGTACACTAATATCTAGAGTGCTGTTCATCTTGTTAAGAATTCAACTTTGCATTCAAAAACTAAGCACATACATCTCAGATACCACTTCATCTGGTCAATTTTGGAGGATGGACAGTTCAAGCTGGAGAAAATTCACACAAGTGAGAATCTTGCATATATGTTCACAAAGGTAGTTACATGGGAGAAATTGATTTCCTCATCAGTTTTTGTTGGCCTGCATGAGTGATATTGATGGACATAAGAAACTAGCTAGGCCTATAATCTAGTGGGAGTTGCAAGTGCAACGGTGTCATCCAAGATTAATCTTCAAGTGGGAGATTATTTAGTGTGGCACCTGATCAGTCTCCAAGTGGGAGATTGTTGGTCTGTGGTGACTGATCATGCAAATACTATACACTTGTAATGTATCCTTGTAATTTTTTTCCCTCTTTTTGCTTGTTCAGAGTTAGTTGTTAATTTTTATTAATCAACAAAAGAAAAATGACTTTGTAAAACCCTAATTCTAGAAGCTTCCAAAAGCTTGTTATAAGTAGTTGGGATCTATGTTGTGGGTGTGGAATTCGTGAGATTGTAATCTATTTGTACTGGATAATAAAATCATTGGATGGCTAAGTTTCTGTGGATGTAGCCCATATTGGGTGAACCACATTAAATTTTTGTGTTGATCTCTTCTGTGTTATTCTTCATTGTTATATTTGGGTTATTTAATCTGCATATAATTGTTAGTGTTTATTGCTTAGATCTTCCTAAACCCTATCACAGATCAGACTCATCATCTATTACACCATCATCATCAATAGCTCTAACATAATAGCATTTGTTGACAATTCTAGGTCTACTTTCAAACTTCTTACCTCTTTCAATTCTCTTTGGACACTTCGATGCATAGTGACTAATCTTACCATAAGAAAAGCATTTGAATAGTAATTCACTTATGAATTTACCAGAACCTCTTTGCTTTCTGTCCACAAAGATGGCTTCAACCTCATCTAGGTCATAATTAGATTCTATAGCATATTTCTAAGCTCTTGAAGTCTTTTTTGATGTGCTATCTTTGAACGATGTCTCAATCTTCGGCAGGGCATCACAAAAATCTCTCATTTCAAAAGTTGTAAGCTTCTCGAGTAACTGATCCTTTGAAATCTTTTGCACACTCATAAGCTCTTCAATTGTTGCCACCTTATGACTATGGGATTTAGGTAATGACCTAAGAATCTTTAGTACAACCTCATTCTCATCAATAGTTCCTCCAAGACCTTTGATTCCATTGACAATTTCATCAACTTTCTACATGTAGATAGTTATGTTTGTTGGCAGATGGTCAGTGCTCCTTATGGGATTCATGACATGGACTAACCACCTCCCATGGATTCATTAACTCTGGAACTTCTATCAGAAATTAATAGGTCAATCTTTTGGTTTAACGACAATTGTGGGCTAACAATTGGTATCAAAGCAAAAGGTCATGGGTTTGAATCCCCTCATGTAACTCTAGGGGGTTTTGTTGGCAGATGGTTAGCACTCCCCATGGGATTCATGACATGGACTAACCACCTCCCATGGATTCATTAACTCTAGCGCTTGTATTGGAAATTGACAGGTCGACCTTTTGGTTTAACAACAATTGTGGGCCAACAATGTTTTCATCTTCATTCATCTTTAGGGTATCATACCTTGCCTTCAGGTTTTATAGTTTGGCACTTTTTACAGAATCATCTCCTTCATATAAACTTTTCAACTTTTCCCAAATCTCATGAGCAGTGTCCAAATCCATAACTTTTATCAACTCAGTGTTAGATAAGGCATTCAACAAAGCATCTCTATCTTTTCCATTTAATTCATACTCTTTGATTTCATCTTCATTTGCTGGTCTATTTTGAGGAATAGTATACTTTTTCTCTACCATTTTCCAAACATTATAACTAAGTGAAATGAGATAACTTTTCATTCATACCTTCCAAATAGCATAATCCATGCTATCAAACTATGGTGAGTCCTTTCTGTACACCATCTTGGATCTACCTTAAGATGTTAGACTCTTTACCAAGGAACCCCCACTCTGATACCAATTGTTGAAAAGTGCAATACAACTAAGAGGGGGGGTGAATCAGTTGTAACTAATATTTCAAAACCATTAACACATCAACCAATTAACACTAAATTTGTATCTTAACCATGAAAGTATGACAACAGAAACCTAAAATACATTCACACATTCAACATCGGAGACACTAGATTTTTACGTGGAAAACTCCATAGGAGAAACCACGGTGAGTTTTGGCTCACAATATAATATGTTATAACAGTACTAAAAATTAGAGGCTTACTACCTTAGGGCTCACTAACCAAAATGCTCACTGCAAATGAAGAGGCTCACTACCAAATTGGTGAACTAAGATAGTAGCATCTACACTATGTCAAGGTTCAGTTCCATTGAAGCACAATAAGTATCCTCTACTTTGATCTACTTTTACACTTCACACTTATCTTTTCATTTTTACATCCTCATCCAAATTCATGACTTCATTTTATGCTTTTATACAATTCATCAACCTTGGAATTTACATCAAGGTCGACATTACAATCATCAACCATTGGAACAACCTCCAAGGTTAGCAACCATACATGCATACATTAAGCTAGGTCTAGACCTTAATCAATTAGGGGAGAAGAGAAATGAATGTGAATCATGCCAAGCCTTAGCTAGGACTCAAATGCAATCCTCCATGCAACAACATGCTTCCACAATCTTCAAATCATAACCGCAAGTAGTGAAACCAATCAAGTCAGCCAAGACTAGAGTTAACACTAAAATGTTTAGGAAAACATTTCATGCATGATCCAGATTATATTTTGTGGAAAAATCAAAAGGTAGGAACATGATCTAGAAACTCCCACAATCACATTTCAATCACCAAGAACATACTTGCAACCTCTAAACACTTTATCCATAAGATTCTGATAAAATTTTTCATATTTCTAATAATTTTGTTCCTAGCTCTATGTCACCTAATCATTATATTTCCAAATTAGGGTTTCTCTGTTAGAGAAAATGCTCTAAATAAGCTAAATTTGCTAAAACCTTGAACCCTCATAGTATGAAGTCTTACAAATAGCCATATACGATATAATTCTTCAGCGACTGCTTATTTCCTTTCACCATAAATTCTAAATTTTTCCCTCATACCTTCCTGCAACATTGTTTACCAGCATCTCGCCAAGCAGTTACCATCTATAGATCGCACATAGGATAGCTTTATTCTCAAAAGGAGGGTTGACCCAATTAGCTGTCCTTATCCTAAAGCAACAAAACTTGTATGTGTGTCATGGTCTAGTCCTACTAACCAATTTTGGCAGGTGGCGCTAGCTGATTCGTTTCTGCCAATCCGCCCAGGAAAAGATACAAAGGAGGCTAGCCTCAGTGAAAATGTGGAAAAGGTGACAACTAGTCAAGGACCATCCAAGATGGTGAGGAGGTGGGTCATGGGCCTTATAAAACAATTTCTCTTTGATTCTGACGTTCCACCATACTCCACTAAGGGATTTTTTGAGCGACCGTGGAATGACAGAATTTGGATGCATGGCTTTCTAAGCAATGGGATTGTTACATTAATGGCAAGGATCTAATGTGGCATAAAATATGACTAATTTTTCAATAAATTATCTGATCAAGTATAGGAGATCAAGATCTGAAGATTATCAGCTACTCTACCAAGATCATATCTTTGACCATATCCTTCATATGTAGAATGACAGATACCATCTTAACTGTAGTGCTTCTATCTTGGGTGTTGTCTTTACATTGATGTCAAAACGTTGATAATCATGGTGGTGATCTCTCAGATCTCTTAGTGACATCGGTTAACATGGTGGTGATCTCTCAGATCTTTTAGTGACATGGTTTTGTGAAGTTGCAGTGGCTTGGTCATCTCAGTGAATCACAGTGGCATAGTCTTCAATGGTATACTAGTCTTCATTGTATCAAGGTGTGACATTTGATCTTCAGGATTGCCTATCAATTTCATAGTCATATGTTGCATCTCATATGATGGTCTGCCATATTCATATGTTGTGTGTGTTGTGTCTCATATGTCAAAATGACAAATTGTCTAAACATTCAAATGTTAAATCTCATTGTTGAAGGATAAAGTTTTTCATTGTTGTCTTATCTCTATCATAGTTCATAGTGTCCTTATAGTGTCTCTATATCTCATAGTGTCCTTACACATGGTATTGTATTCATAGTTGTTGAGATTGTTTAGATGTTTAACTCTCAATGCAACTATCTTTAAGTCATTTTTTTAATCCAAAGAGTTTCAGATATTAGTATGTTGCTGTAGTTAAATGGTGTCTTATCTTTGTCCCAGGGTTTCTAAGATTAGTATGTTACTCCTGTTAAAATTATGTCTCATATGTCTTTGTCACATGCTAAAGTTCCATATATATAAACATCTAAGTGTATGTCAAAGACCTTAAAATAGACCTAAGTAATTCTCACAAAACCCCCATTAACTTGTCAAAGCACTTTTGTTTTAATAAACAGTTGACCGGTCAGGATGGTAAATGTCACTTAAGTGACAACTTGAGGTTTGTAACTTCATTTTTTTTACCAGCCCCAATGCCTAGGGTGTCCGGTCACCAAGTAAAGGCTCTTCAAACTCAGCGGGAAAAACACATCAATGACCACAATTTAATTCACAGGTGGCAGGTTTATGTGATCAAAAGGATAAGATTCAAAATAGAAAGTGGACACCAACGATCAATCGATAGATCTAATTTTGATGGGCTTTGTGATACAAAATCCAAAATTTAAGGACATTTCTTATTCCTCTTAAGATATGTGAAAGTTTCCTTTTGTTTTGGAGGAATGAAAAGATCTTCGAAAGGTTGTTTGCTATTTTTTAAATTTGGAATGTGAACTGATTGGTTTTTTATATAGAAATATTTGTTATGGATAATGATATATATGTAATCCTTTTGAGGGTGAATATATATAGATTTGTGAGACTATTGTTTGATGGGATTGTCATTAGGATTTGGTTATTGAGAAAGGAAAGATTAATATGCTTTGAGATGAACTAGAGGATTTTTTGTGTTCTGAGAAGGATTATGTCAGTTTGTTTTTTGCAGAGAAGATTGATAACCTATTTTTCCTCTATTCAGAGCCAAATAGTCCACCTAGTATTTTCCTTGAAAATCCCTCTTTAAGGTTCCTATAAAGCAAAAGTGCTGAATTTCCTAAGAAGCCTTGCCTAAAGAACCTTACCATTGGAAAGAGCTTGAAAAAATAGGCAGGTTTGCTTTTTACAACACCCTGAAATTCGACCAAACAAAGAAGTTATTCATGCTCAAAAGTTTGGGTCAACATACAGTTCAAATGTTCATTTGGCTAGCTTGTAGATCTCCATCGGCCTTAGAAGATGTTGAAAAAATTAGGTTTTATACATTTTTTGAATGTATATCAGGCCAAGGAGAGACATATACTTTTTGGGAATCTTCCGCAAGACCCTGGGAATATTCTCGGTTTGTATATCGGTGATATGCAAGTGAGACATACAAGGTATATTGTGCATCTGTTGCATTTTTCTTCAAGTTTTCCCTTTTGTATGTTTGGAAGGTTTGTATGTTTGCCTTTGTATTTACAACATACAAGCAAATATACATTCTCTGGAAGGATGCAAGGGTAGATACAAGGATGGAATATACATCGCAGATCCCTGGAATATTCGTTGAATGTATATTGTGTCTGCATGTATATTTGGCTCATAGAATGGAGATATTCAAGGAAAGAAATATACAAAGCAGGAGATGCATTGTAGGAATTTTCCCTCTTATATATCAGGTTTCAGGTGCATTTTGTGTTGTATGTTTATACATGCAACGAAAGGGTACAAGGTTTTCAAAACATGCAGGTGCATCCGCTACGGTGGAATGCACATTCAGCCTTGTATGTTTCTTTGTATATTTCACTTGTATGTTTTGAATATACATGTGAAACATACAGAGAAACATACAAAGGCTGAATGTACAAGAGGTGGGGCCCGTGCGCATGCAAGGCCGATTGTATATTAGAGATACAAGGGACCTTTGCAAGAGATATTTTTGCTACAGTGGCTTGTATATTTTGCTTTGTATGTTTTCACATACAAAGCCAATATACAAACATTTGTATACAAGCCAGACCCGATTGCATTTTTAACTTGTTTTATTAAAATTTTCGGGTCCGCCTTGTATATGGGTGATTGTATATTGCGATAGACAAATTAGTGATATACAAAGATCAGGGATACAGGCCAAACCTAATAGAGCAGTCAAATACGGCTAATGGTCAGTTTGGGATCCGCAGCTTGTATGTTTGTAGATACAAAGAATGTTAGATACAACCCATATTTCAAAATGTTTCCCATCTGCTTTTTAAGAGTTTGAAGTCCGTGACTTGTATATACAAGGGCGATTGTATGCATATGCGAGTCACGATTACAAAGGGCAAAATACACATTTGCATGTATTAGTTGTTTGTATATTTGCTTGTATCTTTGCATATACAAGTCGATATGCAAGGGAGTTTTTGGCCAGACATGATACATCGACCGCTTATTTTTGGGTCTTTCCAAAGGCTAATGGAGGGTGTAGTTCTTCAGCAATGGGTCCCGGCTTTGGTATAGCGGCAAATCAGGAGGTGCCACATGGCAGTGGTGAATGCATATACAAAGGCTCTTGCATATACAAAGCAATTTCAAATGCATCTTTCTGGAGTGATTGCAGAGGCCTTTTGGCGCCAAAGAGCAGAGATACATACAAAGGGGTTTGTACATGTAGAGTTAGATTCAAAGCTATTTTCAGAAGCCGATATACATGCAGATGTAGAAGCGGTATATACATGTAGTTGACCAGATCTTTGACTGCCTGTGTCTTCCCCATTTCAATGAATTTTGACATGTTGTAGGAGGCAAAAGTACATATTTTTGCCTCCTCTTTCATTTGAGTAGGTTTTTGGGGGGATTTTCCAGTTTTCATTTTTCAGATCTGGCTTTGCATGTTTTGGCCAGCGTGATGTTTTAGTAGTGACATTTGATATTCAAACGTAGATATTTGTTGCATTTATTGCTACAAATCAATGACTATGCAGCTTGCATTGAAGACTTGGAAAATATCTTCTATTTGCCCAGTTTCAGATATTTTTGTGCCATAACTTCTTGCAGGTGGACGTCCCTTCAGGTAGAGATATTTTCTAATACATAGCCCATGGCAAAATTAATGGGAAGGGGTTGAGGCCAAAATGAAATGATATATATACATGTAAAACCAGATGTATAGTGTTGGTTCTTCTGGGCTATTCTTTGTAATGGCTATTTGGCCTCTATGATCAATATAAACTAGTATTTTTGCCTCTCTCTTATTATTTTTTGGCCTGTGTCTACTCTTCTAGACCTCTCTAAAATTAATATGGGTCTGTGTAATGTCTTTCCAGCTATGAGATTATTACTATGTCTATTCAGTTGCAGCCAAACACATTTAAATCTGGTGTATCACGTAGTTTATTTCAGCATTTCTGTTTAGCTTTCCTTCTAACCCTTTTCCCAGCAAGCATTAGCACTAGGTTTAGATGAATTTCTCTGAGCATTAGGCTTAGAGAGAGGAATCCAACCTTCTCCAGAAGTTTGATCTCATTTCGTAAGGTCCCACACTTTGAGATCATTCCCATGTTACTCTAGTTTGCAGAGGTTTCACAGCTGTATGCAAGGGTGCAAAACTAAGTGATAACAACTTTTGGCATGCCCGATGGGACCAGTTCGATGAACTTCTCATCAATATACTAAAAGATTTGGTGTTTCTCCTAGTATTACCATCCTTTGGAGGTGATACAAACAACACTATGGTGACTCTACTGAATGAATCAACTAGTTTTAGCAGCCCAAGTACCTGATAAAATTTCATCAAGCATCAGGATTTGGTGATTTTTCCTGGTCTATCCAGCTTCCAGAAGCATTTCAATCACTTGGCAACTCACTTTCTGGTATGTATCTAGTTTTTCTTTGGTTGCAGCCCTTTTTGCTCTATTTTTGACATATTTATGAATATCCAGCATTTATATGCTATAAGATGTCATAATTTTACGGGAATCATGGCTATTCCCCTACCCTTAAGCCAATTACAGGCTATTGGCCCTCGTATCAGCAATACAAGACCCCAAATGCCTCTGATTTTATGCCATACAGCCCTGCCGCTGCAGAGTATTGGCATCCTCATGATGCTTACCTTCCTCGTACCCCTAATGTTGCCCCTGAGAAGATTGATGCTTTCAATGAGCTCATGGAAGGTTTTCTAAAGCTTGACAGAAATTTAGATAAGGCCAAAAGAGCAGCAAGATATAGCCATCCTCAGCGTTTTTATGATCTCAGCATCATCAGCAGGTATGGTCTCAAGAAGCTATCTCTAAATTTAAATAGAGAGGCTGATGAATTTATAGAAGTGTTAAAACGTGACTAGCAACAAGAAGCACAAGAGGGGTTTTTTCAAGAAAACCTTGCTATAGGAACGACACCTGCTCAGCATGCTACTAAAGAAGTCCCAAATTTTAAAATTCCTAGCTTTAGACAGGTCCATCCTTCAAGCCAAAGTGAATCTATGAAAGTGGCTCAAGCTTCTCTACCATGGCACCCTTCTTGGATCGAGCATCCTGGTTACAAAATGCCAAACCTTGAAAAAGCCAATCCTCTTATACCAATTCAAAATTAGGTAGAGGAAAAGGTTGTAGAATCCAAGCCTAACATAATTCCAAGTTTTAGGAATGGGTCTCACCCACTGCAACAACCCATTCACAAGCATGAGCAACCTAGACTCCACAAATTCTGAGGCTTTAACACCTTTATCCCTCCACAAGTCCTTGTCCTTGTGCAAGATCAGATTGTCATTCCCCAAGAACAAATTTGTCCAGAACCCTCTCCCCTCTAAGAAATTCAAGAAGGTATTCAGGCCTCTTTCCTTGATGATGTTTCAATCTTCAAGGGTGGACCTGTGGTATACCAAGATAATTGGAAAGATGAGCCAAAAGAGGAGGTGGAAGAAGATAGAACTAATGAGGAGCAGTTCGTTCCTACACTCACGAGGATAGAATTATTTTAACCTATTGCACTCGTGAGTACTGTTAATTCAAATAAGGGATTGAGTCCTCTTGACTTTACTTCTTTTAAAGCCTTTTCTCATGCATACGATCAAGCAAACAAGGTTGAAATGCAAAGAGTGCATGGGTAAAGCCTTCAACTACAAAGACAAATTAACCAAAATTTAGAAGAGCTGTAGTCAAAGGATGGAGGCATAGGGAAACAAGTTGTTAAGGTCACTTCAGAGATGTATGATGCTACCCTACTTCATGAGCTACCTGATTATGTTGAAGATGAAGAATATGTGCAGCTGGTTGTGAATAGGCAACAATAAGAGAACAATGAAAGTGGTGACCACTCGTTATGCATAGAGGCCCAGCATGGCAGTGAGTTTCTAGCTCTTGAAGACTTGGAGGAAACTCTTTTCTGGGATGAGTGCGCTATGGTGGAGGCTATTGCTGAATTTGCTCAGAGAGCAGATGATGCTACCTTGTTGGATGAATTCCCCAACCACTTTGACAGGGATGAGGGCGGCAGTGAGGATGATTGTGAGTTGCTGGCATGTGAAAAAGGATAGGGATATCAGCTTCTTGATGGGGAGGTTTTCTCTTTTGAGTATGTGCATGGCTCATTTTCTGCGCCTAAGTTAGAATATGATGAGCATTTTGTTCATAAGGTGGAGGCAGCCATATTTGTAGTAAAATCTCAAGAGCTAAGGTATTCAGACCAGCAAGAGGAGGAAGAATGTAGCCATGATGACATTATATTGACCTTCCTGGATTCTTTGAGGGATGAAGGAAAAAACCATGAGGTCTTAGGTCAGTTATTTCACACACAAGAGCAACATGATAGAAGGGTGGAGGTCACCAACATACCAGATGAAGAGCAAGAAGAGAAAAAATTAGAGTATTCAAGGGGATGCCCAATCAGGCATCTAGCCCAGCTGGAGACATATCAAGAAGAGTCACCACTTGTCATGCTTACCTCTAAGCATGAAGTTGAGCATCAAAATGAGTGGGATCAGCCCATTTATTTGCCACAAGTTAGTAACTTTAGCAATCCGTCTAGGTGGATAGGTGAGTTTATCTCCACTTTGAAGGGGGTGTTTTATCAATTTGTCATATGTACATTTCCCCCTTACCTCTTTTTAATTGCCCACATGAATGGGAAACATTGTAAAATGTTAAGAAAGGGTAGTCACTTCCAAGAAACAGTTAATGGCTTTGTTTAAGGTCACGCCTAACTGGTTAGTTTAGGATTAGCGTAGGTTTCATTTCTATTTTAGTTTTCCTTTTCCATAAGTGCTTCTGCACAGGCTGCATTGTCATTAGGAGAATGCAGACCCCTTTCCCCTTTTTGTATTTTGGAGGCAGGTTCCAGTTTTCCAGCACGTTTTAGGTGTGACCCCATGCCCAATGGATGTAATAAGGCCACTAATCTTATGTTTAGTAGGGAAACATCCCATAGAGGTCGTCAAGAATGTTATCCTATTTTTCCTCAGTTTAGAGCCAAATAGTCCACCTGGTATTTTCCTTGAAAATCCCTCTTTAAGGTTCCTATAAAGCAAAAGTGCTAAATTTCCTAAGAAGCCTTGCCTAAAGAACATTACCATTGGAAAGAGCTTGAAAAAATAGGTAGGTTTGCTTTTTACAGCACCCTGAAATTTGGCCAAACAAAGAAGTTATTCATGGTCAAAAGTTTGGGTCAACATACAATTTAAATGTTCATTTGCAGGCTTGCAGATCTCCATCAGCCTTAGAAGATGTTGAAAAAATTAGGTTTTATGCATTTTCTATATGTATATCAGGCCAAGGAGAGACATATACATTTTGGGAATCTTCTGCAAGACCCTGGGAATATTCCTGGTTTGTATATCAGTGATATGCAAGTGAGACATACAAGGTATATTGTGCATCTATCGCATTTTTCTTCAAGTTTCCCCTTTTGTATGTTTGGAAGGTTTGTATGTTTACCTTTGTATTTTCAACATACAAGCAAATATACATTTGCTGGAAGGATGCAAGGGCAGATACAAGTATGGAATATACATCGCAGATCTCCAGAATATTCGTTGAATGTATATTGGGTCTGCATGTATATTTGGCTCATAGAATGGAGATATTCAAGGAAAGAAATATACAAAGTGGGAGATGCATTGCAGGGGATGCATTGCAGGAATTTTCCCTCTTGTATATTGGGTTTCAGGTGCATTTTGTGTTGTATGTTTGCACATGCAACGAAAGGGTACAATGTTTTCAAAACATGCAGGTGCATCCGCTATGGTGGAATGCACATTCGGCCTTGTATGTTTCTTTGTATATTTCGCTTGTATGTTTTGAATATACATGTGAAACATACAGAGAAACATACAAAGGCCAAATGTGCAAGAGGTGGGGCCCACACGCATTGAAGGCTAATTGTATATTAGAGATACAAGGGACCTTCACCAGAGATATATTTTCTACAGTGGCTTGTATATTTTTCTTCGTATGTTTTCACATACAAAGCCAATATACAAATGTTTATATACAAGCTGGACCCAATTGCATTTTTAACTTGTTTTATTAAAATTTTTGGGTCCGCCTTGTATATGGGCGATTGTATATTGCGATATACAAGTTAGTGATATAGAAAGATTAGGGATAAAGGCCAGACCCAACAGAGCAGTCAAATATGGTTAATGGTCAGTTTGGGATCCGTGGCTTGTATGTTTGCAAATACAAAGGAGGTTAGATACAACCCAAATTTCAAAATGTTTCCCATCTGCTTTTTAAGAGTTTGAAGTATGTGACTTGTATATACAAGGGCGATTGTATGCATATGCAAGTTGCGATTACAAAGGGCAAAATGCATATTTGCATGTGCTATTTGTTTGTATATTTGCTTGTATCTTTGCATATAGAAGCTGATATGCAAGGGAGCTTTCGACAAGACATGATGCATCGACAACTTATTTTTGGGTCTTTCCAAAGGCTGATGGAGGGTACAGTTCTTTAGTGATGGGTCCCAGCTTTGGTACAGTAGTAAATCAGGAGGTGCCACATGGCAGCAGCGAATGCATATACAAAGGCTCTTGCATATACAAAGCAATTTCAAATGCATCTTTCTGGAGTGATTGCAGAGGCCTTTTGGCACCAAAGAGCAGAGATACATACAAAGGGGTTTGTACATGTAGAGTCAGATTCAGAGCTATTTTCAGAAGTCGATATACATGCAGATGTAGAAGTAGTATATATAGGTAGTTGACCAAATCTTTGACCACCTGTATCTTCCCCATTTTAGTGAATTTTGACATGTTGTAGGAGGTAAAAGTACATATTTTTGCCTCCTCTTTCATTTGAGTAAGTTTTTGGAGGGATTTTCCAGTTTTCATTTTTCAGATCTGGCTTTGCATGTTTTGGCCAGCGCGACGTTTCAGCAGTGACATTTGATATTCAAATGCAGATATTTGTTACATTTATTGCTACAAATCGATGACTATGTAGCTTGCATTGAAGATCTAGAAAATATCTTCTATCTACCTAGTTTTAGATCTTTTGGTGCCATAACTTCTTGCAGGTGGACATCTCTTTAGGCAGAGATATTTTCTAATACACAGCCCATCAGTGAAATTGATGGGAAGGGGCTGAGGCCAAAATGAAATGATATATATACATGTAAAACCAGATGTATAGTGTTGGTTCTTCTGGGCTATTCTTTGTAATGGCTATTTGGCGTCTATGATCAATATAAACTGGTATTTTTGCCTCTCTCTTATTATTTTTTGGCATGTGTCTCCTCTTCTAGACCTCTCTAAAATTAATATGGGTCTGTGTAATGTCTTTCCAGCTATGAGATTATTACTGTGTCTATTCAATTGCAGCCAAACACATTTAAATCTGGTGTATCACTTAGTTTATTTCAGCATTTATGTTCATCTTTCCTTCTAACCCTTTTCCCATCAAGCATTAGTACTAGGTTTAGATGAATTTCTCTAAGCATTAGGCTTAGAGAGGAAGCCAGCCTTCTCCAGAGGTTTGATCTCATTTCACAAGGTCCCACACTTCAAGATCATTCCCATGTTACTCCAATTTGTAAAGGTTTCATAACTGTATGCAAGGGTGCAAAACTGAGTGATAACAAAGATATCATATCAGTTTTAGAGAGAAGAAGGATGTTAAAATTGAGGAGAAGGATTATCTATTTGTAAATTTGAAATGAATCTCTTTTGTTGATTTGTAGAGGTATGATAAGATTTTGAAGACTAGATTGATCAAATGTTTTGGAGATGATGAATATTTGATGATGTCAATTTATTCTATTAATTTGTAGAAAAATGTATATTTGTTGAAAGAAGTTGAATAAAAGGGACAAGGTATTGAGTCAGATTGAAATAGGGAAACCCCCTGATTTTATTTTGTTCATTGTTCCTTAGATGATGATAGTCAGTGAGACTTGAGATGAAAATCAATATGCCAGTGAGGCAAAATTGTATATGTTAGTGAGACAATTGTAAACTTGAAGTTTTTCATTTAAGCTAGTGAGGCAGTTTGAGTGGTTTTTCTACCCCTGGATGGTTTTCCACTCGGTAATATTTTATGTCAAAATATTTTGTGTTGATGTTCTACATATTTTCATATCTGTTTGAAAATTTGGTGATTGTGAAATCAAAGTTCATAAATTTTTTGAAAGGTGATAAAAACTTTTATCAACACTGATTCAGCCCCTCTCTCAGTGTTGAGTGTATTCCTACAATTGGTATCAGAGCCTAGTTCCCTGTAAATGCTTAATCATCTTGGGTAGATCATATATTTGGAGTACTTGTCATTGCAAGTTAAGAAGGTTATTCAAACTACAAAGCACCTATGTTTGATGGGTCTAACTATACATTTTGGTAGTTCAGGATGGAGTCATATTTGTCATCTTTGGGCTATGATGTGTATGCTGTCATTAAAACTGCATATACTACTACAAATCCCCCTGTAACATCTAATGAGAAAAGGGCATATGAAAATAATGCTAAGGCTAAAAATGTAATATGTTGTGGCTTAACCAATGATATATTTGTCAAAATCATGGAGTGTAAGACAGCTAAGGCAATTTGGGACAAGTTGTCCAATATTTATCAAGGAGATGATAAAATCAAAGAAGCAAAATTACAATCCTATAGGGCCAAATTTGAAAGTCTCAAGATGAGTGATGATGAGAAAGTGGTAGAATATCTTCTAAGAGTTCAAGAAATTGTAAATGCTATAAGAGAATTGGGTGATACTTTGGAAGAAAAGATAGTTGTTACAAAAGTCTTAAGGATTTTAAATTCAAAATATGAATCCAAAGTGTCTGCAGTTCAGGAAAGAGATTTAAGCAAAGTAACCTTTGATGAACTTTAGGGCACATTCATAGCTTACGAGATGAGAATCAGTAATGATATACCTTCAAGAAAAGAAGCTTCTTTCAAATCAGTCAAAAAGGAGAAAGAGATAAAATCTGAATCAAAGGAGTTGGATGAAGATCAAGAAATATCCCTTGCAAGCAAATTAAAAAAGGGATCTGTTGGCAAATACAAAGGTAAGCTTCCATTCAAATGTTTTGAGTGTGGAAAGGTTGGACACTATGTAGCTAAGTGTCCTTTCAAAGACTTAGACAGTGATGAAGATGAAAACAAGAAGCAATTCAAAAAAAAATAGTTTGTTTCTAGAAGGAAAAACAATTTTAGAAAGAAAAGAAGTTTGTTTACTAAAAATGTTGATGTGATTGAAAGTGATTTAGATGATTTTCTTGAGGAAGATGCAGAGACTTTGTTTGTGGCTATTCTAAATGAAGTGCAAAATGAAAAATGTGAAGAACAATCAAATTATTGTGAAGTTGTTATTGATTTTGAAGGAGAATTGAAGTGTGCATTATGTCAAGTCAAGAAGCTTAAAAAGGAGATCATTGCACAAAGAAGTCAATTTCAAAAGGATAATGAAATCATGAATAATAAATTAACTGATTATGAGAAGTAGATTACTGATCTAAAACTATCTCTTGAAGAAAGTAAGAGAATTATTGATGTTAAGAGTAAAGAGTTGAATAACAAGGACAAGGAGTGTCATACACTTGAAGCTCAAATTGTGGATCTGAAAAGTGTTGGTCATGATATTACTCATAATCAAACATAGAATAAAAGTTACACAACAACCTTTACTCATCTTAAAAGAGACGATGAATTCAAAGAATTCATGATCCCAAGTCTCCATTGATTAGTTCGTAATCTACTGACGTTACTCAGTGGTTGATGTGTGTTGTTGTTTTCCATTTTGGGGTCTTACGTAGATCAATAGATTCTATTTTTGCAACCATGCTACATAGGGGGGTTACCCTACACAGTATATTTATTCAAATGATGTGGCTACGGGATGATATTTGCATGATATTTTCAAAAGTACATGCATGTAGCTCAAAATATACTAATGATGTTCAATTATCTATGGGATGTTAGCATATTCCTCTATTCTGCTTAATATTTATCATGATTTGTAGTTATGGAAGTGATTTCTATGAAATTAAAATGAGAAAAAGGGTTAGAGAAATAAAATTCCTAAAATTACTTGACTGAGATCACTGATCCACATACGTGTTCCCATACAGTAATGAAGAGAAGAAAACTAGAATCATACTTCACTAGGACATTCCACAAATCCACATGATCCAGTGCAAATCTTCAAGGGAAAGTTGACAACAACATGCAATAGAATGAAAGCACTTGTAGTTGAATACAAGATTTACCATTACATATCTAGAAATCAACTTGAAGATTACATAAAGTTTACAATCAGGATGTAATCTAGAGCTTCATCTCCATTCAGCATGCTAAAGAACAAGTACATATACAGTGATCTGAAGAAAGAACCTTGATGCTTCAACAATTCAATCCTCACTAGTCTCGGCAATCCGATCTCCTACATGAAATTGCTATAGGTCAAATTTTTTTGGATGATTGACCTCTCCTCTTTTACAGAGTGAAGGGGCTGAATATAAAGTTCTAAGGTTATTCTCAATACAGTGCCCAAGAAAACCCTCAAGCTGATCAATGGTCAACATCCTCAAATGTAGCATCAAATGATGGGAAACAAATCTCGCCCAAATCTCGAGCAGTACCAGATAGAGCACCACTCCCCCAATAATGTTTCCACCTACATTCTCCTCTACATTGAAAGCTTTGTCTCCTCCTAGTGTGTCTATGACCTCTCGAGATATGGTCTGCTGCCTGGGATGTCCTCACCATTAAAGCTCTGTCATATCTCCACCTGCACGCCATCGGGCTCTGAAATAGATTCAAAATCCACTTGCCCTACTTTCCTACCTTTTTGTATCATGATAGCACATCTTCCTGATCATCAGCATGACCATCCTCATTGGAGCGAGCTAAAAATGTCCCATCAACCCCATCTTTCTGGCCGATGCACCCCCTTTTCTTACCTGCGCACCTGCCATTAACATACAAAAGTTAAGCATCATCATTTAAATAACCAGCAGGAGGATAAACATTTATATTAAATCATGCTTTGAATGTGCAAACGTATATATCGGGTCATGAATCTGTGAGAATCCACATGCATATGAGTATTGAATCCCTTTTGATAACCTTGTTGGTTCCACCACCTGCATGTAGATTTTTGGGCACTTAATATATAAACTTGAAAAAAGAGCACCCGATGAACCCAATCGGTCATGCACTTCAACCACCGCTTTTCTCACTAGGTCAAGATATGATGATGATTTCATCATCATGGACACGCCTCACTAAAATGTGAAAGGATGATGCTGCGGTCATGTCAAGCATTTGTATATCAGGTCATGTTGTTAAGATCAGGGGATGTTTGAATATGACCCCCATGAGAAAAATGACCTCCTTCTCAAAAGATAGGGGTGATGTTAGTAGAAGGGTGATTTCACTTGAACATTGCACTAAAATGATGTCACCGTCATGTCATTAAAAAGAGGGATCATTGGATACATACCTCTATGAGGTAAAAGGATGATGATGTCAGCGTCATATTAATCTCGTTTGTTCATTAGGTTCAAATGATGTCATCATCATATTGGCACTAGGGTGATATTTTGTGACAGGGTGATATTTGAAAGATCGGATGATATTCAAAATATCAAGTGATATTTGAAATATTGGGTGATATTCGAAATATGACCCCCGCAAAATATATGAAGTTGTTTTGACTGGTGGATACAGTTACCACATAAAGTTGATGTCTAGAGTTTGTGGACCAAATGATTATCGGGTGATAAAATAGGATTGGGGTGATCTAACATAAGGTGACCGATATTTGAAATATGACCCCCAAGAATATCAGGTTTGACTAGAACTTTGACTTGCCATAACTTTCTTACTGGGCCGAATCTTAGGGTGATGTAAAAGGTAAACCTACATGGAATTTCATGCACTTTCCAACTATGAGGTCAATGATATGAAATACTGACTTTGAAAAAATGACCTCATCATGGTGACCTATCCACCCCTTTATGTAGGGTCACCTGCATGACTCATTTTTACCAAACCATCGAGAAGCAGAAAACAACACAAGCCAAAGCAACAAAAGTTGGGTCCCTGTTTTGTCAAGTCAAAATGGGGCATGTTGTGTAACCACACAACAACAAGAAGACTTGATATGTGCAGAAGTAGTGATAAACTTGATGATCTCCTTGACAGAAAAAAAGGATTCAAAGATAAATTAGGTCTTGGATTTGAAGAGGGACAAAGTTCTCAAAAGGCTAATGCAAATGATAAATCAATCATAAGGACAACAAACTACAAAAGGAATGAAACTTTCAGGTATAATACTCATTTTATTGGATATTGTTTTTGTTGTAATAGGTTTGGACATAAAGCTAGTGAATGCAGATTTGGAGTTAGAAGAGGAATGCATTTATTTCCAAGAAACCCATTCATGTTTTTAAGAAGTTTGAAGTGTCACAATTGTAAAAATTTTGGGCATATTGCCAAATTTTGTAGACCTTCTTTGTAAATGCAGCAAACTACAAGGAATACCATTCTAGGATTGTCTTCTTTAAGTCCTGATAAGAAGTTGCTTGTTTGGAAACCCAAGGTGATCAATAAGAGCTTTGATGTCATGATTGTACAAGCTTCTTTTCATACCAAAAAGAGGGAACAGTGGGTGATTGATAGTGGTTGTTCTAATCACATGACAGGAGACAAAGATAAGTTTGTTAAATTTGAAGACATTGATGAAGGATCTGTTATGTTTGGGAATAATGATTGCATCATGATCAAAGGAAAAGGTACAATTCTTCTTGATGATGAAACACCACTACATGATGTGTATTTTGTTGAGGGGCTGAAGCATAACTTGTTAAGTGTTAGTCAAATATGTGATAATGGCTTTAATGTTGTTTTTGATGCACATGGATGTGAGATCAAAATGAAATTAGGTAAAGTTATTGCAGCAGGCCTAAGGACTAGTGGTAACATATACAATCTTCATAAATCTAAAACTAAAAGTGTTGATAGCTATATTTGTTTCATGGGTCAAATTGAAGAAAGCTGGTTGTGGCATAGGAGACTTGGTCATGTGAATTTTGACAATCTTGTAAGAATCAACAGGAATCACAATGTAAGAAACATGCCTCATATTTCAAAACCTAAGCAATACTACATGCAAAGAGTGTCATTTGGGTAAGAAAACCAAGGTTAGTTTCAAACCTAAGGAGTACTTCACTTCAAAACCTCTACATCTTGTGCATTCAGATTTGTGTGGTCTTACAAGAACTAAAGCATTAGGAGGTGAAAAATATTTTATGCTTTTCATTGATGATTTTTCAAGAATGACATGGGTAACATTCTTAAGGCATAAATCAAAGGATTTTGATAGATTCAAAATCTTCAAAAAGATGGTTGAAAAAGAATATGATTTCAAGCTAAAATGTTTAAGGTCAGACAATGGAGGAGAATATACTTCAAAGGAATTTGAGGAGTATTGTGAAAAACATGGGATAAGAAGACAATTTTCAACTCCTAGAACTCTACAACAAAATGGAGTGGCTGAAAGAAAGAACAGGACTATAAAAGAAAATTCAAGAACCTTACTACATGATGCAAATCTACCTAACATCTATTGGAGAGAACCTGTTCATACAACTGTGTATACTTTAAATAGAGTTCAATTAAGGGTAAAGTCAAATTATACTCCTTATGAACTTTGGTATGGTAAGTCAGCTAATGTTGGCTATTTTAAAAATTTTGGAAGTAAGTGTTACATCAAGAAAGATAATGATACCTTGAGTAGTTTTGAGTCTAGATGTGATGAAGGTATATTTTTGGGTTATTCTACACATAGAAAAGCATATAAATGCTTTAACAAAAGACTCAAAAGAATAATTGAATGTACTAATGTTAAGGCAGATGAGAATTTGCAGCCTTGTATGCAGTTGTTTCATGACAAGGAAGATGATCATAATTCACAAAAGGAAGAAGAAATTTAGGTAGAGGAAGAAGCTCCTGAAAAATTAGTTGAAATTAAGACAAAGATTCCTTCAAAGGCATATCAAAGAGATCATCCTCATGAGTTGATCATTGGAGACAAGGATAGTGGTGTGTTAACAAGAAGAAAGCATGTTACTACACATAATCAAGCACATGTGTGTTTGATATCAGAAATGGAACCAAAGAGTTATGTTGAGGCCATCAAAGATGAAGCCTAGATTAAGGCCATGTAAGAGGAGCTAAGTCAAATAGAAAAGAACAAAACATGGGAAATTGTGCCAAGACCAGAAGGTAAGAATGTCATTGGATCAAATGGGTATTTAGGAATAAGTTTGATGACAAAGGTAAAGTTGTTAGAAACAAAGCTAGATTGGTTTGCAAAGGGTATTCACAAATTGAAGGAATTGACTTTGATGAAACTTTTGCACCTATTGCTAGATTAGAAGCTATAAGGATGTTTTTAGCTTTTTCAGTTTATAAAAATTTTAAGGTATACCAAATGGATGTCAAATCATCCTTTCTAAATTGTGATCTTGAAGAAGAGATTTACATGGAGCAACTAGAAGGTTTTGTGAATAAAGACAAATCAGATCATGTATATAGGTTGAAAAAGGCCCTATATGGGTTAAAGCAAGCTCCAAGGGCTTGGTATTATAGACTGGATAAGTTTTGCAATAATAGGGATTCATAAAAGGAGGTGTGGACAATAATTTGTACTACTTAATCAAAGGTGAGGATATTCTAGTTGTTGAAATTTATGTTAATGATATCATTTTTGGTAGTAACAATGATGATATGAGTCATTCATTTCCTAACATCATGAAATCAGAATTTGAAATGTCTATGTTGGGAGAGTTGTCTTTCTTTCTTGGTCTTCATATATCTCAAATTGAAAAGGGAATATTTATCTCACAAAATAAGTATGCCAAAGAGATGTTGAAGAGATTTCAAATGGATGAATGCAAACCTTTGGCTACTCCTATGGAAATAGGGCATAAGCTAAGTAAAAATGATGAATCACCTGAAATAGAAAAATCTTTGTATAGATCTATGATTGGCAGCCTTTTATATCTCACTGCTTCTAGGCCTGATATTATGCAAGTTGTTTATTTGGTTGCAAGATTCCAAACTTGTCCTAAACAATCATATTTGAATGATGTTAAGAGAATCTTTAGATATGTTAAGGGTACACTTGATTTTTGTCTATGGTATCCTAGACACAATGATTTTACACTTCTTGCCTATACAGATGTAGATTGGGTTGGTTGTCCTGATGATAGAAAAAGTACAAGTGGGGTAGCTTTCTTTCTTGGTGGTAGATTGGTTGCATGGCATAGTAGGAAACAAGATTGTGTTTATCTATCTATAACTAAAGATGAATATATTGTTGCTTCTTCATGTTGCACACAGGTGCTTTGGATGGTCTAATCACTTCATGATATCAAGGTTGAGGTAAAAAGACCTGTATCTATTCTTTGTGATAACACTAGTTCTATCAATATGTCAAAAAATCCTATAATGCATTCAAGAACTAAGCACATTGCTATTAGATACTATTTTCTAAGGGAGAAGGTAATTGAAAATGAAGTTGTTTTGGAATATGTGTATACAGATGATCAATTGGCTGATATCTTCACAAAACCTTTGCCTAAGGAGATATTTGAATCTCTGAGACAGAGATTAGGAGTTCTATCTTTTGTCTCTCTTCAATAAGCTAAAAGGATATTGGATTCAGGGGGAGTAGTCTTCTATATCCTTATGATGTCCTAAATCTCATTTGAATCTTATCATGACATTTGTACATAGTTTGTATATAGTTTTTTTACATATTTGTAAAAAGGATAAGTGTATGGGACTCCTTTTTGTGGTTGACAGTGTTATAGTATTGTGCATTTGTTTATTGTAAACTGCAATGTGGGTTTTAACAGAGGTTACTTTTAGATAGCAGAGGATTGCATTTAAGAGAATAGGACTTTATTGGTTATGGTACATTTTTGCCTTTGACATTTTATGTCAAAAAGGGGGAGAAGTGAGTCATGGTTTTGCCATCAATGTTAAAGACAAAGGGGGAGTTTTGTAGTGCTTCTATCTTGGGTGTTGTTGTCTTTACATTGATGTCAAAATGTTGATGATCATTGTGGTGATCTCTCAGATATCTTAGTGGCATGGGTTAACATGGTGGTGATCTCTCAGATCTTTCAGTGACATGGTTTTGTGAAGTTGCAGTGGCTTGGTCATCTCAGTGAATCACAGTGGCATAGTCTTCAATGGTATACTAGTCTTCATTGTATCAAGGTGTGACATTTGATCTTCAGGTTTGCCTATCAATTTCATTTGTCATAGTCATATGTTGCATCTCATATGATGGTCTTCCATATTCATATGTTGTGTGTGTTGTGTCTCATATGTCAAAATGACAAATTGCCTGAACATTCAAATGTTAAATGTCATTGTTGAAGGATAAAGTTTTTCATTGTTGTCTTATCTCTATCATAGTTCATAGTGTCCTTATAGTGTCTCTATATCTCATAGTGTCCTTACACATGGTATTGCATTCATAGTTGTTGAGATTGTTTAGATGTTTAACTCTCAATGCAACTATCTTCAAGTCATTTTTTTTATCCAAAAAGTTTTAGATATTCGTATGTTGTTGTAGTTAAATGGTGTCTTATCTTTGTCCCAACATTTCTGAGATTAGTATGTTATTCCTGTTAAAATTATGTCTCATCTGTCTTTGTCACATGCTAGAGTTCCATATATCTAAACATCTAAGTGTATGTCAAAGACCTTAAAATAGACCTAAGTCATTCTCACAAAACCCTCATTAACCTATCAAAGCACTTTTGTTTTAATAAACAATTGACTGGTCAAGATGGTAAATGTCACTTAAGTGACAACTTGAGGGTTGTAACTTTGTTGTTTTTACTAGCCTCGATGCCTAGGGTGCCCGATCACCAAGTAAAGGCTCTTCAAACTTGATGGGAAAAACACATCAACGACCACAGTTTAATTCACAGGTGGCGGGTTTATGTGATCAAAAGAATAAGATTCACAATAGAAAGTGGACACCAACGGTCAGTCAACAGATCTAATTTTGATGGGCTTTGTGGTGAAAAAGCTAAAATTTGAGGACGTTTCTTATTCCTAGTAAGATATGTGAAAGATTCCTTCTATTTTGGAGGAATGAAAAGATCTTTGAAAGCTTGTTTGCTAATTTTTAAATTTGGAATGTGAACCGACTGGTTTTTTATATGGAAATATTTGTTATGGATAATGATATATATGTAATGCTTTTGAGGGTGAATATATATAGATTTGTGAGACTATTGTTTGATGGGATTGTCATTGGGATTTGGTTTTTGACAGAGGAAAGATTAATATGTTGTGAGATGAACTAGAGGATTTTTTTTGTTCTAAGAAGGATTATGTCAGTTTGTTTTTTGTAGAGAAGATATCATATTAGTTTTACAGAGAAGAAGGATGTTAAAATTGAGGAGAAGGATTATCTATTTGTAAATTTGAAATCAAGCTCTTTTGTTGAGTTGCAGAGGTATGATAAGATTTTGAAGACCAAATTGATCAAATGTTTTGGAGATGATGAATATTTGATGATGTCAATTTATTCCATTAATTTGCAGAAAAATGTATATTTGTTGAAAGAAGTTGAACAAAAGAGATAAGGTATTGAGTCAGATTGAAACAGGGAAACCCCCTGATTTTATTTTGTTCATTGTTCCTTAGATGATGATAGTCAGTGAGACTTGAGATGAAAATCAATATGCCAGTGAGGCAAAATTGTATATGTCAGTGAGACAATTGCAAACTTGAAGTTTTTCATTTAAACCAGTGAGGCAGTTTGAGTGATTTTTCTACCCCTAGAGGGTTTTCCACTTGGTAATATTTTGTGTCAAAATATTTTGTGTTGATGTTCTACATATTTTCATATCTATTTAAAAATTTGGTGATTGTGAAATCAAAGTTCATAAATTTTTTGAAAGGTGATAAATTTTTTTATCAACACTGATTCAACTCCCCTCTCAGTGTTGAGTGTACTCCTACATTAACTGCACTGAAAGAAGGACTTCTCCTCAGGATCATGGCTAGAAAATGTTGTCCAAATGGTAGGATACTATTGAAAGAAGCAAGTAGTAAGGTCCTACCTGTAATAGGATCAAATCAACACCTTCAAATTGTGCCAGCTGAGATCAAGATCAACAGCCTAAATTCAAAATTATAAACAGAAGAATCTGTTGGCACTGAAACTAACTAGGCTTCATTATAAAGCATTAACTACTCAGGTGTGTGTAGGGTTTCCATCATTGCTACTCCTGAGAAATTTGATAACATAATAATTTTGCTTATGCAAACTCAACTTTTGGAAATATGTTCCTCTACGATGATTGACATTTCACCTGATGTGTGATGAAATTTGATGTGATGACATTGCTTAATTTGGAGAACCAAGACACCTGATTTTGCAAGAATTAATGCAAGAAGTGATATTTGTAGTTATGTGGAATTATGAAATCCAATCTTTCTGTCCACTTATGGTAATCTTTAGCAAATTTCTATTTATGGAATGAATGTTACAAAGTGTCTAGAAAATTAATACACCACAGATGTGTGGATGTATGCTTACATCCAAAAATTTCTATAAAAAGGCAAGTGTTGATGTTACCATTCATACTGTTTAAAACATTTTGGCAATATGGATTTCCCCTGTTCCTGTGTGTTCTATTTGCTCCCCTATTCTTTAGGATTTTTTTCCTTGTTCTCATAGCTCTTGATCTATCCCTACAAAATTAGAATGACCTATAATTATCTCCTATGGAATCGGTGGTACAAGAAAGATTAGGGGGTAACAACAACATTGTGCAAATTTGGTGCAGGAGCACCTACCTGACAGCTGGTCTGGATGAGGCAGTTAGTAGTTTAGGTCTTATTTGTGTTTCCAAGAAGGTCTGTTAGACCAATTGCATGTAATAATGTCACGCTGATCATGATAAGATCATGCTGACCGGGCTTTTGCTATTTTTAGATAGTTAGTTATAACAGCTGTCATGATGTATGTTCGGTGGGATCTCCCAGCCGCCTGGAGAGTTCCCAGCCGCTTGGAGTCGGGTCAGTAGTACTCATAGGGAAATCTTTATAAGCATGGGATCGGTTGATTGTAAATCATCGATCAGACTTTGCGAGAGTGAGACAGAGCGAGAGGAACATCATATTGTAGTTGCATCTTTTGAAATCGAATAAAGTATTCCTGTTTGTGTTCATCCTCTGTTGCATTCCATTGCTTGATCGATTGCTGGTTTGAGAGGTTTTCATGGATATACTGATCCATTCCACCGGTTGACTCATCTGATCGGTGGAATGGCAATGTACAGTAGGTTAGATTGTAGGTTGTTTTCTGTTTGCATGCAGGTGTGCAGGATCGCGGTCAAGAGATGTTGAAGACCCTAGCATCCTCATGTGCTAGGTCAAGTTGAGAAGTTTGAGTTGGAAGATCACCCTGAGACGGGATCGGGTCATCCCTGGAGGATCGGCGAAGGGAGATTTCGCTAAGTGAAGAAGTTCGCGAAAACAGCATCATCAGGATATTTCTGCAAATATCCTGCAGTCGGGTTAGGCATCATCATCCGGATAAGTGAAGGAGAGCATGATGTTTTCGAGTGCATGAAGTGCGAGTTCGTCGGGGTGATCATCAGCAGGAGGAGCCGAGGAGCGTATCGGCATCAGGATCATCATATTGGGAGTGCCAAACATCCGCATATCGCGAGTAGATGCGGGAGAGAAAGTTTGGATTTTTGACTAAGTATTGAGAAGGTCATCAGGATATTGGGTGACGTCATCGTCATCAGGATATGACGTTATCGTCATCAGGATATTGAGATATCCCCTTGTGCGAGTTCATCCTGCTGTCGTAAGGTGCTAAGGTATTGGCGGAAGTCCGTAGCAGGAAGTTGTGTTAACATCATCATCAGGAGGTTTCGAAGAGAACCGGATAATTTATATCATGATGCTGTTGCTTGTATCATCGGGCAGTGGAGCGTCGAAGGCAAGTTGTTGAAGGTGATCGTCATCAGGATATTTGAACAACCGGATATTTGGATATCCTGCTGACGAAGGTGATATTGAATATCATGATGAAGACGTTAGAGTTCGGAGCCTGATGAACAGTGCAACCGGAGGATGTTTGCGCCCGTTGAACACCATGATGATGATGTTAGGAGGAAAGCGGAGGAGGTGAATAGTAGTCGGCAGGAGGATGATTGCGAGTGTCCGCAATATGATGATGCTGTTGGTTTTCGGAAACATGATGCTGACAGAGTAAAGCCGAAATATGATGATGTTGGTAGTTTTAGGGAATATGATGATGATGAGGTTGGTCTGCAGACATTCATGCTATATGCGAATGATATAGTGTGGATGCCTCTGCATCAAAATTTCTATGGGTATTTCTTCTTCCTTGTTCTTCATCCAGATTGGGATCCTTGATTTTAATCTCCATACTCCAACCATTCCTTATGACTATGATTAGGTAGATTAGTATTAGGTGTGGAGGAAACTCATTTTTCCTTCTACCTTCATCCCTCTTCTACTTTTCCTAACAAAGCATTATCTATAGTTATAGGGATGTTTCCTCTCTAGATATAGCATATAAGGATAGAGTGCTCCTAGTTTGTTTTTACTATTGTTGCTCTCACCGGGTGGATGGTATTTCCATACCCAGTCTAATGTGATTTCATCTGGTCTCTATTTGGTTGAACTGGTTGGTAACCACTCAATTATGAAAGAGTAATCACATCCCTACAAGTGATAACAGGCATAAAGCAAAGAACTCCAATTAAGGGGGATATTGATGCTTGCAGTCATTCTCAATTAAGGAGGATAAACTAGACAGTGAATTCTCTTATTTAACCAGTAAGTGGCATATGATGGGTATAAGAGCTTCCACAACATCAAACAAGCAAATTCCTATCGACATCATTGCCTGTTTCCCACTTAAATTAAGAAGACACATTTGTGGAAAGCGCGTACTTCAGCATGTACCAAGGGAAACAAAGCACATAGTTGGGAAGTGGTTACATCGACCCCTTCTTGTAGCTGCATCTATTGGTTACAAAATAGTTGTAACTTCTTTTGTCATAATCCTAAAGCTTGTTTCTCCCTTATCTCTATAAAAGGGAATTTAGGGCTTATGATAAAGCATTGGTTGGGGGTCATATTTCCAGCCTTAGTCTAAAATAGGGATCAATCTAGTCACAGAGTTGTAAGTAAGTTTGTTTTCAGATAATAAAATTAGTTGTCATTTTTTCGGTTTCCAATTTGAGTCTCTTCTGGTTTCTTGATAGAATTATTGAAAGCTATGATGCAAGTTGCTAAAAAAATTATTTTACAAATTTTGTTGAGTTTTGGAGTACACTGTCTCCTACTTCATGTGTGTAGTCTCACATTATGAATATATAGTTGGTTAAAGATCATCTTTATCATCGATACAGTCTTTCCTGTGCTGGCATATTTCTCTTATGGCTTTTTCCTCAAGGAGTAATGTAAAAATTGCTATTAGAAAATATCAAATGTGATTTGGGTGTGCAGGGATAACTAAGTATGGTTGATTCCAAGACTAGTAGAGTATTTTCAATGTAATTCATTGTTGTATCTTTACAATAAACTTAGGTTCATCACATTACTGTTTGTTTAGTTTTTATCATTTTTAACCTTTTTGACTCCTTGACCCAATGGATAGGCACTGATCTATTTCATGGATACTATACTAAACTTATGCCCCTCTAATTATCCTCAAAATATTTTCAATCCAAATATTTTCCTTTCCAGCAATAGGCTTTTAGGATATTTATTTTGATTAAGTTAATTCCTGCATGTTCCTCTGCAAAGAATAAGATAAGAGCTTAAAAAATCTAGCCAATCCCTTTACTTTATCATACATTCTTTCAAGCAGCTCACAAGGAACATATCTATGATATGAACAATGTTGACAATCTAATATCTCTAGAAAACCCCATCCATTTGAGTGGAGCATTGCTATCCCCAAGAAAATAAGATATCAGTTAAAGAGAGATAGCCAAAGAATTGGAAATAAATCCATCTATATAGGAACACCCTCCTTGGTTTCATAGAGCCTAAAGTGTAGAGGAAGAAAAGGGGGATTAAGAAAGCCTTCTCTCCTTAATCTCCTATTCATTGGCCAAATCCTCAAGGAAGATTGATCATTAATAAGTGGCTATTTTATAGATTTGTTGTGAGAATCAAGTTGGGAATTTAAAACAACCAACAGATTCTTCAAATTGGAGCACTTGAACAATACTGTCGGCCACTGTCATAAAGGAAATATTGCTTGTGGAGCACCAAATCACAAACCATTTGAACTAAAGACACATAACAACATCAGAAACTTAATTCCAAAACTGCAAACTGTGAAACTTAAATGTGAGGAAATGCGGAGCAGAATACATTCTCCCTATCACCATTAAATACACAGAAAAGTAGTTTTTTTACTAGTGAATAGAAATCACTTAGATCTTCATACCAGAGGCTTAAACTAGAAACATAGCATCCTCAGACATCTCTTCACATTACTTCCAATCCATAGACAAATATATTCAATCTATATAAAATGAGAAGCAAAACATGATACTGTTCTAGTAGATAGAACTGTTCTGCAATAGAACTTACTTCTCAACCAATTCCTTTGATGCTTACCTTAGGTGTTGACATTAATAACAACATTTACTGCTCATACTTGCAACATCATTTTACCTTTCATCATCAAACATTGATTCCTTATGTGTCCTTCCTTAGTACAATATGAGTACCATATATTAGGATTTTTCTTTTGTGAATTTACCTCTTGTTTGGCTATAATTTCTTGTTTCACCTTTAATTGTTCCAATTCTATCCTCGTTTTCTCTAATTCTAGGTTTTCTTTGTTTTTATCCTACTTGTGCCATGTTTGTGACTCTATGTGGCAAGCCAATGTATCTACTTTTGCATAGATTTCAAACACCCTGCCATCTAAAGATGTTTTGAAATCTAGGCTTATTCCAAATATGAACCATTTAATCTTTTGTTTCTTAGTTAAAGGCTCCTCCGACTTATGAGTTGTTTCTTTAAACCTTTTATCAAATTATTTTATTATCTCCCTATCCTTTTATACTAACTCCTTCATTTTCCTCACTCCCTCTGTAGGTATCTTCAGAGTTTCAAAGTTTTTGAAAAAGTGTTTCTTGACTTCTTCCCAAGTTTTATCATGCTTAGGGCATGCCTTCCTATACCAGTTCATGGCATCATTCGATAATGTTCCTATAAAGTCAAATAGCTTGGTTTTGTCCTTTGTTATTTCATTTCTATTTCAAATGGATTCTAAAACAAAGATATGTTCTGCTACTTCAATGGTGTCCTTTTCGAACACTAGTAGCTTAATTGGTTAATCTATCGGTACTTTCTTTTGTCTTACCAATATTTTTGGTATATTGTAGCATATTTCTTTCTTATCTTTCTTCTTAGGTTTTTGCCTCTATACTAGGGTTTTATTTTTCCTTCCCTTATCTCTTTGTTACTTGATATAAAAAATGTCCTTTCCCAATATTTCTTCAAAATGTCTCTTAATTTTTTCTTCTTTTTCTTCCAGCTTAGTTACTTGATTGTTATTATCTTCTTCTAAAATTCTTCTTGTTTTATAGGGTACTTGGGGTGACTCTTGGTCGAGGGGTTGTGTCTCTTCAAGGTTTCTTTTTGTTTTAGGGGATGCTTTTTTATTTTTTACATCATGTCATTTGCAGGTGACATTTCGCTTAATTGTCTTATACTCAAGGAACTAATCTCATTATATGCCACATCTTCTTCTCTTTCTTTAATCTTCATCACACTTCTATTAACCACATTATCCAAGTATTCTACATCTAGATTCAAGGGCTGGAGGTGTCTTATGGGATTTAGCAATTGTTTCCATTATTCATCTATCCTAATCTAAATATTAATAAAGTCAAATTGAACATTTAGGGTTTTTCCTACTTATAGTAGGGCTTGATTAAAATCTTGTTCCCATGTTCTTCTTGCATGATCATAAGCATTAAAACTTACTCCTAAACATTTAAGGATATATGTTACAACCTTGTCAATATATACTATGATTGATCCTAGATTATTTATATCTTTTATTATCAATTCTGCAGCAGCCCCTATGGTGCACTTATCCATTCTATTTTCTTCTCCTATATTCTCATTTCTAGTAGCACCCACATTGGCATGCTCAATCGCACCCACATTGGTGTGCTCATCTAACTATTCCTTTTTCTCCGCACTCTTCCCTATGCATTCTCTCATTATGTCTTCCTTTTTTCCATCCTTTTGTGGTATCTTTCTTGACATTCCTGAGTTTGTTTTTGTCTCTCTACCTACTTATTTCCATTCTGGTTAGTATAATTTCACTAATCTCCTTAACCTTTTGTTATCCCCTTTTTCCATGGGTGTTTTAGATTTTTTATTACATTAATCCTTATGCATCCAATGGTTAACTTAACTTGAAGAGCTACATCTTTTCAAGGATCTTTTTAGATCCTCCCTTTTACCATTTGTCATCCCCTTTAGTGCCTTCTCCCTCTCACAAGGGTAGGAACCTAAAAGAATTCTCTGTATATCATAATTTTTTATTACTTTCGTTTTCTCCTTTTCCACTACTTTGCACTTTTGCTTTTTACTATTTCATCCTCTATTCTTCATTGTTGTTTTCCAAAGTCTTCACAATGGAACCAAATGTTGGAAAGAAATGGGGAGGAACTAGTCTAAAGATCTAGTCCTTATTTAGATCTCTAAAGTAGGTTTATACCTTGATCATGCAGTGAGAGATTCCTTGAAGAAATAGTAAGGAAAATAACATGTGGTACATATAGGTCACATATAAGTATTCATAATATACACATAAACATAGTAGAACCCTTATATCTCCTTTATATATAAATATTCTTTTTGGAATTACATACACATACTGACAGGTCTTAGCCTCTGCCCTTTTACACACTCTTAAATACTTCCTTGCACTCTCTTACATTTGCATGTACATACTATATCTTATCTATATATTACATAGGAATGTGTCTTTTCCCAAAATTCCTTTTTGTATGTCAGTTTTATCCCCCACATATCACCTACGATGACCTATGGCAGGATCTATTGGTAGGTCTATCTTGCACCAACAATCAACAACCTTACCCAAAATTTGAGGGATTCTTTTGTTAAAAAGGCTTTTCATCAATTCAAAGGTGTCCTACACCCCTTTAGCCCTCATAAAATCTTCTGCTTCTTTACACTTCTTCAATTCCTCCTTTAGGCCTTCACTTCTAAGCATGAAGGTTTCTCTATCCTACTATGATAATGAGCTTGAGGAAGTAGGAGGTGACATCTACTTTGTCAAAGTGATTTTGGGTTGTTCCACCATAGACTTCATCTTATTATATTCATTCACCAACTTTGTAAGATCTACCAAGAATTTGTTATAATCTTCTTGTAGCTTTTTGGCTGCAACTTCACTAAACAAGGTAGTGCTAATTACCAAGGATGTAGCTTATGGAGCTATTGTGTCACTAAATCTTTTGACAATCAAATTTCCCTTAAACTCATTGACATCCTTAACAACTTGGGGTTTATTATGCTTAGGTGCTATAGCCTAAATGGCTAGAGTCTCATGTTTGGTATTGAAGCTAGACCCAAAGTAAAAGTTCTTGATTTATTCTTCATCTCCCAAAACATCTTGATTAGTTTTCTATCTTTGAATGGCATCTAGGGCTATAACAAAAGCTATATCCCATCTAGGCAATAAAAGACACCCACTTTGTCTAACAATTCTTTATCTTTCCTCAAGTGTCATTTTTGACATATCATACTTAATTTATTTTTGGATTCTTTGGATGGATTCTCCTTCACTATATACTTGCACTTGTCGAGCCACATCCCCTTTCATCGATAAATTTGCATTTAATTTTCCCTTGACCAACAACATTTTGAACTATTGAGTCTTGATGAATGCATCATTAGAGAGAAACTATTTACAAGCTAAAGGTCTAACATGTTGGATAGCCTTGCACCCTTATGATAAATTTAGTAATTTCCTCTCAAAAGGTAGACCATTCTCAATGAGCCTTTGGGTAGAAGTAATTCTCTTCAGTATCTCTTGATACTCAACATGGTTCTCCCTAGTACATTTTGTTATATCCTAATTCACTAAGGGTTGGACTCTACCTTGCTACTTAATTTCAATGGGATCCTACCCTTTTGTCACTAGTACAACACTTGCAATTTTGGCATGGGGAGATGTAAGCCTGACCTCTCCTACCTTCTCCTCAAAGACCATAATTCTAGCAACATTAGGAGGCACAATCGTTGAGGTATCAACATGTTTTAATATCTCTTTCGTTCTAATGATAGGGTCACTTATGATATTCAGGGCTACCTTACAAGAAGGATTTGACTCCATTTATTCTCACAAGTGTTAATTTGTACCCAACACTCCCTTCTTGAAACAATTTCATCCCTAGTCCAACAATTCTTGATCAAATCTTCTACAATGACAAACAGGTGGTCATATCTTGATCTCTCCAGTAAATTTGTAGTTTGATCGATGTGATGCTCAAGGTCATACATTATCTTCTCACCCAATGCCATCCTATAACCCATCAGTTCATTATCCTCTAGAAGGTCAAGATCCTCTTTGGAAATGATCATGAAATCAAAAAATCTAACATTGGATTGGAGAAATGATCATTTCTTCTAATTCCTAAGATGCAACTTATGAGATTTATTTAGTTTCCATCATGCTTCAAGAAAAGCTACACTATTTGGCACAACAATGGAGAGAATATGTGGCTACACCTCAACCAAATAAATCTTGATTATTGTATATTCCTTGTGGAAGAACCCATTGTTATGTAGAAAAAGAGGGTTTGTTGATATGGTTGATAGTTTGATTAGATCCTCCTTTCAATACATACATTCAATTAGGACATTAAACTAAGTTGAATAACAAATTTTACAAGAGGACTCATCTACAGGTTTGGTGTCACTTGGAATGATAAAGAAATTTGGAATTTGTTGATTAATTTGTTAAATCTTAGTCTGATTAAGCCTAGAACCCTAATTATGTAAAATCATAAACAAACAGATGAAATTTGACAAATCCTCACACAGGAAGACACTAAATACAGATTAGATACATACCAAATTTTAGATTTTGGAAGGTAGAAACTATAGGGACAAAATAGTGGCTGTACTTGTCTAGTGCAGTTTTTCAGAGGGTTTCAGGATATTTTCTACTATAGATTGCAACCACTTCAGAGATTTAGGCTGATAGTGCTAAATTGAGGGATAAAAGAGCGGGCACCCTTGTCCTTTTAGGGATATTTTTTGTCATTTTCTTTAGATCTAGATTCCTCATGCTCTACTCTGATCTCTTACAACTCTCCATAAAATCTGACACATGTAACTTGCAATCACAAGAGTGGGGTTGGGGGTTGTGGTGTTTAGGAGATTACCTTGGTCAAGCCTTGGAATGGCATTCAAGCCTTCCAACACCATTGTTAGATAGAGTGTGTGTCCTTACAGGATAGAGGTAAAAGCAATTGATATGATAAATTGATTTAAAACACAAAGTAGATGTCACCTCAGAGGTAAAGCTCTCACAGAGAGATGAAGATCTTTCACGCCATGAGGAGATGGATTGATAAAGACAAATCTATAACAAACATGAACAAACACAACAAAACACTGCTTTATAACACAATGAAAGCCTTGAGTATCCTTAGCACAAGATCACAAGTTCTCATTATCCATCTAGGTATAAAATGAAGTCCTAAACATGTTTATATATGCATTCCCACTAAACATTTGTAATTCAAATTGAATAGGCCAACAAAGGGAAACCTTTTAACAATCACTTTGTAGACATTTAAAATTGGGACCTTGACAAAGTAGGGCAAGACAAGGGCACAAGTGCCCTTGTCTAGACACCTATTTTAGGGATGGATTAAGCTCAAAGCTATCCTCTAAATCCTATTTTTCATGGGTTTCAGGGAATTTTTCTCTGGGATTCATTTTTAACATGCATAATTAAATTCAAGGGACCTAGGAGCTAAACTTAAGACATAAAAGTCATAGGGGACATTTTATGACATAACATTTAGCCCCCACTTTAATGTATGTATGAACTTATGACCCATACATGCATTAAAGTATGGTCAAAAACACATCAGCCACACTCAACACTTGAAGCTAAGGCATACACAAAGATTGAGGAACTATTTTTAGCTCCCAGTCTTAGGTAAGCACTAGAAGACACATCGCAGACATACAAAACACAATGAAGATAGTAGGAAGCACACAAGATATGGAGAAGATAGTATTGAAGACATGTAAAACATGATGAATACATTGATATAACATTTTCATATATATGCATGGAAATAAAATTGCAACATAAAATCTTGAGTGTGGGTAGAGACCACACAAGGGGGAAAACACACTAAACAAACCTCGAGTATAGGTGGATCTCATTGCTACATACACAACAGGGGAAAACATGCCATACGAAGCCCAAGTGGGAGTTAACCACACAAGGGGGAAAACACATAGAATACACGAGTGTTATGTAGCATGCCAGAGACATACTATACGTCTGATACACAACAAACATGGGCAATGGAAGGATTTTAGTGCTAATTCCCACCATCTAAAACATGTTGTAGACACACCTGATGGTTGGACTTATGCCACAACAACTACCAAAGACACGCTTAAGGGAGGATAGTCTCAAGATCCAACCCTATCTTTGCGGAGGACTTTTGTAATAAAAGGATGTGCAATAGCTCAAGAGATACACCATCCCACCTTCCATAGAAGGTATTTTGAATAAAAGGATACTCACTAGCTCAAGAGATACATTATCTCACCTTGCATAGAGGGCTTCTTTGATTGTAATATAAATAAAAGATGTGTTCTTGTACTAGAGATACAACATCACACCTCATGGAGAGGGCTTACAAACACGCTTCGTTAGCACCATAATCATTAGATAGATATCATTATATATTCCCCCACATTAAGGTGGTTGATGTCATGTATTGATATCAATCACGTTAAGGTAGAGAGAAAACACACAAGGAAATAAGAGCTTTCATAAAGCCCTTGCCCCCAAGGTGACATGCTCTTATGATTGTTGAATGTTCCCACAAAAATATTGATATAATTTGCTTAAGATAAACAACAAGAGAGGTTAGAAATATTTTTCTAAGATAATAACCAATTCAATTCATTAAAGCTATGCATGAAAATAATTATGTCAAGGACCAAGGCTATACTGATGAGTTAGAAATTGAGTATAACCATTGGGCTATACTACAGATACCTCAGAACCAAGTGTAGAAACTTGGTGAGATACCAATCAAAGTGTACAAAAGCATATTGAGTGGATTGTAAAATGTTAGTTACAAGAAATGCCATAAGATAATATATCACATGGAGTGATCTTACTAGTCAAGAAAGATATATATATATATATATATATATATATATATATATATATATATATATATATATATATATATATCAACCCCATCTTCATGTATGGACTAGGTCCATTTTTTATTTGCATGCTAAAGGGACACAAGGTTCATATCAGTATTTGTTTATTTTCATCATCCACCAACTAGGTAGGATCACTAAAGAAGGTAAATAATAAAATAAGAGAGGAGAACAAGTGCCTTAGGAACACCACATAGGAGGATTCCCCCAAAACACACTCCACAATGCTATGTCCCTAAGGAACGACACACAACAATAAAATAGAGGAGAGGAATGATAGAATAATGATGATACAAATAGAAGAATGGTCACACCATAAGTAGTCCCCTTGTATCCATGACCTTACAAGAGTGTCAAGGGTCATCCAAAGGGACCTAAACAACACATAACACAACACGGGGGAACACAGTACAAATCTAACAACATATATATCTAGGAGGAGGCCACCCTTGAGAGAAACTACAATAGTTGCTACAATGCGTGTGGCTTAAAGAGGGAGAAATACTTACCTGATTCAATGGGATATTTCCTAGTAGATAATCCTTGTCTATCAACTCAAGATATCTTGCATGTATTCTTGGTCTTGTTGATATTGCATTAACATTAAGTTTAGGACAAAGAGAGGCTTTGGTGGGCTTCAAAGAGTGGTATCCAATACTGGATGTGTAATTAATTCTAGCAACTTGTAAAGGTACTCTGATTCCTTGTTGATTTACACCACATCCATTACCTGCATAGTCATAATATTTGTACAAAATCTATAATCCATGACCATAGAGGGAGTCCATCTCTTTAGAGGATGGTGAAGCCTCGTAGGTCTCATAATCTATAGTATAAGTAAGGGTATTGTCTTTGTTTTCTACCAAAGAGACTTTAGGTTTCTTAGGTGTTTCAAAAGATTGCTTAGATGAGATTGATGCAACTTTTGATGTACCAGAGTTATTAAGTTTATATTCCCCCAGCCTGAAAGGAGTAAAATCTAATGAACTCCAATCATCACCAAAAAGTGCATTCAATGGTGTAGAGTCTTGCACAAGATTATCCATGGCAAGAGGTATTGATGAATCAACCCGTAAGTTATTTAGACTCATATGAGTGTTAACTTGTATTTGTGTTTCAATATGTAAAAACTATTTGGTTTAGGATTGGCTTCCATAGTGTAGAGCTTGTTTTGATAAAAAAAATTATCGATTGATGAAGGGTAGATAGAACTACCCCATGGCATGAATCCACGAACTACTGAGAATCCTATTATACAAAATTGAGTTGGGCATGACATGAAAAAGGGTAGATAATGTCACGAGTCCCACCTTTATAGGTAAGGTTATAGTACCCATTGATTTATTCTAACATTATCAAAGCCATGAATGTAAAGCCTATCTGGTTTGATTAAAGATGTGTCAATCTTGATTTGGTGTAGTAGGTCAATGCAACAAACATTAAGAGCTAATCCATTGTCAATCATAACTCATTTTATCAACTTTTTGTTTGTTGTGACAAAGATTATAAGAGGATCATATTGTTTTTGAAATTCAATTGACGGTAATTCATGTGGTTGAAAGAGAATATCTATTTTTTGTCGCATGCATACAATCTAATAGAGTTGTTACATCATTTGGATTAATAGTAGGTGGTAAAATCACCTTTTGTAAAGCTTCTTGGAGCATTCCATGGTATGTAGGAGATGTTTGTATTAAATCCCAAAGAGAGATCTTAGTCAGAGTAGAATGAAGTTGTTTGACCAAATCATATTCTTGACCACTTTTATGAGTAAGATGAGGTGGTGGAGGGAGCATAGGTTGAGAACATGGAAGAGAGATAGGCACATGAGGTATTTTCTTACTTTGCTTATTATTATGTGTTGGCAAGAGACACAGTGTAGCTTCATGAATGTTGTCATTGATGGCAACAAAGTTCATCCCACCCATCTGCAAGACATGGTGTGTCTATACCAGAAGTCAGATTGAAGAGTGTTGAGGTCTGGTAAGCAACAACAGAGCATGTAGCAAGGTCTGACAGTCAGGTCTGGATCTCTCAGAGGAAGTATCTCAGTAAAGTGCAGACTTGGTGAAGTCAAGAGAAGTATCTTGACTGATAGATTCCAGGGATTGAGCCTCTGGTGAAGAAAGAGTGAAGAGATATGAGCACCTAAGTATTGGGTTTCTGTTTGGCAGAGTAGACTAAGGAAGAACTGACCGACAGATCATCAGACCTCAATCAAGATAAGATATTGATGGTGATCAAGTTTCTTGAGGTATCATTCATGATTGGCTGACATGATTGATGACTTCTATAAGCATCTCTTTGATACGCATCACTTGATAAGCAAGGATTCAGCTGATAGACCAAGAGTTTGGAAAATTATTGAGTATTCCGGATGCTGACTAGAAAGTGGATGAAATCCTTGGTGCAGATATATATACCAAATTGATTTTAGTATGAAGGTGTGTGTGGTGTGTGTGGAAGTGTGAAGAAAAGCAGAAGAGCAGTGTGAAGGTAGTAAGATAGGTCCGGTATGTGACAGGACATCAACACCAAAAGGAGGAAGAATGAAGTGTAGTAGATCAGTGTACTAAGCCTAATCGAAACTAAACTTTAGCATATGAGGATGCCTCTTATCAATTCAAGTATCTTGTTACTCTCTTTATAACTTGTAGATAGTGAGTCTCTTGTAGGCAGTGAGCCTCTTGTGAGCAGTGTGCTCAGGCAGTGAGCCCTAATTGGCAAGTGCCATTTGTACTACCTTATTCTTTTAACAGAGAATGTAATCTTGGGTTAATCACCCCATGGTTTTTCCCTTAACAGGGTTTTCCACATCAAAATCATTGTGTTATGTTCATTAAGTTTATTTCTACTTTCATGGTTATGCATGCTTACTTCATTTGATGATGCACTAATTGTTAAGGAATAACATAAAGTTAAAATAATCTAGATAATTGATTCACTCCCCCCCTCTCAGTTATCAACATTATGGGTGTTGTATGTGTGAGCAACCACATTGTGATATGGTTGTTGCAACACATTTTGAATACCTTATTTTTTTGAGTGAATTGTCTTACATAGTTTAGGATGTAATCCAGGGGTCAAGGTGGTTTTCAGTCACCTTGAACCGTTATCACTAGTTTTAAGAAAGAAGGTGCATTAGGTGCCCCTCACACAATCATCTTAGGAACATTAATGCATTTATCTAGTAACCCCTTAGTGGGTGGAATAAGTTTATTGATGAATATTAAATTAACTATCTTTTCATCTTGATTATACCCAACATCTATCCCTAAAGGATTTAATGTAAGAGACCTTTTCTCATCCACCAATGCTCCTACTTTTGAAGGGAGATCCTCAGGGCTAATGGAAGATATAGTGTTGTTAAGGAGATTTTTGGTGATTGTATCACTAGAGATGTCTAAGGGACTTAAAGTAGAGCTATCCATACTCTTCTCATGCAAGGTTCTTGAACATTCAACTATAGGAGGAATAGGATAACTTATGGAATCATCATCATCATCATATATTTTAACTATTAGTTCCAAAGGGAGAAGAACTTTCACACTCATCATTCTCAAGAGTATTCACCAAAATGTACTTTTTTAGATCTTCTACTATCGAAAGGTATGTATTCATGAGAGCTATGAAGTTTTCAAAATTAGATACATATTTCAAGGATTTCAAATGAAGAGAGTTTAAATATATCCTTATGATACATAGCTTGTATATAAGTGAGAACATGAGGATTCATATTAAGAAATTTGTAGAAATTCTCAAAGTTTTTGATATATGCATGTAAAGATACAAAAGAGAAATGAGATGAATATGTCATAATGAAATGTCTTGAAACAACAATATACCATAGGATCTAGTAAGATAACTCATGCAAAGTTCTATGATACTTGATGCACCCTAGATGTGGGACTACTTCACACCCAAGCACTTGTTTGAGAGAAACGGGCAAAAATACACATAGAGTCCACAACAAATAGAGTGGATGGGAGGAAAAAGTACAACACAATAAGGCTAAGTTCATGCTTTTAATGGTTTTGATCAAAAAGCTATGAATGAGGTGTGCAAACATATAGTGTTTACACACTGTGTAATTAAAAATATACTAATTTTCACACAATGATATGAAATTATGCAAAACTTTCAAATGAAAAATGAATATATGCTTGAATATGAGTGCAAGATCTAAAATTCAAGATATCTAAGATGAATGCAATGAAACAACACCAATCTATGCTTGTTTATACACATAAAATGCCCAATTTTTTTCACCTTTTTCAATCCAAATGCACAAATTATGTGATTAATTTATGAGAATGATGAGGGTTAGAAAATTAAAAACTTTTAATCAGTCCAATAATTCTGCAAAATTTGTTAGAACACACCAATCTTGCAATGGTAGATGAAAGATTAACCAAAATGTAGTAAAAATGCAAGGATTTTTAAAACCCTAATAGTGAAATTAAGGCATGAAAGTATGAAAAATGATGAATGAATGGAATATAATCAGATTTAATATGTAAAATAACTTAGATCAGGTTTTAAAATGATGCCAAAATCCTACAATGTTCAGTGCAAAAGTGAAAATTAAGGGAAAATGAATGAATATGCCAATTTTTGTTGAAATACACAATGTGTAAATGCAAAATTTGAAATGTAGATGAAAAAACACGCAATGATGAAACGCTAAAGTCCAAAATTAGATTTAATGAGTTTTAAAAATGAGTAGTAAAATCTGAAACAAGATTTTAACTACAAACCCTAGCTTTTGCAATTACTAGGTTATTGAAAAATACAAAATTTCAAGCAAATCCTAGGAAATAAAGTATGTAAATGCAAGGTAAATGATTATAGAATGATGTATTTCTATAATTTATCTCAGATTGGATGTAAATATTAGATATTTATATTATTTAGATGAAATATAATGAAAATAGTGCAAACTATGCCTTAATGCAAGCCTAGGATGCTTGGTTTTTTCAAAATTTTCAAATTTATGCAAGATCTTTGAATGTCGAATGATTAATATGATATGTACGAATTTAAATATGATTTACAACACTCAGTAAGATGCAATTTTTAGAAAAAACATAGGTTCACCAAAATGTTATGTAGAAAAAGAGGGTTTGTTGATGAGGTTGATAGTTTGATTAGATCCTCCTTTCACTACATATTCATGGACATTAAACCGAGTTGAATCACAAATTTTGAAAGAGGACTTAGCTATAGGTTTGGTGTAACTTGGAATGATAAGGAAATTTAGAATTTGTTGATTATTTTCTTAAATCTTAGTTTGATTAAGCCTACAACCCTAATTATGCAAAATCATAAACAAATAGATGAAACTCGACAAATGCTCGCACATGAAGACACTAAATGGAAATTAGATACATACTAGATTTTGGATTTCAAAAGGTGGAAACTTCAGGGACAAAAAAGTGGATGCACCTTTCTAGTGCAATGCTTTTTCTAAGGGTTTTAGGATATTTTCTATTATAGACTACAACCACTTCAAATATTCCTAACATTGCTAAATTGAGGGACAAAAGGGCAGGTGCCCTTGTCCTTTTAGGGATATTTTCTATCATTTTCTTTAGATTTGGATTCTTCCTACTCTACTCTAGTCTCCTATAACTCCTCTTAGCAGAATTCAACACTTGTAACCTACAATCACAAGAGAGGGGTTGGGAGTTGTGGTGTTTAGGAGCTTGCCTTAGTCAAGCCCTAGAATGGAATTCAAGGCTTCCAACACTATTGTTAGATAGAGTGCGTGTCCTTACAAGACAGAGGCAAAAGAAATTGATGTGCTAAATTAATTAAAAACAAAAAGTAGATGTCACCTTGGAGGTGAAGCTCTCATGGGGAGACGAAGATCTTTCACACCATGAGGAGATGGACTAATGAAGACAAATCTACAATAAACATGAACAAACACAACACATCACTACTTTGTAACACAATGAAAGCCTTGAGTATCCTTAGCACAAGATCACAAGTTTGCATTATCCATGCAGGTATAAAATGAAGTCCTAAATATGATTATATATGCATTCTTGCTAAACATTTGTAATTCAAATTGAATAGGTCGACAAAGGGAAACATTTTAACAATCACTTTGTGGACATTTAAAATTGGGACCCCGACAAAATAGGGCAGGACAAGGGTGCAGGTGCCCTTGTCTAGGCACCTATTTTAGGGCTGGATTAAGCTCAAAGATGTCCCCTAAGTCCTATTTGTCATGTGTTTTGGGGGATTTTTCTCCAGGATTCATTTTTAACATGCATGATTAAATTTAAGGGACCTAGGAGGTAAAAGTCATAGTGGGACATTTTACAACATAACACTTGTCTCTAAAATTGTGATCCCAATTAATTCTTGAATTAAACTATAATGGCCTTAAGAACTTTGTGAAGGTAGGGGATAACCTATTCATATGGTATCCCAATAGGAACAACACTTGCTACACAAAATGTTGCTAAAAGCATAGTAATTTGATACAGGACAATGGGAGTCCCATATGTGTGTCCTAAATTGAATTGGCATAGGCGATCCATTTGACCTTGTAAGTTTCACTCATAAATCAAGGTGCGATATATCATTCCCTTTGTATAACAAGATATGATATAATATGGAATACCATTTTAAATATGGGGTTCTATATTTAGTCTTAAGGGATACTAGGTTCTTAGGGATCTCCTCTATAATACAAGAGGCAAAATCAAACAACCTATTTAGATGGTGATGTTAACTACCTACAACCAACATCATCATGTCAAGTATCTACACATTATGATCCACTCCTAATGCTTGACACAGTTCCATATAAGTGAGCCTAACATAATCCTTAAATGTGTCCACATCAAATGGTTCACTTTCACTCAAGTGCATCTTCATGTGTTCATACTTTTCACCAATTTTATGATGTGGTAGCCACTTTACCATATAGTTTCTTTTATCTCCTCTCTACTCCTAGCATAATTCATTCCAATCAATTTTGACATTCACCCGTGTGTTTAGATCAAAGACCTCTCCAATCAATTTTTGATCTAGTGTAAGAAACACCTTACCCCTGACATTTTTATCTATCTAGTATTTGGGTCATATTCTTTGCTAATGGTATCACTTTCGTTTCTCACAAAAACATTAGGGACAACTAGTTTTCCTACATCAAAAATCCATATATTTGAAATTGGTTCATATTGGAGAGCACATTTGTAGAAATTCTCAACCAATTCCTAGCCAGCAATAGGGATACTAGGGTCTCTAACATCTTTCATTATATTTGTTAGCATATGGGTGAGAATACTATTTCCCTAGGCCTGGTTACCCTTCTTTGAAGAGCTAGAAAATATTTCAAGGATATCTTGGTCTAAGCCCCTTTCTGTGGTACCATACTGAGCCGATATTTGACTCATGGTGATAATTGCAAATCTTGTAGGGTAACAAAGTTTTAATAGCTAATGATCTTTAGGATTACTTTCACAATATAAACCCTACCCAATTTAAATAACCCTATGAAAAAAAAAATTGAAGTCCCAGAGTGTTTGGTGGGCCTGAGAAGTATACAGTTCCTTCTGTTCTCTTCAAAATTCTCTGCTAAATATAAATTGTCAATAATGGTGGCTTCCAACATAATTTTGTGTTTGCAACTCTAAGGAAAATTATGTGAAAATACTTTTGGAAAATCAAGTCGAATCCAATTAAACATCCTACCACCTTCCTAATTAATGCTCATACATGCCTTAGATTTTGGATGGCATAATCATTGTCATTTTTACATAATTTTAAACTTTTATCAAAAATAATTCTCATAAATTTGATGAAACATTTGAAAATATGTTTGGCAAGAATTAAATTCTACCCTAGGTAGCAATGTGTCAATCCACTTGGCCTAAAAACTCATACATGGCCCAATCATATTTCAACAATAGGGCCCTGAGCTGTAGGCCACCTCCTTTTTCAAAACATCAATTGCACATCACATTCATGCAAAAGAGAAAATTCTAAAATATGAAATACACTAGTGCCACTATAATGTAATAAGCATAAGCCATGTGTACTAGGTGATCCCACAATAGTGGATTACAATTTCCTTGAGGAAGGAAAATTGCCTGTGCCTAAAAAAATGAACCGGTTCGATCGAATGGGGGTGTTCGCTTGAACCCAAAAATGTGTCCATTCAAACAAACCCCACATAAGCTAAAGTCATTGGGGGGTTCAATTGAACCCCTTGTCAACCTATTTTTTATTAATAAAATGGGGGGTTCATTCAAACATGGGTTCGATTGAACCCATGTTAAAGTTTTCTTTTTAAAAAAGTGTTTTTTAACTGTCATTTTTGACAATTTTACTGTCGAACTTGGAGCGTGACCCGAACCCCAAGAGGACTCCAAGAGCTCCTGACCAGCTAATCATCATGAAGTTAGCTACCTTCCATTCATCCAACCACCCTGTAGGTAATTCTAATTTTCTCACTTTCTGGTTGATTATGCTAAACAAAAATTTAAACTAGGGCAAGCTTTGATGGATGTCCATACCCTATTTAGTTCATGTGCCTTCTCTATGCTTCCACATTTTGCATACATTTCTACTACAACATTTCCAACTATAATATCTACCAAAAATCCCCCTTCCATTATGCTATGATGAATGTCCATACCCTATTCCAAAGCTCCCGTTTGTCACAGGCTTACGGGAGGATGTGTTGTGCCTTGCACACATGCCCCATTTCATGGAATGAGGACCCCCTCTTTTGAAATTTTGGTCTAGAGTATCCATTTAGTTTTTTCTTCCTAAGATGTCAAAAGTTGATCAATTGCATTTAGAGTCACTAAGTCATCTCAAAATCCACTAAGTCGAAGTGTTTGCCCTCATAAAACTGAGTCTGAACTCGCTTTGTGCTGAAATTTCTTGCAACAAACTTTTGTACTAAATCTCCATCCAACTAACTTGTACACTAAAAGCCCACTTAAATGAACCTCAGCAATGTTTTCATCGCTAACTAACTACTATACTAAATTCTAATGCAACCGACAAAGCGCTAAAACCTTAGTCATCTAAATTAGCGCTACAAAGTCAATCATTTGACTAAGTCAGATAATGAAAAAATCTGTGCAAGTTTGATAGCTTCCAAACCAATGCAAAGCACTGAAAGAACCTCCATCTGACTAGGCATTAAAATTGAATGCATCTGACTTAGTCGGTAAGTCCTCAAAATCATGCAAGGTCAATCATCCCACTTTTTCACACAAAGCCCTAAATAACTCTGCAATATGACAAGACACTCACCATACCTTTGGCATTGATGATTATTCAATAGGAGGGATAAATGGTTTTCCACCAACATTTGAGCTTATTTTTACATCATGAAACTCAATTTTAGAGCTCTGTAGATCGATTGAAGGATGAAATCATGATGGTTAGCTAGTGGATTAGGGCAACGAAGAACACTGCAACTCAAGTCTCTCATTCTAGAAAGGTAAGTACCCTATTTTGGGATTGAGAGTTATATTTTGTTTAGAGCTAGGGTTCTATATTTAGCCACAGAGTACATTCCATTATCAAAGATTCCATTGTAAATTTGGATTCCATTCATGATGAGCATAGATTTGTTTAATTGAGATGATGAATTAGAGGTTAAATTCGTATGAGGAAACACTCTATTTAGGAAAGCCTTGTCCAAAAAACCCTCATTTATTTTAGAAAAATGTTTTGAACCCTAGTGAAAATTAGTTCAGATAATTGGAAATCCATTTGCAGAATTTGGTAAAACCTAAGCAATATTCACGATGCCTTGTAAAGTAGGAACCTTGTAGGGATTTCCACATAGTTGTTTGCACTGAAAATCAAAGCTCCCGACTGACTTGAAAACATGACCACCAATCAAACTGAGTTAGTTGGACACTATGAAAAGCCCCGCTAAAACTGAAAACATGCTTAGCACTAAAAATCCAATCATCTGACTTGGCGTCAAATATTTCTTCAACCAAATTTATTCAGACACCCTCTAAAACCCTGCCAAGTCAATGGGTCCCCAAAACCATGCCGAAACACTTTGAATGGTCATGTGCTAGAATTCATTTTCTCTGACCTACACTAAAATTTTTCTCTACCAACCTTAATTGGTCATATAATAAAGTCGCACTAAATCAAATCACCTCATAATCTATGGAAAGTGCAATAGGTAGCCTAGTGCTAAAAACTGTCTCCTCTGACTTGTGTCAAAAAACCAACCGAATGACCTCCGAGACTCATTCGAGTCGGTCACACCTAAATCCCACGCAATGTCAGATGCCCCTAAAATTTGCATTGAACACTATAAGGACCAAGTGACTAGGTAACAATGTGCATTGAAGTCAGATGACCTCAAATCCCCTGCAAGGTTGGTTGACCTCTAATCTAGCGATTTGTTCTTGAGAAGTCAGATGATCTCCAAATCAGTACAAATCAAGCAAAATGACTATTTCTAATGAAAGTTTCAAGGGTAAATGATATATTTGAATGAGATAAAAGCTGCATTAGTAGAATCATGATGTTTTACATATTTTAATTCAAATATTGTAGTATTTAAATGTTCATTGCGTGAATTAGCATGGAATGTGATGTTGTTTATCATTTTATCATGTAATGAATGTGGTAAATTAGTAAGTTTCTAGACTTGTGTATTTCATAGATGGGCATTTATGACTTAATTGAATGAATTCTAGTCTCACAGAGTATAACATGACTTAGTAATATGGTTGTTAGCTAGATCAACATTCATTCAAAACTTAGGAAGTAGGAAGACCATTTTAAAACATCAAGACTCATGAGGTCGAGTCATGCAGGTTAAATGACTGCAAGAGCCCAAGCCATGAAGTATGAATTCAAGGGCATTCCTCCTAAAACCAAGATCACCTCTAGATGGAAAAATATAGGAGGCACTGATCTAGGTTACATTGACTTAGATGACTTTAGATCTCATATATTTGCACCCAATACAACTCCAAGGGCCAAGAAAGTGAAAGATAGTGGAATTGCAAAGGTTGTTGCCTTCCCTACTTCAACTCAATGTGTAGAGTTGATAGTTGTTTGTGCTGACATATATGACCCCATGACTAGGACCATACAAACTCCCAATGGAGATGTACTAGCAGACTTAAGTCCACCATCATTAGCAGAAATCTTTGGAATCCCATGGTACCCAGTAATGACTATGGTAGATAAAATAGGTGCAGAGGCCACATATAAGAAGGATATGGATACATGCAAGAACCTGCGAGGCCTACTTTTTTTTTCATTCCCGTACATTTGACTATTATTTTACTGTTGCTGATACATTTAGACTTGTGGGACTGTTGATCTTGAATTCCCGAACTATTAGAATTTATGATGTTATGGGAAAACTAATTAGGTGATGTTAGATAGATGCTTTATATTATGATGTTAAGGGAAAACTAATTAGGTGATGTTAGATAGATCCTTTATATTATGATATTAAGGGAAAACTAATTGGGTGATGTTAGATAGAAATTGGTTTTGTGATTTAATCTTGGGAATGGATGTTTGAAATGCAGAATTTAGAATCTAATTGTAATGTGACTTCCTTTATGCTTAAGTGAACTTGTGATATTTTATGTGAGTGCATGTTTTTAATTTGCTTCAGCTATTATATATATGTGGAATTAACTTTGCAATTGAGTGCGTAGGTATATCTAACAAGCCACAGAAATTGGAGATCAGTCCACACTTGATGTTGTTATCCACTGTGAAGCTGATCTATTTCCACGAGGAACCAAGATCAACTCCGTGTATGATGAAATTCTATAATGTTGATTTGCATGTTATTAATTGAGATAAGTCTACCCCTCTTTTAATTTGAATTATAATTGGTTTTGTAAGAATTTTTTCTTTGAATTTCCTTTTTTTTTAATTTTAAATTTGGAGACCCTTTTCATGTGCTTCAACTTGACCCTGGGTTGTACCCCTTGGGTCTAGGGACCTTTTTGACTTGGGTAACCCTTGGTAAACCTCCATATGGTTACCTTAACTTCACCTTGAAGTTAAGTGATGAAATTGGAGGCATGGGAGGGAGAGGATGAGTGGGTACAACACTCAACCCCATCCCTTTTCACTTCCCATGGTTGGAGATGTCTCCAAGACTCACCAATTGTGGAGGACTTGACTCCAAGTCTCTCTCACAATTGGTGAGGGTACCCTTGGAGTTGTGTGGTCCCTCTTGAGAGGAAAGGAAGGGGACACATGTGTCACCCATTCCCTCATAAGCTCAACTTTTCTCTCCCACATGTTTGAGAGAGGACAAGTGGTAAGGGGTGAGGGAGACTTGGGGATGGGTGAGTGACATGTGTCAACACCCATCCCTTTGGAATTACTTGCAGTAGGGAGGAAGAGTGAGGAGGTGACAAGTGTCACCTCCCCTTGTCACCTCCCCATTCTTCTAAGCTCATGGGTTGAGCTTATTTTAATCCCACTTGGAGAGGGTTAAGGGTTGTTGAATTTTTGGAAATTTGAATTGTTTTGAATTGGAATTTGGGGAAAAAGATAGAGAGAGTTTTGTGGCTTATGTTGGCGGAGGATTTAGAGAAGCTCTACATCAACCTTCTTCCATAATTGGGCTTTTAAAGGTTGGTTTCCAAAGCTAAGGCCATCTTTTGTATTTTAGCTTGCTTGCATGATGCATATGTGTGTGATTTATTTTATTGAGTTTTATTGTTATTGTAGGGAAATTTTGTAGGGTGTTGTAAGAGTCTCTCCCACTTGGGATAAGATCCTCAACAAGTGTGGGGTAGGGGAGGAGTGATCCTCCTCGGGGTCATTACCTTGGTTTTGTGGTGTTGTAAGCCTTGAGGGAAATATGTGTGATTTTGAACAATACAAGACATGGCTTAAGAGCCAAAATATGGAAACTTTTAGAAATTGTGATAAATGTGTTGGCTTGAGGCCATAAGAGAAATTTGTATTGGGATATTTTGTAGGAGTGGCACTCTTGAGTTGAGTGTGTCCACTCACCTAACCCTTTGAACTCACCCTGGTTGAGTTCACATGTTGTGATTATCCATGGGTGTAAAATTGTGTTTTTGGTTGTTTGGAATGCCTTGTTGTGAAATGGAATTGAGTTCCCTAGGTGTGTGGATGACCTCCCTAGCTTGGAGGTGACCCTCTTGTGGGTCTATGGTAGGGAGGAGAGAAAGATGTGTGGTTTTCTTTTCCGTTGTTGTGATATGCAGGTTCTTTGGAGCTAAGTGTGAAGTTGGAGAAACTCCTTGTTCTTGGAGTTAATATTTTAGTTTCCTTTACTCTTTAAGCTCTCAAATTAGAATTTGAGAGCTTAAAGAGTAAAGGAAACTAAAATATTAACTCCAAGAACAAGGAGTTTCTCCAACTTCACACTTAGCTCCAAAGAACCTGCATATCACAACAAGGGAAAAGAAAACCACACATCTTTCTCTCCTCCCTATCGTAGACCTGCAATAGGGTCACCCTTGAGAAAGGGAGGTCATCTACACACCAAGGGAACTCAATTCCACTTCACAACAAAGCATTCCAAACAACCAAAAACACAATTTTACACCCATGGATAATCACAACACATGAACTCAACCAGGGTGAGTTCAAAGAGGTAGGGGAGTGGACACACTCAACTCAAGAGTGCCACTCATAAAAGATATCCCAATATAGATTTCTCTTATGGCCTCAAGCCAACACATTTAACAAAATTTCCAAAAGTTTCCATATTTTGGCTCTTAAGCCATGTCTCATATTTCTCAAAATCACATATATTGCCCTCAAGGCTTACAACACCACAAAAACAAGGTAATGACCTTGAGGAGGATCACTCCTCCCCTACCCCACACTTGTTGAGCATCTTCTCCCAAGTGGGAGAGGATCTTACAACACCCTACAAAATTTCTCCACAATAACAATAAAACTCAATAAAATAAATCACACACATATGTATCATGCAAGCAAACTAAAATACAAAATGATGGCCTTAGCCTTGAAAACCAACCTTTAAAAGCCCAATTATGGAAGAAGGTTGATGTAGAGTTTCTCAAAATCCTCCTCCAACATAAGCCACAAAACTCTCTCTATCTTTTTCCCCAAATTCTAATTCAAAACAATTCAAATTCCCAAAAATTCAACAACCCTTAACCCTCTCCAAGTGGGATTAAAATAAGCTCAACCAATGAGCTTAGAGGAATGGGGAGGTGACACTTGTCACCTCCTCAGTCTTCCTCCCTACTAAAAGTAAGGCCCAAGGGATGGGTGTTGACACATGTCACTCACCCATCCCCAAGTCTCCCTCACCCCTTACCACTTGTCCTCTCTCAAACATGTGGGAGAAAAAAGTGGAGCTTAAGAGGGAATGGGTGACACATGTATCCCCTTCCTTTCATCTCAAGAGGGACCACACAACTCCAAGGGTACCCTCACCAATTATGAGAGAGACTTGGAGTCAAGTCCTCCACAATTGGTGGGCCTTGGAGACATCTCCAACCTTGGGAAGTTAAAAGGGATGGGGTTGAGTGTTGTACCCACTCATCCTCTCCCTCCCATGCATCCAATTTCGTCACTTAACTTTAGGGTGAATTTAAGGTGACCATATGGAGGTTTACCAAGGGTTAACCAAGTCAAAAAGGTCCCTAGACCCAAGGGGTACAATCCATGGTCAAGTTTAGCCTAGTTAGAGCACCCAGGGTCAAGTTAAGGCACATGAAAAGGGTCTCCAAATTTAAAATTTTAAAAAAATGAAATTCAAAGACAAAGTTCTTACAACACCAATTATAATTCAAATTAAAAGAGGGGTAGACTTAGCCCGATTAACAACATGCAACTCAACATTACAGAATTTCATCATACACAGAGTTGTTCTTGGTTCTGTTATACTTACCTTGTCTATTGCAAAGAAGTTTGGGAGAATGCCTGAATCCTCTTCTCGATGACTTGTTGGAGTAAGTCAATTCCTAGGGGGTAGTGTGTAAGGCCTGCCCCTACCCCACTAGTACATATTGATTCATTTTATAGCTCTAGAATTGATGATAGAGTGAGTTGTTTATTTTGTGATATATTTACATGATGTATATATACCTATCTCAGTGATGCATCCTTATTGATCTAAATGTGTTTCTTCGGCTGTGATTGTGTTATGCGATTTGATGTTTGATTTGAGTGTGCAGGATATACTTGTGCAGGTGTTGACCAAAGGGAGAATGTGGAGGAGGAGACATGGAACAACCTAACAACTGGGCCACCTCACTTTACCTAGCCTTTCGGTTGAGTATTTGACCTTCATTCTTGGAGTATGTCAATATATGATCTCATTTGATTTTAGTCTCTAGTGTCTAACTTCATCCTCCTTGCCTTTATTCGGTATCATTGTGAGTTTTCTTCCATGTTATACGTGAGCCCCTGTCTCATGCCTAACTCATAACGTGATGTGGTCCTTGTGTAAGTTTAATGATTTAGTCGTCTTTTCTTTTTGGTGTTTTTCTATGCCTATAAAGGATTGTTTATCGATACCCTTTACGCTTTTCATGTGGGGGTTAAATTTGCTAAATGACCTTTGGTGGTATGACCCTTACATTTGCATGTTTTCTTGTGGCTCTTTGAATGCTTGCAAGTTAATGATGATTGAGTTTGGACAATAGTAAGCTAGTTAATCTAGTGATAATTTAATGCAATTGTGTTTTGCGTGTTGTCAGTTAGCTTATAAATGCTCTAAATAATAGCATGGTGTTATAGTCACCCCTTCGTGTCACTCCATTTATTTTCATGACTTTTATCTTTTCTAAAGTGCCTTTAAAATGCTATAACATGCCTTGGTATAAATAAAATTATTTAAAAGACCAAGCATATACACATAAATATAATCATAGTATTAAAGAAAATGGCAATCCTTCTTTGATATGCCCCTCTTCTTGTGATATAATCTCTTTAAATTTTTAATTGTATTTTACAGCCAAAAAGATGTCTTAAGGCTATTAAATTTATGCCCAAGGAAATTATATAGATAAATATATAATTTATTTTTATCAGCATAATCCTATTTAAATGATGACAATTTGTATATAGTGATATATGTATGTATATATATATATATATTACCTTTCATCATCTTCATCCTATATAAATTTGGATAGCTTGTCCAAAAATCTCTCCTTTCTGGTGATGCGAATTGTTTTTTTATATACTCTGAGAGTATTACATATGATGGGATTTTCCTAATAGTTTGAGGGTATTTTATTTTATATATTTTTGTCAATACATCAATGGTAGTTCATAGGATACAATCCTTTTAATATTTTGAGGGCATTGTAATTGATGCATTCCTTTTAAATCCCTCAATTGTAATTCTTTTGGGTGGGGGGGTCTTCTTATTTTATTTTTATTTATTATTATTTCTGGGGGGTGGGATTGGATGACAAAGAAAGGAGAAGGAAACCTAATTTTTGGAGGAGGGAAAGAAAGGCGAGAAGGGAGGGCAGCTTTAGGGGTGGCATTTGAGAATGGGGGGTACTGCGCGTCCATGGCAAAGGCATACAAAGGTTTCGAGGGCCCAATGGGGCCATGAATTAGAGGCACAGGATTGTGTCCCTTGTTGGGGTCTCTTCCTTTTGTTGTTTGGAGGCTCGCGACCTCTCCTCCCAAGCCATGGCTTCTAGATAAGGGCACGATCCTCCCTGCTGCACAATGACCTCATCATTTCAAAGCAACTACCTTCAACTTCAAACCATGGGAGTGCTCAAGGCTGATGGGGAGGTATTCCCCTATTTTACCTTTCTTCTACACCTCTAAATAAAAGAAAACACCTCTATTATGGGCATCCACCTAAATGGAAGCATGAAAATAGACCCCATAGATTTCTGTAGACTACAATTTCAGTTTTAGTTATGTAAACAAAGGTAGATAAAAATAATAGAAAATAAAATAGAGTAAATGGGGCATTGTAAATAGTAGGATGTCACAATGAAGATAGATAAAGAAAAACAAAAATGTTCATTTGGGTGTAGCTATTGCTGTGTGTGTTTCTTTGCTCAGACTACATTTTCTTTTCCCCCATGATCCTCTGCGCTGATTTTGTTTAATGCCTCCTCTATTTTGCTTGAGCATAGCAAGCAAGATTGAGAGATGGGCATAGTGTCATGCTTGCAGTGTTAATGCCTCTGATTTCTATTTAGGAGAGTCACCGCCTTCAAAACGGTCAGTTGTCCCCAAGTAAGCGCAGTCTCTTTGTCCTTGACGGAAGCCTCCAAGTACTCGCCCACATATTGTTGGCAAGAGACACTATATGGATTCATGGTTGTTGTCATTGATGGCAACAAAGGTCATTCCACATATCCGCAAGTCATGATATATCTCTACCGGAAGTCAGATTGAAGATTGTTGTGGTCCGGTGAACAAGAACAGAGCATGTGGCAAGGTCCGACAGATTGGTCCGGATCTCTCAGAGGAAATGTCTTGGCACAGTGCGGATCTGGGGAAGTCAAGAGGACTATCTTGAGTAGTATAATCCAAGGATTTAGCCTCCGGAGATGGACAAGGAAAAAGATATGAATAGTTGAGTACCGGATTCCTGAGAGACAGTGAAAACAGAGGAAGAACTGACTGACTGAGTATCAAACTACCTTCCGGATGTGTTACAGATGATGATAAAGGTTGCGGAGGCATGAATCATGTTTGGCCGACATAATTGATGATATCTACAAGTATATGCTTGATCCGCATTGCTTGGTGAGCAAGGATTCAGCCGACAGAACTAAGTTTGTAAGAAACTAGACTGTTCCGGATGCCGACTAGAAAGATGATGAAATTACTTGTGCGGATATATATAGAGGATGGATTTAGTGGTAAAGTGTGCGAATGTGTGTGTGGATATGTGAACAAGTCCAGAGTAGAGCAGAAGTAACAAGAAAGATCCGGTATGTGAAAGGACAGCAGACTAAAGAACAGAGGAAAGATGAAGTGCAGCAGATCAGTATACTGAACCTAACCGGAACTGAACTCCAGCATATGCAGATGCCTCCAATCAGTTCAAGACTGTGATTCTAATCACTTTGTAAGACAGTGTGTCTTCTTGTAGGCAGTGAGCCTCTTGTGAGCAGTGTGCTCGGGCAGTGAGCCCTAATTGGCAAGTGCCATTTTTGTAATTTCCTATTCTTCTAACAGAGAATAATTCTTGGGTTAATCACCCCGTGGTTTTCTCCCTTAACAGGGTTTCCACGTCAAAAATACTGTGTCATATGTTTCTTACTTCATGGTTTATGTTTTGTGTTTGATTTCATGCTGCTTCAATTAAAAGGAAAGTTTAATAAGGAAAATAATTAGGATAACTGATTCACCCCCCCCCCCCTCTCAGTTATCAACAATTGGTATCAGAGCCAAGTTCCTCCTAATAGAGCCTAACAGCTTGAGGAAGATCTGGGATTTCAAATGGATGCATATGGTTTAAAGGAGCAACTCAAGACTGCCCTTGAGGATCTTGAACAGTCAAATTCTGAAGTCAGTGAATTAAGAGAAAGACTCAAACAGGCTGATGAATTCATGAGGGAATTAAAAGACAAATTAAGTCTCTCTATGAAAAAGAGAAAGGAGCTGCTCCAACAGTTGGCAAGACAAAGTGAAGAAAGCAATACAAATGAAGAATTGACTGAGCAAACCAAGTTATGTGAAAAGTTATCAAAAGAAGTCATCATGTTAAAACATGAAATGGAATCAGGAACTATAAAGTTCACTCAAGAGATTGAAGAAAAAAGAAAGGCTGAAGACAATCTAAAACAATCTCTTAAGGAAAAATCAGAAGAATGCCACCAGATGGACAGGATTGTCAGACACCTTGAATCTGATCTTGAAGATTCCAAAGATAATGAAGGAAAACTTGAGGATCAAATTGCCTCTCTCAAAAGAGACCTTCAAACAGCAAATGAATATAAAGAGAAATTCAAGATAAGTTCTGCTCAACTTGAAGTTCTTCTTGGAAGTCAAAAGAGGACAGATGACAAGTATGGCTTGGGATATGAGAAAGGAGAAAGCTCCGGATCCGGTCAGAAGAATCTTGGATCAGAAAATCCAAGGAGCAGGCCTAGAAGACCTCCGGTAAGACAGCCAAATGCTCAAAAATATCCATCCTTCAATGGATACTGCCACAGCTGCAACCATTTTGGTCACAAAGCTAATCAATGCAGAATGAGAATGAATCAGATTAATTCATCCTTCTCCGGACAATGCTTCAACTGCAAAAGGTATGGACACAAATCCCATGAATGCAGAATTATGCAAGTAAACAAATCATTCAAAGGTAGATGCTTTACATGCAATAGAGTAGGTCATATGGCTAATCAATGCAGATCAAGGGGATATCAGTTAAATATGCAAAGAAATGTTATTTGCCAAATCTGCAATAGGTCCGGTCATAATGCTAAAGTCTGCAGAAACAAGAATCAGGACAAAAGAGGTCCGGTGTATAATCAGAATCAAGACAAGGGTAAACAAAAGATGAATGCGGATGAAGTTAGGAATCAGATGAGCAAGATTTGGGTGAAGAAAAACTCAGAGAATGTAGAGGTTGGATCCGCACCAGATTCTGGTGCTGATATTTCTTCCGGAAATTAAAAGGTGAGCTCAGGCTCAGGGGGAGACTCAAAGAAGATTCTGTTCCCCCAGCCAAACAAGTTGTGCCGGATGTGGCACAAGATGCGGATTAAAGGGTTTGTAGATATAACTCCTGAGATGCTTCAGTCAAGTTTTTAGAGGTCCGCATGGAGTTATGAAGAATCTGTGTTCGATTAAGTTAGACCTGTTCAGGGAGGTGCTCCGGTATGATAAAGGATTACAAAAGGTCCGGAGAGATCCGGAAGTGCACGATCTTGTCTTGCGGATTGGACAGAGTATTTGGGATGTTCTTGTAATATGTTACCTAGATTTATTCATGATTTAAAGATCCGGATGATATTCAGTGATCAGGACTAATCCGGGATACTCCAAGCTGTCCAGACATGGTAAACCGGAATAATGCAGGTGAAGCATTTATTGCAGACAGATATTAGGGTTTGCGGAGCAATATAAGGGATTTCTCAAAAGTTATCTGCTCATTCTACACTTGAGAAGAAGCGAATAGTGGAGCTCTGCAACAAGGTTCATCAAGCACACCAAGGATCTCCTGCCGAAGCTATTGCATAAAGAAATCAATCCAACCACTCCGTGCAAACCGAAGGCGCTTAAGGTATTCTTCGTTTTTCATTGCCTCACTGCAAATCCTTGAAGAATGGCTACTCCAAACATAGTTAAGATCTCTGATAGACCTCGCCCCTCATTCAAGAAACATCCCTACAAATCATTGGAGGTAGATCCACTAGGAGCCTTCTCTAGTGTTCCCCACGGAGTCTTACATACTGAAGATATTAGGGTTTACATACACGCAAACATTGAGGAATTTGGGGAATTCAAATTAAGAGACCTCTATCACAAGCAACTGATAGACAATGCTTTTGAGCTCAAACCAGAGTATAAGGGTATCCAGAAGAAACAATTTGAGCAATTCATTCATTTCCCTAGCTTTGAAGAAGATGAATGGGTCCGGTATGTACTGAGCAGGATGCATGACAACTTCCTTTGGCTAGATAGACCCTGTAAGATCACAAAAGAAGCAATTAGAGCAGTAACTGGTCTATACTCTTCCGGGGGGGTACCTATCCTCAAATCTGTCAAGAACAACGTTGTAACTGAGGCCACCGGATCAAAATATGATAAGAGGGCAATGACCATTGAAGATATTTCGGATCCGGATATCAAATATGCATCAATGATAATAGGATACAAGATCTATCACTCCAGCAGGGAGAATTCTGTATCCGGAACTGCAATATACACAGCATATGAAATGCTAAGAAAGAATGCAGATTATGATCTTTGTGAACTACTACTAAGCCAATTGATGGAAAATGTACAGAAAATCAAGAAAGACAAGAAGAACTCCTTTAAGTATGGTACTCTCATTGTATGTCTATTCTTTTACTTCATGAATGAGCTACCCGGAACAAGTGGATGGATATGGCAGAATGACAAACCTGTTGCAGTCCAGATAAGAGACTATTTGCATGGACTTGGGGATGCAAAAGCGAGAAATACAGCTCTATGGGGATACTTCAAAAACTTTCAGAGCATGATGCAAGCAAGAGAGAGAGTTCCCCAGTCTCTCATTGAGAAATACAAGGACTCAGTATGTTTTATGGTTGACACTGATCAGTGCCTAATGGAGGCAGTGGAGCCAAGGACTGTCTGGATCATGCCCATGGGGTATGAAGTTGATGAACAGATAGTAGAGCTGCATGTTCAACACATGCTAAGTCAGCCCAAAGATCCTAAGGCAGAAAGGTTTGGAACCTTTGAGGAGCTGAGCGTGAAATTACATGTAGAACTCAGGGAACCTGAGATTAAGAGAAAAGAAGTAGAGCACATTGCTCAAGGCCTAGGCATCTCAAAAGAGGCACTTGATGCCAGCCGGGAAAAGAGGAGAAAGGCTGAGGAAGAAGAGAAAAGCACAGAAAGTGTTCCGGTTGAAACCCCCACCCGGACCAGATCATCAAAGAGATCTGCACCTTCCACAACCAAAAGCTCAAAACCGGAAGTCCAGGCATCCGGTAAAAGATCCAAGACAAAAGCATCAAGGGCTTATGAAAGCCAAAAGGATGAAGAGGAAACAGAATCAGATAAGGAAGTTAGAGAAGTAAAGAAACAGAAGAAGAAAGGATCCGGTAAGCCCTCCACAGGCCAAGACAAGGATGAAATGGCAGAGGTAACTGTTGAAAAGCCCACTCTGTCACTAGAGAGCATAATCAAGTCGGTCACGGTGGATGGAAACCTTCAACCAATGACTGAATCCTATGATGACTTCAGTGAGGCAGACCAAAAGACTCTGCAGGAGGCCACAGTGAAATATCTCAACATATATAATAAGGCTTTCATTGAAATAATATCTCTTATTCCTAAAAGCCTAGAAAAGGAAATGGAAGTGAGGAAAAATAATGCTCATGCTAAAGATCTTGAGATCCGGGAGCAGATAGCTATTCAGCTATATCCTCAAATTGATCCCAAGACAATGAACATGATCTTCAAGGACTGCAAAGATGAGTTCAGAAGTAAAGCCAGGATGAATCAGCTCATGCTTGGTGAGACTGACAAAGTGGCACAAGAGACAGAAGAGATCCTCCGGAAGGCCTTCAAAAGGTTCAATCTTCCTGTTGTAGAGGACTTAGGTGCAGAAACAGCTGCTGACTTGGAATCTTCTGTTCCGGAAGAAGTGAGCCCTGAATAGACAAGTAAGGACTTGGGACCCTCTGCTCCAGAAGAAGTGACCCATGAACAAGCAAGCATCTCTCCTCCGGTTTCCCCTACAGTCTCCGGATCCAAAGAAGAAGAGCAATTGCAGGAGAAGGAAGCAGTGGTGACAGACAAAGAGGTTGACAGTTCTAAGACTGCAGAAGAAAAGAAACATCTGTCTCCGGCAAGAGACACTGCACAAACTGTTCAACAATTTTTGAGCAAAGAAACTCTAGAGATTGATGAACCGGAGCTTCTAAAAGGTCCATTTGATTTTGACTCTCTCTCTCCGGTACAAACAATGAAGATAGCTTCATTTGCAAATGCCAAGGCAAATGAAAAGCTCCTGAAGTCTCATATGGAAGACTGTGAGTTGATAGAGGCTGCTTCCGGAGTACTTGTAAAGATCATGCCATCAATCCAAATAGATCCGACTGCCTCCACTTCCGGTAATCTAAAAACCTTAGTCAGCAGTATTGATACACATTTTAATTCTCTAGAAAAATCAGCTGAAGACAAGGTCCGGAAGGAATTTTTGGATAAGAGATTTTCTGAAATATTAGAATTAATCTCTAAGGATAGGAAGATTGTAAGCATTGGAATAAAGAGCTTAGAAAATGCTCTTAAGGATGGCGGTGACATCTACAAATTTTGTATATCTTGGTCAAAGGCAACAACAGCAATTGACAAGAAAATAAAAGAAGAACAGGACAAGCTTCAAAGCTTATCTCAAAGTTTTGATCCTCTCTCTTCCTCTATAATAAATCAAGAATGTCAGACTATTGCAGTCTTGAATGAAATAAAGAATCTTGAGAAGGAGAGGAAGAACATTACCAACCGGATGGGAGAACTTAGAAGGATTATAGTCCCTAAGTTGGAAACGATGCATGAGGCCATCAGTGATGCCCAGACCACCGCCCATACAAAAGATCCGACAGATCTCAGGCGGGCAGAAGCTTTTGCATTTTTGTTGAGTGGTCACATTTCAATCCTGGACAGAATGAAGCTTAGTTGGGCTACTGAAATGGTTCAACTGCAGACATCCTTTGCAGACATTCTGCAGTATATGTGAGTATGTAAATATGCGGCTATATATAGAAAATTTTTGAAAATTTTGGTGTGCGGACCCTACCCTTTGCCATTGATGTCAAAGGGGGAGTGAGGAGCAGTGAAAAATGAGGAATCCAACTCAGGGGGAGTTCCGGAAATTGTATATAAAGACAGAGAAGACAGAGCATCAGCAAAGGGGGAGCATAGTGTAAACACTTAGTCATTTTTCACTAAGTGTTGCCATCAATGCCAAAGGGGGAGATTGTTGGCAAGAGACACTATATGGATTCATGGTTGTTGTCATTGATGGCAACAAAGGTCATTCCACATATCCGCAAGTCATGATATATCTCTACCGGAAGTCAGATTGAAGATTGTTGTGGTCCGGTGAACAAGAACAGAGCATGTGGCAAGGTCCGACAGATTGGTCCGGATCTCTCAGAGGAAATGTCTTGGCACAGTGCGGATCTGGGGAAGTCAAGAGGACTATCTTGAGTAGTATAATCCAAGGATTTAGCCTCCGGAGATGGACAAGGAAAAAGATATGAATAGTTGAGTACCGGATTCCTGAGAGACAGTGAAAACAGAGGAAGAACTGACTGACTGAGTATCAAACTACCTTCCGGATGTGTTACAGATGATGATAAAGGTTGCGGAGGCATGAATCATGTTTGGCCGACATAATTGATGATATCTACAAGTATATGCTTGATCCGCATTGCTTGGTGAGCAAGGATTCAGCCGACAGAACTAAGTTTGTAAGAAACTAGACTGTTCCGGATGCCGACTAGAAAGATGATGAAATTACTTGTGCGGATATATATAGAGGATGGATTTAGTGGTAAAGTGTGCGAATGTGTGTGTGGATATGCGAACAAGTCCAGAGTAGAGCAGAAGTAACAAGAAAGATCCGGTATGTGAAAGGACAGCAGACTAAAGAACAGAGGAAAGATGAAGTGCAGCAGATCAGTATACTGAACCTAACCGGAACTGAACTCCAGCATATGCAGATGCCTCCAATCAGTTCAAGACTGTGATTCTAATCACTTTGTAAGACAGTGTGTCTTCTTGTAGGCAGTGAGCCTCTTGTGAGCAGTGTGCTCGGGCAGTGAGCCCTAATTGGCAAGTGCCATTTTTGTAATTTCCTATTCTTCTAACAGAGAATAATTCTTGGGTTAATCACCCCGTGGTTTTCTCCCTTAACAGGGTTTCCACGTCAAAAATACTGTGTCATATGTTTCTTACTTCATGGTTTATGTTTTGTGTTTGATTTCATGCTGCTTCAATTAAAAGGAAAGTTTAATAAGGAAAATAATTAGGATAACTGATTCACCCCCCCCCCTCTCAGTTATCAACACATATTTGAATCTTGGACTCAGATGTACACATTTCTCCTTCCCTGGCCTGTAGACCACTTTCTGTGGCCATCATACTCAAACTCTGTCTAGTTTTCAATAGAAGTAACTTTTACCAATGGTTGTTTTAATATCAGCGTTCTGTTATTGGCTTGGTTTATTGTTCTAAATATTTGGGCTTTTCATTAGATTTTTGATAAGTCTTATAGTTCTATTTTGTTTAATGTTTCAGAATAAAATCATTTGGTGCTCTTATTTTTATAATGCATAGTTACAAACCAATAAATATATTTTGCTTAAGTATAATTTAAAATAAATTAGTGGTCAAGTATAATTAGTGTTTCATTATGATTGTAATTATTATAATAGGGTTGTATTAAGGAAATCTAAAACCCTAGGTAATTATTTGGACTTTTCATATGGTTGTAATCTTCTAATTAGGGTGGTAGTGACGGTATTAAATTTTGAATGTAATTCTTTTTTTTTTAGAAAAAAACTATACCTTAGAGCTTGAATTTCATAGCACATAATCTTGTGATTTTCATAGGAGTTATATATTTCTATATATACGTAATGTTGGATTAAGTCATGGTTTACCCACTTAAGCATAAAATTATATTAGCCTTGTCCCTCTTATGTTCATACTGCCTTCTATATCCTGTCCTAGAGTAATGAGTGACCTCATGGAGTATTATGCATTGGAATTGTTTTATTTATATATTTGTAATTGTGTTGAGTGTTGTGCGTCGAGTAAGACTACTCCTGCTGTTACCCTTAGTGTTGAGGAGGTTGTGTGTGATGAACATGAAATACTTGTTTGGTTGACCCCAATGTCTTTCCGAGACCCTTGTAGTGTGTGTGGTCAGACTAGTGGTGGTTCCTTGTCATTCCTCTCTCCATAGCTTGGGGGTTGCCTAGGGTACAATAGACATCTATTGCATCCGACAATGGCAATATGGTTGGGAGGAGAGCATCATCCCCCTTGGTCTTCATCATGGAGAAACCCTATCGTGGTCTTGGTGGAATCATTGTCTTCTTCCATTAAACAAATTTCACTTATGTATTTTTGTCTCTATTGATGCAGTCAAAGATCATTATTGTTATATTGTTCTTGATGCTTTCAGAAGAATGATTATTGTTAATTTACTCTATTTTTGTAAAGGAAAGTATTAGATGTAAATTTATCTTTTGGACATACATAGAAGATCAAAGTTTGTTTAATTGTTCTATGGTGGTATAGAAAAATATTAAATGTATAATTATCGTTGGGCATACTTAGGAAAGTATTCATCGATTATTTACTCTATTTATGTAAAGAAGAGCATTAGATGTAAATTTATCTTTTGGACATACGTAGAAGATCAAAGTTTGTTTAATTGTTCTATTGTGGTATAGAAAAATATTAAATGTATAATTATTGTTGGGCATACTTAGGAAAGTATTCATCGATTATTTACTCTATTTATGTAAAGAAGAGCATTAGATGTATAATTATCTTTTGGACATATGTAGAAGATCAGAGTTTGTTTAATTGTACTTTTGTTGTATGGAAAAATCTTAAATGTATAATTATCATTGGGCATACTTAGGAAAGTATTCATCAATTATATACTCTATTTATGAAAGGAGAGTATTAGATGTATAATTACCTTTGGACCTACATAGGAAATCAAATAGTTTAGTTGTTCTATTGAGGTATAGAAAAATAATAAATGTATAATCATCCTTGGACATACTTAGGAAAATTACATGTCATATATTTATCCTATCGATGCATAATGGAATAATAGATGTATATTTATCTTGTGGATATGCTTGGGAGTATTAAACATTGTTTGTTAATCTGTCGATGTATAGAAAAATAATAGATGTATAATTACCCTCTTGGCATACTCAGAAAATTAATTAATTGTTATCACTTCTAATGTTGTGTGACAGATTAATTAAAGTATATGGGCCTCTTGATGCACTCAAGAAAATATGTAATGTTTATTAAAATCTAGTGGTGAATAGGAAAGTAATTAAGGCATTTTTTTACTCTATTGATGTAGCAAAAAAAAAAAAAGAGTATTATTGTTATTTAATGCCTCTATTGATGTAAGCAAAATAAGTAGTAGTTGTCTATCTCTAATGTTGTATAGGATGATAAGTATTGTTATGTATATCTGTAAGGTTTGTATAGTCTAGACTACTTGATGGGACCCTCTCACTTAGGTTTGTTGTCCGAGTAGGGCTTAGTTTTGGATCCTAGCCTTATCAAGAGTTCCTCTAATGGTCTTGCAACTTGAAAGGTCTAATCATATCTCTTTTTCTTGAATGTCACATCCCATCTTGTTTTCTTGGGATTTGAGTTATCCTTTCTTGCATGGTTGTTGTTTTTCATCTGGTAATGTTATTTTTTTTGACAAGGCATTTTGGATGTTTCATCCATGCCTTGTCTTCCTTCCCTGCCTTGTGCGATGAGGATTTAGGGGTAGGGGAAAATTTGTATTTAGGGGTAGTGTTAGGTCTCAAAAATGCAAGTTGCTAATCCTAAGAGGATGCCAAGCTCTATGTTTGGATTTGCAACGTTTTTGAACTAACTTAACGAAATCAGCCTTCAAGGTTTGATGATTTCCTACACTTTAGGTCCTGCTACACCTAGGTGGGTGAACCTTGAAATATTAAAGCAGTCTGAGTGTGGATGAATGGACTAACTAGGTCTATCTACAATGGCATAGGATGTATGATAGATGACAAAGCTGACTAATTAATTCTATGTATAATGTTTAATAAGTGATTGGCAGAAATTGTATAAGCAATATCAAGGTAAAAAGGTTTTAATTAATGAATTGAATGAGACTAGTGCCTTGTTGGGTAACAGAGTCAATTTGAAGGACTAAGAACAGTAGTTTCTTAATGGTAATAATTCTAGATATTTGGCATAGTTCTGGTTTATAGCTTGTATAAACGTGCAAGTAAATGACTGACAGACTCTTCTTGATAATCCAACCAAATAAAATCAGATATCTTATAATTCACCAGAAGGTATTTCAATCCTTACTTGAAGGAACCAAATGAAATGAATAGACAAGATTAACAGATAATATTTTACTGGAGACAGTGTGTCAATCCTAATTATATGGCTCTACTTAGTAATCCCAACTTACTACTTCCAGGGTACTGTCAATAAATCAGAAGGGTTTAATTCCTTAGATGGACACCAACCAAATTAATCACACAGATATAGAAAATGTGTATTGACAGATTAAATATATACTTGATATCTTAATCTGAATAACAGGGAAATGCAGAAATGGAGACAGCCACACAATTGAATAATTTCAACAAATAACTGATACCAAAGTAGAAACACTGCATCAGAGAACTTCAAACTTCTTCTTCAAATAAAATATGCAACACAGTCATTTTGGAATATTGTGTATTATGTATATATGAATATCTTCTACTGCTGATGATTTTTCAGCATAGATTATTTGAACTTATATAGATATTTTCATGAAGAGATACAACTCTTCAATAAGTCTCTTGGGATTTTAACCAACATAAACAATAATTACATAAGCTTAATTAGGCTCTGTTTAGCCATAAATAGACTTTTGCCAGATGATCTAAATACTCCTACTCACGGTGAGAATCAGTAAGCTCAACTGCACTCCTGGTGATTATATCAAGGGTGACCATTTCCTCCAATTGTTTGCAAACTTCTGTAGACACAGAGGCTTTATCTTTCAGAGCTCCTGTGGCTTTGTGCAATATAACTTGACAATCAACAGTCCACTCTTCTTTGCTCTTTACCTCTCCGTTATCTTTAAATATCCTGGGCACTCCTGCGTCTGAGGCATCAGTCCCTTCCTTAGCATCAGCTTTGAGTTTATCATAATAATTCTGGTGCCGTTTGAGCAATGCTCTTGCATCAGAGATATCTGTACCATCAGTGGCACTTCTGTTTTGCAACTCAATCACCTTTTCTTGTATCCTCTTATCAAGCCTTTCATGTTCTTTGACTGCTTTATGATTTTCTGAGTAGTTATCCCAAAACTGGTTTAACCACCGTACCATGTTTGCATACCTGCTCTGCAGTATTGTAACAAATGCATCTATTTGAATTTGTTTGGCCTGATCAGGGGATATTACTTGACTACTTTGTGAGCTCTCACCTTGAGTTATTCTTTTTGTAGATTGGCCAAAGGTGCTCTTAACAGCGTCCTTCAAGTAGTCATTCTCTTTTGTTAATCTTTCACAATTCAGTTTATAAGCATCTCTTTCCTTGATTAACATATGAGCTTGTGCTTTATTTAACTTTGCAACATTGATACCAATGTCTGCAGTAATTATGGGGTCAGTTTCACCTGCTCTAAAAGTCATAACATGGCCAAAAGTTTTCTCAGTGTCTATGATGGCCGTCTTCTTATGGGGAGGATACAATGCCCATATCATCAAAGAATTTTCATCATTATTGTATCTAGTTCCCATATATACTTCATTAACTCCTTCTGGAGTAAGCTTATACTTGTCATTAGCATTATTCAAAAAGCTATCAAAAACCAAAGCAGAATTTAAATCCAAACCGGGAAAAATCATAACCCCTGCATCTTTGAGCAGCTATCTACCTCTGCTTGGTGTCATGTCCTGCATTTCCTTATCCACTGTCTCCTTCAACATATCTAATAACTATTTTTCATTGTCAGCAGAAACATTATCTACTGACCCTCTAATTTCTTTTCCCTTGTATTTATACAGGAATGATTTAAATTCCTTCGACTGAATGAATGTATCATCTGAAACAAAAGAATCATAAGCCTTTTGGCGTGGATTCTCATTAGCAGACCCCTCCTCATCATGTATCACAACTGGAGGCTGATATTGTTGCATTTTTCTCTTAGACATTTCTATTGTTTTATCTTGTGGTTGTTCTTGTTCAGTCAATTCTTCATCTTCAGAGGATACCACTTCAACTTCTGCCAACTGCTTTTTCTTTTCATTTAAATCTCTGTTATATTTCTCTACCACCAAGTTGACTTTAGCCTCTTCCAAATTTCTAATGACATCATCATGTGGATAATGTATGTGCATGTATCCACTGAGATTTTGTTTTCTTCTTATAGAGTCAATGAAACCTTCAGGGTCAAACCCTTTCCTCACCTCAGCAGTCACCATGTTATAATGCATTAGTTTATCCAAAATGAAATTGTATCCTTCTTTCGAAACCACAGTAAAATCTCTAAAACACAAAGTACTGGGCATGAATGATTGTTTATCATGCGAACTTAGATGCATGACATTTGAACAATGCATTTGCCTAATTATTTCCAAATATGCAATTTTGTCAGGGACAGTTTTAGGCAATATAAATGGAGCATCCTCAAAACCATAAACTCTGATCATAGTAGCATCCTCAAAACAATACCAATCTCCCCAATTATGAGTGACAGTAGGGGGGCCACTAAAATCTTTTGGTCTAAGGAATCTTTTTATTTCATTTGAAATTGAATATTCACAGGGATGGTTGAAATACCTATATAGCACTTTAACACAATGCTCTTCAAATTGAGCATAGCTGGAGTTAGCATACCTGCTATCCCAGATTCTGGTCCACATTTGTACAGGTATCTTTTCCCCTTTCTTATCCGCAGCAACAACTTGAAACTCATTTGGCCACAATCCTACTTCCTGGCCATAGTATAACACCATATGCATGAGCATCGAGTAATGCTCAAAAGAGCATGCTGGAGCATTGTTTTTTATTGCAGATAGACCAGAGTCTATTCTAGTAGCAACTTAGGAGGCATAATCAAATTGTCTGGCATTGTGACATTGAATATCAGAGGCTATGACCATTAGAGGAATAGTCATGAACTCAGGGACCTCTGAGCCAAGGACTTGGCCTACAGAATAGTAAGTATATTGAATGTATGGTTCAAAAATGGCTACATGAAAGGGAGGGCCATCATTCTCAGTCAAGGGTATCACTTCTCCTTCAATCCTGGGCCTATGAATGGGTAACCTCCATCCATTATAGGTTGTATCCATTCTCCAATATTCTTTATCCAAATCTTCATAAACAATAGGGACAGTGCACAAATCATCCAAATCATACACCTCACAAATAGCATTTTTTGACAGGTGTACAATTGGTTCTCCTTGAGGGTTGCAGATAGCTTTCAGGCCTGAATTGTAATGCCTGGCTAGCAGTTGAAGGAGTTCCACATTCAAGAATACGTTAGGTACAACCAGTTTGCCTAAATTCATGTGCCATGGGTTTGACACAGGAGCATTTCTAAATCTTCTGTTGTAGTGGAATCTGAGGAGTTCATATCCCCTAATTGGGGTCCAAATATCTCCCAGGCGCTTATGTTTGTCTTCCAATTTTTCTACTTTTGCCCTGAGTTGGGCAGACCTCCTGGCCTTGGGAGTTGACCCAGGCAACTGATCAATCAGGTCTTGATTTAGTTTTCTATCCTTCACTTTCTCTTCAGGGGTTTGATCAGTTTTTTGCTTTTTTGGCCTACTGGTTTCCCCTTGTGACTTTCTTCCTTTTCCCTTTCCCAGAGTTTCCATTTTAAAAATTCGGCAGGAAATTCAAATACAGGCAATATAGTGGTTTGTGTGTGTACCTGTCATTCGATGGCTGGAATTGGAAGCCTTTGCTTTTGCCCTGAGAATTCCTCTGTATTCTGCTCTCGGACAGTTTTTTGCAATTATAATGATCGTATGAATTTCGTAGCCATTTGCATTAATTATCTGATCAATTCAATGTTCATCGCTGTGAAGTGTCACATCGCCATAACTCTTCTTTATCGGCGTGATTTTTGAAATGTCTGGGCGACCTCATCATTTTTTATGGCGCGAACAGTCAATCGGCGTGACCCCTCAATTGTATTCCCGATGCTATGTAATGTCATATTTTAAGTGGGCGAGACCATCGGCATGACTTCCTTCGTCGCCAAGGGTTTGAGATCTCTTTGCGATATAGCGAGTCCCACTGATATGATTTGCTTATCGGGAAGATTGAGACTATCGGGATAATAAAATTATGTTCTCCCGATCTTTATTTTCTCTCCGATAGTTACCTTCATGTATGAACTTTATCTTTGTCGGAATGACATTCACTATCGGGATAGCTTTCTCAAGACATCCTGATCTAAATCATCTCCCCGATGACCCTTTTCAAATCCTTCATCGGGCAAAGTGTCACCGACACCTTTTGATCACCGTGACTTATGAATCGGCAAGACCTGGTTCTTTTGTTCCGATATGTCAAGTTATCCCGATAGAGGTGTATCGCTATGAGTCTCGCTGATGGCTTTCTCATCGCTAAGACTCTTAATCATCGGAGGCTTACTTGTTTTCTATCCCGATAGCTTACCTCTCACCAATGGCTATTTGTTTTGTTACCCCCGCATGCTGTTCGGTGAAACTTTTGCCGAAAGTGCTTCATCGATATGATATATACCGTCGGGGCAACTTCTAAAAGATCATCCGATAGATATTTGTCATACCGATCAGCATGACCACTTGCCTTTCTTGCCGATGTAAGGTCATCGGTATCACTTACTCCATCAATGACTTCCATAATTCCTCTTCCGATCCCTATTTTCACGCCGATGGTTGTTTTCAAATGGTTCCTTGTGTGTCGGTGTAAGCAACACAACCTCTTGCCGATGGATTGATTTTAATGAAATTTGGCACTGCTCATCCATAGACATCTTGTGAGATACAAATTTTTTTTATTGTGGTCTTTTTGGAATATTCTTCAGGGTTTATTCAAATATGATGGAGTAAGGAGATAGTAAAAATTTCAAATTTTTACTGTGCTAACAGTGGCTCTGTCTGGGATGTATACTCCCTGTGAGTATAACAAGGATCCAGATCTCCTGGGGAAGTAGACCACATATTTTATTATTTTGGGGTGAGGTTTTTATGAAACTGGGAAAAGGAAATGAACAAATGATGGGGAGCGGGAATGATTCCTAGACTACTGTGCATGGAATAAGATATTTTTGAGAATTATTTGAATGTTGTCCATGCACTGGCAACACTCAATTCTCTTTGTACATGTTTATGAAAAGAACTGCTTCAAGTATTGCCCATGTACAGGCAATTCCTGCTCCTCTCCTGACATATTCTGTACATAGTAAGAATCATCACCTCCCTTGCCAGTGATAACAAAAGGACCCAACCACAGGGCTTCAACTTTTCCATGTTTTCTTTTGTCCTGACATCTTGCATTCCACATTAGTACCAGATCATTTATTTCAAACTTTCTTTCTCTGGCCTTCTTGTCAAAGAGATATTTTACCTGTGATTGTAATTTAATATTCTATCTCTGAGCTATTCTTCTTGTTTCATCAAGCTCTGCCAATTGTTCCAACCTTTCCTCCATTGGTTCAGGAATATTCAAGTCTTCCTGGAGAATGAATTTGTATACTGGTATAAGATTTTCTAATGGTAATCTTGCTTGGGTTCCATATACCAATTCATAAGGGGATCTCCCAATTGCCCTTTTTATAGTAATCCTGTCAGCCCACACTGCCATTCTTAATTTTAAATCCCAAGCCTTCTTATTTCTATCCAACATTCTTTTTATGATTTTCAACAGGCTCTTATTACTTGATTCAGCTTGTCCATTGGCCTGTGGATGGTAAGGAGTAGCATAAGAAACAGTGATACCATGTGTGCTGCAAAAACCTTTGAATTCATCAGATCTAAAGCACATCCCATTATCGGTAATCAATCTTACAGGAGTACCAAATCTGCATATAATGTTATCCATTAGAAAATTTATCACAACTTTACTTGTAGCTTGTCTGGTTGGGGTTGCTTCCACCCATTTTGTAAAGTAATCAGTAGCCACTAAAATCCATCGGTGCCCCCCACTTGATTTCTCTGAAATTTCACCTATAAAATCAATACCCCACTGATAAAATGGAGCCTCAACTTGCATAGGTTTTAAGGGTAGTGCTCCCTGATACTTTAACTTCCCTGAGAACTTTTGGCATGCTTCACACTTTCTAGTGTACTGATATGAATCGTTAAAGACTTTAGGCCAATAGTACCCTACCCTCAGGATCTTGTGGGCTGTGGTCTTTGCTGAGAAATGTCCTCCGCACATGCCTTCATGCAACTCCTTCATAATATGTTTTGATTGATATTCATCCAAGCATAATAGTAGAACACCATCTCTATTTTTCCAATAGAGATCCCCACCAATGAGTACATATTTTGAAGCTTGTAGTTTGAGTGTCCTTCTTTTATTATCATCATATCCTTCAGGACACTTCATATGTTTTAGATAATATACTATATCAGTATACCACGGAGTGTGTTCAATACTGGTACTTGCATCAACATTACATATCTGGGAAGCTTCTAGATTACTTTCAGCCATCAATTTGGCAAGACCCTGTCCTCTTACTAATTTAGTGATTTGGATTTCAATGTTGAATTCCTGAATCCTATTGATCCACCTACATCTCCTACCGGTGACCTCAGTTTGGATCAGTACATCCTTCACTGCAGCATTAGGAACATATGCTATGATTTTAGCCCCCACTAAATATGGTCTAAAATTTTTTACTGCTTTTACCAATGCATATGCCTGTTTTTCAATAATGTCATACTTCAACTCTGCATTCTGAAGGGACTTGCTAAAGAAAGAGATAGGCTGTTCATATCCATCATTGTTTTTCTGCAACAACACTGCTGCTACTGTATGATAGGAAGCAAATGAAAAGAGTTGGAAAGGTTTACCGAAGTCAGGGGATATTAAGACTGGAGCTTGCTTGATGGCCTCCTTAATGTTACCAAATGCTTCCATTGTTTCTGTTGTCCATTTCATATCTAAGTTCTTCTTCAGCATTCTTGATATAGGACAAACAATCTCTGCGAAATTTGGTATAAATCTTCTGACAAAATTTATCTGACCAAAAAATGATTTTATAGCTTTTACATTTTTTGGAATAGGGACCTGATCAATTGCTTTCACCCTTTCAGGATCTATTTTAACTCCTTCCTTCGAGACTATATGCCCAAGCAATTTTCCTTCAGTTACTGCAAAATGGCATTTTTTTAGGATTCAATGATATTCCATATTCTAGGGCCTTGACAAATATCTGTTCTAGATGTGTGCAATGATCTTCGGCCCTTTTTGAATATGCTGTTAAGTCATCTTGATATACTATCATAATCTTATTGATCAATTCAGCAAAAGCTACATCCATCGCTCTTTGAAATGTTGCCCCAACATTAGTTAATCCAAATGGCATTCTCAAGTATACATATGTTCCCCACGGAGTGGTGAATGCCGTCTTAAATTGTTCAGACTCCTTAACCTTTACCTGATTGTAGCCGGATAAACCATCCATCATGGATAGTAATTCACATCCAGTAACTTTCTGTAATATCGCCTCCATATTGGGAAGAGGATAATTATCTTTGAGAGAAGATTTATTCAGGTTTCTAAAATTTACACACAGTCTAATGTCACCATTCTTTTTCCTGACAGGTACTAAGTTTGAGACCCAGGAAGAATGTCTAATAGGTTTGATTATAGCTCCATCCCTTAACTTTGTAAGTTCCTCCAACATTTTTGGAGCCAATGTAGGATTAATCGGCCTTTGTTTCTGTCTGAATGGTTTTGCATCTGGCTTGAGTGGTATCTCATGTTGAAATAGATCCTCTCTATATGTCTTTAAGTCATCATATGACCAAGCAAACACATGCCTGTACTTCCTAAGTAGATTGATGATTCTACTTCTAATTTTCTGGTCAAGATTCCTCCCAATATATACATTTTTTGGGGTTGTCTGAGTCCCCAAATTCACTTCCTCAAGGTTCTCAGGTATCACTGGTGTTTCTTTCTTTTTGTATCTATCATGCCCATCAAATGCTTTTTCTAATGCAATAAGCCCTTTGGGTATCTTATTTGTCTTTAGTTGAACCACTTCTTGGCCAAAAAGGGTTTCTTTCCCATCGTGTTCCTCCACAAATGCACTGAAATCAATTTCTTGATTTTCATAATAATCAGCACAATGTAAGAAATTGATTATATCAGCATCGCTATCAAACACTTGCCAGTTCTATATATTATCAGGGATGGTAGGTCTAGTTTTAAATTCTACTTCTGTGATCCCTCCTAATGTTACATCATCTCTCTTTATGCAATGTTTGCTAAAAAGTCTACCATGATGTTTTTAGACCTATCAACCCAGCTGATTGAGAAAGCATCAAATAATTCAACACTATCCCAAACTGCATTTCTATACTGTCTTAATCTTTTATTCTTAGATAAATATTTTTCTCTTATTTGGGAGATGACCAATTCAGAATCACCATAGACAGCCAACTTTTTTATTTTGTATTTGGTGGCTATGTTTAGGCCAATGAGCAGGGCTTCATACTCAGTTACGTTATTGGTGCATTCGAATGTCAATAAGAAAGAGTATTTGAATGTTTTACCTCCTGGTGAGATAAAAACTACTTCGGCCCCATTTCCTATCTTGCTGTATGCACCATCGAAATACATTTTCCACAAATCATTCTCTCTTTTCATAGATTCAGTGTGTATTGGGTCAGTGTTATGCAATTCTGGGGTAGTTTCTCCAACTTTGAAAACTCCTAAATCTGTGTCACAAAAGAAATTCACCTGATGCTGGTCCATTCTTTCTATAATATTGTCATACCTTGGTTCGCTGCACAACTTAATTTCCTTGTCACCTACTGGTATGGTGGCATATGATAGATCTAATTGAACATTGCCTCCCGCCATTGCAGCCCACTGCCTTGATAACAGCATTCCATAATACGGTGGGATATCAACCACAGTGATGTCAATGTTATATGTTGCTTCAGGATGTGAAGCAAGTTTTATCTCTACATCTTTCATAATACCAACTACTGGAATAGATCTATTATCCATTGCATAACACTGGCCATACGTAGTATCAACCCACATCCCCAATTCTTTCATCACTCTATAGGCATGATATTCATAGCAGCACCTGAATCAATCATACAATTCCTGACTATTCTGTTCTTGATTACTAGTGTAGTATAGAATGGATCTACCTGTGAGGGATTTTTTGTAAGTGTGTCACCAAGGTAAACCTCAGGCATCTTAAAATTTTCCTGATGCACATTATTTGTTGTTTTTTCAAACCCTTTATGTTTTGGATTAGGTGTATCAGAAATCATCTTGACAACTGTACTCCTATATTTATCTATTTTCATCATCTCTAGGAGTGGGACTGATATCTTCACCTGAGACACTGCCTGTGCAATGTCAAAAGAAGGGGTTATGATCTGGTCATTCTTTTCTGTTTTTGTGTTCTCTTTTTCTAGATTTTCTTTCATTTTATTTTTATCCCCTTTTTCTGGTTCTTTAGGTGATGATTTTGTATTATTCCCTTTGTTATTCTGGTCTTTTATGAATACACTTCCAGGAGTTCCTTGCCCAACATTTGTTGTTCTATTCCTTAAGTTATAAGTGTTTCGAGCTTGTGCCACTGCAGCCACTGTGAGAGCTTCTCTTTCATCCTCAGTAGGCTTTCTCCATTGACCACATGACTTGTTGTTACAACTATCTTCCTGGTCTGAGAATACCTGCTGTTCCCCCATGTTAATATGATACTTTTGGTTCCCTACATCATACTCATATCCTTCTTCTTTTGAAGAAGAATAATCTTCTGTTACTACACATGGTGTATCCTGCATCATATTGATGGTGTGATTATCCCTATTGTAACTGTATAGCATTTCCTCTTGCTATATTGATTTAGCTACCTCACAGTATTCAGGTGAATGTGGCAAGTTACATACAAAACACCAAGGTTTATTTTCTGCCATATGTGCCATGTTTCTCTTCAAGGGATCAGGAGTATCCTTTCCATATGGCTGCTTTCTGTTGTTGTCAATAGGTCTTCCATCCTTCCAATTTGTATTGTAAGGCATATCATGTAACCTAGGTCTATCATGCCTATGCTGACCCTCTGGTTTAATCTGTTGAGCATTTGGATTCTAAAGATTTCTATGATTTTCCCTTTTACTGACCATTCCTGCAGCCTTCCTATTATTTTCAATAGTTATGGCTATTTTTTGTGCTTCAGCCAATGTTGCAGGACATCGGTTTCTGAGTTCATATCCTGTTTTGGGGTCAAATGCTTTCATATAGATACTCAGTGCTGCCTGGTCAGATAACTTGGCTCCATGTGGTACCTTATTATGTAACTTGGAAAACTTCAGGTTGAAATCAAATACTGATTCATTTTGATACTTCTGTATACTTATTAGTTCATGTAGTGCAAACTCAGGAGCGTATTGGTTACCATATTGATCCTTAAACTGGTTATGGAAATCAGTTATTGAATTGATTGATGCATCGGGCAAGCTATTAAACCAATCTCTGGCATCTTCAGTGAGGGACATCATAAATAACCTCATTCTAATGTCTTCCCAATCCATACCTATATCCTGTACAAAAGCATTAAAACTTCTGATATGATCTTCTGCAGATACTGCATTGTTTCCAGTAAACTTGGGAACCATGTTTCTCCAAGTACTATCCATAGGATATGGATATAACTGATATCCAGTCAAATCAAATTGACTGCATATATTAGCAAGGTTTTGGGGAGGGAAATTGAGAGGTGGTGGATTGGGATAGTAATTATATCCACCTGGTGGCTGATGATATGCATACTGTTGATGTTGGTTCATATGGGGATTTATGTGTTGATTTTGTGGCCTATAATATTGTTGACCAGGGGGTGGGTAATTATTTGCCATATGTTGGGATGCATTACGTATGGGAGGTGGTCTAGGGTTTTGGGGAATAGTGTTCTGATGACTTCCAGAAGCGTGTGAGTTTTGAGCACTACTTGTATTTTGTTGTGTATTTCTTGGAATATTCCCTCTATGCGGGGGTACATATTTAGGGGGAGCTGTTTTGGCTTTATTTCTCCTCTGTTGAATTTCTTGCTGCAATAACTCCTTCTCCTCTTGTATCTTGTACCTTTCAAGTTCTTTCCTGAGCATGAGTATTTCCTGTTTCTCATCACTCATGTCTTGATTATTTATTTCCTGATATTCTGGATTGTCATTCATTCCCTGATTTGACAATTCATATCCTATTTCTTCTCCCTGGTCAAATGAGATCTTGAAATCATGTTCAGCTTGGTTCCTATCAATATCCCTCATGACCTTTGCATCATGATCTCGCTATTCTTGAGGAGTGGGTCTATACCTTGCCAAAATATCATCAATTGCTCCACTAAGGTTCTCGTTTGAATCATGCAGAGGTGTGAATTTGTTGTGAATTGCAATGTTTTGTTCTGAATCATTCTCCTGGATGTCTAGATTATTATCTTGGTGGGAATATTTTGGATTCACATTTCTTTTGGAAATGTTTCTAAGTGGTGGAGATGACTACAAATTTCTGCCTTCCATCTTGGATCTCCTACCATCCATTTGATATTGAAATTTTTGTAACTAGAGTCGCCACCTATTAAATAGGAAAAGTTTATATTTTATCTGTAGGGTTCTTGTCACCAGCAGAGTTACCAACTTAAACTTTCTGAATTGATTCTATGAAGGAAAGGATTACTTTCTAAGGTCTGTTACTAATTCCCCAGCGGAGTCGCGAATTTGTTAGGTCTCAAAAATGCAAGTTTCTAATCCTAAGAGGATGCCAAGCTCTATGTTTGGATTTGCAACATTTTTGAACTAACTTAACGAAATCAGCCTTCAAGGATTGATGATTTCCTACACTTTAGGTCCTGCTACACCTAGGTGGGTGAACCTTGAAATATTAAAGTAGTCTGAGTGTGGATGAATGGACTAACTAGGTCTATCTACAATGGCATAGGATGTAGGATAGATGACAAAGCTGACTAATTAATTCTATGTATAATGTTTAATAAGTGATTGGCAGAAATTGTATAAGCAATATCAAGGTAAAAAGGTTTTAATTAATGAATTGAATGAGACTAGTGCCTTGTTGGGTAACAGAGTCAATTTGAAGGACTAAGAACAGTAGTTTCTTAATGGTAATAATTCTAGATATTTGGCACAGTTCTGGTTTATAGCTTGTATAAACGTGCAAGTAAATGACTGACAGACTCTTCTTGATAATCCAACCAAATAAAATCAGATATCTTATAATTCACCAGAAGGTATTTCAATCCTTACTTGAAGGAACCAAATGAAATGAATAGACAAGATTAACAGATAATATTTTACTGGAGACAGTGTGTCAATCCTAATTATATGGCTCTACTTAGTAATCCCAACTTACTACTTCTAGGGTACTGTGAATAAATAAGAAGGGTTTAATTCCTTAGATGGACACCAACCAAATTAATCACACAGATACAGCAAATGTGTATTGACAGATTAAATATATACTTGATATCTTAATCTGAATAACAGGGAAATGCAGAAATGGAGACAGCCACACAATTGAATAATTTCAACAAATAACTGATACCAAAGTAGAAACACTGAATCAGAGAACTTCAAACTTCTTCTTCAAATAAAATATGCAACACAATCATTTTGGAATATTGTGTATTATGTATATATGAATATCTTCTACTGCTGATGATTTTTCAGCATAGATTATTTGAACTTATATAGATATTTTCATGAAGAGATACAACTCTTCAATAAGTCTCTTGGGATTTTAACCAACATAAACAATAATTACATAAGCTTAATTAGGCTCTGTTTAGCCATAAATAGACTTTTGCCAGATGATCTAAATACTCCTACTCATGGTGAGAATCAGTAAGCTCAACTGCACTCCTGGTGATTATATCAAGGGTGACCATTTCCTCCAATTGTTTGCAAACTTCTGTAGACACAGAGGCTTTATCTTTCAGAGCTCCTGTGGCTTTGTGCAATATAACTTGACAATCAACAGTCCACTCTTCTTTGCTCTTTACCTCTCCGTTATCTTTAAATATCCTGGGCACTCCTGTGTCTGAGGCATCAGTCCCTTCCTTAGCATCAGCTTTGAGTTTATCATAATAATTCTGGTGCCGTTTGAGCAATGCTCTTGCATTAGAGATATCTGTACCATTAGTGGCACTTCTGTTTTGCAACTCAATCACCTTTTCTTGTATCCTCTTATCAAGCCTTTCATGTTCTTTGACTGCTTTATGATTTTCTGAGTAGTTATCCCAAAACTGGTTTAACCACCGTACCATGTTTGCATACCTGCTCTGCAGTATTGTAACAAATGCATCTATTTGAATTTGTTTGGCCTGATCAGGGGATATTACTTGACTACTTTGTGAGCTCTCACCTTGAGTTATTCTTTTTGTAGATTGGCCAAAGGTGCTCTTAACAGTGTCCTTCAAGTAGTCATTCTCTTTTGTTAATCTTTCACAATTCAGTTTATAAGCATCTCTTTCCTTGATTAACATCTGAGCTTGTGCTTTATTTAACTTTGCAACATTGATACCAATGTCTACAGTAATTATGGGGTCAGTTTCACCTGCTCTGAAAGTCATAACATGGCCAAAAGTTTTATCTTGTGGCTGTTCTTGTTCAGTCAATTCTTCATCTTCAGAGGATACCACTTCAACTTCTGCCAACTGCTTTTTCTTTTCATTTAAATCTCTGTTATATTTCTCTACCACCAAGTTGACTTCAGCCTCTTCCAAATTTCTAATGACATCATCATGTGGATAATGTATGTGCATGTATCCACTGAGATTTTGTTTTCTTCTTGCAGAGTCAATGAAACCTTCAGGGTCAAACCCTTTCCTCACCTCAGCAGTCACCATGTTATAATGCATTAGTTTATCCAAAATGAGATTGTATCCTTCTTTCGAAACCACAGTAAAATCTCCAAAACACAAAGTACTGGGCATGAATGATTGTTTATCATGCAAACTTAGATGCATGACATTTGAACAATGCATTTGCCTAATTATTTCCAAATATGCAATTCTGTCAGGGATAGTTTTAGGCAATATAAATGGAGCATCCTCAAAACCATAAACTCTGATCATAGTAGCATCCTCAAAACAATACCAATCTCCCCAATTATGAGTGACAGTAGGGGGGCCACCAAAATCTTTTGGTCTGAGGAATCTTTTTATTTCATTTGAAATTGAATATTCACAGGGGTGGTTGAAATACCTATATAGCACTTTAACACAATGCTCTTCAAATTGAGCATAGCTGGAGTTAGCATACCTGCTATCCCAGATTCTGGTCCACATTTGTACAGGTATCTTTTCCCCTTTCTTATCCGCAGCAACAACTTGAAACTCATTTGGCCACAATCCTACTTCCTGGCCATAGTATAACACCATATGCATGAGCATCGAGTAATGCTCAAAAGAGCATGCTGGAGCATTGTTTTTTATTGCAGATAGACCAGAGTCTATTCTAGTAGCAACTTAGGAGGCATAATCAAATTGTCTGGCATTGTGACATTGAATATTAGAGGCTATGACCATTAGAGGAATAGTCATGAACTCAGGGACCTCTGAGCCAAGGACTTGGCCTACAGAATAGTAAGTATATTGAATGTATGGTTCAAAAATGGCTACATGAAAGGGAGGGCCATCATTCTCAGTCAAGGGTATCACTTCTCCTTCAATCCTGGGCCTATGAATGGGTAACCTCCATCCATTATAGGTTGTATCCATTCTCCAATATTCTTTATCCAAATCTTCATAAACAATAGGGACAGTGCACAAATCATCCAAATCATACACCTCACAAATAGCATTTTTTGACAGGTGTACAATTGGTTCTCCTTGAGGGTTGCAGATAGCTTTCAGGCCTGAATTGTAATGCCTGGCTAGCAGTTGAAGGAGTTCCACATTCAAGAATACCTTAGGTACAACCAGTTTGCCTAAATTCATGTGCCATGGGTTTGACATAGGAGCATTTCTAAATCTTCTGTTGTAGTGGAATCTGAAGAGTTCATATCCCCTAATTGGGGTCCAAATATCTCCCAGGCGCTTATGTTTGTCTTCCAATTTTTCTACTTCTACCCTGAGTTGGGCAGACCTCCTGGCCTTGGGAGTTGACCCAGGTAACTGATCAATCAGGTCCTGATTTAGTTTTCTATCCTTCACTTTCTCTTCAGGGGTTTGATCAGTTTTTTGCTTTTTTGGCCTACTGGTTTCCCCTTGTGACTTTCTTCCTTTTCCCTTTCCCAGAGTTTCCATTTTAAAAATTCGGCAGGAAATTCAAATACAGGCAATATAGTGGTTTGTGTGTGTACCTGTCGTTCGATGGCTGGAATTGGAAGCCTTTGCTTTTGCCTTGAGAATTCCTCTGTATTCTGCTCTTGGACGGTTTTTTGCAATTATAATGATCGTATGAATTTCGTAGCCATTTGCATTAATTATCTGATCAATTCAATGTTCATCGCTGTGAAGTGTCACATCGCCATAACTCTTCTTTATCGACGTGATTTTTGAAATGTCTGGGTGACCTCATCATTTTTTATGGCGCGAACAGTCAATCGGCGTGACCCCTCAATTGTATTCCCGACGCTATGTAATGTCATATTTTAAGTGGGCGAGACCATCGGCATGACTTCCTTCATCGCCAAGGGTTTGAGATCTCTCTGCGATATAGCGAGTCCCACCGATATGATTTGCTTATCGGGAAGATTGAGACTATCAGGATAATAAAATTATGTTCTCCTGATCTTTATTTTCTCTCCGATAGTTACCTTCATGTATGAACTTTATCTTTGTCAGAATGACATTCACTATCGGGATAGCTTTCTCAAGACATCCCAATCTAAATCATCCTCGATGACCCTTTTCAAATCCTTCATCGGGCAAAGTGTCACCGACACCTTTTGATCGCTGTGACTTATGAATCGGCAAGACCTGGTTCTTTTGTTCTGATATGTCAAGTTATCCCGATAGAGGTGTATCGCTATGAGTCTCACCGATGGCTTTCTCATCGCTAAGACTCTTAATCATCGGAGGCTTACTTGTTTTCTATCCCGATAGCTTACCTCTCGCCGATGGCTATTTGTTTTGTTACCCCCGCATGCTGTTCGGTGAAACTTTTGCCGAAAGTGCTTCATCGGTATGATATATACCATCGGGGCAACTTCTAAAAGATCATCCGATAGATATTTGTCATACCGATCAGCATGACCACTTGCCTTTCTTGCCGATGTAAGGTCATCGGTATCACTTACTCCATCGGTGACTTCCATAATTCCTCTTCCGATCCCTATTTTCACGCCGATGGTTGTTTTCAAACGGTTCCTTGTGTGTCGGTGTAAGCAACACAACCTCTTGCCGATGGATTGATTTTAATGAAATTTGGCACTGCTCATCCATAGACATCTTGTGAGATACAAAATTTTTTTATTGTGGTCTTTTTGGAATATTCTTCAGGGTTTATTCAAATATGATGGAGTAAGGAGATAGTAAAAATTTCAAATTTTTACTGTGCTAATAGGTAGGAGAAAATTTGTAGCTGCGAGAGGGTGAGGTTGTGGTTTCTCAGCTAATCTTAACCTTGGAGGAATAACCATCCTCTTGTTTTGTCATCATGATGGCATTGTCACATGATTATCAAAGTCTTCTACTTGTGTTTTTTGGTGGTTGTGTTCCCCCTAGTCGATTGTCCTCTCTAGTCAGTTGGTTTAGGTGGTGAGGGTTGTGTTGGACCCTTCCTTGCCCTTGTATATTGAGAAAGAAGGTATGATTGGGGGTGTTCGAATTTCCATTCTTTTTTATTCTGGCGCTACTGATTCCTTTATATTTGCATCATTAGTGGAACGTTGCAGGCTAGTGGCATATAGGCAAGAGATTAGGTGGGAGGTTGAGTTGGCCTCTGGGGCCAAGATGTCAGTAGATACCTTGGTTCATAATTGTGAGATTTCCTCGGGTTCCTTCATTACATCAAGTGACATTAGAGGTATACCATTAGGATCCTATGATGTAGTTTTGGGTATGGATTGGCTTGCGGCTCATAGAGCCAAGCTAGATTGTCACCAAAGGGTGATTAGCTACTTAGATGATCATGGATCACAGGTTGTGATAGTGGGCATTCAGAAGCCCATGACTGTTCATATGATATCCCCCTAGAAACTTAAGAATTGCATGCAGAAAGGATGTCAGATGTTAGCTATCACGGTTAGTGACTGATTAGAGGATGAGCCCGAGGCTTCATTAGATGATCACCCCATCTTGAGAAATTTTGCTGACATATTCCCGCTAGAATTACTAGATATGCCTCCACATAGAGAGGTAGATTTCCACATTAATCTAGTGCTAGGTGCTGAGCTAGTGTCTCGTGCACCCTATAGGATGACTACACATGAGCTCACAGAGCTCAAACTGCAGTTAGAGGAGTTACTTGAGAAGGGACACATCCAACCTAGTGTTTCATCATGGGGTATACCAGTTATCTTTGTGAAGAAGAAGGATGGGTGTCTTTTCTTGTACATGGATTACAAGCAGTTAAACAAGGTGATGGTGAAGAACCATTATCCTCTGCCTAGGATTGATGACCTTTTTGACTAGATGCGGGGAGCTAGAGTGTTCTCAAAAATTAATCTGAAATGTAGGTATCACCAATTGCGCATCACAGAGGCAGATATTCATAAGACTACTTTTTGAACCAGATATGGCCATTACAAGTTCACAGTGGTACCCTTCAATTTGACAAACACCCCTACAGTGTTCATGAGACTCATGAACGGGGTGTTCCGCACTTACTTGCATCAGTTTGTGATCATCTTTCTTGACTATATTTTGATCTATTCATGGACTGAGGAGGAGCATGTGGATCATCTGCATCAGGTTTTGTAGTTCTTGCAAGAGCAGTAGCTCTATGGCAACCTAGTGAAGTATGCCTTCTTTAGAACAAAGGTTAGAGCTATTCAAGATTGGCCAGCACACACCAGTTTGATAGAGGTCAGGAGCTTCATGGGATTAGCTAGTTATTACCATAGATTTGTCAAGGGATTTCCTAGAATAGCGCAACCCATCACTTCCCTTTAGTAGAAAGGGAAGGGTTTTGTTAGCGCCTGAATTGACTGGCAGTTTTTTGAGCAATTCTCATGCAGGCGCTCTCCCTAAGTATCCAAAAAAAAAATGTTCTAAGTGTTGGACCTCCTCAGCATTGTTCAGCTGCATCATCACATTTTCTTGAGGAGGAGGTCATCATCATCATCTTTCCTTTGATGAAGGTCGGCATCATCATGTTCTCCGTCGACCGGTTTCTCATCGTCATCATCATGTTCGGTTATCGGGTGATGTTTGGTTTTTATCATGATGATGCTGACGAGCTACAGTGCACCCTGATCTGCTTGCGAGGGTGATTCTTCAAAGACTCCGGTGATCTTGCACTTATCACCTTGCCCAAACATGATGATGATGTTGCCCCGATATTGTGAAGGGGTTATTCTCTAAGTTGTCGACCTGACTTGTTTTTTTTTTCCTAAGGGTCGTCATCATCATGATATTTCCAGTTATCATCCTGCTGCTTGCGGAGGTCATCATAAATTTTTTTTTTGCCTTCATGATATTTCGCCGGGGTGATATTTTATCATCGGGTGATCTCGGTTATGATCATCCTGATGATGATGTTGAAGAGTTCTAAGTGCGACCCGATATTCACTAGGGTCATCATATTTTGAACGTCAGGATGATCTTAGTCAATATCGTCCTGATGATGTTGTATCACTTCCTATTCTTTGTTTCTCATCCTGATGATGCTGACGTCATCCGTATATCAGGGTGATCTTTTTCTTTCTGCCTATCTGCATCATGATATTCTGAAGGAAGGGGTGATATTTTCATATCACCTGGATATATGTTTGCTCGAGCATCATGATGATGCTGATATCAAGGAGATATCCGCCTGTTGGCTTCGCGCATTATCTACTGGGGGTGATCTTTTCAAGCATCATCATCATATTCAGTTATCGCCCCGATCTTATAGAGGAGCTACAGTGCAACCTGATGTTGGAACGTCAGGAGGATATTTCCAAATATCCGGTTGTCTTCCGAATATCATGATGATGTTAATATGATGATGACGTCATCAAGGTCCGCGGAGGTCATATTTCTAACAAGTGATCATCTTGAAGAGACCTCCTGATATTTACAAACATGATGATGACGTCATCCGGATATGAGGAGGTGCGCAGTAGGCAGATATGATGATGATGTCAGCAGTATATGATGATGACGTCATCAGGATGTTCATCGGCCAGACTTTTGTTATAAGCCCAGTAGGAGGATGTTCCTCCGAAGGATCAGGTTGTGCCGATTGTCATGAAGGTTATATTTCAAATATCATGATGACGTCAGGGTGATATTTCGAACAACATGATATCATGCTGCTGGAGGATGATGATGATGAAGTCTATACTAGTGTCGTCAGGAGCAAAAGCGCCGACATGATATATGCTCATGACCTAGTATATAAAGTATTATTGAGGTCATTGCGGGGTGCATGTGGGATATTGTTATCCTGCATATTCAAAACATCATGATGATGAATCTCGGCGGGAAATGGTTGCGACTGCAGATTTGATGATCTTCCCAAGGCCGCAGGTTGGTGCGCCATTAATGGCGATTGTTGCAGAGGTATGGGCGATGGCGTGGGTCGATCTTGTACCTGACTGGAGGTGTCAATCAACGGACAGGGGCGCAGGGCTCGAGAAATCTTCCTGTCTCCTCCCCTACCTGCTGCATTCAGGTTTGGGCGCCAATCTGGTTGTGTTTGAGCGCCATTTTCATGATACTGTGTATCTGGCAAAATTTTGGTCAACATTGTAATTAATTGCTGAGCACCTACCTAGCTGTTATAAGGAGGTTGTGTTGCTCGTTTGAAAGGTTGTTGAAAGTTGATGATTTTGGCTCTGTAATCCAAAACCAGCTGATCTGGTTGCTCTGTACAGCTTTATTTTGTGAGTTTATGTATCTCCTGTTGTAGGACTTGGCATGAATCCACTGGTTTCATGGTTGATCTTATATGAGTAATGCTATCTTAGCATGTGTTGTGTTAATTCTGTCTCCAGTATTACATGTATTCTTCTTCTGGATCTGGATATTTGTGTGATGTTTAGTGATGCAGAGGCATCCACACTATATCATTCGCATATAGCATGAATGTCTGCAGACCAACCTCATCATCATCATCTTCGCCATCATCATCATATTTCCTAAAGCCACCAACATCATCATATTTCGGCTTTACTCTGTCAGCATCATGTTTCCGAAAACCAACAGCATCATCATATTGCACCTGCCGACCGATATCCTCCTACAGACAAGCCTTCACACTTTCGCCTGTCAACAGCATCACCTTACTTGATTATCGGCAGCATCATCATGTTCGACCAGCGCGAACATCCTCCTGACGTCCACTGTTCATCTCACCGACAATTTCCGTCTTCACTACCTTCAACATCATCATGATGTTCAACAGGCGCAAACATCCTCCGGTTGCACTGTTCATCGGGCGCCAAGCACTAGCGGCCTCATCATGATATTTACCATCACCTTCGTCAGCAGGATATTCAACATCCGGTTGCTCCCAAATATCCTGATGACGACCTTCAACACCTTCCCTTCGATGCTCCGATGGCCGACGACACAAGCTTCAGCATCATGATATTCAACAGGATAACGAACATCCGGTTCTTCGCATTTATCCTGATGATAACAAACCTTAACTCCTCGCACCGTTCACTCGATGCTGACGTCACCCGATATCCTGATGACGTAGATCCTGATGACGATGACGTCACCCGCAGTTTCACAATATCCTGCTGCTCCGAAATGTCCTGATGACGTATATCATGATGATGATGACGTCATATCCTGCTGTTTGCCAAACTTAGTTTTTTTCTTCGGCCCGCGATCAACCCGATCTTTAGCCTGATGCCGATGCGCTCCTCCTCGGCCCTCCTGATGATGATCCTGATGCCGATACACTCCTCGGCTCCTCTTGTTGATGATCACCCCAACGAACTCACTCTTCATGAAATCGACATCATCATGCTGACCTCCTCCACTTATCCGGATGATGATGTCCGAACTGTCTGCAGGATATTTGCAGAAATATCTTGATGATGCTTGTTTTGGCGAACTTCTTCACTTAGCGAAATCTCTCTTCGCCGGTCCACCAGGGATGACCCGATCCAACTCAGGGTGATCTTCCAACTCAATTAGCTCGACCTAGCACATGGGGATGCTAGGGTCTTCAACATCTCTTGACCACGATCCTGCACACCTGCATGCAAACAGAAAACAACCTAACATCTAACCTACTGTACATTGCCATTCCACCGATCAGGTGAGTCAACCGGTGGAATGGATCAGGAAATCCATGAAAAACTCTCAAACCCGCGATCGATTACAGGAAGGAGATCAAACAGAAAACAAAACAGGATCTTTATTGATTCACAGATGTAATACAATATGATGTTCCTCACACAGAACACTCAACCTACTCTGCGCAACACTATACTGCCGATCGATGAGATCTGTCTATCATATCAAACGATCTCATGCTTATAAAGACTTTCCTACGAGTACTACTGACCCGACTCCAAGCGGCTGGGAACTCTCCAAGCGGCTGGGAGATCCCACCGAACATACATCATGACAGCTGTTATAACTAACTAGCTAAAAATAGCAAAAGCCTGGTCAGCATGATCTTATCCTGATCAGCATGACCTTATTACAAGCAAATGGTCAAACAGACCTTCTTGGAATCATAAACAAGACCTAAACTACTAACTGCCTTATCACGACCAGCTGTCAGGTAGGTGCTCCTGCACCATACTCCCCAAAAGAAAAGAACTCATGTCCCATGAGTTTAGTATGTGGAAGTCCTCCACCTCTACCCTTTGCCTTGTCAATAGTCTGACCTGCTCCAGCTTTGTCTGCTGCTGTCTCTTGGCTGCTCCAAGACTTCTGAACTGTAACTTGCTTTCTGGCAAGTAAATCATCATGCCTGTTGATGTAGGCCTTCTTCTCACATACCCTGTGTTTGTCAGGTTGCCTAACCAGAACCTCTGGCTGAACTACCTCTTGAACTTCTGAAGTGTTCAAGTCTATCTTCCTTTCAACTCTCATAGGACAAACAATAGTCCCAACTATGACAACATCCTTGTCATTCCTCTGAACTGGTGGCTGTTTGCACCCCTGTTTCTGAACCTGCTGCTGACCTCTGTCAGTCACCACTGAAACTTCCTTCAGCTTGTTGTCTGTAACAACTCCTTTCGCTGCAGTGTCCTGAACTGCCTTCATGCCTGCTCCTCTAGGCATCTGCACATACTCCTTCTTTCCCATCAAAATGATTTGAGCTGCCTTCTGTACTGCAGCTTTTGCCTGCAATGGCATCAACTTAATAGTCTTCCCCTCTTTCTTGATGGTGTAGGTATTAGCATACCCATCATACAGTACTCTTCTGTCAAATTGCCATGGTCTACCTAGCAGTAGGTGACAACATTCCATAGGCAATATATCACACAAAATTCTATCATGATATGGTCCAATCTGGAAATCCACATATGCCTGCTCAGAGACAAAAAGTGATTGACTATCACTCACCCAAGATGCCTTGTAAGGGTGTGGATGTGGAATTCTTTCCAGCTTCAGTTTATCCACCATTTCCTGAGATACCATGTTGTCTGTTGAACCAGTGTCAATGACAACCTTACATACCTTACCTTTGCTCTTGCATGTGGTTTTGAAAAGAGCTCTTCTTTGCATCAGATCCTTTGATGCCTGCAAACTAATTCTCCTTAACATCAGTGATTCTCCACTCTCTGGATATCCAAAATTCTCAGGACCTTTGTTTGCACTTTCTTCTTCTTTCTCTTCTTGTACCAGTTGTACTCTCTTGTCACTAGTTCTATCATTTCTGGATGATGAACCTTTGTTTTCTGGACATTTGAAAGATGGATGACCAAACTCTCCACAGGTGTAACACTTTCCTGAAAATGTAGTAGAACCTCTACCACCTCCAAATCTTCCTCTATTACCTTTCCATCCACCTCTGAAATCAGACTGTCCTTGTCCTTTACCAGTGTCTTCTTGAACCTCATTGGTTTGCTTTTGTGCAGGGGCTGTTCCTCTTCCCCTGTTGTTTCCTCTTCCTCTCATGGACTTATCATGTCCTCTATTCAGCTTTTCTTCAATCCTGATTGCCATTTGATAACAATCCTCCACATTCTTAGGGTTAGCTAAAACTAACTCATCCTGTATGTTAAACCTCAAACCTGCCAAGTACCTAGCCACCTTTTCTACCTCATTCTCATGATGACCAGATCTCATACTCAACAGATAAAATTCCTCAGTATATGATTTCACATCCCTGTCTTTCTGCTTTAAAAATTGTAGCTTCTTAAACATCTGGATTTCATAATCCCTTGGCAAGAATTTCCCCTTTATCCTTGCTACCATCTTATCCCAAGAAGTGATCTTAGACTTCCCTTGTTTCCTTCTCTCAGATTGTACATAATCCCACCATACCAAAGCATGACCTCCTAACTTGGTCTTTGCAATCTTTACCTTCTGATCCTCAGCAACATCTTCACATTCAAAGTGATTATCCAGTGCAGCAATCCAGTCCAACAACTCATCTTCATTCAAGCTTCCAGTATACTTGGAAACATCAACCTTTACCTTAGGTTTTTCACTCTGCACTGCCTTTAACAGTTTTGCCAATCTCTGGTCTTCAGCATCCAGATCTTCAGCTACCTCTTCTTCAGACTCACTGTCTTCCATCTCCCTCTTTTTGTTCTTTTCCAGGGCTGTCAGCCTGGCTTGAAGTGCTTCAGCAAGCTCCTTCATCTTCCTCATCTCTCTAGCATGTTTCTCCTTTATATCCTGCAATTCCCTTGCAGTACCATTACCTTTAGGAGGCATTTTGTCAACCTCTCAATCACAACACAATCAACTCTATCTCTACCTCTGCCCTTTCAGTGACAGAATCAACACACAACAGCCCAGACCTTTTGCTGAGCTCTGATACCACTATGATGCAGAGGCATCCACACTATATCATTCGCATATAGCATGAATGTCTGCAGACCAACCTCATCATCATCATCTTCGCCATCATCATCATATTTCCTAAAGCCACCAACATCATCATATTTCGGCTTTACTCTGTCAGCATCATGTTTCCGAAAACCAACAGCATCATCATATTGCACCTGCCGACCGATATCCTCCTGCAGACAAGCCTTCACACTTTCGCCTGTTGAACATCATGATGATGTTGAAGGTAGTGAAGACGGAAATTGTCGGTGAGATGAACAGTGGACGTCAGGAGGATGTTCACGCTGGTCGAACATGATGATGCTGCCGATAATCGAGTAAGGTGATGCTGTTGACAGGCGAAAGTGTGAAGGCTTGTCTGCAGGAGGATATCGGTCGGCAGGTGCAATATGATGATGCTGTTGGTTTTCGGAAACATGATGCTGACAGAGTAAAGCCGAAATATGATGATGTTGGTGGCTTTAGGAAATATGATGATGATGGCGAAGATGATGATGATGAGGTTGGTCTGCAGACATTCATGCTATATGCGAATGATATAGTGTGGATGCCTCTGCATCATTTAGATTCTAGAGCATAGAATTCCTATGTTGAATGTCTGATCTTTTAACCTCTGCTCAAGGGGCAGATTAAACTATTTTCAGGTTGAACATTGGGAAGGGTATACTGCAGTAGGGATGCCATAAGTAGAGATAACTTGACACTCTTCATTGGGAGATATCTGTAAGGCAGATATCATGTGTATCCCCCTGAAATCCAGTTTTAGCTATTCATGCTGATCATTCACAGGTGTATGTCTACCGACTCCAAGCCCTGGATAGGCACCAATCATGCTGTGTTCTTGTGTTATACACCATGTCCAGCTTTGCATCCAAATTCATATCAAACCATTTCATACTTCCACCTGTTAGTTGTAGGAGTAGGATTAGGAACCCCCTGCATGCTCTCATACCCAACCAGACATCATGTCCAAGAATGTTGTCAGCCTTGTGATCTATCATGCAGATCTTGGTCCATACATGAGAGTATTCTGTCTGTTGTCGTCAAGTTAGATCTTTCTATCTTTGAGCTAGTCAAGGTTACATCTTGAGTTATAGGGATACCCCCCTTGGTGCGGCAGAACCAGAAGTGAAGGGGAGGAGCTCACGCAACCTCCTGTATTCAGTTGGCTGAATCTGCCTGTGCATTAGAAGTGGCAAATCCTAATGCTGATTCAGAAGACAAACCAACAAAATGGCGACTCTGCTGGGGAAGGACTGAAAAATGATATACTTGTGGCCCATCCGAGTCACCAACAAAATGATGCTCTGCTGGTGGAATGAACCTGGAAAAGTAGCTTTCAGCTATTGAAAATTTTGTCCTCTCTGGAGAAATGGCGACTCTGCAAAAAAGATCCCAATGCACATGAAAGATGGATGTATGTGATGTGACAAAAATGTGTTGTACATATTCCTGCATCTGTATGAGAAAAGGTACCTTGTTCCTTCTCCTTTATATTTGATGTTTTATTGCATAGGTTAGATGCCAGGGGAAGCCTTAGGTCTTAGACAGACAAAGGATGTCTAAGAGTAAGATTTTTATGAATCCAAGTATGAGTTATCCCACACTCAGTGGTGAAATGTTGGATAAAGGAATAGAAGAGATAAGAAATAGGTTGATATTCTTAGAGGCTGAGCAGGCCCAGTTAAGAAGCAGTAACCCTGTTGTGTCTGCCAGTCAGAAAGCTAAACCTCCTGTCAGCCCTTTTGATCCTTTGTATGGCCAACTGGATTTGTCATGGGTGGATTACAAAGTAGAAACTATGCCCGCTAGGATATACTGTCAGATGCCTAGATTTAGTGGTCACAATGTTTGTGATGGAAATGCACATATCTAAAATTTTCAAAGTTTTATGGGAAAATATTCATTCAGAGATGAGGATATGTGGATGAGGTTTCTTGTTAGGTCCTTTGATGCAAAAGCAAAAGACTGGTATTTGAGCTTTCCAAAGAAATTTTTTGCCTGTTGGGATGAGCTTGCTGACTGTTTCAAGGAAGAATTTGCAAAAGAACCAGCTGATCTTGTTGCAGAATTGATGAGAATCAAAAAACAAGATGAAGAGCCATGTGTTGATTTCAGTCATAGGTTTGCAGTAGCCCTTTCACATGTCCCTGAAAGTTTCAGACCTGATATTTTAGCCTGTGTTGGCATATTCTTTGAAGCTTTTGAGGAGGGCTCTAGTGCATTACTGAGGGATTTCAAGGTGACAAGTATGCAGATGGCATACAAATTTTTAGAAAATGTAGAAGAAATGAGAAATGTGCACCTGCTGAAACCCTTGTCCCCAGGCCTTGGTGTGAATAATGGTTATGAAGCTGCAAATGACCAAATGATTATGGCATCATGTGCAGATAAAAATGAAAATAAAAGCATAGAGGTTTTGACTGCTGTATTTGAACATAATGCTAACAATACTGCTCAACTGGATTGTTCACCAGTTGAGGATGCCAGTGAAAGGACTAATGAGGATTCCCATTGCAATGATGAGGCAGCTGACCATAAAAACAATAACGAGGTTGTGGACAGCAATGAGCAATTTTTAGAATGGACCTGTGGAGACAATTGTGAGTATTGTACTCAAGACAGAGAAGATATAAGCAAACAGAGAAGCAGTCCTATGTGTGACCCATTGCCTACCTTTCAAACACATGGAGATCATGAAGAGCAGTCAGAAATTGAAATAAGTGCTAGTTCAGAGCATGATTGTTTTTCATTTGATAGCTGTTTTGCTTATGACACACAGGCTGATACTCCTCCATAGAGTGAATCCATTGATGATGAAGAGGTGTGCTCTGCTGCCCATGAACAAATGGCATACTATGATGAAACTGATGCACCTGGGTCACCCATTTATGACACATATGGTGATGAGGATCTGTCTGAGTATGGTGAGGATCTAGACACTATTTTTGGCTTGGATTCTGTTTCTCATCCTGATGAAAGAGGAAACAACATACATCAGGTAAGTGACTGTGAAAATGTGCCTGATTGTAAAGAGGTGCCAGAGCCTGATCTTTTCCAGCCTGGTATACCAGATGGTTGTGTACATGATGTACACAATTGTGATTTTGAAAGCTTTTCTTTTGATGAGCCAGCATATAATACAATGAGCCTTGATCTTCCTAGTTGTGTGGTGGACTCTGAGTGTTTCCTATTTGCAGTCCAGCTAGGAGATCATGTTGCAATGCAAGATGATGATACAGATGATAACCTGTATTCCATACCATTTGAGTATGCATTGCCTGATATATTCTACACCCACATGGCACATGATGCTGAAGGTTATCTGCACAGGGGTGATAATGACAAGCCAAATCAGAGGGTTGAATATGCAGATGACAAGATTTGTTTGTGGGTGGATCTTTGTAGTATCTCCAAGCTTGACCCAGTGCATGCAGATGAAAACAAGATATTTGACAAAGGGAGATACATGTTTTTCTTTTCTTGGTGGCCTTAGGCCATCAAGTGTGTTTGGTGATGCAGGTTGGTGCAGTATTTGACTCTGTGCCCAATGGATAAAGGACTGGTCTGCATCCCAGAGATCTGGGGTTCTCGCTGCAGGTTTTCACCTGCACGTCCCCAGACAGAGCCACTGTTAGCGCCTGAATTGACTGGCAGTTTTTTGAGCAATTCTCATGCAGGCGCTCTCCCTAAGTATCCAAAAAAAAAAATGTTCTAAGTGTTGGACATCCTCAGCATTGTTCAGCTGCATCATCACATTTTCTTGAGGAGGAGGTCATCATCATCATCTTTCCTTTGATGAAGGTCGGCATCATCATGTTCTCCGTCGACCGGTTTCTCATCGTCATCATCATGTTCGGTTATCGGGTGATGTTTGGTTTTTATCATGATGATGCTGACGAGCTACAGTGCACCCTGATCTGCTTGCGAGGGTGATTCTTCAAAGACTCCGGTGATCTTGCACTTATCACCTTGCCCAAACATGATGATGATGTTGCCCCGATATTGTGAAGGGGTTATTCTCTAAGTTGTCGACCTGACTTGTTTTTTTTTTCCTAAGGGTCGTCATCATCATGATATTTCCAGTTATCATCCTGCTGCTTGCGGAGGTCATCATAAATTTTTTTTTTGCCTTCATGATATTTCGCCGGGGTGATATTTTATCATCGGGTGATCTCGGTTATGATCATCCTGATGATGATGTTGAAGAGTTCTAAGTGCGACCCGATATTCACTAGGGTCATCATATTTTGAACGTCAGGATGATCTTAGTCAATATCGTCCTGATGATGTTGTATCACTTCCTATTCTTTGTTTCTCATCCTGATGATGCTGACGTCATCCGTATATCAGGGTGATCTTTTTCTTTCTGCCTATCTACATCATGATATTCCGAAGGAAGGGGTGATATTTTCATATCACCCGGATATATGTTTGCTCGAGCATCATGATGATGCTGATATCAAGGAGATATCCGCCTGTTGGCTTCGCGCATTATCTACTGGGGGTGATCTTTTCAAGCATCATCATCATATTCAGTTATCGCCCCGATCTTATAGAGGAGCTACAGTGCAACCTGATGTTGGAACGTCAGGAGGATATTTCCAAATATCCGGTTGTCTTCCGAATATCATGATGATGTTAATATGATGATGACGTCATCAAGGTCCGCGGAGGTCATATTTCTAACAAGTGATCATCTTGAAGAGACCTCCTGATATTTACAAACATGATGATGACGTCATCTGGATATGAGGAGGTGCGCAGTAGGCAGATATGATGATGACGTCAGCAGTATATGATGATGACGTCATCAGGATGTTCATCGGCCAGACTTTTGTTATAAGCCCAGCAGGAGGATGTTCCTCCGAAGGATCAGGTTGTGCCGATTGTCATGAAGGTTATATTTCAAATATCATGATGACGTCAGGGTGATATTTCGAACAACATGATATCATGCTGCTGGAGGATGATGATGATGAAGTCTATACTAGTGTCGTCAGGAGCAAAAGCGCCGACATGATATATGCTCATGACCTAGTATATAAAGTATTATTGAGGTCATCGCGGGGTGCATGTGGGATATTGTTATCCTGCATATTCAAAACATCATGATGATGAATCTCGGCGGGAAATGGTTGCGACTGCAGATTTGATGATCTTCCCAAGGCCGCGGGTTGGTGCGCCATTAATGGCGATTGTTGCAGAGGTATGGGCGATGGCGTGGGTCGATCTTGTACCCGACTGGAGGTGTCAATCAACGGACAGGGGCGCAGGGCTCGAGAAATCTTCCTGTCTCCTCCCCTACCTGCTGCATTCAGGTTTGGGCACCAATCTGGTTGTGTTTGAGCGCCATTTTCATGATACTGTGTATCTGGCGAAATTTTGGTCAACATTGTAATTAATTGCTGAGCACCTACCTAGCTGTTATAAGGAGGTTGTGTTGCTCGTTTGAAAGGTTGTTGAAAGTTGATGATTTTGGCTCTGTAATCCAAAACCAGCTGATCTGGTTGCTCTGTACAGCTTTATTTTGTGAGTTTATGTATCTCCTGTTGTAGGACTTGGCATGAATCCACTGGTTTCATGGTTGATCTTATATGAGTAATGCTATCTTAGCATGTGTTGTGTTAATTCTGTCTCCAGTATTGCATGTATTCTTCTTCTGGATCTGGATATTTGTGTGATGTTTAGATTCTAGAGCATAGAATTCCTATGTTGAATGTCTGATCTTTTAACCTCTGCTCAAGGGGCAGATTAAACTATTTTCAGGTTGAACATTGGGAAGGGTATACTGCAGTAGGGATGCCATAAGTAGAGATAACTTGACACTCTTCATTGGGAGATATCTGTAAGGCAGATATCATGTGTATCTCCCTGAAATCCAGTTTTAGCTATTCATGCTGATCATTCACAGGTTGTGTTGCTCGTTTGAAAGGTTGTTGAAAGTTGATGATTTTGGCTCTGTAATCCAAAACCAGCTGATCTGGTTGCTCTGTACAGCTTTATTTTGTGAGTTTATGTATCTCCTGTTGTAGGACTTGGCATGAATCCACTGGTTTCATGGTTGATCTTATATGAGTAATGCTATCTTAGCATGTGTTTTGTTAATTCTGTCTCTAGTATTACATGTATTCTTCTTCTGGATCTGGATATTTGTGTGATGTTTAGATTCTAGAGCATAGAATTCCTATGTTGAATGTCTGATCTTTTAACCTCTGCTCAAGGGGCAGATTAAACTATTTTCAGGTTGAACATTGGGAAGGGTATACTGCAGTAGGGATGCCATAAGTAGAGATAACTTGACACTCTTCATTGGGAGATATCTGTAAGGCAGATATCATGTGTATCCCCCTGAAATCCAGTTTTAGCTATTCATGCTGATCATTCACAGGTGTATGTCTACCGACTCCAAGCCCTGGATAGGCACCAATCATGTTGTGTTCTTGTGTTATACACCATGTCCAGCTTTGCATCCAAATTCATATCAAACCATTTCATACTTCCACCTGTTAGTTGTAGGAGTAGGATTAGGAACCCCCTGCATGCTCTCATACCCAACCAGACATCATGTCCAAGAATGTTGCCAGCCTTGTGATCTATCATGCAGATCTTGGTCCATACATGAGAGTATTCTGCCTGTTGTCGTCAAGTTAGATCTTTCTATCTTTGAGCTAGTCAAGGTTACATCTTGAGTTATAGGGATACCCCCCTTGGTGCGGCAGAACCAGAAGTGAAGGGGAGGAGCTCACGCAACCTCCTGTATTCAGTTGGCTGAATCTGCCTGTGCATTAGAAGTGGCAAATCCTAATGCTGATTCAGAAGACAAACCAACAGGTTTCACTTGGACTAAATAGTGTGAGAGGGCCTTTGGGGTCCTCAAGGAGCATCTTACCAGTGCTCCCATATTACCGGTTCTAGATCCTGCTAAGGATTTTGTTGTTTGTACAGATGCATCACTTGAGGGTTTGGGAGCCATGCTCATGCAGAGTGGTAGGGTGATTGTATACGAGTCACGTAAGCTCAAGACACATGAGCTAAACTACCCTACTTGTGATTTAGAGCTTGCAACAGTTATACATACTCTTGTTCATTGGAGACACTTCCTTTTAGGTCGACGCTTTGAGCTCCATTCAGATCACCATAACTTACAATACATTTTCACATAGCCAAATTTGAACACCTGCCAGTGGCGTTGGATAGATTTTTTATATGAGTACGACTTTGATGTCCACTACATCAAAGGGAAGGAGAATGTTGTCGATGACACATTGAGTCGGAGGCGCCACGAGATCCTGACCTTGACGTTAAGTGTGGACTTGAGAGATGGCATTATACAGCATCTACCTGAGGATGAGTGGTTTGTTGAGGTGCAGTAGGAGATCTAGAAACATAGGGCACTTAAGGGCAAATTTGCAGGATATTCCCTTAAGCTGGATGGTTTGCTTAGACATTGTTAGAGCATCTATGTACCCTGTGCGGGAGATCTTCATGCAGTGATTCTTTCAGAGGCTCATAGAGCACCTTATGCAATAGACCCAGGGGTGAAGAAGATGCATGCTCATTTGCAATAGTTATACCATTAGGCAGGTATGAGACGAGACATTGTAAAATATGTTGCTCGTTGCCTTGAGTGCCAGAGGGTCAAGGCTGAGCATCAACATCTAGCAGGACTGTTGTACCCTCACAAGATACCTGAGTGGAAATGGAACACCATTTCCATGGACTCTATTGTTGGTCTTCCTATGTCATTGTGCTACCATGATGCCATCTACAATTTAAGATTAATTTGTTCTCCTTAAGTCAAAATCAATAGCCAAAAATCAAATGCATGAGAGGATGATAAAATACCAAAATTAAATGGCCATACTCGGCGAAAACAATATTATAATCCCAAACAGGGTTAAACTTCACCAACCTATCTAAACCCTAAATTCTAGAAAAATTTGGCAGCATAATGGCTCATGGGCATGAATAGGGTTTATTGTACTAAAACTAATCTGATCAAGAGGTTTACTGATTTAGATTAATAAATTACTTACATCTCACTAGTTGCATTGGTAATATAGTTGATTAAGTTAATTGAACATTTTTCAACAAAGTCTGATCATTTATTGTCCTTCACGTTTTCTACAATTTAAGATTAATTTGTTCTCCTTCACATTTTCTAAAATTTAAAACATTTTTCAACAAAGTTCGATCAATTTGTTCTCCTTCACGTTTTCTATAATTTAATATTAATTTGTTCTCCTTCACATTTTCTATAATTTAAAACATTTTTCAACAAAGTCTGATCAATTTGTTCTCCTTCACGTTTTTGATCAATCAGAGTTATCTCTGCATCATTTACATTATTCCTAATTTCTTGGTAGATCAGATCTCAGAAACAGATTTACTAACTTCTTTTAAATAGGTTTACTAGGTTTCTGATATGGGTTTTAAATCAACATTTAAATTAATTTTGATAATTAAATTGCCCCAACATGATTAAATGAATATTAAATTTTAATTAATACTCCTAGCCCTGAATTCCTCCAACAATAAAATATTATTTTCTTCATGTCAAATACCCTAGCCCTATTTTTGAAACTCATGCATTTTCTCCTCTTTGTTTTTCACTTTTATCTTTCTTTCTCTTTTTCTCTCATTTTCTCATTCTTTATTTTCTTAGTTTGAGTTATATTGCAGGTTAAAATGGCCACATATGAAATGCATATGATGGCTTCAAATATATATATTCTTATTGTATATTTGTTATAACTAGATTTTCTTTTGATAAATATATGTATATATTTATTTATTTTATTTTTTTTGTTTCATTTATAAAAATGCTAAACCCTAAATATTTGTTTGTTTTGTTTTGATTGGCAGCCCAAAAAAAATGGAGGGACTGTGGTAAAGAGTGGTGGCCGCAGTGGTGGTGTCAGTGCTGAGTGGTGGCCGCACAGCGAGAGGCATAGTGGCGGAGGATGGGCAGAGGTATTACCGGCGGTGAGAGGGCCACAAAGGGAACTAGTACAGGGGTGGCAGATTGGAGGTATGGTAGGCTGCGTAGGGAGGATGGAGTTTAAGGGGGCCGCGGGGAGGTAGGGTGTCGCGACAGTTCTAGAGGAGTGGGGAGTGTGGGGAGGGGGATGGAGCCCCCACCCACATCCCATATGATGGGGTGTGGGTGGGGACTCTGTCCCCCTCCCCACACCCAAACATTAAAGAACATAGCGATGGGGGGTTCAAACCCCCCCACCATTCTAAATATTATTTTTAACATTTTCTCTATTCTCTTCCACTACGACTGCGATGATTAGTTCCTTATAACACTTAGCAATAATTTTACTTTATTTAAATTTTATTTTTTTACTTAAGTTCCATTTAATTCATATATATATATACACATAGTATGAATATAAATAGCAAGCATAAATTTTTATTTATTTAAAATCATAGTTTGTGCTATATTAATTATATACAAAATATATATATTTAATATGGGTATATAATCCAATCAATTTATTTGGCAGAAGTAAAATAAAACAAAACAGTTTATATTTAAATTCATAAGAAGCATACATTCAAATACACATCACAGATATAATTAAAATTTTCTTTCCTTCTCTTCACATACATTTTTTTTTCTTTTAAAACAATTAAACAAGGAGGTATATATATTTTCTCTTACCAATATTCTATAAAACAAGAACTCATTTTTTTAAAGTATATTCATTGTATATTAATCATCACATTTTTAAAGAGAGGAACAAATACAATTAAGTAATTTAAAATGCCTCTAATACCTATCAACAACCAATATTCTCTTTTCATAATAACAAGATACAAATTTCTATTTTATCTCAAAGTTAAAAACCACAACTCTTCTAATTGGCAAATGCTAAAATTTACATACAAATGAATTAACCTATAAAACAAATTTTCTTCAATCAACCTCTTGAAGAATAAGAATTAATTCTACAAATTATAACTTTTAATACAATGAAAATGGCTTATACACAACTTGAGAAAATATAAATTTTACAACAAAAGAGAGAACCAAGTTCTCAACTTTGACAACTAACAAATGGTAAAATCTCCTAAGTAAGCCAAACTCTCTCTCAAGAGCTTAAAGAGTAAAGGAAAATAAAATATTAACTCCAAGAACAAGGAGTTTCTCCAACTTCACACTTAGCTCCAAAGAACTTGCATATCACAACAAGGGAAAAGAAAACCACAAATCTTGCTCTCCTCCCCATCGTAGACCCGCAAGAGGGTCACCCCCAAGCTAGGGAGGTCATCCACACACCTAGGGAACTCAATTCCACTTCACAACAAGGCATTCCAAACAACCAAAAATACAATTTTACACCCATGGATAATCACAACACATGAACTCAACCAAGGTGAGTTCAAAGGGGTAGGGGAGTGGACACACTCAACTCAAGAGTGTCACTACTACAAAATATCCCAATACAAATTTCTCTTATGGCCTCAAGCCAACACATTTAACACAATTTCTAAAAGTTTCCATATTTTAGCTCTCAAGTCATGTCTCATGTTGCTCAAAATCACATATATTTCCCTCAAGGCTTACAACACCACAAAAACAAGGTAATGACCCCGAGGAGGGTCACTCCTCCCCTACCCCACACTTGTTGAGCATCTTCTCCCAAGTGGGAGAGGCTCTTACAACACCCTACAAAATTTCCCCACAATAACAATAAAACTCAAGAGAATAAATCACACACATATGCATCATGCAAGCAAACTAAAATACAAAAGGAAGGCCTTAGCCTTGAAATCCAACCTTTAAAAGCCCAATTATGGAAGAAGGTTGATGTAGAGATTCTCCAAATGTTCCTCCAACATAAGCCACAAAACTCTCTCTATCTTTTTCCCCAAATTCCAATTCAAAACAATTCAAATTCCCAAAAATTCAACAACCCTTAACCCTCTCCAAGTGGGATTAAAATAAGCTCAACCATGAGCTTAGAGGAATAGGGAGGTGACACTTGTCACCTCCTTAGTCTTCCTCCCTACTACAAGTAAGGCCCAAGGGATGGGTGTTGACACGTCACTCACCCATCCCCAAGTCTCCCTTACCCCTTACCACTTGTCCTCTCTCAAATATGTGGGAGAGAAAAGTGGAGCTTAAGAGGGAATGGATGACACATGTGTCCCCTTCCTTTCCTCTCAAGAGGGACCACACAACTCCAAGGGTACCCTCACCAATTGTGACAGAGACTTGGAGTCAAGTCCTCCACAATTGGTGGGTCTTGGAAACATCTCCAACCTTGGGAAGTGAAAAGGGATGGGGTTGAGTGTTGTACCCACTCATCCTCTCCCTCCCATGCCTCCAATTTAGTCACTTAACTTTAGGGTGAAGTTAAGCTGACCATATGGAGGTTTACCAAGGGTTATCCAAGTCAAAAAGGTCCCTAGACCCAAGGGGTACAACCCAGGGTCAAGTTTAGCCAAGTTAGAGCACCCAGGGTCAAGTTAAAGCACATGAAAAGGGTCTCCAAATTTAAAATTAAAAAAAATAAAATTCAAAGACAAAATTCTTACCACACCAATTATAATTCAAATTAAAAGAGGGGTAGACTTAGCCCGATTAACAACATGCAAATCAACATTACAAAATTTTATCATACATAGAGTTGATCTTGGTTCCTCGTGGAACTAGATCAGCTTCACAAGGGATAACAACATCAAGTGTGGACTGATCTCCAATTTCTATGGCTTGTTAGAAATACCTACACACTCAATTGCAAAGTTAATTCCACATATATATATAATAGCCAAATCAAATTAAAAACATGCACTCGTATAAAATATCACAAGTTCACTTAAGCATAAAGGAAGTCACATTACAATTAGATTCTAAATTATGCATTTCAAACATCCATTCCCAAGATTAAATCACAAAACCAATTTCTATCTAACATCACCCAATTAGTTTTCCCTTAATATCATAATATAAAGCATCTATCTAATATCACCCAATTATTTTTCCCTTAACATCATAATATAAAGCATCTATCTAACATCACCCAATTAGTTTTCCCATAACATCATAAAGTCTAATAGTTCAGGAATTTGGGATCAACAGTCCCACAAGTCTAAATGTAACAGCAATAGTAAAGTAATAGTCAAATGTATGGGAATGAAAAAAAAAGTAGGCCTCACATCCTCCCCCCTAAGACTATACTTCCTCCTGGAAGTCATCAAAGAGGTGAGCCTAAAGAGTCCTCAATCTTGCTGCATCCTCCCATGTCACTGTGACCTCGTTGCACATGTCCCACTAGACTCTAACCTGGTCCAGCTCTTGACATCAAAGACACAACATCCAACCAGCCAATATATGAATTGGCTCCAAAGCTAGCTAACCATTTGCCTCTACTTGAAGAGCACTCCAATCTAATACGTGAGATACGTCAAAGATGTAACTGTTGATAACTGAGAGGGGGGGTGAATCAGTTATCCTAATTATTTCCCTTTTTGAACTTTATTGTTAATTAATGTAGCATTGAATCAAACACAAAAACATTGCCATGAAATAAGAAACACATGACACAGTATTTTTGACGTGGAAACCCTGTTAAGGGAGAAAACCACGGGGTGATTAACCCAAAAATTATTCTCTGTTAGAAGAATAGGAAATTACAAAAATGGCACTTGCCAATTAGGGCTCACTGCCCGAGCACACCGCTCACAAAGAGGCCCACTACCTACAAGGAGACACACTATCTACAAAGTGATAAGAATCACAGTCTTGAACTGATTGGAAGCATCTGCATATGCTGGAGTTCAGTTCCGGTTAGGCTCAGTACACTGATCTGCTGCACTTCATCTTTCCTCTATTCTTTATTCTGCTATCCTTTCACATACCAGATCTTTCTTGCTACTTCTGCTCTATTCTGCACTTATTTGCATATACCTTTTTACCATCACCCACTTCACAACTAAATCCATCCTCTATATATATCCGCACAAGTAATTTCATCACCTTTCTAGTCGGCATCCGGAACAGTCTAGTTTCTTACAAACTCTATTCTGTCGGCTGAATCCTTCCTCACCAAGCAATGCGGATCAAGCATATACTTGTAGATATCATTAATCATGTCGGCCAAACATGATTCATGCCTTCACAACCTTTACTATCAACAGTAACACATCCGGAAAATAGTCTGATACTCTGTCAGTCAGTTCTTCCTCTGTTCTCACTGTCTCTCAGGAATCCGGTACTCAACTATTCATATCTTTTTCCTTGTCCATCACCAGAGGCTAAATCCTTGGAATATACTACTCAAGGTAGTCCTCTTGACTTCCCCAAATCCGCACTGCACCAAGATACTTCCTCTGAGAGATCCGGACCAATCTGTCGGACCTTGCCATATGCTCTGTTCTTGTTCACCGGACCACAACAATCTTTATTCTGACTTCCGGTAGAGACACACCATGACTTGCGGATATGTGGGATGACCTTTGTTGCCATCAATGACAACAACCATGAATCCATATAGTGTCTCTTGCCAACAATCTCCCCCTTTGGCATTGATGGCAACACTTAGTGAAAAATGACTAAGTGTTTACACTATGCTCCCCCTTGGCTGATGCTCTATCTTTATATACAATTTCCGAAACTCCCCCTTAGTTGGATTCCTCATTTTTCACTACTCCTCACTCCCCCTTTGACATCAATGGCAAAGGGTAGGGTCCGCACACCAAAATTTTCAAAAATTTTCTATACATAGCCGCATATTTACATACTCACATATACTGAAGAATGTCTGCAAAGGATGTCTTCAATTGGATCAATTCTGTAGCCCAACTTAGCTTCATTCTATCCAAAATTGAGATGTGACCACTCAACAAAAATGCAAAAGCTTCTACCCTCTTGAGATCTGTCGGATCATTTGTTTGGGCGGTGGTCTGAGCATCACTGATGGCCTCATGCATAGTTTCTAACTTAGGGATTATAATCCTTCTAAGTTCTCCCATCCGGTTGGTGATATTCTTCCTTTCCTTCTCAAGGTTCTTTATTTCATTCAAGACTGCAATAGTCTGACATTCTTGATTTATTATGGAGGAAGAGAGAGGATCAAAACTTTGAGATAAACTTTGTAGCTTGTCCTGTTCCTCTTTTATTTTCTTATCAATTGCTGTTGTTGCCTTTGACCAGGATATACAAAATTTGTAAATGTCACCGCCATCCTTAAGAGCATTTTCTAAGCTCTTTATTCCAATACTCACAATTCTCCTATCGGTAGAGATTAATCCTAATACCTCTGAAAATCTTTTATCCAAAAATTCCTTCCGGACCTTTTCTTCAGCTGATTTTTCTAGAGATTCAAAATGTGTACTAACACTGCTGACTAAGGTTTTGAGATTACTGGAAGAGGAGGCTGTCGGATCTATTTGGATTGATGGCATAATCTTCTTAAGCACTCCGGAGGTAGCCTCTATCAACTCACAGTCTTCCATATGAGACTTTAGTAGTTTCTCTTTGACTTTCTCATTTGCAAATGAGGCTATTTTCATTGTTTGCACCGGTGACAAAGAGTCAAAATCTAATGGTCCTTTTAGCAGGTCCGGTTCATCAATTTCTATAGTGGCTTTTGTCAAGAATTCTTGAACAGTTTGTGCTGTGTCTCTTGCTAGAGACAGATGTTTCTCTGTTGGGGTCTTCTCTTTCTCTGCATCCTTGGTGCTGTCAACCTCTTTTTCTTTGACTGCTGCTTCTTTCTCCTGTAGTTTCTCTTCTTCTTGGGATCCGGAGACTGTAGGGGAAACCAGAGGAGAGATGTTAGTCTGTTCAAGGCCCACTTCTTCCAGAGTAGATGATTCCAAGTCCACAGCTGTTTCTGCACCTAAGTCCTCTACAACAGGAAGATTGAACCTTTTGAAGGCCTTCCGGAGGATCTCTTCAGTCTCTTTGGCCACCTTGTCAGTCTCACCAAGCATGAGTTGATTCATCCTGGCTTTACTTTTGAACTCATCTTTGCAGTCTTTGAAGATTATGTTCATTGTCTTGGGATCAATTTGAGGATATAGTTGAATAGCTATCTGCTCCTGGATCTCAAGATCTTTTGCATGAGCGTTATTCTTTCTTATTTCTAATTCCTTTTCTAGGCTTTTAGGAATAAGAGATATGATCTCAATGAAAGCCTTATTGTATATGTTCAGATATTTGACTGTGGCTTCCTGCAGAATCTTTTGGTCAGCCTCATTGTAGTCATCATAAAATTCAGTCATTGGTTGAAGGTTTCCATCCACCGTAACTGACTTGATTACACTCTCTAGAGACAGAGTGGGCTTTTCAACAGATACCTCTGCCATTTCATCCTTGTCTTGGCCTGTGGAGGGTTTACCGGATCCTTTCTTCTTCTGCTTCTTTATTTCTTTTACTCCCTCATCTGACTCTATTTCCTCTTCATCCTTTTGGCTTTCATAAGCCCTTGTGGCTTTTGTCTTAGATCTTTTACCGGATGCCTGGACTTCCAGTTTTGAGCTTTTGGTTGTGGGAGGTGCAGATCTTTTTGATGATCTGGTCCGGGTGGAAGTTTCAACCGGAACACTTTCTTTACTTTTCTTTTCTTCCTCAGCCTTCCTCCTCTTTTCCCGGCTGGCATCAAGTGCCTCTTTTGAGATGCCTAGGCCTTGAGCAATATGCTCTACTTCTATTCTCACCTTTCTCTTTATCTCAGGTTCCCTGAGTTCTACATGGATCTTTACACTCAGCTCCTCAGAGGTTCCAAACCTTTCTGCCTTTGGATCTTTGGGCTGACTTAGCATGTGTTGAACATGCAGCTCCACTATCTGTTCATCCACTTCATACCCCATGGGCATGATCCAGATAGTCCTTGGCTCCACTGCCTCCATTAGGCATTGATCAGTGTCCACCATAAAGCACATTGAGTCTTTGTATTTTTCAACAAGAGACTGGGGAATTCTTTCTCTTGTTTGCATCATGCTTTGGAAGTTTTTGAAGTATCCCCATAGGGCTGTATTTCTTGTTTTGGCATCCCCAAGCCCATGTAGATAGTCTCTTATTTGGACTGCAACAGGTTTGTCATTCTGCCATACCCATCCACTTGATCCGGGCAGCTCATTCATGAAGTAGAAGAATAGACATACTATAAGAGTACCATACTTAAAGGAATTCTTCTTATCCTTCTTGATTTTCTGTATATTTTCCATTAATTGGCTTAAGAGCAGTTCGCAAAGATCATATTCTGCATTCTTCCTTAGCATCTCATAGGCAGTATATACTGCAGTTCCGGATACAGAATTCTCCCGCTGGAGTGATAGATCTTGTATCCTATTATCATGGACGCATACTTGATATCTGGATCAGAAATATCTTCAATGGTCATTGCCCTCTTATCAAACTTTGATCCAGTGGCCTCAGTTACAATGTTATTTTTGACAGATTTGAGGATAGGTATCCCTCCGGAGGAGTATAGACCAATTACTGCTCTAATTGCCTCTTTTGTGATCTTGCAGGGTCTATCCAGCCATAGGAAGTTGTCATGCATCCTTCTCAGTACATACCGGACCCATTCATCTTCTTCAAAGCAGGGGAAATGAATAAATTGCTCAAATTATTTCTTCTGGATACCCTTATACTCTGGTCTAAGCTCAAAAGCATTATCTATCAGTTGCTTGTGATAGAGATCTCTCAATTTGAATTCCCCAAATTCCTCAATGCTTGCATGTATGTAAACCCTAATGTCTTCTGTGTGTAAAACTCCGTGAGGAACACTGGAAAATGCTCCTAAGGGATCTACCTCCAATGACTTGTATGGATGTTTCTTAAATTCAGGTCGGGGCCTATCTGAGATTTTCACTATATTTGGAGTAGCCATTTCTTCAAAGATTTGTAGTGAGATAATGAAAACGGAGAATACCTTATGCGCCTTCGGTTTGCACGGAGTGGTTGGATTGATTTCTTTATGCAATGACTTCGGCAGGAGATCTTTGGTGTGCTTGATGAATTTTGTTGCAAAGCTCCACTTTTCACTTCTCCTTGAGCGCAGAATGAGCAAATGCTTTTTGAGAAATCCCTTATATTGCTCCGCAAACCCTAATATCTGATGGCAATAAATGCTCAACCTATATTATTCTGGTTTGCCTTATCCGGATAGCTTGGAGTATCCCGGATCAGTCCTGATCTGTGAACATCATCCAGATCTTTCAATCATGAATAAATCGAGGTGACACATTACAAGAACATCCCAAACACTCTGTCCAATCCGCAGAATAAGACAATGCAATTCCGGATCTCTCTGGACCTTTTTGTAATCCTCTGTCATACCGGAGCATCTCCCAGAACAGGTCTTACTTGATTGATCACAGCTTCTTCATATCTCCATGCGGACCTCTGAAATCTTATCTGGATCATCTCAAGACTTATATCTTTAAACCCTTTACTCCGCATCTTGTGCCACATCCAGCACCACTTGATTTGCTGGGGGAACAGGATTTTCTTTGAGTCTCCCCCTGAGCTAGAGCTTACTTTTTAATTTCTGGAAGAATTATCAGCACCAGAGTCTGGTGCGGATCCAACCTCTACATTCTCTGAACTTTTCTTCACCCAAATCTTGCTCATCTGATTCCTAACTTCATCCGCATTCATCTTTTGTTTACCCTTGTCTTGATTCTGATTATACACCGGACCTCTTTTGTCCTGATTCTTGCTTCTGCAGACTTTAGCATTATGACCGGACCTATTATAGATTTGGCAAATAACATTTCTTTGCATATTTGACTGATAACCTCTTGATTTGCATTGATTAGCCATATGACCTACTCTATTGCATGTAAAGCATCTACCTTTGAATGAATTGTTTACTTGCATATTTCTGCATTCATGGGATTTGTGTCCATACCTTTTGCAGTTAAAGCACTGTCCGGAGAAGGATGAATTAATATGATTCATTCTCTTTTTGCACTGATTAGCTTTGTGACCAAAGTGGTTGCAGCTGTGGCAGTATCCATTGAAAGATGGATATCTTTGAGCATTGGGCTATCTTACCGGAGGTCTTCTAGGTCTATTCCTTGGATTTTCTGATCCAAAATTCTTTTGACCGGATCTGGAGCTTTCTCCTTTCTCATATCCCAAACCATACTTGTCATCTATCCTCTTTTGACTTCCAAGAAGAACTTCAAGTTGAGCAGAACTTATCTTGAATTTCTCTTTATATTCATTTGCTGTTTGAAGGTCTCTTTTGAGAGAGGCAATTTGATCCTCAAGTTTTTCTTCATTATCTTTGGCATCTTCAAGATCATATTCAAGATGTCTGATAATCCTATCCATCTGGTGGCATTCTTCTGATTTTTCTTTAAGAGATTGTCTTAGATTGTCTTCAGCTTTTCTTTTTTCTTCAATCTCTTGAGTAAACTTTATAGTTCCTGATTCCATTTCATGTCTTAACATAATGACTTCTTTTGATAACTTTTCACATAACTTGGTTTGCTCAGTCAATTCTTCATTTGTATTGCTTTCTTCACTTTGTCTTGCCAATTGTTGGAGCAGCTCCTTTCTCTTTTTCATAGAGAGACTTAATTTGTCCTTTAATTCTCTCATGAATTCATCAGCCTGTCTGAGTCTTTCCTTTAATTCATTGACTTCAGAATTTGACTGTTCAAGATCCTCAAGGGCAGTCTTGAGTTGCTCCCTTAAACCATATGCATCCATTTGAGCTCCCAGATCTTCCTCAAGCTGTTAGGCTCTATTTGGAGGAACCTAGCTCTGATACCAATTGTTGATAACTGAGAGGGGGGGGTGAATCAGTTATCCTAATTATTTCCCTTTTTGAACTTTATTGTTAATTAATGCAGCATTGAATCAAACACAAAAACATTGCCATGAAATAAGAAACACATGACACAGTATTTTTGACGTGGAAACCCCGTTAAGGGAGAAAACCACGGGGTGATTAACCCAAAAATTATTCTCTGTTAGAAGAATAGGAAATTACAAAAATGGCACTTGCCAATTAGGGCTCACTGCCCGAGCACACTGCTCACAAAGAGGCCCACTGCCTACAAGGAGACACACTGTCTACACAGTGATAAGAATCACAGTCTTGAACTGATTGGAAGCATCTGCATATGCTGGAGTTCAGTTCCGGTTAGGCTCAGTACACTGATCTGCTGCACTTCATCTTTCCTCTATTCTTTATTCTGCTATCCTTTCACATACCAGATCTTTCTTGCTACTTCTGCTCTGTTCTGCACTTATTCGCATATACCTTTTTACCATCACCCACTTCACAACTAAATCCATCCTATATATATATCCGCACAAGTAATTTCATCACCTTTCTAGTCAGCATCCGGAACAGTCTAGTTTCTTACAAACTCTGTTCTGTCGGCTGAATCCTTCCTCACCAAGCAATGCGGATCAAGCATATACTTGTAGATATCATTAATCATGTCGGCCAAACATGATTCATGCCTTCACAACCTTTACTATCAACAGTAACACATCCGAAAAATAGTCTGATACTCTGTCAGTCAGTTCTTCCTCTGTTCTCACTGTCTCTCAGGAATCTGGTACTCAACTATTCATATCTTTTTCCTTGTCCATCACCAGAGGCTAAATCCTTGGAATATACTACTCAAGGTAGTCCTCTTGACTTCCTCAAATCCACACTGCACCAAGATACTTCCTCTGAGAGATCCGGACCAATCTGTCGGACCTTGCCATATGCTCTGTTCTTGTTCACCGGACCACAACAATCTTTATTCTGACTTCCGGTAGAGACACACCATGACTTGCGGATATGTGGGATGACCTTTGTTACCATCAATGACAACAACCATGAATCCATATAGTGTCTCTTGCCAACAGTAACATCATAAAACTGAAACATGAAAGACATCGTGGATATGCAATAGGATAGGTGGCAAGGCTAGATGATAGGCTACAAGTCCTATCCTCTCCAAGATCTCAAAAGGTCCTACAAACTGAGGTGTGAGCTTAGAGCTCTTTCCATAATGGATTGGACTCTTGTGCAGTCACACTATCAAAAATACTATGTCACCCACTAATAAGCTCCGATCAGTTCTCTTAGCATCGGCATACTTCTTTTGTCTATCTTGTGCCTCCTGAAGTCTTTGCCTAATTAGTGTGACCTACTGCTCCATATCCTAAACTAACTCTGGACCAATGGCAACCCTATCCTCTATCCAATCTGAACTCAATGGTGTCCTGCATGGTCTGTTGTATAAACCCTGAAAAAGAGGCATACCCAACGAGTTGTGATGCCCATTATTGTAGGCCAACTCAACTAGATACAGATACTCCTTCCATCTAGACTGATGGTCCATAACATACATATGAAGCATGTCCTCCAACACCTAATTAACTCTCTCAGTCTGTCCATTGGTCTCAGGATGGTAAGTTGAACTGAAGTTGAGTTGTTTGCCCAATGCCTGCTGTAAGGCTCTCCAAAAGGCTGAAGTGAATACTGAGTCTCTATCAGAAATGATATGGTGAGGTACCCAATGTAATCTAACAATTTGTTCTAAGAATACTCTCACCACAGATGGTGCATTGTACGTCATGCATATAGGTGAGAAATGCGCCACCTTGGTCAACTTGTCAACTGTCACCATGATGGCATTATGGCGGTGTGATGACATAGGAAGACCAACAATAAAGTCCATGGAAATGGTGTCCCATTTCCACTCAGGTATCTTGTGAGGGTACAATAGTCTTGCTAGATGCTGATGCTTAGCCTTGACCCTCTGGTACTCAAGGCAATGAGCAAGATATTCTACAATGTCTTGTCTCATACCTGCCTAATGGTATAATTGTCACAAATTAGCATGCATCTTCTACACCCTTGGGTGTGCTGCATAAGGTGCTCTATGAGCCTCTAAAAGAATCACTGCACGAAGATCTCCCTCATGGGGTACATAGATTCATTGCCGATGTCTAAGTAAACCATCTGGCTCAAGGGAATATACTACGAATCTACCCTTAAGGGCCCTCTATTTCTGGATCTCCTGCTGCACCTCAAGAAACCACTCATCCTTAGGAAAATGCTATATAATGCGATCTCTCAAGTCCACACTCAAAGTCAAGGTCAGGATCTCGTGGCACCTCCAACTCAAGGTGTCGGCAACCATGTTCTCCTTCCCTTTGATGTAGTGGACATCAAAATTGTACTCACATAAAAACTCCATCCAATGCCGCTGGTGGGCGTTCAAATTTGGCTATGTGAAAATGTATTGTAAGCTATGGTGATCTAAATGGAGCTCAAAGCATCAACCTAAAAGGAATTGTCTCCAATGAATAAGAGCATGTATAATTGTTGCGAGCTCTAAATCATGAGTGGTGTAGTTTAACTCATGTGTCTTGAGCTTATGCGACTCATATGCAATCACCCTACCACCCTTCATGAGCATGGCTCCCAAACCCTCAAGTGATGCATCTATGCAAACAACAAAATCTTCAGTAGGATCTAGAACCGCTAATATGGGAGCACTGGTAAGACACTCCTTGAGGACCCCAAAGGCCCTCTCACACTATTTAGTCCAAGTGAAACCCTTCCCTTTCCACTAAAGGGAAGTGATGGGATGCACTATTTTGGAGAATCCCTCGACGAATCTACAGTAATAACTGGCTAATCCCATGAAGCTCCTGACCTCTGTCACACTGGTGGGTGCTGGCCAATCCTAAATAGCTCTGATCTTCGATGGATCTATGGAGATGCCATCGCCTGATAGGATGTGCCCCAAGTATTGCACCTCTGTCTTGAAGAAGGCACACTTTACCAAGTTGCCATAGAGCTGCTACTCTTGCAAGCACTACAAAACCTGACACAGATGATCCACATGCTCCTCCTTGATCTATGAATAGATCAAAATATCATCAAGAAATATGATCACAAACTGATCCAAGTATGTGTGGAACACCTCAATCATGAGACTCATGAACACTGTAAGGGTGTTCGTCAAACCAAAAGGTACCACTTTGAACTCATAATGGCCATATCTGGTTTGAAAAGAAGTCTTATGAATATCTACCTCTGTGATGCACAATTGGTGATACCTGGATTTTAGATCAATTTTTGAGAACACTTGGCTTCTTGCATCTGGTTAAAAGGTCATCAATCCTAGGTAGAGGATAACGGTTCTTCACCATCACCTTGTTCAATTGCCTGTAATCCATGCACAAACAAAGAGACCCATCCTTCTTCTTCACGAAGATAACCGGTGCACCCCATGGTAAAATGCTAGGTCGGATGTGTCCCTTCTCATGTAACTCCTCTAACTGCAGTTTGAGCTCTGTGACCTCATGTGTAGTCATCCTATAGGGTGTACGAGACACTATCTTGGCACCTGGCACTAGATCGATGTGGAAATCTACCTCTCTACGCAAAGGCATACCTGGTAATTTTGGCAGGAACATGTCGGCATAATCTCTCAGGATAGGGTGATCATCCAATGAAGCCTCAGGCTCATCCGCTGATCTATCACTGACTGTGATAGCAAACATCTAACATCCTTTCTGCATGTAGGGACGAGGGCAGAATTCACGCCCACAGTTTCAGGACCGTAATCACCAGTAGCAATAGAACTTTCGTAGACCACAAACAACACCACAAAGAGGAGGATTTAATTCTGCATCATTACCTCGATGGAATCCACAGCAGCAGTAGCAGTAGCATCAGCAGAGGTCTAGACCCCAGCAGAGGACACAAGGAGGAAAAAACTATGGTTGGTAGAAATAGGGCCCACGTAGGGATCAGAGACGTTAGGGATCATCTGTGGGACCCGCAAGGTCTTAGCAGTCGTATAGAGGTTCATTGGGGTTCACAAGATAGACTGGACATCAGCAATTGAGTAGGACTCAGTCAGGGTAGCTACAAGCTAGGGGCCCATGTTATGTATGTGGTGGGGTAGGGCATTTGGCTAGAGAGTGTCCACAGGGTTTCATAGCAGGGGGAAAACCCCATTCAGGAGGGTTTGAGTAGCCTGTAGGAGATGTGGGTAAGTCCCACCGTATGTTTGCAGTAGTTAACAACTGCCAGGCTGACTTCTAGGTCTCAGTTATTGAGATAGCAGGTATGATTGGGGGTGTTCCCATTTCCATTCTTTTTGATTCTGGCACTACTAATTCCTTTATATCTACATCGTTAGTGGAACGTTGCAGGCTAGTGGCTTCTAGGCAAGACATTAGGTGGGAGGTTGAGTTGGCCTCTGGGGCTAGGATGTTAGTAGATACCTTGGTTCATGATAGTGAGATTTCCTTGGGTTCCTTCACTACATCATGTGACCTTAGAGTTATGCCATTAGGATCCTATGAAGTAGTTTTGGGTATGGACTAGCTTGTGGCTCATAGAGCCAAGCTAGATTGTCACTAAAGGGTGATTAGCTGCTTAGATGATCATGGATCACCAGTTGAGATAGTGGGCATTCAGAAGCCCATAGCTATTCGTATGATATCCGCTCAACAACTTAAGTACTGCATGTAGAAAGGATGTCAGATGTTTGCTATCACAATCAGTGACAGATCAGAGGATGAGCCTGAGGCTTCATTGGATGATCACCCTATCCTGAGAGATTTTGATGATGTGTTCCCACTAGAATTACCAGGTATGCCTCCATGTAAAGAGGTAGATTTCCACATCGATCTAGTGCTAGGTGTCAAGCCAGTGTCTCATGCACCCTACAGGATGACTACACATGATCTCTTAGAGCTGAAACTACAGTTAGAGGAGTTACTTGAGAAGGGACACATCTGACCTAGCGTTTCACCATGGGGCGCACTGGTTATCTTCATGAAGAAGAAGGATGGGTCTCTTCACTTGTGCATGGATTACAGGTAGTTGAATAAGGTGACAGTGAAGAACCATTATCCTATGCCTAGGATTCATGACCTTTTTGACTAGATGCAGGGAGCCAGAGTGTTCTCAAAAATTGATCTGAAATCTAGGTATCGCCAATTGCGCATCACAGAGGTAGATATTCATAAGACTGCTTTTCGAACTAGATATGGCCATTACGAGTTCACAGTGGTACCCTTCAGTTTGATGAACGTCCCTGCAGTTTTCATGAGTCTCATGAATGGGGTGTTCTGCACTTACTTGGATCAGTTTGTGATCATCTTTCTTGATGATATTTTGATCTATTTTTTGACCGAGGAGGAGCATGTGGATCATCTGCGTCAGGTTTTGTAGTGCTTGTGAGAGCAGCAGCTCTATGGTAACCTAGCGAAGTGTGCCTTCTTTAGGACATAGGTGTAGTACTTGGGGTACATGCTATCAGGCGATGGCATCTTCGTAGATCCATCAAAGATCAGAACTATTTAGGATTGGCTAGCACCCACCAGTGTGACAGAGGTCATGAGCTTCATGGGATTAGCTAGTGATTACTATAGATTCATCGAGGACTTTCCCAGAATAGCACATCCCATCACTTTGCTTTAGCAGAAAGGGAAGGGTTTCACTTGGACTGAATAGTGTGAGAGGGCCTTTGGGGTCCTCAAGGAGCATCTTACCAGTGCTCCTATATTAGTGGTTCTAGATCCCACTAAGGATTTTGTTATTTGTACACATGCATCACTTGAGGGTTTGGGAGCTATGCTCATGCAGGGTGGTAGAGCGATTGCATATGAGTTGTGTAAGCTCAAGACACATGAGCTAAACTACTCTACTCATGATTTAGATCTCGCAGTAGTTATACATACTCTTGTTCATTGGAGACACTTCTTTTTAGGTTGATGCTTTGAACTCCATTCAGATCACCATAGCTTACAATATATTTTCACACAGCCAAATTTGAACGCCCACCAGTGGCATTGGATGGATTTTTTATGCGAGTATGACTTTGAATCAACGATGATTGTGAACATGGCTTAAATTTGACAGTTGACCTTACCTATCAAGCAATGTGTTTTATGAGAGTTATCTATTCAATGTTGCCTTTAAAATACTATGACATACCTTATTATAAGTAGATTATATAAAATCCAAATATATATGTTAGCATAATCCTATATAAATTGGGACAGTTTGCCGAAAATCTCTCATTCCATATGAAACAGTCTTTTTAGACTTGGAGAGGATATTTTTTTTTATGGACATGCCTTTCTTGATTAAAAAAAAAATTGTTTAGAGCTTTAGGAAGGGGGAATAGGGTATTTTGGAGGTGGGGGGGAATAAAAGAGAAAATAAAATTAGGGCTTGAGGGAAAAGAAAAAGGGGATCTGGAGATGGAAACGGAAGGAGGGGGGAGACCAAGGTGGGGACACTAAGGAGGAGTGATGCAACCATGAATTTGGTTCTACACCTTCCATTGTGTTTTCTTGTAAGTTTCTAAAACTTCTTTTCTGTAACATATTCATTTTTGTGCAGTCTTGCAATCATTACATTCCATGAGATGACATTCCTTCTAGACATTTTATCAAACAGTCACGTGCCTTGTTTGTGCTTCCACATTTCGCATACATGCCAACCTGAGCATTTCCAACTATAATGTCTGACAGAAATCCTCCTCCCATTATGCCTTAATGGATGTCATACCCTTTTTCAAATGCTCTCATTTTGGCATAGGCAAAAAAAGGCATTGGCAAAGGTTGTGGAATTCGGATTTATGTTTGTTGATTACATTTGCATGAAAGAATTCTAAGGACTCTTCAATAAACCCACTTTAAATGCACCCCTGCAAATCTTTTATGTCTTTAGAATTCATGCATGGGATACACCTCCTATTTGCCTTCTAGATTCATTTCTCTATTAATAGATTTCACGCGATGCTTGAGTTTTGTTGTTAAGGTAATTGATTTTGGTTTTACACCTAATTATTTGCTTGAAGTTTCTTATACCACCATATATACTTTTACACCCATTCTGCATTCATTTCTTTATATGGAAGGTTACATTTTCTTGTGTCTGTATGTATGTGGTGGGGTAGGGCATTTGGCTAGAGAGTGTCCACATGGTTTCACAGTAGGGGGACAACCCCATTCAGGAGGGTCTGAGCAGACTATAGGAGATGTGGGTAAGTCCCACCATATGTTTGCAGCACTTGACAACTACCAGGCTGACTTCTAGGCCTCAGTTATTGAGACAATAGGTATGATTGGGGGTGTTCCCATTTCTATTCTTTTTTATTCTGGCACTACTGATTCCCTTATATCTGTATCATTAGTGGAACGTTGCAGGCTAGTGGCTTCTAGGAAAGACATTAGGTGGGAGGTTGAGTTGGCCTTTGGGGCCAAGATGTCAGTAGATACCTTGGTTTGTGATTGTGAGATTTCCTTGGGTTTCTTCACTACATCATGTGACCTTAGAGTTATGCCATTAGGATCCTATGGTGTAGTTTTGGGTATGGACTGGCTTGCGGCTCATAGAGCCAAGCTAGATTGTCACCGAAGGGTGATTAGTTGCTTAGATGATCATGGATCACCGGTTGAGATAGTGGGCAATCAGAAGCCCATGGCTATTCATATGATATTCGCTTAGCAACTTAAGCACTGTATGCAGAAAGGATGTCAGATGTTTGCTATCACAGTCAGTGATAGATCAGAGGATGAGCTTGAGGTTTCATTGGATGATCACCCTATCCTGAGAGATTTTACCGATATGTTCTTGCCAGAATTACTAGGTATGCCTCCATGCAGAGAGGTAGATTTCCACATTGATCTAGTACCAAGTGCCAATCCAGTGTCTCGTGCATCCTATAGGATGATTACATATGAGCTCATAGAGCTCAAACTGTAGTTAGAGGAGTTACTTGAGAAGGGACACATTTGACCTACATTTCACCATGGGGCGCACCGGTTATCTTTGTGAAGAAGGATGGCTCTCTTCACTTGTGCATGGATGGCTCTCTTCCATAATTGGGATTTTAAAGGTTGCTTTTCAAGGCTAAGGCCTTCCTTTATATTATAGTTTGCTTGCATGATGCATATGTGTGTGATTTATTTTCTTGAGTTTTATTGTTATTGTGGGAAAATTTTGTAGGGTGTTGTAAGAGCCTCTCCCACTTGGGAGAAGATGCTCAACAAGTGTGGGGTAAGGGAGGAGTGATCCTCCTTGGGGTCATTACCTTGTTTTTGTGGTATTGTAAGCCTTGAGGGCAATATATGTGATTTTGAGCAATATGAGACATAGCTTGAGAGCCAAAATATGGAAACTTTTGGAAATTGTGTTAAATGTGTTGGCTTGAGGCCATAAGAGAAATTTGTATTGGGATATTTTGTAGGAGTGGCACTCTTGAGTTGAGTGTGTCCACTCCCCTACCGCTTTGAACTCACCCTGGTTGAGTTCATGTGTTGTGATTATCCATGGGTGTAAAATTATGTTTTTGGTTGTTTGGAATGCCTTGTTGTGAAGTCGAATTGAGTTCCCTAGGTGTGTGGATGACCTCCCTAGCTCGGGGGCGACCCTCTTGCGGGTCTACAATAGGGAGGAGAGGAAGATGTGTGGTTTTCTTTTCCCTTGTTGTGATATGCAGGTTCTTTGGAGCTAAGTGTGAAGTTGAAGAAACTCCTTGTTCTTGGAGTTAATATTTTATTTTACTTTGCTCTTTAAGCTCTTGAGAGAGAGCTTGGCTTACTTAGGAGATTTTACCATTTGTTAGTTGTCAAAGTTGAGAACTTGGTTCTCTCTTTTGTTGTAAAATTTATATTTTCTCAAGTTGTGTATAAGCCATTTTCATTGTATTGAAAGTTATAATTTGTAGAATTAATTCTTATTCTTCAAGAGGTTGATTGAAGAATTTTTTTTTTTAGGTTAACTCATTTGTATGTAAATTTAGCATTTACCAATTAGAAGAGTTATGGTTTTTAACTTTGAGACAAAATAGAAATTTGTATCTTTTTATTATGAAAAGAGAATATTGGTTGTTGATAGGTATTAGAGGCATTTTAAATTACTTAATTATATTTGTTCCTCTCTTTAAAAATGTGATGATTAATATGCAATGAATATACTTTAAAAAAAAATGAGTTCTTGTTTTATAAAATATTGGTAAGAGAAAATATATATACCTCCTTGTTTAATTGTTTTACAAGAAAAAAAATTGTATGTGAATAGAAGAAAAGAAAATTTTAATTATATCTGTGATGTGTATTTGAATGTATGCTTCTTATTAATTTAAATATAAACTATTTTGTCTTACTTCTGCCAAACAAATTGACTGTATTATATACGCATATTAAATGTATATCTATATATATTGTATTTAATTAATATAGCACAAACTATGAATTTAAATTAAAAAAATTATGCTTGGTGTGTATATTCATATATATATATATATGAATTAAATGAAACTTAATAAATAAAATAAAATTTAAATAAAGTAAATTTATTGCTGAGTGTTACAAGGAACTGCTCATCGCAGTCGTAGTGGAAGAGAACAAAGACAATGTTAAAAAAATATTGAGAATGGTGGGGGGTGTTCGAACCCCTCCACCACTGTGTCCTTTAATGCTTGGGTGTGGAGAGGGGGGTGGAGCCCCCACCCACACCCCATCGTATGGGATGGGGTGGGGGCTCCATCTCCATCCCCACACTCCCCACTCCTCTAAAACCACCACGAAACCCTGCCTCCCCGCAACCCCCTTAAACTTTGTCCTCCCTACACAGCCTGCCATACCTTCGCTCTGCCGCCTCTACACCAGTTCCCTATGCGGCCCTCTCACCACCGCCAATACCTCTACACATCCTCCACCACAGTGCCTCCCACTATGTGGCCACCACTCTGCGGCCACCACTCAGTGCTTCCACCACCACTATAGCCACCACTCCTTACCACAATCCCTCCATTTTTTTGTGCTGCCAATCAAAACAAAACAAACAAATATGTAGGGTTTAGCATTTTTATAAATGAAACAAAAATAAATAAATAAATAAATATACAATAAGAATATATATATATATATATATATATTTATATTTATATTTATTTGAAGCCATCATATGCATTTCATATGTGGCCATTTCAACCTGCAACATAACTCATACCAAGAAAACAAAGAATGAGAAAATGAGAGAAAAATAGAAAGAAAGATAAAAGTAAAAAATAAAGAGGAGAAAATGCATGAGTTTAAAAAATAGGGCTAGGGTATTTGACATGAAGAAAATAATATTTTATTGTTGGAGGAATTTAGGGCTAAGAGTATTAATTAAAATTTAATATTCCTTTAATCATGTTGGTACAATTTAAGTATCAAAATTAATTTAAACGTTGATTTAAAACCCAAATCGGAAACCTAGTAAACCTATTTAAAAGAAGTTAGTAAATCTATTTCCGAGATCTGATCTACCAAGAAATTAGGAATAATGTAAATGATGCAGAGATAACTCTGATTGATCAAAAACGTGAAGGAGAACAAATTGATCAGACTTTGTTGAAAAATGTTTTAAATTATAGAAAACGTGAAGGAAAATAAATTGATCAGACTTTGTCAAAAAATGTTTTAAATTTTAGAAAACGTGAAGGAGAACAAATTAATCTTAAATTGTAGAAAACATTAAGGAGAACAAATGATCAGACTTTGTTGAAAAATGTTCAATTAACTTAATCAACAATATTACTGTTATCACTCAGTTTTGTACCCTTGCATACAACTGTGAAACCTCTGCAAACTAGAGTAACATGGGAATGATCTCGAAGTGTGGGACCTTGCAAAATGAGATCAAACCTCTAGAGAAGGCTGGCTTCCTCTCTTTAAGCCTAATGCTCAGAGAAATTCATCTAAACCTAGTGTTAATGCTTGTTGGGAAAAAGGTTAGAAGGAAAGCTAAACAGAAATGTTGAAATAAACTAAGTGATACACCAGATTTAAATGTGTTTGGCTACAATTGAATAGACACAGTAATAATCTCATAGCTGGAAAGACATTACACAGACCCATATTAATTTTAGAGAGGTCTAGAAGAGTAGACACAGGCCCAAAAATAATAAGAGAGGCAAAAATACCAGTTTATATTAATCATAGAGGCCAAATAGCCATTACAAAGAATAGCCCAGAAGAACCAACACTATACATCTGGTTTTACATGTATATATATCATTTCATTTTGGCCTCAGTCCCTTCCCATCAATTTTGCTGATGGACTATGTATTAGAAAATATCTCTACCTGAAGGGACATCCACCTGCAAGAAGTTATGGCACAAAAAGATCTGAAACTGGGCAGATAGAAGATATTTTCCAGGTCTTTAATGCAAGCTGCATAGTCATCGATTTGTAGCAATAAATGCAACAAATATCTATGTTTGAATATCAAATGTTGCTACTGAAACATCGCGCTGGCCAAAATATGCAAAGCTAGATCTAAACAATAAAAATTGGAAAATCCCCCCAAAAACCTACTCAAATGAAAGAGGAGGCAAAAATATGTATTTTTGCCTGCTATAGCATGTCAAAATTTGCTGAAATGGGCAAGATACAAGCAGTCAAAGATCTGGTCAACTGCCTGTATATACTGCTTCTACATCTACATGTATATCAGCTTCTAAAAATAGCTCTATATCTGACTCTACATGTACAAACCCCTTTGTATATATCTCTGCTCTTTGGCGCCAAAAGGCCTCTGCAATCGCTCCAGAAAGATGCATTTGAAATTGCTTTGTATATGCAAGAGCCTTTGTATATGCATTCGCCGTTGCCACGTTGCACCTCCTGATTTGCCATTGAACCAAAGCTAAAACCCATTGCTAAAGAACTGCACCCTCCATCGGCCTTCGGAAATGCCCAAAAATAAGTTGCCGATGCATCATGTCTAGCTGAAAAACTCCCTTGCATATCAGCTTGTATATGCAAAGATACAAGAAGATATACAAACAACTAGCACATGCAAATGTGCATTTTGCCCTTTGTAATCGTGACTCACATATACATACAATCACCCTTGTATATACAAGTCATGGACTTCAAACTCTTAAAAAGTAGATGGGAAACATTTTGAAATCCAGGTTGTATCTAACCTCCTTTGTATCTGCAAACATACAAGCCACGGATCCCAAACTGACTATTAACCATATTTGACTGCTCTGTTGGGTCTGGCCTGTATCCCCGATCTTTGTATATCACTAACTTGTATATCGCAATATACAATCGCCCATATACAAGGCAGACCTGAAAATTTTAATAAAACAAGTTAAAAATGCAATCGGGTCCGGCTTGTATATAAACGTTTGTATATTGCCTTTGTATGTGAAAACATACAAAGCAAAATATACAAGCCACTATAGCAAATATATCTCTGGCGAAGGTCCCTTGTATCTCTGATATACAATCAGCCTTGCATGCGCGTGGGCCCCACCTCTTGCACATTTGGCCTTTGTATGTTTCTCTATATGTTTCACATGTATATTCAAAACATGATGAAGGGGGTAAATCATAAAACACACAATAACAGAAATTGCACACAGAAAATAGAATGATATTTTATTAATATGGGAAAAACATTATAGTACAGAAGCTCAAATACAATTAGAGGATGAATCCCCTATAGGCTACAACACATTACAGCTCCCTCTCCCAAAACTCTGGAATCTTCAGCCTTCTGTAATTCCCAAATCAACTAGGGTTTCTAATTTCCCGCCTTTCTTGACTCTACACCTTCCCCCTTAACTCTAATACCCTAAGGGTTCCCAAAAATGGTTATATATAGCCCTTTTGGCAACCACCAGCTTAATTTCAAAATTTGCATCTCCCTTCAAAAATAGGTCAACTTCACAGGGCCATAACTTTCGATCCGACTGTTGGATTTTCAATTATAATACCTTTTCAGAAAGCTCTCAAAAAGACGAAGGTGCGCGAAGTAGTACCGATAGGTAGACTACTTGGGGTTCCCACCAAATTTTGGGCCCATCTAGAGCCTCTAAGTGCCTCAAATTTGACTTTGAATATTTCAATAGGATTTTTGGAATTTGAAATTTTAATATCTCATAAATGACAAATGATATTGAAGTGATTTCTTCACCATTAGCTTCAATTCACCATTCTGGAGGTCCGTGTAAGATTTTGTATCCAACCGTGCATAAATGCAAACTTACTAAAAATAGTAACCCTGCCAAATTTAGCCCTTATTGAAAAGAAACAACACATTTTATTATTATTATTATTATTCATTTATTTTTTTGGTTGATGCAAGATTGCTCTTACACCCTGGATGCTCCTGCATCAGAGACCCGAGGTAATTTAAAAAGTGACCCTGTCACTTCTCATGTGTTAGAGGGAAACCAAAATGATTAACCTCAGTCTTAGATAACCATGATGAATCTTCAACAGACCTTCCTTTCCATTTCACCAAGTATTCTGTATACTACCTGTTTCTTATACTCTTACCCACACAGCTATCCAGACTGCCCTCTATCTCCTCCTTCTCTGAAGTAGATGCTGGAATGTCCCACTGTGTTCCTTTATCAAGTCCATCATCATGATACTCTATCAGATCTGAAATGTTGAACACTGGTGAAATATTGATGTCATCAGGCAACTCTACCTCAAATGCATTTCTTGAATCGTGCTTCTTCAAGATTCTACATGGTCCAAATTTCCTCATCTTCAGCTTATTATATGTACCAACTGGAAATCTTTCTTTTCTCAAGTGAACCATGACTTCATCACCCTCCTGAAACTCCTTATGCCTCCTCTTCTGATCCGCCTTAGCCTTGTACTGAGAATTCATCTTATGGATATGCTTTCTTACCTCTTCATGCAAATTCTTCATGTGCTTAGCAAAATTTTCAGCTTCGGCACTACTCTTCTCCCCCTTATCCATCCTCCTCAATTCGGAAGCAGTTCTTGGGCTACTCCCATACACAACTTGGAATGGAGATTTACCTGTGCTCCTATTGACATAATTGTTGTAAGCAAATTCTGCCTGTGGTAAAATCAAATCCCATCCCTTGGGCTTATCTCCTACTAAGCATCATAGCAGGTTACCCAAACTCCTATTCACCACTTCTGTCTGTCCATCAGTCTGTGGATGGTGTGCAGAACTATACTTCAAATCTGTCTTCAACTTCTTCCACAATGTCCTCCAGAAATAACCAACAAACTTGGTATCTCGATCTGAAACTATGCTCTTAGGTAGACCATGTAGTCTCACCACCTCCTTGAAAAATAACTCTACAATGTGAATAGCATCATTAGTCTTCTTGCAAGGAATAAAATGGGCCATCTTTGAGAATCTATCCACCATCACAAAAATGGAATCATGCCCTCTCTGCGTCTTTGGTAAACCAAGAAAAAAATCCATACTAATATCATCCCATGGCTTCTCTGGTATAGGTAATGGCTGATATAGCCCTGTATTCTGACTTGTTCCTTTTGCCATTTGACACACTCTGCAACTCTGCACAAATTTCCTCACATCTTGTTGCAATTGTGGCCAGTAATAATGTTCACCAACAATAGCAATGGTCTTATCTCATCCAAAGTGTCCAGCTAATCCTCCACTATGCTTCTCCTTAATCAGGTTCTCTCTCATGGAACTCCTCAGAATGTACAATTGGCTTCCTCTAAACAACATGCCATCTTGGATTATGTAATCCAAGTAACAGGTTCCAAACAAGCTTTCCAAGCCTCTGTAAAATCTAGATCTTCAAGAAACAAACTTTTGAGTTCATCAAACCCAACAACCTCTCTATTCATTTCTATCAATAAATTTTGCCTTCTGCTCAAGGCATCTGTAACCTTGTTGGACTTCCCACTCCTGTGCTTCAAAACAAAAGTATAACTCTGCAAAAACTCAACCCATTTTAAGTGCCTTTGATTTAACTTTCCTTGACTATTAAGATACTGCAAACCCTGATGATCAGTATATAAAACAAACTCTTTTGGCAACAAATAATGTCTCCATTTCTTCAAAGCCTGGACTATTGCATAAAACTCTTGATCATAAATAGAATACTTTTTCTTGGCATCATTAAGCTTCTCACTAAAATAGGCAATGGGCTTACCTTCTTGACTTAGAACAGCTTCTATACCACTACCACTAGCATCACAATCTACCTGAAATACCTTATTGAAATCTGGAAGTGCCAACACAGGTTGTTCTACGACTTTCTGCTTCAATGTATTAAAGCTCTTGTTTGCTCCTTTAGTCCATCTAAACTCTTTTCTATCCCCTCTCATTGTCTCAGTTAGGGGTGAACAAATGCTACTAAAGTTTTTGATAAACTTTCTGTAAAAACTTGCCAAACCATGAAAAGATCTTACCTCGAAAGCACTCCTTGGCGTAGGCCATTCAATGATAGCCCTCACCTTCTCTGGGTCCATCTTAAGACCTTCCTTTGAGACAACAAATCCCAGGTATACCAACTCCTTCTTTGCAAAACTACATTTCTTCAGATTGATCAACAACTTCTCCTCCCTCGGCTTCTCTAAAACTCTTCTGATATGTATCAAATGCTCATCCCAAGTCTTACTAAAAATCAAAATGTCATCTAAATAAACAATAAAAAAACTTCCCAAAAATTCCTTCAGTGCCTCATTCATGAGCCGCATGAATGTGATCAGTGCATTGGTTAGCCCAAATGGCATGACTAACCAATCATACAAACCCTCTTTTGTCTTGAAGGCTGTCTTCCATTCTTCTCCTTCTCTAATTCGAATCTAGTGATACCCACTCTTCAGATCAATCTTCGTGAAGTACTTGGCTCCACTCAAACAATCCATTATGTCATCCATTCTCAGCAATGGAAATTTGTACTTGATTGTGATCTTGTTGATGGCTTGGGAATCTGTACACATCCTCCACTCTCCATCTTTCTTTGGTGCTAGTACTGCAGGTACCGCACATGGACTTAGGCTCTTCCTTATCAGTCCCTTCCTTAACAGCTTATGAACTTGTCTGTTCAACTCTTCATTCTCTACTGGAGTCATTCTGTGGGCTGCCTTATTTGGCAAACTAACTCCCTGTATCAAATCCATTTGATGACTTATCTTCCTCACTGGTGGTAAACCTTCTGGTACATTATCAGAGACAATATCTTGAAATTCTTCCAACATTTCTGAGACTTCTGCTGGTATGTCTTCACATTTCTCTTGACTAATCTTAGGAATCAATGCAAAGCAATGACGCTCATGCTTCATACCATCCAAAAACTTTCTACCATCTACCAAACAAATTTTGGCAATACTACATACCTTTTCTTCCACCTCCTTCAAGGGCTTCAACTTATGATGGACTCCATCCTTTGTTAGGGAGTATGTGTTTGCATGGCCATCATGGACAGTGCTCCTATCATACTGCCACGGCCTCCCCAATAACATATGACATGCATCCATCGGTATGATGTCACACAACACCTCATCATGGTAGTCACCAGTCTTAAACTTCACTAAACACTATTCATTGACCAAAGCTCTATAGTCCTTCTGCAACCATGCAATCTGGTATGGATGTGGATGCTTTCTTCTTGTCAACTTCAACTTGTCAACCATCTCCTCTGAAACAAGATTATCAGTGCTTCCATTGTCAATAATAATATCACAACACTTACCTTCACATTTGCACCTTGTGTGGAATAAACTCTTCCTCTGATTGGGTTCTTTCTCCTCATTCAACAAAGTTCTTCTGACAACTAGGGTTTCTCCCCTTTCTGCATCTTCGGAGTGCTCAGATTGTGCATCTTCATCCACATGTGCAACTCGTGCATTACCTTCAGGTCTTCTATTCATCCTTCCTTGATGTTGCAGACACTCGTATGCTCGATGCCCTTCTTCTCCACATTATAAACATGTTCCTCTGAAACCTCCTCTTTCAGGTCCTTGCCCAAGTCTACCTCTTCCTCTTCCTCTTTGCTCACCATTATTCTTGTCATGAGGGTGGTAGGTATTATCTCCTCTCTGATTTCGACTGGTTCCAGCTTCATCACTTTTCTTTGGTTCTTCATTTCGGCCTCCATATGGTCTTTCGCCAGTCCTTCCTCCTTGACCTCTTCCCCTTTGCTTGCTTTCAAATTTCTTATTCAGCTTCTCTTCCACCTTCAGGGAAAACTGGTACACATCTTCTATGGTATTCAACTCTTCTTGAATACTTGGCCTCAACCCATTAATGTAACGGGCCACCTTCTCCTTGTTGGCCTCTCCATGGCTTGCCCTAATACTGATCTTATAAAAATCTTCTGTATACTCCTTAACAGACTTGTTACCTTGCTTCAATCCTTGTAGCTTCTTCAGCAACTCCATCTCATATTCCACAGGAATGAACTACTTCTTCAATTTCTCCACCATCCGATCCCATCTGGTAATCTTTGCTTTTCCTCTTCTATTTCTCTCTAACTGGACCTCCTTCCACCAAATACTAGCATGGCCCTTCAACTTTGTCTTTGCAAACTTGACCTGTTTAGGGTCTTCCACATCTTCATACTCAAAATACTCCTCCATATCATTGATCCAATCAATAAGTTGTTTCAGATTCAAATCTCCAGAATAGGTAGAAACTTCAATCCTGGGCCTCTTTCCAATCTTTGAAATGGCCCTCAACAACCTAACTTCTGCAGGATCTCCTGCAGCTTCTTGTTCTTCCTCAGATAGCTCTTCTTTAGCTTCATCTTCACTTTCCTCTCTCATTCTCAGCTCGAATCCTCTTCGCAGCTCCTCTTGCAATGCATCGATTTGTCTTTGCAGGGCTCTAAAACCCTCTTCCGTCAAAGCATTCCTCCCACCACAGTTTCTTCGTGGAGGCATCTTGGTCTATGCAGCAAACCCACAACCTTAGGTCCTGGTGCAAACTGCCTCACGGTTGGTGATCTGTCTACACACTCAGGAACCCTCGCTCTGATACCACTTGATGAAGGGGGTAAATCATAAAACACACAATAACAGAAATTGCACATAGAAAATAGAATGATATTTTATTAATATGGGAAAAACATTACAGTACAGAAGCTCAAATACAATCAGAGGATGAATCCCCTACAGGCTGCAACACATTACAGCTCCCTCTCCCAAAACTCCAGAATCTTCAGCCTTCTGTCATTCCCAAATCAACTAGAGTTTCTAATTTCCCACCTTTCTTGACTCTACACCTTCCCCCTTAACTCTAGTACCCTAAGGGTTCCCAAAAATGGTTATATATAGCCCTTTTGGCGACCACCAACTTAATTTTAAAATTTGTATCTCCCTCCAAAAATAGGTCAACTTCACGGGACAATAACTTTCGATTCGACCATTGGATTTTCAATTATAATACCTTTTCAGAAAGCTCTCGAAAAGACGATGGTGCACTAAGTAGTACCAATAGGTAGACTACTTGGGGTTCCCACCAAATTTCGGGCCCATCAGGAGCCTCTAAGTGCCTCAAATTTGACTTTGAATATTTCAATAGGATTTTTGGAATTTGAAATTTTAATATCTCACAAATGACAAATGATATTGAAGTGATTTCTTCACCATTAGCTTCAATTCGCCATTCTGGAGGTCCGTGTAAGATTTTGTATCCAACTGTGCACAAATGCAAACTTACTAAAAATAGTAACCCTGCTAAATTTAGCCCTTATTGAAAAGAAACAACACATTTTATTATTATTATTATTATTTATTTATTTTTTTGGTTGATGCAAGATTGCTCTTCCACCCTGGATGCTCCTGCATCAACACATACAAGCGAAATATACAAAGAAACATACAAGGCCGAATGTGCATTCCACTGTAGTGGATGCACCTGCATGTTTTGAAAACCTTATACCCTTTCGTTGCATGTGCAAACATACAACACAAAATGCACCTAAAACCCGATATACAAGAGGGAAAATTGCTGCAATGCATCCCCTGCAATGCATCTCCCGCTTTGTATATTTCTTTCCTTGGATATCTCCATTCTATGAGCCAAATATACATGCAGACCCAATATACATTCAGCGAATATTCCAGGGATCTGCAATGTATATTCCATCCTTGTATCTACCCTTGCATCCTTCAATTGAATATATATTTGCTTGTATGTTGAAAATACAAAGGCAAACGTACAAACCTTCCAAACATACAAAAGGGGAAACTTGAAGAAAAATACGATAGATGCACAATATACCTTGTATATCTCACTTGCATATCGCCGATATACAAACCGAGAATATTCTCAGGGTCTTGCGGAAGATTCCCAAAATGTATATGTCTCTCCTTGGCCCGATATACATTTAGAAAATACATAAAACCTAATTTTTTCAACATCTTCTAAGGCCGATGGAGATCTGCAAGCCTGCCAAATGAACATTTGAACTGTATGTTGACCCAAACTTTTGACCATGAATAACTTCTTTGTTTGGCCGAATTTTAGGGTGCTATAAAAAGCAAACCTGCCTATTTTTTTAAGCTCTTTCCAATGGTAAGGTTCTTTAGGAAAGGCTTCTTAGGAAATTTGGCACTTTTGCTTTATAGTAACCTTAAAGAGGGATTTTCAAGGAAAATACTAGGTGGACTATTTGGCTCTGAACAGAGGAAAAATAGAATAATATTCTTGGCGACCTCTATGGGATGTTTGCCTGCTAAACATAAGATCATTGGCCTTATTACATCCATTGGGCATGGGGTCACACCTAAAATGTGCTGGAAAACTAGAACCTGCCTCCAAAATACAAAAAGGGGAAAGGGGTCTGCATTCTCCTAATGACAATGCAGCCTGTGCAGAAGCACTTATGGAAAAGAAAAACTAAAATAGAAATGAAACCTACTCTAATCCTAAACTAACCAGTCAGACGTGACCTTAAACAAAACCATTAACTAGTTCTTGGAAGTAACTACCCTTTCTTAACATTTTACAATGTTTCCCATTCATGTGAGCAGTTCAAAAGAGGTAAGGGGGAAATGTACATATGAGAAATTGATAAAACACCCCCTTCAAAGTGGAGATAAACTCACCTATCCACCTAGACTAATTGGTAAAGTTGCTAACTTGTGGCGAATAAATGGGCTGATCCCACTCATTTTGATGCTCAACTTCATGCTTAGAGGTAAGCATGACAAGTGGTGACTCTTGTTGATATGTCTCCAGCTGGGCTAGATGCCTGATTGGGCATCCCCTTGAATGCTCTAATTTTTTCTCTTCTTGCTCTTCATCTGGTATGCTGGTGACCTCCACCCTTCTATCATGTTGCTCTTGTGTGTGAAACAACTGACCTGAGGCCTCATGGTTTTTTCCTTCATCCCTCAAAGAATCCAAGAAGGCCGATATAATGTCATCATGGTTGCATTCTTCCTCTTCTTGCTGGTTTGAATACCTTAGCTCTTGAGATTTTACTACAAATATGGCTGCCTCCACCTTATGAACAAAATGTTCATGATATTTTAACTTAGGCGTAGAAAATGAGCCATGCACATGCTCAAAAGAGAAAACCTCCCCATCAAGAAGCCGATATCCCTGTCCTTTTTCACATGCCAGCAACTCACAATCATGCTCATTGCCTCCCTCATCCCTGTCAAAGTGGTTGGGGAATTCATCCAACAAGGCAGCATCATCTACTTTCTGAGCAAATTTAGTAATAGCCTCCACCATAGCGTACTCATCCCAGAAAAGAGCTTCCTCCAAGTCTTCAATAGCTGGAAACTCACTACCGTACTGGGCCTCTATGTATAATGAGTGGTCACCACTTTCATTATTCTCTTGTTGCTGCCTATTCACAACCAGCTGCACATATTCTTCATCTTCAACATAATCAGGTAGCTCATGAAGTAGGGCAGGATCATCCATCTCTGAAGTGACCTTAACAACTTGTTTCCCTATGCCTCCATCCTTTGACTGCAGCTCTTCTAAATTTTGGTTAATTTGTCTCTGCAGCTGAAGGCTTTCCCCATGCACTCTTTGCATTTCAACCTTGTTTGCTTGATCAAACGCATGAGAAAAGGCTTTAAAAGAACTAAAGTCAAGAGGACTCAATCCCTTATTTGAATTAACAGTACTCATGAGTGTAGGAACGAACTGCTCCTCATTAGTTCTATCTTCTTCCACCTCCTCTTTTGGCTCATCTTTCCAATTATCTTGGTATACCATAGGTCCACCCTTGAGGATTGAAACATCATCAAGGAAAGAGGCCTGAATACCTTCTTGAATTTCTTAGAGGGGAGAGGGTTTTGAACAAATTTGTTCCTGGGGAATGACAATCTGAGCTTGCACAGGAACAGGGACTTGTGGAGGGATAAAGGCGTCAAAGCCTGGGAATTTGTGGAGTCTAGGTTGCTCATGCTTGTGAATGGGTTGTTGCAGTGGATGAGACCCATTCCTAAAACTTGGAATTATGTTAGGCCTAGATTCTACAACCTTTTCCTCTACCTAATTTTGAATTGGTATAAGAGGATTGGCTTTTTCAAGGTTTGGCATTTTGTAACCAGGATGCTCGATCCAAGAAGGTTGCCATGGTAGAGAAGCTCAAGCCACTTTCATAGATTCACTTTGGCTTGAAGGATGGACCTGTCTGAAGCTAGGAATTTTAAAATTTGGGACTTCTTCAGTAGCATGCTGAGCAAGTGTCATTCCTATAGCAAGGTTTTCTTAAAAAACCCCTCTTGTGTTTCTTGCTGCTGGTCATGTTTTAACACTTCTATAAATTCATCAGCCTCCCTATTTAAATTTAGAGACAACTTCTTAAGACCATACATGCTGATGATGCTAAGATCATAAAAATGCTGAGGCCAGCTATATCCTGCTACTCTTTTGGCCTTATCTAAATTTCTGTCAAGCTTTAGAAAACCTTCCATGAGCTCATTGAAAGCATCAATCTTCTCAAGGGCAACATTAGGGGTAGGAGGAAGGTAAGCATCATGAGGATGCTGATACTCTGCAGTGGTAGGGCTGTATGGCATAAAATTAGAGGCATTTAGGGTCTGGTATTGCTAAAACGAGGGCCAAGAGCCTGTAATTGGCTTAAGGGTAGGGGAATAGCCATGATTCCCATAAAATTCTAACATCTTATAGCATCTAAATGCTGGATATTCATAAATATGTCAAAAATAGAGAAAAAAGAGCTGCAACCAAAGCAAAATTGTATACATAGCAGAAAGGGAGTCGCTAGGTGATTGAAACACTTCTGGAAGCTAGATAGACCAGGAAAAATCACCAAATCCCAATTCTTGATAAAATTTTATTAGGTAATTAGGCTGCTAAAATTAGCTGATTCATTCAGTAGAGTCACCATAGTGTTGTTTGTATCACCTCCAAAGGCTGGTAATATTAGGAGAAACACCAAATCTCTTAGTATCTTGATGAGAAGTTCATCGAACTGGTCCCACTGGGCGTGCCAAAAGTTGTTATCACTTAGTTTTGCACCCTTGCATACAGCTGTGAAACCTCTACAAACTGGAGTAACATGGGAATGATCTCAAAGTGTGGGACCTTGCGAAATGAGATCAAGCCTCTCGAGAAGGCTGGCTTCCTCTCTCTAAGCCTAATGCTTAGAGAAATTCATCTAAACCTAGTGTTAATGCTTGCTGGGAAAAGGGTTAGAAGGAAAGCTGAACAAAAATGCTGAAATAAACTAAGTGATACACCAGATTTAAATGTGTTTGGCTGCAACTGAATAGACACAGTAATAATCTCATAGCTGGAAAGACATTACACAGACCCATATTAATTTTAGAGAGGTCTAGAAGAGCAGACACAGGCCAAAAAATAATAAGAGAGGCAAAAATACCAGTTTATATTGATCATAGAGGCTAAATAGCCATTACAAAGAATAGCCCATAAGAACCAACACTATACATCTAGTTTTACATATATATATATATATATATCATTTCATTTTGGCCTCAGCCCCTTCCCATTAATTTTGCCGATGGGCTATGTATTAGAAAATATCTCTGCCTGAAGGGACGTCCACCTACAAGAAGTTATGGCACAAAAAGATCTGAAACTGGGCAGATAGAAGATATTTTCCAGGTCTTCAATGCAAGCTGCATAGTCATCGATTTGTAGCAATAAATGCAACAAATATCTGCGTTTGAATATCAAATGTCGCTGCTGAAATGTCACGCTAGCCAAAACATGCAAAGCCAGATCTGAAAAATGAAAACTAGAAAATCCCCCCAAAAACCTACTCAAATGAAAGAGGAGGCAAAAATATGTACTTTTGCCTCCTACAGCATGTCAAAATTCACTGAAATGGGGAAGATATAGGCGGTTAAAGATCTGGTCAACTACCTATATATACCACTTCTACATCTGCATGTATATCAGCTTCTAAAAATAGCTTTGAATCTGACTCTACATGTACAAACCCCTTTGTATGTATCTCTACTCTTTGGCGTTGAAAGGCCTCTGCAATCGCTCCAGAAAGATGCAATTGAAATTGCTTTGTATACGCAAGAGCCTTTGTATATGCATTCACCGCTACCACGTGGCACCTCCTAATTTGCCACTATACCAAAGCCGGGACCCATCACTGAAGAACTGTACCCTACATCGACCTTCAGAAAGACCCAAAAATAAGCTGTCGATGCATCATGTCTGGCTGAAAACTCCCTTGCATATCAGCTTGTATATGCAAAGATACAAGCAAATATACAAACAACTAGAACATGCAAACATGCATTTTGCCCTTTGTAATCATGAATCACATATGTATACAATCACCCTTGTATATACAAGTCACGGACTTCAAACTCTTAAAAAGCAAATGGGAAACATTTTGAAATCTGGGTTGTATCTAACCTCCTTTGTATCTACAAACATACAAGCTGCGGATCCCAAATTGACCATTAACCATATTTGACTACTCTATTGGGTCCGGCCTGTATCCCCAATCTTTGTATATCACTAAATTGTATATCGCAATATACAATCACCCATATACAAGGCGGATCTAAAAATTTTAATAAAACAAGTTAAAAATGCAATCGGGTCTGACTTGCATATAAATGTTTGTATATTGCCTTTGTATGTGAAAACATACAAAGCAAAATATACAAGACATTGTAGCAAATATATCTCTGGCGAAGGTCCCTTATATCTCTGATATACAATCGGCCTTGCATGCGCGCGGGCCCCACCTCTTGCACATTCGGCCTTTGTATGTTTCTCTGTATGTTTCACATGTATATTCAAAACATACAAGTGAAATATACAAAGAAACATATAAGGCCAAATGTGCATTCCACAGTAGCGGATGCACCTACATGTTTTGGAAACCTTGTACCCTTTCATTGCATGTGCAAACATACAACACAAAATACACCTGAAACCTGATATACAAGAGGGAAAATTGCTGCAATGCATCTCCTGCTTTGTATATTTCTTTCCTTGAATATCTCCATTATATGAGCCAAATATACATGTAGACCCAATATACATTCAGTGAATATTCCAGGGATCTGCGATGTATATTCCATCCTTGTATCTGCCATTGCATCCTTCCAGCGAATGTATATTTGCTTGTATGTTGAAAATACAAAGGTAAATATACAAACCTTCCAAACATACAAAAGGGGAAACTTGAAGAAAAATGTGATAGATGCACAATATACCTTGTATGTCTCACTTGCATATTGCTGATATATAAACTGGGAATATTCCCAGGGTCTTGCAGAAGATTCCCAAAATGTATGTCTCTCCTTGGCCCTGTAGGGAAATGAGAGCATCTCAGAACGTATTTCTAAGAACAATGGTGTCTTCGATAGATTTAAATTCTTTTTAATTACTTCAAAAACATGCACAACTATGCCATTAAAGTAGAAACAGACATAGAACATTTCCAACATTGACCCTTAGAGGAAAGCACAAGTGAACATTAACCAGTTTCAAGAGCAGAACAATTAATCATGAAAGACAGAACAAGAACATAGATTTACATGGGGAGAACCCTTATGGGTAAAAAACCCCACACTCCAAATCACAGAGCCATTGTATTATTCAGCAACCAAACAGTTACAATACATTTATAGGCTCATAGCCTTTATAGGAGATTAACATCTTGTTCCTTCTGAAGAATATCTGATAGTATAACCCTGCACACTTGGTTGGTTCTTCATACTCTTATTGTGCCACAAATAGCACATAGTACAGAACTTCACCTTCTTAGCCAGAACCCTTTCACCTGAACTCTATTTAGACTCTCTCCTCAGTCCTTTTACATACTGTTAACATGCTATGTACAACATACACATAGGACTTCATAGGAGGAGAAAACCAGAGCTCACCATATTGATCGCACCATCCAACTCTCTCTCCAACCTTAGACTCTCTCTCGAATTGAACTCTCTCAATTTCTACCGATCTCACATTGCTTTAGCAATCCAATCGACTCATCCATCTGAGCAACCAAATGTTTCAATTACACTCACAAACCGTTCAAAGTACCATTTCTAACTGTTTGCATTTGTGAGATTAGTCCCACATTCATCCGTCAACAAACACATCAACTACATATATACATGAACACATGGTAAGTTTACCATCGGTACTTTTGCTGACAAGACCAAGTAGCTCACCGAACATCAGAAAGACCTTTGGCTGATGGAGAGACATTTCCAAATTGCACTGATGGTTATAATCTTGCTGATCCAAACCATCAACAGTTCATCAGAAAAACACAAGCACATCGGAGCAACTGTCAAAACTCAGTCCATCAACACTTCTCATAGTTCATCGGTGTAACACATACCTATCGAAGTGACTACCAAGAGCTTGGCCGATGGCCAACCTTATGCTGATAGACATATGTCATCAGTGAAACCATGCATATCGGCCAAGGGCTCCTCACTCCCACCAATAGTGAGAGTCAACCCGATGATCACTACCATCAGTGAAACATATGTGGTCGGTGTAACACAAACAAGGTTTGCCGATGGAGATCAGTCAACCCGATACAAAGTACAACCTATTATGAACAACGAGATCACTGAGACTCTTGTCGATCACTGTACATCTGAGACACATATACTCAACATTCTCCCACTTGATGAAGGATTTACAGGAAACCATCAATGCTCTAGGTCACAGAACCATAGCTGATACTGCCTCCACTCCACTGTGCTCACAAGATACACAGAAGCTTCAACATAACAAACTTCAAAGCTTCCAGAACACAGCCATGAAAACATCCTCTAGAAACAAGATAGAACATTAGCTAGAACAACAATCAGAAAGCTGACTGCTCCCATCCAACTGAACCAAAAAACCCACTTGACTGAAAATAACACAACCAACCAGTGCTCAAACATCCAATCACTCATACCTTGAAGGTATGAACATCAGTAGACTCATGCCACCTACACATGCACCCTTCAATTGCAAATACAAGCTCCATGTGTCAACCAGTCAAAAAACCAAACACATCCAAGAACTCCCACTGCATAGGTAATGCAGATCTGAAAAAGATCATGGCATACAAGTCTACCATTAGCATCACTTAGAAAGTGTAAACACCATGTAGTATCAAGGAAACATTCACCATGATATGCAAAATCTGTAAATCAATAACTTATACATCTCACCACCAGTCCAGAAATCTCTCAAGTTCTTCACACCCAACTATGAAAGAGATAACAGAACCACCATGTCATCACCCAAGAACATAAGTAAAAACACATGACCATAGGCTAGTGATCACAATCAGCTCCAACAAAATCTCAAACCAATATAGTGTGAAATAGAACATCCAGGAAGACAACCAGAACAAAGAGAGAAACAATGCACATCATATACCTATAGAAAATCCTTCTGCATACATCTCTAAGTGCCAACTGTGTCAAGAATGATCTCCTCTTCAAAACCCGAAAGAGAACAGCATAACAACATCCAAACAAAAAATTCAATCTCCAAGATCAAACAATTTAACAAGGAAGTAAGCCTCTCAAGTCAATGAAGATCAAACTAATACATTTCCCATTTCAGGAAATCAGCCCATAAAAACATCTCGTAACAATTCTCATCAATGTATGATATATTAAACTCAAATGCATAAGGAGATAAACATGCTATCCATATCTCACAATGAATCCTCCAGAACCATCTATGAGCAGTTCAAGATCCATATCTATGAAAGAAAGCATAAAATACCTAAGAGAAACAATGGGCAATACCTCTCAAGTAATAAACTACCAAGTAGACCATAAGTAGGGATAAGAATGTTCCTTCAAGATATACAAGTCACCATGACTCCTCTAAGAGCAATCTTCTCATAGGTCTTTGTTGAACTCATGTCCAACCAAGGTAAAGACTACTCCTACTTCCTGCTGCAAACTCTGATCAAGCACAACATATACAGTCTCACCTTATTCTCCATGTATCCATAAGTACCTACGAACAATCACCTCATGCTGAACGCCAACTACATCACTACAACACTATGAAGTAATCAAGCAAATGATAAATGTACCCAAACATAGAGAAGTTACTAGACCACTGTCAAAGCTCCAATTAGCTAAATCAAGAACTTATCATGACATCATGATCTTACCATCTCCCTTGGGAGATTCCATGCTCCAGGTGAACATAACCATGGTCTCTAGATCAATGTATCATACCAAAATTCAAATGCAGAAATCATGATATGAAACAAACCAAAACTCTAAACCAACATCACCTATCAAGCACCACCAACACCTCAGCCAAGAATTTCATGAATCCTCCATGACTTCAAGATGTTACTCATCCTCAAATAGTGCCCCTACAAATGTGAAAGAACCCTTCTGCAGCAACAGGATCAAAGAGCTCCTCCTAGTAACATCTGCCACACTAAAGAAGATCATTCACCACAAAGTGATGGACATAGTCAATGCTAAAGCTCCCACTGAACTGTAACAACAGATCTTTCTAAGCATCCTAACCAAACATCTCCTAATTTGAAAATCTTCCAGGTCCACACATTAACATGTCCATGTGACTATAAAACCAAGTGACACCAAGATCTCCAAACAAAGGAAATAAGCTATCACTGTCAATAGCTTACACAAAACCTGTGTATTCAAGCTATACATGACATCATGATACACATACTATAGGTCTCCATAACCAACTATTCAGATACTCTACAACATCCATCCTCTCTTTCCAAAATAGTCACACTAATGCACAAGTGGCCACGGACAAGGCCAGCTAACAAGTCTGCACAAACAAAAAATTAATCTTGTGGATATAGACCATCCACTTCCAAGTTATCCCACTACAATCAATAGGTTGTACACACCTAAAAACTACATAACTTGTAGATCCAATCAATGCATTACACAAACTCACTATTGCACTGAAAACTGTAAAACTGAGATCTCAAAGTATAGATAACAATGTAGACAACATGATTCAAGCACCAGGTTACTTACAAATCTAATTCGCCAAACATGTCCATAACCAGAGCATCATAGTCAAAAGACCATAAACATTACCACAGAAATGCTGAGTGTCAAATCACATACTAGCACTCCCATACAGAGAAAGCATTTCACCTCCTCACACCATGCATAGAGCATGCATGCAAAACTGTAACTATATCATCCAGCAACATCCCAAAAGATAGGGTCTAGAAATAGCTTAACTGCAGCTTCACAAAACCACAAGTTTTTTCTTTTGACCCTATAAAACCTGCAAAACCACTATGTTTGAAAAACACCCATGCACATCCATACCCACTTCACATCTGGAAGATCCAAAAGTCTGCAACATAAACTCCATAACAGTTAAACCAGAATAATGGATCATCATGAATATGCATAACCATAGATTTTAAGTAAAAACTATAAAACCCCTCAAATCCAATAAACATGAATCTAAGTCATGCAAGTACAAAATATCCAATTAAGGAAACAACAGTTCAAGAGCTTCAAGCCCACTTGTAGACCAACCCCTCAACCACCAACATGCACATGCATCCGAGAGAATCAAGCTATTACAAAATCTCTCAGACCATCCAATGATCAACTCCATAGCCTATATGCAGTCAGAGTAACAGAAAATTATGCCTTCCAATACCAGGAATAGAACACCCAGCATAAGCACAATACTCCATGGCTAAGCAATAACACAAACTTCTTCATATCATCAGAGAGCCTCTCACACAGACACCCAATATGAAAGTTACTATAGCAACACAACCACAAACCAAACCCCATGCAATAGGATTAAATACTATCAACTAAGAGCCTCAGGCTACATCATGACTAGCTCCAATCTCTTCATCTTCACCATCCTTCAAACACTGTTGAAACATGAAGACAAGATTAATAGCAAGACTTCCACTCAAAACAAGGATCAAACAAACAAATGTTTCCTTCAAATTTCTTCAAGCCTGTCACACTAAGAAATCATCACAGAAAGAATACCCAGACCTTATACACCAGGAACTCTTACATGCAAACACATGCAGCACACAAAAGTACAAATGTGAGCAACAAAGCAGATCTTAGAAGAAAGCTCTGATGCCACTTGTAGGGAAATGAGAGCATCTTAGAACGTATTTCTAAGAATAGTGGTGTCTTCGACAGATTTAAATTCTTTTCAATTGCTTCAAAAACATGCACAACTATGCCATTAAAGCGGAAACAGACATAGAACATTTCCAACATTGACCCTTAGAGGAAAGCACAAGAAAACATTAACCAGTTTCAACAACAGAACAATTAATCATGAAAGACAGAACAAGAACACAGATTTATGTAGGGAACCTTACAGGTAAAAAACCCCACACTCCAAATCACAGAGCCATTGTATTATTCAACAACCAAACAGTTACAATACATTTACAGGCTCATAGCCTTTACAGGAGATTAACATCTTGTTCCTTCTAAAGAATATCTAACAGTATAACCCTGCACAAAGTTCTCTAGCACTCGGTTGGTTCTTCATACTGTTATCGTGCCACAAATAGCACACAGTATAGAACTTCACCTTCTCGACCAGAACCCTTTCACCTGAACTCTGTTTACACTCTCTCCTCAGTCCTTTTACATATTGTTAACATGATGTGTACAACATACACATAGGACTTTATAGGAGGAGAAAACCAGAGCTCACTAGATTGATTGTACCGTCCAACTCTCTCTCCAACCTTAGACTCTCTCTCGAATTAAACTCTCTCAGTTTCTACCGATCTCACATTGCTTTGGCAATCCAATCGACTCATTCGTCTGAGCAACCAAACATTTTAGTTACACTCACAAACCGTTCAAACTACCATTTCTAACTATTCGCATTCGTGAGATTAGTCCCACATGCATCCATCGACAAACACATCAACTGCATATATGCACGAACACACGGTAATTTTACCATTGGTACTTTTGCTGGCAAGACCAAGTAGCTCACCGAACATTGGAAAGACCTTTGGCTGACGGAGAGACATTTCCAAATTGCACCGATGCTTATAATCTTGCTGATCCAAACCATCAACAGTTCATCAGAAAAACACAAGCACATTGGAGCAACTGTCAAAACTCAGTCCGTCAACACTTCTCACAGTTCATCAGCGTAACACATACCTATCGGAGCGACTACCAAGAGCTTGGCTGATGGCCAACCTTATGCCGATAGACATATGTCATCGGTGAAACCATGCATATCGGCCAAGGACTCCTCACTCCCACTGATAGTGAGAGTCAAGCTGATGATCACTACCATTGGTGAAACATATGTGGTCGGTGTAACACAAACAAGGTTTGCCGATGGAGATCAGTCAACCTGATACAAAGAACAACCTATTATGAACAACAAGATTGCTGAGACTCTTGCCGATCACTGTACATCTGAGACACATATACTCAACAGGCCTGATATACATTCATAAAATGCATAAAACCTAATTTTTTCAACATCTTCTAAGGTTGATGGAGATCTGCAAGCCTACCAAATGAACATTTGAACTATATGTTGACCCAAACTTTTGACCATGAATAACTTCTTTGTTTGGCCAAATTTTAGGGTGCTGTAAAAAGCAAACCTGCCTATTTTTTCAAGCTCTTTCCAATGGTAAGGTTCCTTAGGCAAGGCTTCTTAGGAAATTTGACACTTTTGCTTTATAGGAACCTTAAAGAGGGATTTTCAAGGAAAATACCAGGTGGACTATTTGGCTCTGAACAGAGGAAAAATAAGATAACAATTACCAATGCAACTAGTGAGATGTAAGTAATTTATTAATCCAAATCAGTAAACCTCTTGATCAAATTAGTTTTAGTACAATAAACCATATTCACACCTATGAGGTGTTATGCTACTAGATTTTTCCAGAATTTAGGGTTTAGATAGGTTAGTGAAGTTTAACCCTGTTTGGGATTATAATATTGTTTTCACCAAGTATGGTATTTGATTTTGATATTTTATCATCCTCTCATGCATTTAATTTTTGGCTATTGATTTTGACTTAAGGAGAACAAATTAATCTTAAATTTTAGAAAATGTGAAGGAGAACAAATGATCGGACTTTGTTGAAAAATGTTTAATTAACTTAATCAACTATATTACTAATGCAACTAGTGATATGTAAGTAATTTATTAATCCAAATAAGTAAACCTCTTGATCAGAATAGTTTTAGTACAATAAACCCTATTCACGCCTGTAAGGCATTATGCTGCCAGATTTTTCTAGAATTTAGGGTTTAGATAGGTTAGTGAAGTTTAACCCTGTTTGGGATTATAATATTATTTTCGCCGAGTATGGTCATTTGATTTTGGTATTTTATCATCCTCTCATGCATTTGGTTTTTGGCTATTGATTTTGACTTATGTCAAAATCCCTTCATTCACATAGGTTGACTTAGGGTTACAATCATTGATCCTAACCCTATTGGCGTCATTAACCGCGTCGCGATGACCCCCTAGTTGGCCTTCATTGCGATTGATATGCACACATGAATGCATTAGCATGCATTCAACTATTATGTTTACGCCTTAAGCATAATGCCACCGAGCATAGTTATGCATGTGAGGGGGTTTCTAGCGAAGCATGGAATTTTTTTTTTATATTTCGTGTCATGACCACATGACAAATGTGGACATGACATGTGTGATGCGTGTCATGACCGCATGGGAAATGTGAGCATATCAATGAACAATGGATGAAGAGAAAAAAGTCTTCTATCATCAAACTCCCTCAAACCTTGTACAAAAGTGACTTCCATGATGAAATAGAAGATTTGGTGACCCTACTTAGTAGGATATATGGATTACCTACTGCATTAGCTTTTGAAGGATGGATGTTCCTGGTAATTGAGAAGATAATTACTATAGGAACCAAGTTCCACTGGGATCAATTATTAAGTGACAACATGCATGAGGCATTTAACAATTTCAGAGATAAGCAAGTATTCAAATGGACTTCTTATTTAGTATACTCATTGGCAAGAAGAAGTAAATTTGTTGGGTTGTCAAAAGTAGGGGAAGTTGGAAATGATGAACAACATCAAATTAAAGTTTATGAATGCTACACTTAGCTAGCACTGTCCCAATCTCTAATTCATTTCAAGAGAGTGAATGATGCGTTTACAATGTATATTACCAATTTGTTGCAAGGAACTTCAAGCCTTACAATATCTATTGAGGCTATGAATGAGGTCATGATGTATAGGAGATGGTATATATAGTTCCTAAAATTTACTTATTTGAGGATTCAAGGCTTCACTGCAATGCCATATAGACTGCCCCGTTATCCCACAGACAAGGTAGTTCTCTTGGAGCTATCCAGGTAGTTGATTACTTGTGTAGAGAAATTGAAAAGCCTTCATAGAACAAATTTCAAATTTCCTATCTTGTTAGGTAAAGGTAACTATGCCTATGCCTCCATAGGGGTAGCAGAGTATTCAGACATAGAACTCCAGTTGTTCAACCTCCATTTTCATACAAAGAGAAACCATTTTAATCCACAAAGAGTAACAGAGAGGTATGTAAGCAAGAAGTTATTCCACAAAATGCACCTAGAAGATTTTTGGGCCAACTGTGTAGATGATTATGAGGTATTGAAGAGGGTCCACTTAAGATTGTCCTTGGGGTTTATAAGGAAGTTCTATATCATAGATCTCCCTGATCAGCTTGTTGATGATAATAATGTAGTGCAAAGAGGATCTTGGGAGGCCCAGTATCTCCAACTAGTTCCATTGCCAAATTGGGCCAATGTTGAAGAAAGCTCCATGGATGAAGCAATGAAAGAACCAATAAGATTGAGCAAGTCTTGGGTGAGAAGTCAAGTTACTGTATTGGAGAGACAAGGAGTGCAACTTACATACACAACACTTCAGGATGAAAAGGAATCTAGGGATGAGGAGGATGCACCAATAGAAGTGCTAGATGAAGCAGATCTAGCTCAAGATCTTGCCAAGAAAATAGATAGTGAAGAACATATTCCTTTGGCAAAGAAAGGTGAAGGGAAAAAGGTAAAGAAGGCTGCCCCAAAGATACAAAAGAAAGATATGCCTCCTACAACAAGAACAAGGGCATCTAAGAGGAGGGATATGCCTAGTGGACTAGGGGAGGGCTCTAAAACAAAGAACACTAAAGTGAAAACCACTGGCATAACTATAGACACCTCTACTGTTGCAACACCTGATAATACAAACTTGCCAGTAACTTCTTCACCCCTTGCTGCTCCAATTGTAAATATTGCCAAACTTTCTCCTGCTATTTCAACTACTACCCCTACTACCACTGCTATAATTATCCAAGAAGATACATCTACCTCCTCTTCACCAGTAGTTACCATCTCTACTACCTCATGTTCATTAATGTTGGATTCAAGTACCCCAAGTGGCCCCACTTCCTCCATTATTGTTTCTTCACTTCCTTCCATTTCTAGCATGTCTTCACTTTCCATATCCTCCATTTCACTCTCCACCTCCTTTTCCTTACCACCTATTTCTTCTATTCTTTCACCCTCTTTCTCCATGCCTTCCTCCTCGATTACCACACCTATTGTCATTTCCTCAATCCTACCAACCTCTCCCATTCCGCCTTCCTTGGGGTTCATTTCATTTACAAACTTGGCATAGGTTAGCATGTCCTCATTTGTAGTAATCCCATTATCTTCAGCTCCTATTTCCTTGATCACACCAACACAAGCTTCAATCCCTTTTTCAGTACCACTGCTGCCAGGAAAAGAGAAAATATGTGTAGAGTTGGGTCTTCAAGAGCTAGAAATTGAAAAAGATGTATTTGAAGAACCTATTGATGATTGTTTTTACACATTCATAACAAAAGTTAAACTTCACAAAATGAACCTAACTATCTTGAAAGATATGAATAAATCAACTAAGATTATTTAATCCCAAGTTTCTGTATGGTCAGGTCTTGACCTTGTGGATAATTCAGTAGGTCGATGTGAAGCTATAATATGCAAGGGACCTTACTTGATTTAAAGTGATGCTACTGACAATTGTCATTTCCCATGTGCAAATATCTCAAAATAACTCTCAATTCAATGATCCTTTGCAACTATTTATAACTTTCAAGTCAAACTTTACATGAACTTTATAGAAACAGACTTGATTATTCAAACTTTATGAAAAATCATCAAAAATCTTTAGTATTGTTAGACTTAGGGAACACAACTGAGAGGAGGGGTGAATCAGTTGTGCAAAACTTTCTCTAATTTACACACTTAAATCCTCTTAGTGATTAGCATTATATTAAACATGAAACATAATGTATTCAAATCAAAAGTAGAAACTCATCAACACATAAGACACCAAGGTTTTGATGTGGAAAACCCAATTAAGGGAAAAACCACGGGGTGATTAACCCAAGAATGTATTCTTTGTTAGAAGAATAGAAAGAACAAAATGGCACATGCCAATTAGGGCTCACCACCCAAGCACACTGCTCACAAGAGGCTCACTACCTACAAGAGACACACTGTCTACAAAGAAATAAGTATCACATACATGAACTAGAGAATAGCATCTTCACCATGCTTGAATTAGTTCCATTAAGCTCAATACTTCTATTCTGCCTTTCACTCTCCTCTTCGCTACCACACTCTCATCTATGCATAAAAAGGTGAGTTCAAACTAACTTCGCAATCCCTTATTTATACAAGGCATCAACTTAGGAATGATCATCTAAGTCGGCAAACATTCATAAGATCATCCGACAGATGCATAACTCATTCGGTTGGCCTATCTCAAGAAGAACACCATCATACAGAAGTTACTCTTCAATTGCAAGCTCCAACTTTAATGTGGACCACCAACACAAACTGGACACGATCCAAAGACCTCCACAAGATTTCTTGAATCACCAAGAACATCCACACTTCTTTTGCTTACTAAAATCCTTCTCTCCTTCATTCAGAACTTTAAGAACACAGTCTATCATAACTATCACAAGGGAATAGGTGCTTGTAGACCTTCAAACAACATACCAATAGAGTTGATACACCATAAAGACTTCCTTAGAACTCCCTTAAATCTATAGAATAGGAAACTTCATTTCTGGATCTCACCGGACCTTTCTTTTTACACACTGTCACCTCTGAACACCTACCAGAACTGGTTTTATTTGAGCAGCCACAACTTCTTCATATCTTCATGTGGACCTCTGAAATCTCTACTGGATCACCTACAAACACATATCTACAAACCCTTTAATCCGCATCCTCTGAATATCATCCTATCTTGGACTTTTGTCTTACAGTCATCACTGTTCATCACTGTTCCTGATTGAGACTAATTTTCTTAATATCCTCAGCTCACGGCTCATCCAAACCTTATCATTAATGCAATAGGAGTATGTTGACATCAATGACAACATTAGTTAGGCCCATACTTGCAACAATCTCTCCCTTTGTCATTGATGGCAACATATGATGTGAAAAACCATCAAGACAAGAACTCCTTACTGTCACAACTCCCCCTATCAACAACAATCATTCACATGTCTTCTCTCCCTTTATTGCTCCCCCTTTGATCAGCAACCACTTGTTTTTCACATGTCTTCTCTCCTCCTTTGACATCAATGGCAAGGGGTGTATACTTGTAATTTCACCACTTTAGAATCATACCTGCTGCTCCCCCTGAGTAGCAAGCCCCCAACATCAATCCGGATCACAAGATGTGACTATGATACCCACCAGACTGATGCACATTAGTGCACTTTAGTTCATCATCGGAGGGGCAATAACCTCTAACTTCTCCCTGAGATACTCAAAAGAGTCCTTAGGTAGAGGTTTAGTAAAGATATCTACAATCTGATCCTTGGATGACACAAACTCCAATTTGACTTCATTCTTGTTCACTTGCTCTCTCAGAAAGTGAAACTTGATAGATATATGCTTAGTCTTTGAATGCAACACCAGATTCTTAGATATACTTATAGCACTTGAATTATCACAGAAGATTGTGATAGGTTCCTCATACTCCACTTTGATATCTCTTAGCAACTGCTTCATCCACAAAACTTGAGTGCAACTACCTACTACTGCAATATATTCTACTTCAGTTGTAGATAGAGATATTGCCTCTTGTTTCTTTCTTAGCCAAGAGACCAATCTCTTCCCCCAAAAGAACACTCCACCACTAGTACTCTTCTGGTCATCCACATCTCCTGCCCAATTAGCATTTGTATATGCATGAAGAGAGAAATCATGATCTCTAGGATACCATAGACCATACTCAACCGTCCCTTTTAGATATCTAAAAATCCTCTTGATTGCCATGACATGGGATTCTCTAGGATCAACTTGGAATCTAGCAACAAGACCAACAACTTGCATAATATTTGGTCTAGTTTGAGTGAGATACAACAATCCTCCAATCATTGATCTGTACTTTGTCTGGTCTACCTTAGGAGAGTCATCATCTTTTCTCAACTTACATCCAGTTGCCATGGGAGTATTCATTGGCTTTGAATCTTCCATCCCAAATTTTTTCAACAGTTCTTTCACATATTTGGTCTAAGAAATGAAGATTCCTTTCTTTGTTTGAGTAATTTACAGACCCAAAAAGAAATTCATTTCACCAAGCATAGACATCTCAAACTCACTTTTCATTTGATTTGCAAAAGCTTTACACATACTATCTCGTCCTCCAAAGATGATATCATCAACAAATACTTCAACAATCAAGATGTTTTGATGATCAATTTTGAAATATAAGTTACTGTCAGCAGTACCTTTGTTGAAACCAATCTTCAAAAGATGCTTATCTAATCTTTCATACTAGGGTCTTGGGGCTTGCTTTAATCCATACAATGCCTTCTTCAACTTGCAGACCATATCACCATGATCAGACAACTAAAATCCATCTGGTTGCTCTATATATACTTCTTCTTCCAAGTCATCATTTAGAAAGGTAGACTTGACATCCATTTGATATACGTTGAAATCCTTGAAGGCAGCAAAGGCAAGAAATAATCTGACTACTTTAGTTCTTGCCACTGGAGCAAAAGTTTCTTCAAAATCAATTCCTTCTATTTGAGAGTAGCCCTTGCAGACCAATCTGGCTTTATTTCTGATTACTTCACCAACTTCATTTAGTTTGTTCCGGAAGACCCATTTGGTTCTAATCACATTCTTGTTTCTAGGTCTGGGAACAAGATCCCAAGTGTGATTTTTCTCTATTTGCACCAGCTCTTCCTCCATTGCTTTAGTCCAGTTTTCATCATTGCAAGCTTCATTCACTATCTTAGTTTCAATCTTTGAAATCAAACAATACTCTTCTGAATCTTGAGCAATTCTCCTTCTTATTAGTACACCTTTTCTTTTGTCACCTATGATCTGATCTTTAGAGTGGTTCAGTCTTACATATATTGGAACTTTGGGAGTTTCTTGTACTTCTGCTTCTTGATCAGGCTCATTCAGACCTATCTCTTCTTCCTGATTTATCGGATCAGTTTGAATCTAAATTTCAGAAGAGGATTGAACTCCTTGAACCAGAACACCATTCTGATCATCTTCATCATATTCATAAAACCTTGAGGATTTCTCTATTTCCTCATCAACCTTCACATTTGTACTTTCTATCATCTTTCTTAGTCTCTTGTTATAACACCGGTATGCTTTGCTTTGAGTAGAGTAACCCAAGAATATTCCTTCATCACTTCTAGCATCAAACTTTCCTAGATCTTCATCTCTTTTGATGTAACATTTGCTACCAAAGACTCTAAAATACCTTACAGTAGGAGTAATACCAAACCAAAGTTCATAAGGGGTGTTATCGGTATTGCTTATGATTTGAACTCGATTAAGAGTATAGACTGCAGTGCTGATAGCTTCTCTCCAATAGATCTAAGGAACATTTGCTTCCATCATCATGGTCCTAGATGCTTCCTAGATGGTCTGGTTCTTTCTCTCCACTACTCCATTCTACTATGGAGTCCTAGGAGCAGACAACTGTCTCTTAATTCCATGTTTCTCATAGAACTCTATGAACTCACCGGATGTCCTATTAGACCTCAGACATTTCAACTTTGATCATGTTTCATTCTCTACCATAGCCTTGAATATTTTGAATTTCTCAAGAGCTTCTGATTTCTCCTTTAGAAAGGTTACCCACATCATCCAGGAATAGTCATCAATTAGCAGCATGAAGTATCTATCACCTTGAATACGCCTGGTTCTTGCTGGACCACAAAGATCAGTGTCAACTAAGTCCAATAATCCAGTAGAAGATAGTTCCTTGCTTTTGAATGTGACTCTGCTCAGCTTACCCAACTAACATTCCTTACACAAGCTATTAGTAGGTTTCACCAATTTTGGAAGATCTCTTACAACTTGAGTGTTGCTTATCTTGATGATATTATCAAAATTCACATGACACATCCTTCTATGCCATAACCAACTTTGATCAACTTGAACAAATAAGCATCTTTTACTAGTACCAACCAAGTGGAAGATATTACCTTTAGTTTGAGTACCGGATGCAATCTCTATTCTAGAACTTTCAAAGATTTTGCATTTTCCATCCTTGAATCGGAGATCATAGCCTTTGTCCACCAATTGTCCAACACTGAGAAGATTGTGCTATAAATCTTCAACATACAGTACATTACCAGTTTTGCTTCTTCCATCAAAAGAAATAGTTCCTCTTCCTCTGATTCTACCAACAGAATTGTTACCAAACTTTACCACTCCTCCTTCATACCTTTCCAAATCTACAAACTTATTTTTGTCACCTGTCATATGGTGAGAGCATCCACTATCAATTACCCAATCATCCTTTTCTTCAATTTGGGTAGCTAGAGCTTTTTCCACAGTCTTAAGATTGACAAATACAGAGGACATTGGATCTTCTTCCTATCTCTGATTCATCATCTGTTACTCCTTCATTATCATCATCTTCATGTACATAGTAACAGTTCTTTTGGAACCTTGGCTTGTTAGGATTTTGCCTTGAAAATCTTTCTGGACACCTTGAGGCAAAATGACCAATCTAATTGCAGTTAAAACACTTAAAAGGTAATTTTCCTTCATACTTACCGGATCCTCTTGGTAGCCTTTTTGCAATAAGGGCTTCAAGTTGAGCAATTTCTACTTCTTCTTCTTCCATATCTTTTTTTGCTTTTTCATACCATGACAATTTCCTTGAAGAATTCTCTCCCGGATCAAGCCTTTATTTACCTTTAACAGAGGCACTGGCTTTGAATGCAGATTCAGTCTTGGGGGGCTCATCTCCAAACTCTATCATTTCAAATGCAGGCAATTTCCCAGCCAATTGATCTCTTGTGATAGTTGTATGGGCTCTGAATTCTTCAATGGCAACAGCCTTGATTTTGTAAGAAGCAAGAAGGGATCTGAGAATTTTACCAACAATCTCATTTTCATCCAAGACTCCACCAGCATTTCTAATTCCACAAACCAGCTCAATCACTCTTGGCATAAAAGTGGTAATCTTTTCATCATCTCTCATCTTCAGTTTTTTAAATTTCCCTTTTAGACTCTGTAACCTTACACATTTAACATACTGGTCTCCTTCATGCAAAAGTTCTAGTTTATTCCAAATCTCAAAGGCAGTTGGTAGGTCAATAACATTTGAGAGCTCTGAGTTAGATAATGTGCTTAGAAGAGCCTCTTTGGTCTGCAGATTGTTTTCAACATCTGTGATTTCATTTGGGGTTGTCAGACCACCCTGTGGAGGTACATACGGTTTTGTAACCATGGACCAGTATGCCATTCCCATACATTGCAAGTGACATTTCATGCGACCTTTCCAAAGAGAAAAGTTGGTTCCATCAAACTTCGGACTATCCTTCTTGTAAGATGACATCTTGGATCTCCACAAGTGGTTAAGCTCCTTTTAGAGGAACTTACCTCTGATACCAATTGTTAGACTTAGGGCACACAACTCAGAGGGGGGGTGAATCAGTTGTGCAAAACTTTCTCTAATTTACACACTTAAATCCTCTTAGTGATTAGCACTATATTAAACATGAAACATAATGCATTCAAATCAAAAGCAGAAACTCATCAACACATAACACACCAAGATTTTGATGTGGAAAACCTTGTTAAGGGAAAAACCACAGGGTGATTAACCCAAGAATGTATTCTCTGTTAGAAGAATAGAAAGAACAAAATGACACATGCCAATTAGGGCTCACTGCCTGAGCACACTGCTCACAAGAGGCTCACTACCTACAAGAGACACACTGTCTACAAAGAAATAAGTATCACATACATGAATTGGAGAATAGCATCTTCACCATGCTTGAATCAATTCCATTAAGCTCAATACTTCTACTTTTCCTTTCGCTCTCCTCTTCGCTACCACACTCTCATCTCTGCACAAAAAGGTGAGTTCAAACTAACTTCATAATCCCTTATTTATACAAGGCATCAACTTAGGAATGATCATCTAAGTTGGAAAACATTCATAAGATCATCCGACAGATGCATAACTCATCCGGTTGGCCTGTCTCAAGAAGAACACCATCATATAGAAGTTACTCTTCAATTGCGAGCTCCAACTTCAATGCGGACCACCAACATGAACTGGACATGATCCAAAGACCTCCACAAGCTTTCCTGAATCACCAAGAACATCCACACTTCTTCTACTTACTAAAATCCTTCTGTCCTTTATCCAGAACTTTAAGAACACAATCTATCATAACTGTCACAAAGGAATAGGTGCTTGCGGACCTTCAAACCATGCACCAATAGAGTTGATACACCACAAAGACTTCCTCAGAACCCCCTTAAATCCGTAGAATAGGAAACTTCATTTCTGAATCTCACTAGACCTTTCTTGTTACACACTGTCACCTCTAAACACCTCCCAGAACTAGTTTTATTTGAGCAGCCACAACTTCTTCATATCTTCATGCAGACCTCTGAAATCTCTACTGGATCACCTAAAGACACATATCTACAAACCCTTTAATCTGCATCCTCTGAACATCACCCTATCTTGGACTTTTGTCTTATAGTCATCACTGTTCATCACTGTTCCTGATTGAAACTAATTTTCTCAATATCCTCAGCTCACGGCTCATCCAAACCTTATCATTAATGCAACAAGAGTATGTTGACATCAATGACAACACTGGTTAGGCCCATACTTGCAACAACTATTTCCATGTGTTTAACATGATTTTTAACAACTTCCTTTAGATAACTGTGTTTTAGCTAATTAGTTAAAGATTATTTTTGGAAAAGTTAGAAAGAAAAAGAAAAGGTTAGAAAATTGGATTTCATCCACACATAGCTTTCTATTACTCATGCATATAAATTTGTTTATGCTGATCAATTCAAAGCAAATAAATCCTCATACATAAATCCTGAGCATTTTCATGAATTTACATATAGAATTGCAATCTTCAAGGAAAAAAATATGTTTGAGAATACCTTAATTAATTCACACTCAAAAGATAGATGAAAAAAAATGATGTTTGTATTTGCTAACATAAGATAGTCATTTCAAAATTACAATGTTTATGACTTCAAATCCTTTGATTTACCAGCAGTAAACACTTACAAACACTTTCACAGATACATCAAGGAGACCAGACATTCTGCACACTCCTCAATGTAGACCATAGGCAAATTTCTACTGTTAGCTAAGCTCAAGGCACTATGCTTTAGTCACCTCTCTTGCATACTCTATTCACTTTTGAAACCTCCGTGTATTCCTGTGTGTCATTACAAAGTAAAGGGGCTCAATATATAGATTTGATTATCCCCAATACCGTTACAAAACCTAGTCAATCAATGGTCTACATCTCAAGTGTAGCATCAACGGTGGAAAACAAATCCTACCAAAAATCTTTGAGAAGCATATTCTATACTGAGCGTAAAGATGCCCTTTGGAATCCCGAAGCTTCAAATATTTCCTCCACTCAACGATCTTATCATTGGTCCTTCCCCTCCAATTTACTTTGCCTTTGTATTTTCCTACCATCATGCCCCTATAATACCATGCTTGTATATTCCCCCTATATCCTTTGTAAAATTTTCCTTTTCTTGTGTAGACTTCACCCTCTGATATGCCATCACCACTTTGTCACTTTCCATATACCTGCATACCTGCCAATAGACATAAGTTTATAAAAAGGATTTTAAAATTCACATCAATTTCGTCAATTTATACCTTTCCTGCATACCCCTCTCTTCACCTTTTATCTCTCATGATGCTTTTTATTCCTTTGTATCTCGAATATGTATATCATAAACATACAAACATTTAAACATACAAAGACTTTTCTATATTGAACTTCTTTTCACATCCGGCTTGAATCTCAACTTGTATATCAAAGATATACATTGTTATTATACAAGCCCGACGTGCAAGTGGTGTAGCCTACACTACTTTCCCCCTTGTATCTCCGCGATACAACAATACTTGCATCCAATTTTTAGATACAAAGCCCGATACATACAAACTCCTTTGTATCACCTTTTCAAACTTATCCTTTTTATAAACCATAGTTTACTTACTTTTTGGCTCCACGACATGTATAAAGTGAAATGCATCTTTTAATATATGTTAGTGATGCATCATTTTAACCAAATTTTAATCTTTCCTAAATTCCGCATTGCATGTAAATTACAATGTATGTCTCGAAACATACATACAATGCGTGAAACATACAACAATAAAACCTCCTTTCATAATCATTTTGGCTCTGTGACCTACATATAACTTTGTATATCCACTTTGTATATTTTCTCTTTGCTAAACATACAAACTTAAAATACATCCGATGGACTTAGCCGACTATTCATTTAAACTCCTAACTCTATCAGGTCCGACTTGTATGTAAGGATAAAGTGTTAGTGACATCCATACAAGAATAACGATATAAGAAACCCGACAACTCCCTTATGCGACTCATATAATGACTTGATATACAAACAACTTTGTAAATGCAACCTACAAACCTCTTATTGTACATTTTACCAAAAGCATACATATCTTGCAAAATATTGGGAATTTTAAAATAGTTCAAAAAGCAACCCTTACTCATTTTTGATAAGGAATTCACCTATATTCTGCTATGGTACTTAATGTTATTTTTCTCTATTTTCAACAAGGTTTGTAACATTCACTCCCTTTTCCCTTTTACCACCAATCAAACCCACACAAAAGCAAAAAGACATAGCCACAACAGGGGTCCTCATTTTGCTAAGAAGTAAAATGGGGCATGTTGTGAGCATCACAACAGAACCCATTTCTGAAATAGTAATGTCGAAGTGATAGAAGTATTTGATAGTCCCATAGAAGAGAGCATAATAGAAAAGGTCTTGGGGGCTACGCAAGAAGAAATCTTAGAGAATTTGAAGAGTATCGAAGATGAAGAAGTTAAGGTAGATAAAAAACCTAAGAAAGAACTAAAGTTACTTAAAGGGGCATCAAATGCAGATAATGAAAATACAGACTCCTCAAGATTCTACCTCTACATCACCTCAGTGGCTGCACAGTAGATTGGCTTATCAAGAGCCTCAAGTTGAGATTATGAAGCTGGATCTTGATGCCATTTTAGCAAAGGCAGAGAAACCAAAGAAGCAAAAAAAGGCTAAAATCTAATCAGGAATTTATAAAGATGCTAAAGGATCCAGGATAGCTGAAATGGCTATCCCACTAGCTGACATGGATAGAAGATAGGTTAGAGTTGAAGACTATACTATAACAACTATTGACTTGGGTCCTGCTACAAGAAGTCAGAAGATTGATGAATTCAAAGGCTTAGTTTCTTCTATTCTAGAACAATTAAAAAAAGATGAGCTTACTAAGAAGGAGTTGAAACAACAAAACAAAGAACTTTGAGCATGTCTACAATTTCTGATGAAGCCTACAGATTCTAAAGGAGACTTGAGACTAGCCCTAACTTTATTATCAAAGGATGAATTGACAAAATTTGATATCATCAAGACAATGGTTGCCGGGACTTAGAGGCAGTTTGAAAAGGTTTATCAGGAAGGATACAATGCAATCACCTTTGCGGCAACACTTCACAAAGACTTCTGTAGACTACGGAACTAATGGGAAGAAATGCATGAGGAATGTGATCCCTAAGATGAATACTATTCTCACATGTTTCCATAAGTGCAAGCAATAAGGGATCTGCCTATTGAAATACTGTTGTCAGAAAATATCTTAACAAATGATAAATTGCACAAATTAGTAAAATGATACCAACAGATGAAGTTAAGAAAGGAAGTCTTTGATAATGTTAGAGAGGCCTATAAGCTGGCTGACAATAACATATTGTCTTTTATTTATGAAATAAATGACTCTCTGAGGGATTGCCTAGATATGGATTTTGATTATTTAGCTCCATATGATGAACAAGATTGTAAAGATAAATTGCATTAAATAATCTCTGGGGAAACTACATCGAATGTTGTGAGCAGATTGGATAAAGTTAGTGATCTCCAGACTACTTTCATCACATTTTAGAAGAGTAGAAAAGCAATAGAGAGGATGTACATTCACTATAGTGAAGAGATGGAAGCTTTTAGATACAGAGTAGATCATATCAAGAACCTTGACCCCACCAACATCAATCTAGCATTATCATCTTGGGTCAACTACAGCAACAAAAAAGAAGAAGAAGATGAAATAGATTTGGATGAGGAACAATAGAATATTTATGAATATTTTGAAATGCTATGCCATGAAAAATATGTATTTCTATATTTGGAAGGTCATGTGATGCTATTTTGTCCTTATTATGTCTTGAAAATTGTCTTTTCAATATATATAGTCAAATGGGTATTCAATTTGTCCAAGTTCAATGTATTTGGAGGTCATTTTTTGTCCTTTTCCCAAGAGACAAATTGTAATCTAGGAATGCAATGTGTTGTTTCAAATGCATTTAATGTTGTTAAATCTAGGCCGTTGGTGTTGAGTTAATCTCCATCGTTCATTCAAAAACTCAATATGGCACCTCTCCTATATAAAAGGCTACCATTTCTCTCATTTGTAAGACTCTTGATGCCGAATTGTTGATGCTCTTCCATTTAAGATTATTACAAAGAAAGTTTCTATAGTGATTCTAAGAATTTGTTCACTTGTGTTATCTATTTGGTTTCATGGTTCACTTCTTGGTTCGCATTAGTTAGATTGTGCTTTTACAATGCTGTTAATTTGTTGAATGTATTTGATGAATGTTCTAAGTCCATACTTTTAGTTGCTTGCTGAATGAAGGTGGCTATGTAAAGTTAGTCTAGATTAATTATTTTGTTCTAAATTCAATTGCATTACATTGGTTAAATCATGCCATTAGTTGGGTACTTAATGAATGCATGCACTCTAAAAATCGTAAGAAATCCATAGAAGATGGCATCATTTTCTGTAGTGCTGTAGCAATCAGTTAGCTTGGTTACTCAGAAAATTGGTTTAAAATTTAGAACATTTGTCTACCATAAACAAATTGTGCATTTTGAATGTCACATAGGAACTTTGTAAACCCTGCTCCTTTTACACTTTCTTTTAAATCAACTGTTAGTTTAGGTTTTTAGCAGCATTTTAAATAGTTATATCAGCTGGGAGTATAAGGGTTTGCGTTAACTGTTGTTCTAGTTTGTCAAATCTGTCACATTGCATGTAAGAACCCTTGTAGGAACAACTAGTACATTCCAACTAAGAAATTCCAAGCATGCTTAGACCTTGTTGTATTATCCTTAGAGTAGTCTTACCTAGGGTAGGATACTTTTCAAGAGAGGTGTGATATCAGTAATCATATCTGCATTGTTGTGTGCTAAAACCACCATCAACAGAATTAGCACTAGAAAGAGGGCTACCAAGTTGAAATCCCCTCCATAAAATCAGCAAGTCTGGGGACTAGACAGAGACATACTAGGTCCAGCTCAGTTGGAGAAGAGCTGCTGTCTTTGACAAAGTTTGAGAGAACAAGAAGGGATCAGGGAATACCTAGAGCACCAAGAGCTCAATCAGTTCCATGGAATCCAGCTGTAGCCCTAATCAATCATACTGGCATGGCTTTCTTCATGGGAAATAACTAGTCCCCATTCCAGTTTAATGACTATCATGAAATGCCAAAAAACCCTGACAAGTTATGCTCCAAGTTTTGTGTGAATGATCTAGACAGGACTGCAGATGAACATATAATTTTTTTGAAAGTAACATGTTCATGCTTTAGGTACAACACGAAGATGTTATATGTTGGTTGTTTCCCCATTCTTTGCAGGATGGGGCTTACTATTGGTTTTCCAATCTCCCTTCGGCCTCTATATGTTTGTGGTTAAGCTTAAAGAATGCATTTCTAGATCGTTTCATGATGCCTACTACCCTAGCAGACCTTTATAGGTCCTTCATGGAAATTTGTTGGGGACAAGGTGAGTTGATTAGTTCCAAAAGGATTTTAGTCATTTGCAAGCTCCTTATGTCATAGGCCAACCTACAGCCCTGCCAATCTATTATGCAACCCTAGATAGACTTACATCTATGTTTGTATGATGAACTAACCCACCTCTAGCTAATCTCTCTTAAGCCTACACTAAAGCTATTAGTGTAAATACCTAGCTAGGGCAGACAACAATAGGCCCTCTAAACCACATGGGTCCTATAGCAATGCCAAATAAATTTATCATGATCAACCAAGCTTTAGCTAATCATACTCCTGTAATGAACCTGATTCCAACTCCTACTACAACACAAGCCTTAGTAGTTCACCTAGGACATCCTATAGCTGAATTACCTCTAGCTCAAATGCCCTTTCTTCAGTATGCCAAAACAACTAAGATGAGGGATGATAGAGATGACATTAGAGAGTTGGTTGAGCAAATGAAAAAGCTCACTGCAAAGGCTACCCATCTGAGAAATCAAAATGCATACTTGTAGCAGAGGAATCAGAACCAAAATTAGTACTAGAATCAAAATTAGTATCAGAATTAGAATTTCTAGTGATCTAATAGAAAATTGAACACTAGGCCCAACAATAGAGGAGTACCATCACCTTTGGAAAATCAAAATACTAATAACTGCCCACCTAGTTGGGTGATGTTGGCTGAAGCAACACTATCCTCATGGTGTAGACTACACAATAGGAATGCTCATTCTGAGCTAGATTGTCTTGAGTTCCAGATAGCATCCAACATCTTTCAAATGGAAATCTAGAATGTAGAAGCCCATGAAAATCCTCTAACAGGGTATGAACTTGTTCCATCCCAAAGGTATAATACTGCCATGGTACTTGATAGTTATACATTTCCTTTTCAAGATGATAATCAACATGAGGAAGAAGAGTGTGAAGAAGTACATGCTTATTAGCAATACAACAAAAATCTATACAACCTGAGAAGTAGCAAGACCAAAGGATCTTACACTATCTCAATCCCTCCAAATAATTATCAAATCCCACAAGATCCAAAGGCCTTGAACAATCTTGAACCCCCAAAGGCCACACCTCAGACAATGCATCAGGGAGCTACTACTAAAAGTTCCCAAAGGTCTAATATAGCAAAGATGGGACAATATGTTGCAGATGAGATTAAGAAAATGAAAGTCAGTTTGTCCGTTTATGAGTTATTAAAAGTACTAGAAGTTAGGACAACTTTCTTTCAAGATATGGGAGTAAGTGTTAAGCTAGACTCTTCCCAAAAGGAGATTCCATTAAAAGATAGCACAAATAAGGGAAAAGAGAGAGTTCATGTGACAGATGCTGAACAGAAGGTCACATTTTACAAGGATAAAAGAGAAAGTCCTCCTTTCCTCTTAACACTCAAAATAGTTGGAAAGAACCTTCACAACTATTTAATGGACTCAGGAGCTTCTACCAACGTGATGCCTTTATCAGTCTCCAAAGCTCTAGGTCTCACACCAGCAAAATCCTCTAGGAAAGTTGCACAGCTTGACAAAACTGAAGTAAATGTGATGGGTGAGTTAAATAGAATACATATGTAGCTAGCTTCTAACCCTAGGGTGCAACAATACATAGACATTCAAGTAGTTGATATCCCAGATCAATATAGAATGTTGCTAAGCAGAGACCGGTCTAGGACTTTTAATGGTTACATGGCAATGGATTTCTCTCATATGTGGCTGCCATGGAAAGGGTTAGCAAATTAGATTCAAATTGAAAGAGAACCAAAAATGAATCACATGATCATCGAGTATAATCAGACCAATGAAATCTTGTTTTCAAAAGTGGACTTGCGAGTCTACCTCCCCCATGTTGATTAGGTAGAAGAGATATTTATGCTAAATTGTAGTCAATTCTCTAATCCTCCGCTTGTACAACATCAAGAAAGTACTAAAGTATATGTACAGTCAGATCAAGGGAACTCATCTAAAGATGAAGAACTGAGAATATTCGAAGGATTTAGAAGTTTTGTAGCTAAGTTCATGAATGATCAATTGGTTGTTGGAAGGAAAGTATAAATGGACAAACTATTGCTACCAAATTGGTGGTGCCTCCATGATGCCTCTCATTCAGAATTTACATGTTCACTCTATCGAGAGGTGGTCAAACAAGTAAAGAGGCATTTGAAGATTCCCATAATCCCAAAGGAAGCTCTGATCGTCACAAAAAAGATTAATCGAGAACCCCAATCAGACAGAAAGCAACAAGTCAAATAGGATGATAGCAGTAAGGACTTTCACCTCTAAACTCTAAGATTTGATGGATCTAGGTGTAGACAAGGATCTAGAGTGGGCTTTGAACTAATTAGCCCCACTGGAAGTTCATATTTGGCATCAGATAGGTCAGAGTTCCCTTGTACAAATAACATGACATAATATGAAGCTGTAGTGCAAGGATTGCTGATGGCCCTCCAGAAGAAGGTCTAGGTTATTTAGGTGTTTGGTGACTCAATACTAGTTCTCAAACAAGTGAGAAAGTAGTACTCTTGCAATGACAAGAGGTTAAACAGATACAAAAACCAAGTATGGGATCTGATTGAATCTTTTGATGGCTTTAATATTCAGCTGATCCCACGAAGACAAAATCATGTTGCTGACGCTTTAGCATAGACATTGAGCTCATTGGAACCAACATCTATGATGGGTTTGAAAAAGTTTACTGTAGAATTCATCTCAACTCCATTAGTACCAGATAGCATCACTAACTTTCAGGTCTTCGAGGATGACAAACACATAATCAATTTTCTTACGTTATCAGATGTTTTTACTACACAAATAATAGATGAAGAGATGGAAGCTGCTGAGATGGATTTGGAAGGAGTTCTTAATTTGAAAACAAATACAATTCCTAGGGGAATGGTAGAATTGGAATGTTTGTTCGACTTAGACAAGCTTGGAACCTAGAGGAAAGAAGGAGAATCCCCTAGTGGGCAATGTGATCCTTTCAATTTGGGGACATCTAAAGAGGTTAAGAATGTGTTCATTGGGAAAGCTAGCACAGAGGAAGAGAAAGTAGGTATTATCCATGCATTAATAGATTATCATGAAGTCATAGCATGGAGTTATGAAGATCTCAAGACTTATGATACATCAATCATTACTCACACAATATCGCTTAAGCTAGGCGTAAAGACATTTAGGCAGAGACAGTAGCAGGTAAATGCTTTGCTAGAACCATTAATTTTCAAAGAAGTACAAAAATTATTGTCTGACGGAAATATATTTCTTGTTAGACGTTCAGCTTGGGTGGAAAATTTAGTCCTAGTCTGAAAGAAAAATGGAGAAATCAGACTTTGTGTCAACTTTCAAAATTTGAACCGAGCTTTCGAGAAGGATAACTACTCGTTATCATCATTAGACAAAGTACTGCAAATTGTCAATGGCTCTCAGATGATGTCTTTCCTAGATGGTTATTCAGGTTACAACCAAGTGATGGTTGACTATGAAGATAGATTAAAGACATCTTTCACATGCAAATGGGGAATCTACGCATACCGTAGGATGCCATTTGGGCTGATCAATGCTGGCGCCACATTCTAATGTGCAATGGATGTAGCTTTCAAAGGGCTGGTCGGGAAATGCATTATCATTTATATGGATGACCTTACTATGTTTTCAAAGAGACAAGAAGATCATGTGGTAGACCTAAGGAAAGTTTTACAATGGTGTAAAGGTTATGGGATCTCACTCAATCCTAAAAAGTGCATCTTTGGAGTGACTGAAAGAAAATTGCTAGGACATGTAATCTCTGAGCAAGGCATATCTATTGATCCTGATTGAGTACAAGTAATCCTCAAAATACCACCCCCAGCTAGCAAAAAGGAACTCAAGTAATACTTTGGTAAGATTAATTTTGTCCACAAGTTTATCACTAGGTTTGTTGAAATCATCTGTCCACTAAATGCAATTTTGAAGCAAGATGCCAAGATAGAGTGGACTCAGGAAGCAAAGGCTGCATTCATAGAAATCAAACAAGCAATAGCCAATGCTCCAGTATTGGTGAGTCTAGATTACACATTGCCATTCTGTATCTATTCTTTTGCCTCTGAGCATACTTGTGTAGCCAAGCTAACACAGAAAAGAGTTGTCAACAATGAAAGACCTATCACTTTTATGAGCACTCCATTAAAGGATGAAGAGCTAAGGTATCTAAATGTAGAGAAGAAAGCATATGCCTTAGTGAACACAATTAAAAAGTTTAGTCATTACATCTTGAGGAGCTAAGTTATTGCCATAGTGCCGGATGTAGCATTTAAAGTATTATTGATGTAGAGTGATTTGGGTGAACAAAGAGGAAAATGGGTCACCATTCTACAAGAATTCAACATAGAAATACAACCTATGAAATTGGTATGAGGACAAGCATTGATAAAAACAATGGTAGAAGTTGGTCTAGGCTTAGTCTCTTAGCAGTATATGTTAGAAGACATCTCTAAAGATGAATGGTATGGAGACATTGTGTTCTATCTTCTCAATCAATGTTGCCCACCTCAATTGAATTTAGTTCAGAGAAGAGTGCTCAGATTGAAAAGTAACATCTACATCATAAAGGGATCAGTGTTATACAAGAAAAATCACGAGGGGATCTATCTAAGGTGCTTGGATAAAATAGAGGTAGCACAAGTTCTGACAAGTTTTCATGAGAAGTTTAGGACAGGTCATGGATCGGATCATTCCACTGCCAATCAGATTCTTTTGGTAGGGTATTACTGGTCCACTTTGTTCAAAGATGCTCATTCACACATAAGAACCTATCACACATGTTAGAAAGATGCCACAAGAGAATGAAACACTGCTATGCTGCTACAACTAGTCCTGGAGGTACGACCATTCGTAAAGTGGGGACTCGACTTCATTGGTATGATCAACCCACCTTCCTCTACGGGCCACAGGTATATTCTGGTTGCTATTGATTATTACATACCTGATGGTCTGAAGCTATAGCATGCAAACAATGTACCACAGAGGTAGTTATTGACTTTGTTGAAAAGAATATCATTACCATGTTTGGCTATCCTTTTTCCTTGGTATGTGATAATGGTCCCACCTTTTCTTCATTATGTTTTTCTAACTGGGCATTTGATTATGGGTGTAGACACCCAAAATTGTCCCAACTTTGTCCATGTCTAGCAACACCTTGTTAAAACATTATCCTAGACATCTTGAAGCATTTTGTCCTAATTTCCCTAATCCATTAAGCCAATTAATTAAATAAATTTTATTTAATTAATTAAAATCCTATTTAATCCCATCCTCATCCTACTTAGCTAATTAATTAAATAAAATTTATTTATTTAATTAATTCCACATCATATCCCAATCATATCCTAATCCCACTATCCAATTAATTAAATAAATTTTATTTATTTAATTAATTTCCACACCATATCTTATCCCAATCCTATCCTATTCATTTATCTAATTAATTAAATAAATTTTATTTATTTAATTAATATCCAACTCATATCACAACTAATTCAAATATTTTATTTGAATTAAGTCCCCATCTTTCGCCACATTCCAACACTTGTCCAGTCAATCATGTGTTACAACTTTTATCTTTCACATGCACAACTCATGGGACCTAATTTTAGTATTTATCTACACAAGCACACTTAAGCCTTATCTTCCCTTGCCACATGTCAATTGACTACAATTTCTTAATGTACAAGGAAACCTAACTTAATCCTATCCATCCATTTCATCTAAAGCCCTAATTGATCCTAGCCATCCATTTGAACCAAGCCTTTCCTATAAAACAAGCCTCTCTTGAGCCATTAGAGGAAAAATTTCATGATTCTTCTTCATGCAACCTCACTCTATTGAATTTCCATCTCAAGCCATTATCCATCATCTTTCAATCCATCTAGCTTACATCTATCAACCATCAACCATCACCATCACCTATCTCTTGATCAACGTTATGCTGCAGAATCGAGCAATCAACACAACAAATTGATCAATCAATCAAGCTCATCTTGCATCTTTGAGGTATTGAATTATTTGGGTTTAGGTTATGCATTTCAATTGTTTGATCATTTCCATTTGTAAATCTAAATTGTTTGATATACATTCTGGCATGCCTGGTGAGACTCACTTTGCTTGATCTTTTTTGTAGGTTTTTGTAGTAAAAATTTGCATTCATATAACCCCCATTGTTGAGTTTTGTAGGTTTAATTAACTTTTTGTTGCAGATCAGCTACTTTTTGGACAAAACCCTAGGTTTTAAAGATTTCATCATATCTTCCAAATGGCTATGAATTTTTCTACAATATTTTAGTAGAAGTTTGTCCATGATATAAGGAAGCTACAATAGAAAAAGTTCAGGTTTATCGTGATTTTTTCGAGATTTATCACGTTTTTATGTTTTTTTCATAAAATTGCAATTTTGGGCGCAAATCAGTGAATGTTTTAGAAATTTTTATATTTTTGGAAATCTCTCAAAATTATAATAGGGGTCTATATTTTAGAGATTTAATTTAGAGCTCATTTACAGTGTGAAAAAATTAGATGTTTGCCGACTATACTATTTCCATAAATCCACGTTTCTAGTACCAAAACAGGGAATTTTTCTGATTTCTTTACATTTTCAGAAAGTTCTCTAAACATTAATAGGGGTCTCTTCTTTGATTTATTAATTTTTGAACCAAAAATGTATCGAAATAATTAAATCTAATTCGGCTATGCATTTAAAATTACAATTTTCCTCGCCTGATGAGCCTATTTTTTATGTCTGCATTATAATATCATTTTTTTTTATGTTGTAGGTGATCATAAGGAGCTGGAGCATCATCAGCATCATCATCTACAACAACTTGGAAAGCAAAAATTAGGTGCACACATTCTAATCTTTCATCTCTCAATCTTGCTTGATCACACATTTGGATTTTGGGCATAAAACAAACAACTTGTTTGCAATCACATCATCAAGAAATTGGGCTTAAAATGAACTACTGTCTTTCATCACATTTGGATTTGGGTTTAAAAAGAACAAGTGCTTGAATTGTCTTCCACACATTTTATTTTCTAAAGGGTCAATTAACAAGTGCGAGTGTGAATCAAGTGACAGCTCACTTGGTTTGCTTTTGTAAACCCTATCTAGGAGGCCTGCTTAGAGACACACCACTCCAAGGGATGACCTCAACTAAGGCTGAATCAAAAGACACCCTCATTGGGAGTTAGAATCTTGTCACTCTTGGCTAAGCCCCAAAGAACTTTATACCTTTGGGAAGTGAAGGTGAAGGGTGGGTTACCCCTTTCTCCCAGTTGTGTGGCAAGATTTTGCTTTCAATTCCTTAGTTAACCTTGTGCAATCTAGCCTAAGACCTAATTGGCCATACCCACTTGACTAGACATTAGGCTTGTGATGTGTTTTCAAGTGCTTTCTTAATCATTACATTCTTCATATTTTCAAAATTAAACTTGCTTATGTGTCTTGCGTGAGTGATTCATGTGTATGTGCATAATCATTTGTTTGAATATTGCCACATCAAGCTATAAACACCAAACACATAAACAAATCAATCTAAACTTTCATCCTAGTCACCTTCATCCTAATCAACTTCATCCAAACAATCCACATCATCATTGAATCATAACCAAGCACTTGCCAAAAAAGACTTAAGACTTAAACACTTGTGTGATATCATGTCAACCTTAGAGGACCTCCAAAAACTCCTTCATATGCTTCTCCACATGCATGCAAGCCAATCACCTTTAGAGTAGCGAACATTTCAAAGCATTCAAGAATTGATTCACATATGTCAAACAAACCAATCCTCACACATACAATGCCTCTTGGCATAAATCCAACACCTCTTGGCCACTTGTAAAGTCCAACGACCATCCTATCTAGTACCTATGCCATCATATCTATCCACTCATCAACCCAATTCGATACCAACTTATTCCATTTCTTCTAATGTTATCCCTTATCCACATCAACACATCACATCACAACACCAACCAATTCAACAAATCCAACCATCACAACAACACCATCACAACTTCCAACAACTTCAACCATAATCCTACATGTCACCCACCTCAACTTCGCACCAACCTAATCCATCCACCTATCATGACAATTCCATATCAACCTATGCCACATCAACATATCAACCTCCACGTCAACATTATCCAATTTCTCATTCTCACATTCCAACATACCACCAAACCCATTCACAAGGCAACCAAATGTCATCACAACAAGAACATGTAAGCTCAAATCCACCTTGGCAACAAGATCAAATGCCCTCAACTTCATACCAAACCCAAGACATTTTATCTACATATCCCACCATTTCACTCAACCACCAAGACTATCAATGGCCTCCACAACAAGTACAAGTGATCTCAAGTCCACCTTTGCAACAAGAAGCACGTACAAGTCCAAGTGGCCCTTTGTATATAAACCATGCTAGCCTAATACAAAAAGACTTAATTACCTTTGACAAGGGAGATACCAATCTAGCCAATGCATCTTATGAGTGGCCTCCATCATCCAATCACATGCCAACATATGAGCCTATTAGCCCTATCATAACACCACTATATGATCCTAACCCTAGTCCATTGGTCCACCAATCTTCATCACCTTCATCCCCATGTTCTACCAATCCTCTACCACAAGATCCCTTCGACATAACCATACAACAATTGGTTCAAGCAAATTTGATTGAGCTGCCACCGATAGAACCTTTTGAACCAATCCTTAAATCCCCTTGGTATAATGAAAACCATTATTGTGCATACCATAGGTATAAGGGCCATACAACAACCAATTGTGTCAAACTTAAGAGATTAATCATAAACCTCATAAATTGTGGTAAGATTATCCCTTCATCCAATCCAAATCCTAATCCTACAACATCATCCACTATTATTTTTCATCCATTGTATTGTCCATCCACTCATACCCTTGTGAAGGATGTGATCCATTGGCTACTAGCTAAGAATAAACTATCTCCATGTCAAACACCCATTCATGAGTCTACTAAAGAACTTCCAAAGGTTGTGTCCAAGCCTATAATCCCATCATGTGGTCCACCTATCCTTGAGCCTATCCAAGAGCCCTCAATTAACATTCTTAGCCCTTCAAGCCCATCATGTGACCTACATTCCATCAAGCCTATTTGTGAACCTTCTATCATTAATCCAAGTCAAGAGCATGTCAAGCCTATCCAAGAGTATCTCACTTCCACTTCCATTCAAGAAACCCAAGAGATATGTCAAGAGTTTAATACTAAGCATGTGGAAATATCAACCCCTGGTCTAAGTCAAGATCAAAACACTTCCCTTCACCCCATCCATAACATTTACCTTCTTTATGATCAAGATGATACCTATGAAGAAGCTATCCATGAGCACATTGATCCTATCCATAATCTTATATCCATCCATGAGTGAGATATCCAAATTGATCATATTCATCTGTCATCTAGCCCTATCCATAATAAGCAAACATCCACTTGTCATGATGAGACACTTGTCCCCCAAGCAAGCATAGAAGATCAAATCAATAACTTGGATCTACATGAACACAATGCTAATCAAGATCTTAATGATCCTCCTTCCACATCCACCATTGATTTCACTTCAAGTCCACCATCATGTCCTAGTGGTCTTACCACCTTCCTCTATGAATGTTCTTCCTTAGGACAACAACAACCTTTGTCCTCCACTTCACCTTCTCCATCCAATAATGAACTTAAGCCTAGTGTTCAAACCACACCTAGTCCTATTATCCATCGCATACTCTGAAACATGAACTACCAAGGCAAAGGTCTAGGCCTTTATGAACAAGGTATTTTGGAGCCAAACCATGTCAAGATTCCTCCATGCTCATATGGCCTTGGATACACACCCCAAGGTAAACAAGGCCAAGATGTTGGTAATCCCTTCATGCATCCTAAACTTATCACTTTCCATCGCACCCCCATCTACCCAAAACATATGTAGCCATTTCACCTCCATCATCCTATAAATGTCAAAAGCATGTGACCGTACATCTTCTGCCATCCACTTTGCCTTCAATTTTACCAACTCCAAATATCCCTCCATCCACCTTGCCACCATTGTTTCCAACACCTAACATACCTATCATTCATAAGTAACCTTACATCCCTAATCCTAGCCCACAAATGCACACATCGCCTAAGCACAAAGCTTCCAATCATTCCATCCACTCCACCCACCCCATGGGATTCCAAAATAAACATTTGGATACCTTTACTTATAAAGCCAAAAATCCAACTAAAACTCCTAAGGACCCTCATGCCTTAGGGCATCAATGTGAAAAGTCTCTAAATCATCCATCTTCTAAGCAAAGTACATTCACAAAGCTATCCAAGCCCATACCTCCAAATGCAAAGCCCAAAAGCAAAATGGTTTGGGTTCCTAAGCAAATAGCTTGCAAGTCAAATGAGACATCCTAATCCACATCTCAAGAATCCCAACCACCTATATCCATCCAAAATTTCCATTCCCTTAAAAAATCCCACAAGAAAAATAAAAGCACTAAAAATACTAAATCTATGTGGGTTCCTAAATCACTTCATCAATCATCTCCTAAGAAAACAACCCCATTGCTTCCTACACCACCATCCAATCAAAAGCTTCAATGTTTATCACGGTGTGTGCAATGGTTGGTCATGGTTCCCTTCCACTCTGCAGCACCTCCACATAACTACATCTCCCCATCTTCCATCCATTATCCTACATATCTCCCCCATGCTATCCCTTTGGTCCATGCTTTTCCATAAGTCCTTTCATCCATCTTCATTCCATAAGCCTATATAATCCACATCATAATCCACTATCCCCATCCATCTATCCTTGCATGAACCTTCCATGATCCACATCATAATCTACTATCCACCTAATCCATCTCCCATCTACGCAATCCCTTATCAACATCTATGAGCATAATGACATGGTCCATGTGAAGACATCATCCATCTCTAAAGGGACACTTTCAACCTTCATAGCACTAAACACTTGAGTCCCTCCTATCCATTACCATGGTGAAAACCTGGCAAATAGGGGCCATGTGTAATTGTCAACCCATCTAAAAGAAAAAAAGAAAAAAAAAAGCAAAAAAACAAAAAAAAAATAAAAAAAGTAAAGATAAAATCCCTTCATCCAATGGTGAAAACTTGATAAACAGGCGCCTTCAATAAGTACCATGATGAAAACCTGGCAAACAGGTGTCATGTGTAGGTTGATCTTCTATATCACTTACACTTGGGGGCACATTGTCTCATCCAACCTATCCATTTCCAAACTATCTATCCCATTATATCATTTTCCATCCTATCATGTCCTACCATTACCATACCATCCTACCATCCTTAGCCATTACATAAACATGCCTATCCTATTTATCCATCCCCCTCCCTTTTGATTTTGATGAAGACATAGGGGCAAAATGTTGAAACATGTTTGGATATTTCTTGACATACCTTCTTTCCAAACCAAGGCATATCCATTGACAATTTATCCATCCCATTTAAACCAATCCATCATGTCATCCTATCATCATAAGCGTCATGTAAAATCCATCATGTCATCCCTTGGTCATGAATTTTATCATACAAAATCTTAAGCATTACCACCTAGAATGGGGCAAGTTATTCTTCCTATGCAACATAGCCTTTGGAGATCACATCCTAGCTCGCTTATGATCCATCCACTATGGTGTATCCTTATCATGAGCTTTCCATCTTATAGCTTATCCCCATCTATTTATCATGAGCTTTCCACTATAGCCTACCTATCCATTTATCATGATGCAAGCACCCATCCCTTATATGGCATATCCTCTCTTCTATCCATCCAACTCTCATGAACCTTTCATCCCATCCAACTCTCATGACTCTTCTATCCCATCCATCTATCATGAGTCCTCTATCCCATTTACTATCATCCATCCTTTTATCCATCCAATACCATTCATCCATCCTTTCACCTAGACTTGGTCCTCCCTTATCATTGGTATCAAGCACAAAGGCTACCTAAATTGTAAATCCATTGGCATTTTAAAAAAAAATTTAAAAAACTTCAAAAAAATCAAAACATCAAAAATCCAAAAAAATAAAAATATGTCAAAAAATTCAAAAAATTAAATATCCAACAAAAATCCAAGCAATAAAACCAATCATCATCAATCCAAAACAATCCACTTCAACATTCAATCAAAATCAAATCCTCATCATCATCATTTCTTTCTATCAATAACATTCATTCATCCATTTCAATCAATCACTTATTCCAATCATATCAATCAAATGAATCTAAGCAATGATCTTAAATCCAAGCCACACTAATCCATGTCAAGCAAGCTAATCAATCAAGGAACATTATCCAATCAAATCAATAGGTTTTGATCCTTATCTTGTCATGAGCCCAATCAATCATTGTCAATCATCATCAATGGGATATAGCGTTCCCACGTCCTTGTGTTGATCTAGGGATATAGCTTTCCCCGCAATGACAACACTATCATCATTAATCAAACAATCAATCGTTGGTTTTTGACTTGACAAGGTCAATACCTTGTTTGTTTTACATCCTTTGAGCACACTAAGAACACTTGCTTATGCTTAGATTGAGTGGACACTCTAATCATCACACCATCACTATCATCATTCAAAACAATCCAATCATCAAAACAATCAACCCAGCAACACCAAACATCAAAACCAAAGCACATAAAGCCAACCATCAAAAACCAAATCCTATCAATCATCAGCATCACACACCAAAGCAAATCAACTCAATCACATGACCTCCAATCAGAACAAATCCAATCACTTCAACAAATCAAAAGCAATTCAATCTGCCACATATCATCACATCATCAACATTTCATCAATTAATCTCAATCCATAACCCGATCTTTCATCATCATCAAAAAAATATCAAAACTACATCTCATTTCCATTGTTAAGTGCCTTGATCCCATGGATATAGGATATGTAGGTAGTCTGGAGTACAAAGGAAGTGCCCAGATTCAGGCATAGACAAATTTTCTCTTTCTCCTCTCATCATTTCTTCTATCATCTATCTTCTACATCATCAATAAACAACTTCTTCCAATCAATCTATCATTCAATCAATTCATCAATCAATCTTAATCCATCATTTTCTCATCCTCAAATCATTCCAAACAATGATCCAAATGTAAGCCCATCCTTAATCCATACCAATCAAGTTAATCAATCAGGCCAAGTTATCCAAATGCAATCAATGGTCTTGATCCTAGCCTTGTTGTAAGCCAAATCAATCAATCAACTAGCCAACCAACTCAACAAACAACCCTGTGTTGATCTAGGGATATAGCTTTCCCTGCAATGACAACACTCTCAACTATCATCAATCAAACAATTGATCAGTGGTTTACAGCTTGACAAGGGCAATACCTTGTTTGTTTTTGAATCATTTGTGCATGCTTGCTTGCTTCCTTGTGTGTGTTATCATTTTATCTTGCAATTGTATCATATCGATATCATTCCAGCTAATATTCATATCTTGTGTATGTTGAAATAGCTTTTTGCACTATCCTTTGCATCTAAGGTCATATCATACCTTTTGTGCATTAGGACTTTAATGCTCTAAGTTTACTTCCTCATACATTAGACAAGGTTGTATTACGCTAGGGCATGAGACACATCGTCACTCTGGTCCTTATACCTTGGTGCATAACATCTAGTGCTATATCAAACATCATGGTTGCTCACTTTCATTGCAACATAATGCACCATCATTTCTTCTATCTATCCCCTTATTTTTCTTTTATAGCCAAACCATTTCTTTTCAAGAGCCTACTCGTGTTTACCCAACCCGCCTATCCTCTCAAGGGGGCATCATCATCCTATCTCCATATCATTTTCCTCTATCCATACCTTAACTTCTTTGAAATGATGTTACTCAACATAAAGCTCATCATCCCAAACATCATCTCAAAGAGGGGCAAAATGTAGACACCCAAAATTGTCCCAACTTTGTCCATGTCTAGCAACACCTTGTTAAAACATTATCCTAGACATCTTGTAGCATTTTGTCCTAATTTCTCTAATCCATTAAGCCAATTAATTAAATAAATTTTATTTATTTAATTAAAATCCCATTTAATCCCATCCTCATCCTACTTAGCTAATTAATTAAATAAATTTTATTTATTTAATTAATTCCACATCATATCCCAATCATATCCTAATCCCACTATCCAATTAATTAAAAATATTTTATTTATTTAATTAATTTCCACACCATATCTTATCTCAATCCTATCCTATTCATTTATCCAATTAATTAAATAAATTTTATTTATTTAATTAATATCCAACTCATATCACAACTAATTCAAATATTTTATTTGAATTAAGTCCCCATCTTTCACCACATTCCAACACTTGTCCAGTCAATCATGTGTTACAACTTTTATCTTTCACATGCACAACTAATGGGACCTAATTTTAGTATTTATCTACACAAGCACACCTAAGCCTTATCTTCCCTTGCCACATGTCAATTGACTATAATTTCTTAATGTGCAAGGAAACCTAACTTAATCCTATCCATCCATTTCATCTAAAGCCCTAATTGATCCTAGCCATCCATTTGAACCAAGCCTTTCCTATAAAACAAGCCTCTCTTGAGCCATTAGAGGAAAAATTTCATGATTCTTCTTCATGCAACCTCACTCTGCTAAATTTTCATCTCAAGCCATTATCCATCATCTTTCAATCCATATAGCTTGCATCTATCAACCATCAACCATCACCATCACCTATCTCTCTATCAACGTTATGCTACGGAATCAAGCAATCAACACAACAAATTGATCAATCAATCAAGCTCATCTTATATCTTTGAGGTATTGAATTATTTGGGTTTATGTTATTGCATTTCATTATTTGATCATTTCCTTTTATAAATCCAAATTTTTTTGATATACAACGACATTATTCTGAAATTTTCATCTAATTACTAACCTTAAGGGAACGGGGTAGCTAAATCAACAAACAAGAACTTGCTTGAGGTAATTAAGAAACTGCTAGACAAGAACCCCAGAGACTGGAATACTCAGCTTAGGTTCACCTTATGGGTTGACAGAATTAGACACAAAGCTGCATTAGGAACATCACCCTATCACTTAGTTTACGGAATGAAGCTTATCTTTCCCATCCATATGAGAATCCTTGTGCTGCAATTTATGCAAGATTGTCTTGAACTAGATGACCAGTTGTCTTCCTAATTAGCCCAATTACTACACCTCGAAGAGAAACATGATGCTACTATAGAAAACTTTGCCAAACACTAAGGGGTAGTGAAATGATGGTTCGACAAGAGAGCCAAAGTCAAGGCCTTTCGCATTTCTGATTTAGTCTTGTACTGGGACAAAGCCCATGAGAAGAAAGGAGAACATGGTAAGTTTTATAAACTCTGGCTAGCTCCCTACCAAATCAACAAAATCCTTGGTGACAACACATATCGACTGAAGAGCCTTACTAGTGAGGAGCTTCCATTGCCCATCAATGGATAGTTCCTGAAGTACCACTTCTAGTCTTAGGAGGTAGCCTTGCCTTCTAATTAGTGTACATAGTTAGGTTGCTTGTTTTCTTTCGTTAGGTTAGGTTAAAGTTTAGATTAGTCTTTTCCTTCCTTCTTTTTTTCCCATAGCCATTAGATTTTTTCTTTCACTTAGTTTAGTTGTCTTTTCTTGTTTTTCTTGCTTGATGTGCTTTCTTTGTTGAGGTATCCTTGTTTTCAGAATGTGGTGGTAGTTGTGCAGTCCTGTAAGTGCTTTATTAGGTAAATATCTAGAGTTTTTCTTTGAGAAACCAAGGTTTCTGCTTAGGTCTTATTGTGGGTTCCACTGTTACACTAGGGGGTATGATGTCTGTTCATTGGAAAGGAGTCATTAGTTGGTGCACTTGAAGTATTTTCTAACCATATATCTTTTGCACTCTTAAGTAATCCTGAAGTACCTAAGTGAGTCTTGGTGAGCTTGCATTAAGTGAGAAATATAAGGTCAACCTTTGCCTCCATCGAGAGTCCACACCCAGCTAGCTGAGTTATCAACGTAACTAATGCCATCAAAAGCATGTGTTGCAAGGGTAGCGGTATTGCATTGTACTCTACTAAATTTAAGCTCAATGAAATATCAATCAAATCAAAGAAAAGAAATACAAATAAAATCACACTCACACACACCATGACTCAGTTAGATGGACAATCAAGTAAACTCTACTAGGGCTACAGATGCCTAACTGGGAGTGGGGCTCCGCTTGAGTGGAATTCTAAGACAAACCTGACAGGGCTATAGATGCTCACTAGTAGCGGGACAATGTCTAGGTAGTTCAGAAGGTGTGTACTAATCACGTAGCTTAATGTAAAGGATCTGAGATGAGCTTAGTCTCTAAGGGATGGGAATTAATGCAATCGCACACACTTAGTTTTTTAGGATATGGATGGTTGTACTTGGTTATTGAGCTCTACTTCTTTGATAGGATATCATGTTTTCTTTTCTAGCATGTGGGAAATGTAGAAGTTCTGGGTTTGACACTAAAGTTTATCATTGAAATGCTCTGGAGCATTTCCCTAGCAGAGTCACCATTTGTTGTGCCTCACACACAGATCCCATTTCATAGAATGAGGACCCCCTCTTCCAAAATTTTGGTCTAGAGTATCCATTCAGTTTTCACTTCCTAAGGTGCCAAAAGTTGGTCAGTTGCATTTAGAGTCACTAAGTCATCTCAAAATCCACTAAGTCTAAGTGTTTTCCCCCATAAAAACTAAGTTTGAACTCCCTTTGCACTGAAATTGCTTGCAACAGACTTTTGCATTGAATCTCCATCGAACTAACTTCTATGCTAAAAGCCCACTTAACTGATCTCAACACTATTTTCATCGCCAATTGACTGTTGCGCTAAAATCTGATGCAACCAACAAAGAACTAAAACCTTTGTCATCCAACTTAGTGCTACAAAGTCGATCATCTGACTAAGTCAGACCATGACAAAATCTGCACAAGTCTGATAGCTTCCAAACCAATGCAAAGTGCTAAAAGAACCTCCATCTGATTAGGCGCTGAAATCAAATGCACTCAACTTAGTCAGTAAGTCCTCAAAATTGTGCAAGGTCTGGCATCCCACTTTTTCGTACAAAGCCCTAAATGACTCTGTAGTATGACAAGATACTCATCATACCTATGGCATTGATGATGATTCAATAGGAGGGATAAATAGTTTCCACCTGCATTTAAGCTTCTTTTTACATCGTGAAACTCAATTTTAGTGGTTTGCAGATTGATTGAAGGATGAAATCATGATGGTTGGCCAGTGGATTAGGACAATGAAGAACACTACAACTCAAGTCTCCTATTCTAGAAAGGTAAGTGCCCTATTCCTAGATTGAGAGTTACATTTTGTTTAGAGCTAGGGTTCTGTATTTAGCCACATAATACGTTCCATTATCAAAGCTTCCATTGTAAATTCAGATTTCGTTCATGATGAGCATAGATTTGTTTAATTGAGATGATAAATTAGAGGTTGAAGTCATATGAGGAAACACTCTATTTATGAAAGCTTTGTCCAAAAAACCCTTACTTATTTTAGAAAAAATGTTCTGAACCCAAGTGAAAATTAGTTCAGATAATTGGAAATCCATTTGTAGAATTCAACAAAACCTTAGCAATATTCACGATGCCTTGTAAAGTATAAACCTTTTAGGGATTTCCATAGAGTTGTTTTTGTTGAAAATCAAAGCTCTTGATTGACTTGAAAACATGACCACCAAGAAAACTAAGTTAGTTGGACACTATGAAAAGCCCCGCTAAAATTCAAAACACGCTTAGTGCTAAAAATCCAACTGTCTGACTTGGCATCAAATCTTGCTTCAATCGACTTTAGTCAGACACCCTCTAAAACCCCGCTAAGTCGATGGGTCCCTGAAACCACGTTGAAACACTTTGAATGATCATGCGCTGAAATTCATTTTCTCTAACCTGTGCTAAAATCTCACTCTACCAACCTTAGTCAGTCATATAATAAAGTTGTGCTAAATTGGATCACCCCATAATCTGTGGAAAGTGCAATAGGTAGCCCAACACTAAAAACTATCTTCTCTGACTTGTGCCAAAAATCCAACTGACTGACCTCCGAGACTCATTTGAGTTGGTCACACCTAAATACCGCGCAAGGTTAGATGACTCTAAAATTCACACTAAACACTATAACAACCAAGTGACCAAGTAACAATGTGCCTTGAACTCGGATGACCTCCAAATCAATGCAAATCAAGTAAAATGTATATTTCTGATGAAAGTTTTAAGGGTAAAGGATCTGTTTGAATGAGATAATGATGCATTAGTAGAATCATGATGTTTTGCATATTTTAATTTGAATTTTGTAGTATTTAAATGTTCATTGTGTGAATTAGCATGGAATGTGATGTTGTTTATCATTTTATCATGTAATGAATGCATTAAATTAGTAAGTTTTTGGACTTGTGTATTTCATAGATGAGCATTTATGACTTAATTGAATGAATTCTAGTCTCACAGAGTATAACATTACTTAGTAATATGGCTGTTAGCTGGATCAACATGCATTCAAAACTTAGGAATTAGGCAGACCATTTAAAAGCATCAAGACTCATGAGGTTGAGTCATGCAGGTTAAATGACTGCAAGAGTCCAAGCCATGAAGTATGAATTCAAGGGCATTCCTTCTAAAACCAAGATCACCTCTAGATAGAAAAACATAGGAGACACTGATCTAGGTCATATTGACTTAGATGACTTCAGAATTTAGATATTTGGACCTAATGCAACTCCAAGGGCCAAGAAAGTGAAAGATAGTGGGATTGCAGAAGTTGTTGCCTTCCCTACTTTAGCTCAATGTGTAGAGTTGATTGTTGCTTGTGTTGATAGATATGACCCCATGACTAGGACCATACAAACTCCCAATGGAGATGTACTAGCAGACTTAAGTCAACCATCATTAGTAGAAATCTTTGGAATCCATGGTACTTATTAATGACTATGCCAGATAAAACAGGTGCAGAGGCCACATATAAGAAGGATACGGATAGATGCAAGAAGCATATCAATGAACAATGAATGAAGAGAAAAAGGTCTGCTATCATCAAACTCCCTAAACCTTGTACATAAGTGACTTCCATGATGAAATAGGAGATTTGGTGACCCTACTTAATAGGATATATGGATTGCCTACTGCATCAACTTTTGAAGGGTGGATGTTCTTGGTGATTGAGGAGATAATTACTAAGGGAACCAAGTTCCACTGGGCTCAAATATTAAGTGACAACATGCATGAAGCATTTAACAATTTCAAAAATAAACAAGTATTCAGATGGACTTCTTATGTAGTATACTCATTGGCAAGAAGAAATGAATATGTTGGGTTGTCAAAAGTAGGGGAAGTTGGAAATGATGAACAACATCAAATCAAAGTTTATGAATGCTACACTTAGTTGGCACTATCCCTATCTCTAATCCATTTTAAGAGAGTCAATGATGCTTATATAATGTATATTACCATATTTCAACAAGGAACTATAGCCCTTAGGATATCTATTGAGGCTATGAATGAGGTCATGAAGTATGGGAGATGGTATATACAATTCTAGAAATTTACTTATTTGAGGATTCAAGGCTTCATTGGAATTCCATATAGACTACCCCATTATCCCACAGACAAGGTAGCTCTCTTGGAGCTATCTAGGTAGTTGTATACTTGTGTAGAGAAATTGAAAAGCCTTCATAGAACAAATGTCAAATTTCATATCTTGTTAGGTAAAGGTAACTATGCCTGTGCCTCCCTAGGGGTGGCAAAGCATTCAGACATAGAACTCCAGTTGTTCAACCTCCATTTTCATACAAAGAGAAACTATTTTGATCCACAAAGAGTAATGAAGAGGTATGTAAGAAAGAATTTATTCCACAAAATGGACCTAGAAGATTTTTGGGCCAACTGTGTAGATGATTATGAGGTATTGAAGCGGGCCCACTCAAGATTGTCCTTGGGGTTTATAAGGAAGTTCCAAATCATAGATGTCCCTGATCAGCTTGTTGATGATGATAATGTAGTGCAAAGAGGATCTTGGGAGGCCCAGTATCTCCAACCAGTCCCATTGCCAAATTGGGCCAATGCCAAAGAAAGCTCCTTGGATGAAGTAATGAATGAACTAATAAGATTGAGCAAGTCTTGGGTGAGAAGTCAAGTTGATGTACTGGAGAGACAAGGAGTGCAACTTACATACACAATACTTGAGGATTAAAAGAAATCTGGGGATGAGGATAATGTACCAATAGACATGCCAGATGAACAAGATCTAGCTCAAGAGCCTATCGAGAAATTAGATAGTGAAGAACATATTCCTTTAGCAGAGAAAGGTAAAAAGAAAAAGGTAAAGAAAGCTGCCCCAAAGACACAAAAGAAAGATATGCCTCCTACAACAAGAACAATGGCATCTAAGAAGAGGGCTATGCCTAGTGGACCAAGGGAGGGCTCTAAAACAAAGAAGACTAAAGTGAAAACCATTGGCATAACTATAGACACCTCTGCTACTGCAACACCCAATAATACAAACTTGACAGTAACTTCTTCACCCCTTGCTGCTCCAATTGTAAATATTTCCACACTTTCTCCTACTGCTTCAACTGTTGCCCATGCTACCACTATTGTAATTGTCCATAAAGATACTTCTGCCTCCTCTTCACCAGTAGTTACCGTCTCTACTGCCTCATGTTCATTAATGGTGGATTCAGTTACCCCAAGTGGCCCCACTTCCTCCATTATTGTTTCTTCACTTCCTTCCATTTCTACCATGTCTTCACCTTCCATATCCTCTGTTTCACTCTCCACCTCCTTTTCCTTGCCACCTATTTCTTCTATTCTTTCACCCTCTTTCTCCATGTCTTCCTCCTCCATTACCACACATATTGTCATTTCCTCTATCCTACCAACCTCTCCCATTCCACCTTCCTTGGGGTTCACTTCATTTGCAAACTTTACACAGGTTATCCTATCCTCGTTTGCACCAATCCCATTATCTTCAGCTCCAAGTTCCTTGGTCACACCAACACAAGCTTCAGTCCCTTTGTCAGTACCACTACTACCAGGAATAGAGAAAGTATGTGCAGAGTTGGGTCTTCAAGAGCCAAGAATTGAAAAAGATGTATTTCAAGATGATGCAGAGTGCCCGGCAGAAGCGGATGAAGATTTGACTATATCTTCTCTATCGGCAAGAGGTATCCCAATGTCTCTCCGAAGCCAAGAATGACTTCTCTATCGGTGAGACATGAACTATCGGCCGGGTCTTATTGTTATATCCCGATGGCTAAGTTCTCACCGATAAACTCCGTGACGGTTAGTTGCCTATCGGCAACACCTCATACTATCGGACCACGATAAAATTCCTTCGGCCAGACTTCTTCCTTCGTCACACCGATGACCACTCTTTGTCGGCCAGACTTCTTCCTTCGGTGAAGCTTCTTTCACCTACACCGACGCTTTGTCTCTCGCCGATATCGTCAGGCCCATCGGCCAGACCTCCTGCTTCGGTAAGACTCCGGTTCGTAGTCCCGATGGTTCATCTCACTCCGACGAGTCCTTTGTCGCTGAGACTTCTCGAACTCCTTCCGATGAACTTCTATCGGTGGGACTCTAACAGTCACCGTGACTTCTTCGGCTGCCCCCGACAAGGTTCCTCACGCTGATACTCTTTATCGGCAACACTCCGAGGATGTCTCACCGATCGGTGAAACTTTATACCGTCGGCTAGGTATATTTTCCTTAGCCCGATATCGTTTCTCTCACCGATGCGAACACAAAGGTATGTGTCTCCGGCACTATACCAATCTTCGGCAAGACGGAGAGCCTTTCACGCCGATGGATCTCCAACTGTTCAGAGGCGCCGAACCAGAATTCCCTTCGACAGAACAATGGAATTTAGCCGTTTCATTTATCAAACCCTCGATCACTTGTAGCAATCTGATCCCACATCAAAACTATCCAATTTCACTCCGATTTCCCGACTAGCCACATGATGATGTCTAGTCGAACTTGACTGAGTTCGCTGGCTTCCTGGGTAAGAATTCAACAACAACAAACGTGAGAAATCTTTCCCCCATCCCACTATTACTATACAGGGCTTCAGTGGACAGAGGAAAGGGCCTCCATGTATGAATCAAAACCCTACTCCTAGGTTACGAACCAGCCACTGTGGAACCGTGGGTTTTACACCGTCTGCACACTACAGAGTCACTATGGATTGACGGATAGCATCCGATTAGGTTCTATTTACAAAATCAGGATAAAGATATCAGATCACTAAGAACAACCAAGAAAATCAACACAGATCATACCCAGAACTCTCTTCATTCAATTATCAAAAACTTGTTGTAATACACACTTCTCTCCCCCCGTGTGACATACAACCTGCCTCTAAAGAAGATGTAGAGACAACAGTTATCCCCTCCAACCGTGCAAACTGATTTTCAAATCAGTTAGCCGTTGGTTTACCCTTCATACAAGCAAAACTACATGTGTGCCTTGCACAATTACATTCATGGGACCAAATTGACCCTTATTACAAAATGAAATGGCTTAAGAGCCTTATGAGACAACAAAAGAAAAGATGATCCTGCACTACAGAGAATGTGCTCCTGCACCATACTCCCCCTGCAGGAAAGACTCAAGTCCCTTGAGTTGCTAACTGCTGAAGTGTCTTCCCATGCTTTAGAATATCGGCTTCACTCATCCAGGTTGCCTCTGAATCAGGAAGATCCTGCCACTTGACCAAGTAGTCTTTGTATACCCCTTTTCTTGTCTTCTTGACAATTTTGGAATCCAAAATGCATTCCAATTGCAAAGGCTTACTTGGAGGTAAGTCTTTGATCCAGTCTTCATCTTCAATCACAGCATCTGAGCTATCGTCAGCATGTAATGGAGGTCTAAAAGGGAACAGGTCTGCAACATTGAAATGGGAGAGATACCGAGGCCAGATGGTAATTCTATTTCATATGCATTTGGACCAAATTTATGCACTACCTTACAAGGTCCTATCTTCTTCATCAACAATTTGGTTGGTTGCCCCTTAGGTAATCTTTCCTTTCTGAGGTAGGCCATCACCAAATCTCCTACCTGGAACTGTACCTCCCTTCGCTTCAGATCTGCTCTATCCTTGTACTTGGAGACAGTTTTCTCCAACTGAAGCTTGACCTGATCATGTACTGTTTTCATGGTAGCAGCAAAGTCTTCTCCTAGAGCACTCCTTTTATCCCATCCTTGGAGGTCTTTGAGTTCAAGTGGTCTTCTTGGGTGGAAACCATAAACTATTTCAAAAGGGCTTTTCCCAGTACTTCTGTTTCTTGAGTCATTATAAGCATATTCAGCTTGACTGATCACTAAATCCCATGCTAATCCATGCTGTTTGGTAAGGCATCGCAAAAGGTTTCCCAAGGACCTATTAACAACCTCAGTCTGACCATCAGTCTGGGGATGGTAGGCGGATGAAAAAGACAACTGAGTGCCCAATTTTCTCCATAGGGTCCTCCAAAAATGACCAACAAATTTGGAATCTCTATCAGTAACAATTGATAGGGGTAAACCATGAATTCTGACCACCTCTCTGAAAAAGAGACCAGCAATCTGAGATGCGTCATTTGTGCATTTGCATGGCACAAAATGAGCCATCTTACTGAATCTATCCACAATGACAAAAACACTGTCTACACCCCTTGCTGTCCTAGGAAGACCAAGCACAAAGTCCATACTAATGCTTTCCCAAGGTCTGGTGGGAATGGGCAGTGGTTGGTACAAACCAGCATTAGAAGACATACCCTTAGCCTTTTGACATATGGTACAGCTTGCAACATATCTCCTTACATCTGTCTGTACCTTGGGCCAATAATAGAACCTGGTGACTTGTTCCAAAGTCTTGTCCAACCCAAAATGTCCTCCTAAGGCTCCATTGTGCTTCTCCTTGACGATATTGTCCCTCATTGAACATTTAGGAACACACAATAAATTACCTTTAAATAGGAGCCCTTCTTGCAGCACAAAATCAGAATACTCGCCATGAAAAGTGTTAGCCAAACTTGCACACACTTCATAGGCAGCCTTGAAATCTGCATCATCCTTGTACAACTCCTTCAGACACTCTAGACCCATATGTTCCATTTGTACTTCCTGTATGACCAGTATCCTCCTACTCAAAGCATCTGCCACTTTGTTGGCAACACCTTTCTTATGCTTAATAGTGAAGGTATAGGCCTGCAATTGTTCCATCCACTTAACGTGCCTATGATTCAACTTCTCTTGACTATTTAGGAAGCTAAGAGCATGGTTGTCAGTAAAAACAATGAACTCTTTTGGCAGTAAATAATGTCTCCATTTTTTTAGAGCTTGCACCATTGCATACAACTCTAGGTCATAGGTAGAATACCTCTGTTTGGCCTCATTCAACTTCTCTGAAAAGAATGCTACTGGATGTCCTTCCTGACTAAGAACAGCACCTATAGCCTGTTGGCTTGCATCACACTCCACAACAAATACTTTGTCAAAATCAGGGAGTACCAACGTAGGTAACTCGGCCACTTTCTGTTTCAACAGTTCAAAACTATCATCTGCTTGTTTTGTCCATTGAAATTTACACTTCACTCCACCCTTGATGGTATTGAGAATAGGAGCACTTATGTGACTGAACCCTTTAATGAACTTCCTGTAAAAAGTTGCCAAACCATGAAAACTTCTTACATCTCCTACTGTCCTAGGAGTAGGCCAATTGAGAATAGCCTCAACTTTTGTAGGATCCATTTTCAAACAGCCATTGGAAATCACAAATCCAAGATATACTAGTTCAGTTTTCATAAAATCACATTTATCCAAGTTGATCATCAACTTACTCTCATGCAATTTCTTTAACACCTGTCCAAGATGCTTCACATGCTCTTCTTTGGTCCTGCTGAAAATCAATATGTCATCAAGATAAACAATAACAAATTTTCCAATAAATTCTACAAGTACCTCATTCATCAACCGCATGAAGGTGCTTGGAGCATTACTGAGACCAAATGGCATGACAAGCCACTCGTAGAGACCTTCATTTGTTTTGAAAGCAGTCTTCCATTCATCTCCCTGCCTTATTCTGATCTGGTGATAACCAGATTTCAAATCAATCTTGGAATAGTAACATGAACCACCAAGATAGTCCAACAGATCCTCAATTCTTGGCATAGGAAATCTATACCTTATGGTGATCTTATTGATAGCCCTTGAATCTGTGCATAATCTCCATTTGCCATCTTTCTTAGGAGCAAGTACACTAGGGACTGCACATGGACTAAGACTTTTCCTAATCAAACCTTTCTCCAAAAGTTCTTGAATCTGTCTACCTACTTCTTCATTCTGCTGTGGTGTCAACTTGTAGGCAGCTTTGTTGGGTAATGTGGCTCCAGGAATCAAGTCAATCTGATGACTTATGTCCCTCATAGGTGGTAAGGAGTTAGGAGTATCCTCTACCACAAGATCTTGGTACTTATCCAGTAATTGTTGCACCTCCAATGGGATCTCCTTCTACTGTTTGCTTTGCTGATTGGATACAGGCTTCATCATCAGTGCATACCCTTGGGTATCCTTCTCCTTCATGAGTTGTAGGAACTCTTTGCCACTCACTAACATGACACTGTTGTCATTGCTCTTCTCTCCAACCTGCTCTGGTAAGGGATCCATCTGAAACTTCTTACCATTCTTGGTGATCATATATGTATTCTTTTCACCATCATGCAGTGCCTTCACATCATACTGCCAAGGTCGTCCAAGAAGAAGATGACAAGCATCCATAGGAATAATTTCACACAGCACCTTATCCCTATAATCACCTAGTTCAAACTCTACCCAAGTTTGTTCTTCCACCAAATAGTTCTGATTCTTATTCAACCAAGATATTTTGTGAGGATTAAGATGGGGTAATCTTTTCAGTCTACACTTTTCTACCATTTCAGTAGACACTACATTTTCAGTAGAACCTGAATCAACAATGATTTTACAGAGCTTACCATATGCTATTCCTTGGGTTCTGAAGAGATTCTTCCTTTGTGGGGGCTCCTGCTTCAATGGCATCTTCACGAGGGTCCTCTTAATCATCATATTCTCTCCTTCAAGCACTGGTGCAGCACTACCAATTGGTGAGTTTACACTTTGACAATCATTCTCCTGCAATAGTTGGTTCCTTCTCCCACCGTCATGGGAGCTAGACGCCTTCTCAGGGCACTTACTTGCAGTGTGGCCTACTTGATTGCAGTTGTAACATCTTCCAGTGAAGACTCCACGTCCTCTGCCTGCACCACCATCTCTTCCTCTGCCATTAGGCCTTCTCCAACCTCTGAAACCACCACCTTTTTGTTCTGTGTCAGAACGTGATTCTTGTTGACTAGAACTTTCACCTTTGTTTGGCTGTCCTCTGCCAAAATTACCTCTTCCTCTATTGTTCCTGCCGCCTCTTCCTCTGTTATTTTGATCACTTCTCCTTTTCAGTTTATCCTCTGCCCTAGAGGCTAACTGAAAACATTCATCCACAGTCTTGGGAACCACCATACTGAACTCATTCTGTATATTGTACCTCAGTCCATCCAGGTATCTGGCCACCATCTCTTTTTCTTCTTCTCTGTGATTGGCTCTCATGCTCAATCTGTGGAATTCTTCAGTGTATGTAGCCACGTCCATATCTTTCTGCCTAAGATGATTAAACTTTCTGATAGTCTGCAGATCATAATCACATGGTAGAAATTTGGCTCTCAGCATGGCCACCATTCTGCTCCACTTGGTGATTGGACTCTTTCCAACCTTCTCCCTTTCACATTGAGTGTAGTTCCACCAAACCAATGCAGAACCTCTCAGTCTGGTCTTTGCAAACTTTACTTTCTTACTGTCACTATACTCTTTGAAGTCAAAGTAATTACTTATGGCTTCAATCCAGTCCACAAGAGTATCTCCATCCAGTTTCCCATTGAACGTGGGAACATCCAGTTTCGGATCACCACTATCTCCATGACCCTTGAGTGCATTCAGAAATGCCTTTTGATCAGCAGTCATACCTTCTCCTTGAGGATTCTCCCCAGTTTCTCCCTCTTCATTCTCCTCTGACTCAGAAGTGCTTCCATCCTTCTCTTTGGATCTCTCTTCCTTCAGTCTCTCTTCGAGCATTTCTTCCACCATCTTCTGGATGGCTGCTTTACTCATCGTCTTGGGAGGCATTGTGCTAGCCTCTGTTTCTATCTCCAATTCTTCGTCTGACATACACGGCTGTGATTCAGAATATTGGCTCTGATACCAATTTGATGCAGAGTGCCCGGCAGAAGCGGATGAAGATTTGACTATATCTTCTCTATCGGCAAGAGGTATCCCAATGTCTCTCCGAAGCCAAGAATGACTTCTCTATCGGTGAGACATGAACTATCGGCCGGGTCTTATTGTTATATCCCGATGGCTAAGTTCTCACCGATAAACTCCGTGACGGTTAGTTGCCTATCGGCGACACCTCATACTATCGGACCACGATAAAATTCCTTCGGCCAGACTTCTTCCTTCGTCACACCGATGACCACTCTTTGTCGGCCAGACTTCTTCCTTCGGTGAAGCTTCTTTCACCTACACCGACGCTTTGTCTCTCGCCGATATCGTCAGGCCCATCGGCCAGACCTCCTGCTTCGGTAAGACTCCGGTTCGTAGTCCCGATGGTTCATCTCACTCCGACGAGTCCTTTGTCGCTGAGACTTCTCGAACTCCTTCCGATGAACTTCTATCGGTGGGACTCTAACGGTCGCCGTGACTTCTTCGGCTGCCCCCGACAAGGTTCCTCACACCGATACTCTTTATCGGCAACACTCCGAGGATGTCTCACCGATCGGTGAAACTTTATACCGTCGGCTAGGTATATTTTCCTTAGCCCGATATCGTTTCTCTCACCGATGCGAACACAAAGGTATGTGTCTCCGGCACTATACCAATCTTCGGCAAGACGGAGAGCCTTTCACGCCGATGGATCTCCAACTGTTCAGAGGCGCCGAACCAGAATTCCCTTCGACAGAACAATGGAATTTAGCCGTTTCATTTATCAAACCCTCGATCACTTGTAGCAATCTGATCCCACATCAAAACTATCCAATTTCACTCCGATTTCCCGACTAGCCACATGATGATGTCTAGTCGAACTTGACTGAGTTCGCTGGCTTCCTGGGTAAGAATTCAACAACAACAAACGTGAGAAATCTTTCCCCCATCCCACTGTTACTATACAGGGCTTCAGTGGACAGAGGAAAGGGCCTCCATGTATGAATCAAAACCCTACTCCTAGGTTACGAACCAGCCACTGTGGAACCGTGGGTTTTACACCGTCTGCACACTACAGAGTCACTATGGATTGACGGATAGCATCCGATTAGGTTCTATTTACAAAATCAGGATAAAGATATCAGATCACTAAGAACAACCAAGAAAATCAACACAGATCATACCCAGAACTCTCTTCATTCAATTATCAAAAACTTGTTGTAATACACACTTCTCTCCCCCCGTGTGACATACAACCTGCCTCTAAAGAAGATGTACAGACAACAGTTATCCCCTCCAACCATGCAAACTGATTTTCAAATCAGTTAGCCGTTGGTTTACCCTTCATACAAGCAAAACTACATGTGTGCCTTGCACAATTACATTCATGGGACCAAATTGACCCTTATTACAAAATGAAATGGCTTAAGAGCCTTATGAGACAACAAAAGAAAAGATGATCCTGCACTACAGAGAATGTGCTCCTGCACCACAAGAACCCTTTTCCGAAGCAGTAAATGTTAAACTAATAGAAGTATATGACTGTCCCATAGAAGAGAGCATAAAAGAAAAGGTCTTGGGGGTTGCACATAAAGAAATCTTAGAGAATTTGAAGAGTATCAAAGATGAATAAGTTGAGGTAGATAAAGAACCTAAGAAAGAACTAAAGTTGCTTGAGGGGGCATCAAATGCAAATAATGAAAATATGGACACTCCTCAAGATTCTACCTCTACAGCACCTCAGTGGCTGCACAACAGATTGTCTTATCAATAGCCTTAGGTTGAGATTATGAAGCTGGATCTTGATGCCATTTTAGCCAAGGTAGAGAAACCAAAGAAGTAGAAAAAGGCTAAAATCCAATCAAGAATTTATAAAGATGCCACATGATCCAAGATAGTTGAAGTAGTTGTCCCACCAGCTGACATGGATAGAAGACAGCTCAGAGCTAAAGACTATACTATAACAACTGTTGACTTGGGGCCTGTTATAAGAAGTCAGAAGGTTGATGAATTCAAAGGCTTAGTTTCTTCTATTCTAGAACAATTAAACAAAGATGAGCTTACTAAGAAGGAGTTGGAACAACAAAATGAAGAACGCAGAGCATGTCTGCAATCTTTGATGAAGCCTGTGGGTTCTGAAGGAGAGCCAAGACCAGTCCTAACTTTACTATCAAAGGATGAATTGAAAAAAATTGATGACATGAAGATAATTGATGTTGGGACTCAGAGGTGGTTTGACAAGGTTTATCAGGAAGGATGTGATGCAATCACCTTTGTGGAAGCACTTCACAAAGACTTCTGTAGACTACGGAACCAATGGGAAGAATTGTACAAGGAATGTGATACCTACAATGAATACTATTCTCACATGTTTCCATGGGTGCAAGCAATAAGGGATTGGCCTACTGAAATACTGTTGTTAGAAAATATCTTAACAGCTGAGAAATTGCACAAAACAGTAAAATGGTACCAGCAAATGAAGTTAAGAAAGGAAGTCTTTGATAATGTCAAAGAGGCCTATAAGGTGGCTAACAATAACATATTGTCTTTTATTTATGAAATAAATGACTCTCTGAGGGATTGCTTGGTGATGGATTTTGATGATTTAGCTCCATACGATGAGCAAGGGTGTAAAGATAAATTGCATCAAATAATCTCTGGGGAAACTACATCGAATGTTGTGAGCAGATTGGATAAAATCAGTAATCTCCAGAGTACTTTCATCATCACATTTTAGAAGAGTAGAAAAGCAATAGAGAAGATGTACATTTAGTACAGTGAAGAGTTGGAAGCTTTCAGATACAAATTAGATCATATCAAGAACTCGGACCCCGTTGACATCAATCCAGCATTATCAGCTTGGGTCAACTACAACAACAAAAAGGCAAAAGAAGACAAAATAGATTTAGATAAGGAACAATAGAATATTTTTGAATATTTTGAAATGTAATCCTGTCACAAATATGTATTGCTATATTTGGAAGGTCATGTGACACTATTTTGTCCTTATTATGCCTTGAAAATTGTCTTTTAAATATATATAGTCAAATGGGTATTCAATTTGTCCAAGTTCAATGTATTTGGAGGTCATTTTTCATCCTTTTCCAAAGAGACAAATTGTAATCAGGGAATGCAATGTGTTGTTTCAAATGCATTTAGTGTTAAATCTAGGCCATTGGTGTTGAGTTAATCTCTACCATTCATTCAAAAACTTAGTATGGTGCCTCTCCTATATAAAGGGCTGCCATTTATCTCATTTGTAAGACTCTTGATGCTGAATTGTTGATGCTCTACCATTTGAGATTAACACAAAGCAAGTTTCTGTAGTGATTCTAAGAATTTGTTCACTTGTGTTATCTATTTGGTTTCATGGTTCGCTTCTTGGTCTGCATTAGTTAGATTGTGCTTTTGCAATGCTATTAATTTGTTGAATGTATTTGATGAATGTTCTAAGTCCATACTTTTAGTTGCTTGCTGACTATAAGTGGCTAGGTAAAGTTAGTCTAGATTAGTTATTTTGTGTTGAGTTCAATTGCATTACATTGGTTAAATCATGCCATTAGTTGGGTATTTAATGAATGCATGCAAGCTGAAAATCATAAGAAATCCATTGAAGATAACATCATTTTTTGTAGTGATGTAGCAATTAGTTAGCTTGGTTACTCAGAAAATTGGTTTAAAATTTAGAACATTTGTATACCATAAACAAATTGTGCATTGTGAATGTCACTTAGGAACTTTCAAAACCCTACTCATTTTGCACTTGCTTTTAAATCAACTGTTAGTTTAGGTTTTCAGCAACATTTTACATAGTTATATCAGTTGGAAGTATAAGGGTTTGCATAAACTATTGTTCTAGTTTGTCAAATCTATCACATTGCATGTAAGACCCCTTGTAGGAATAGCTAGTACAATCCAACTTATAAATTCCAAGAACACTTTGACCTAGCTATATTATCCTTGGAGTAGTCTTACCTAGGGTAGGATACTTTTCAAGAGAGGTGTGATATCAGTAATCATAACTGCATTGTTATGTGCTAAAACCACCATCAATAGGATATTGGCAAAGGTTGTGGTGTCTGGCTTTACACCTTCTAATTGCATTTGCTTGAAAGTTTCTAAAGTCTTTTCAACAAATCCATTTGTTCATATCCTTCAATCAATGCAATCCACCAGACCATATTTCTTTGAGGCATTCTGTCAACCATTGACATGCCTTGTCTATACTTCCACATTCTACATACATGTCTACTAGAGAATTTCCAGCTCTAGTATTTGCCAAAAATCCCCCTTCCATTATGCTATGATGGATGTCTATACCATGTTCCAAAGCTTCCATTTTGTCACAGGCCTATGCGAGGATGCTAGCAAAAGTTGTGGTGTTTGGCTTTACACCTTCCAATTACATTTTCTTGAAAGTTTCTAAAGCCTTTTCAACAAATCCATTTTGTACATATCCTATGATCAATGCAGTCCATGAGACCATATTTATTTGAGGCATTTTGTCAATAGTTGATGTGCCTTGTCTACACTTCCACATTTTGCATACATGTCTACCAGAGCATTTCCAACTATAACATCTGCCAAAAATCCCCCTTCCATTATTATATGATGGATGTCCATACCCTATTCCAAAGCTCCCATTTTGTCACAGGTAGGGAGGATGCTGACAAAGGTTGTCAAATTTGGCTTTACACCTTCCAATTACATTTGCTTGAAAGTTTCTAAAGCCTTTTCAACAAATCCATTTTGTGAATACCCTACTATTTGTTTAAAAGTTTCGAAAGCCTTTTCAACAAATCCATTTTGTGAATACCCTACAATTAGAAAATGCTCTAGTAGACATTTGTATAGTTGTAAAATACAATTAAAATTTTGAAAAAACTGTATGATATGAAAGGAGAGATTTTGGACAAACTGTCAAAATTTATATAGGATTATGATGATATATATTTGGTTTTTATATAGGATTATGATGATATATATTTGGTTTTTATATATAGGATTAGGCCTTATAAATTCTCCTTAACTTGATTCCCACATAAAAGTACCTTATCCATAACATTTACAATTTTCTAAAAATAACATTTCAATTTATCAGTTGACACAAATACTTTCTTAACTAAATCTAGATTAATTATGTGATGATATTGATTGCATTATTTCATTCAACCTAGATTTAATGAGATTTTATTCCTTTACTTGACTACATACATATAGCATTTTAAAAGATTTTAAAATTTAACCATTCAAGCTCAATAAGTGTAAATCATTTTAGAAGCTTGCTCAAAATGCTCATGATCTCATCACCCCCCAAGATGAGTTATGATTAAATCCACTCCCAAAAGGATTGACTCATAAAACACATGGACATACCATAGTTATATGCATCACACTAAAGCCTTAAATTCAAGATCTTATTGAGAAAATGTGATATAAATAGATAGGATATTCATGATCAAGTAAACACATATTTAATACAAGTCCACATAATGATTCTAATCAAAGGGAAACAAATGATAAATATTCTTTTAATTCAAGTAGTAATTAGTATATTGACCTCTAGATGTCCAAATTCTAATGACATACTTGACACATATTACATCAATGTTCAAATGAAACTACCTTGAACATGATGCAAATGAAGACAAGACAAATAAGAAAATACCCACTAAAGAATATCAAGAATAAGAACATGAATATAAGTTGGTTATTTCAAAGAATACATCAAAATTGGAATATATACACCTAGGACTTATGTTCATAAAGGAGTCCTCTTCATGATCATGCATCATCATCGTCATCTATGCAACATGGCATCATAAATAACAATCCCATTTAGAGGCTCCCTTGGAAATGTAGGCATCAACCACCTAGACAAGACCTGGTGTTGCTTATCCATCTAAATTTTGAATAGTATGTGGAAAGGCACAACTCCAAGGTAAGTGGAGAGATGGTTGAGATTTAATGACATGGCCACATGTATAGGCACTTTTTAATGTATCGTGGCCAATTGATGGCTAGAAATTTTCTAAAAAATAGACTACCAAACAACCCAACCACTATCTCCCTTTGTATGTGGCACCAAATCCCAAATGTGTCTAATATATGCTAGCTAATGTAGAATTGTACTAGAGCAATGTGTGTTAAACATAATTATCTTTTAAGCCCTGATGTTTTGTAGGCTCCACTCAATTTTGAACAAGATCAATCAATGGTGGAAAAGAGCACAATCTGGCATGGGTTTAACTTGAAGAGAGTAATAGTTGGTGAAGGAAAAGTATCCAATTTATTTGACATCATAACACAATCAATTCTCTTAATGAATCTTTTAGATCCACTATGCAAATTGGATCAAGAGTACCAAATTAGAGATGAACTTTGGCAACCAAGACTTAGGTCATAAATGCATAATTTATTGTGCATATAGAAGCATGTCTCTTTTTTGCTATCCATTTCATAGTAAAATGGCCAAGTGTCTCTTAGATGCCACATCAACTAGGTTGAAGTTGCCATTAATAAACCACTATGTACTAGTAGAATGTCATATGCAAGCTACCACTAAAGTAGCATCCTTTCAGTCACATCATATTGACACACTAAAATATTGATTCTCAATATTGAAAAGGACCCATATAACCTACTTTCTTAGATGGGTCACAACCATGGGTAAAATAGTCTAGGTTTGCCAATTGGCATTAACAAATGTTCTATGTGCCACCATGAAGTTTCTCATTTTTATTGATTAAAAAAATATTATCTATCCATAGGACACATCACATTATTGCAAGCAAAAATCCAACAAAAGTTTAATCTCTTGAAGACAAAGAATGTCTAGGGGGTAAATCTATATCAAAAATCCCACACCACATCCTCCATGAGATGTAATTCATAAGGCAAGAGGGTCTAAGGATATTTCCTTGTATTCCAACCCTTGCAATGAAAAAAATATTTTCTACTCAAATCTAATCTAACATTTTTTTGAGAAAAGGCCCCAAATTGCATCTATCATTTCTCAAGATCATATTATCCTTCTTCAACCTCCTAGGAGGGACTATGAGATTGTCTTCCTCCATTTGGTTGCAACATAGCTAGAACTCCCATTTATCTAATGAGAAAATAACACTCACTAGAAGAGGAACTTGTTAGGCGTACTTTACATTAGTTTAGTTCTTTTGGCAAAATATGTTTTGTTAGTGGGTTCGGGAAGTATGTTTATGTTTTAGTTTCGGCGAGTAGTTACTCCTGATCGGTACAATGGTTGGCGACGGTTGGCAACCGTCGGCCAAACTATATATGTTCATATGACGCCATTGTATGGGCATGGAGTTTTTGGACTGTATTTGGACTTATTGTTCTGAGTAATATATGCAGTTGATCTTTTAAGTACCAATCCTGGTTGTTACTCTTTCTGGTTATTATTCTCGTACAATGTAATTTATTTCAGTGCACTATGATAATGCAAATATCCTTCCTGGTTACTCTGTCTGAAACCAATTAGACCACTTAGGTAGAAAACATTTTGGCGCCGTTGCCTAAGCAAATCCGGTGAAACACCCAGACGGGAGAATGGAAGCATAATGGGACAACCGGTCGATACCGACGAAGAGGTACGAGACAGAAAGCACGTAGAAGAAATAATACAAGAAATTCAAGAAGAACGCGAGGAAAGCGATAGAGAAGAGAATGAACCCAGAAGTCGGGAAGATGAAGTAACTCAGGAATTAGTCAAACTGTGGTTACTATCAGTCGGACAATACGTACGTGACGAGTCTATCCGCCGAAAAGTTCCGCAGGAGGTTATTTCAGAGAACCTACGTGTTAATAGCGAAGTGGATAATCTTCTGGACCGCATTCCTTGACTTCTGGCAAGGAACTTGATAGCCTTCCAAGATATTCGAGAAGAAAGAGAGAGGGAAGTGCGACGACAACAAATTCTCAGAAGATATGAAGAACGTCTGAAACAAGAAGAGGAGGAACGAGACGGCGATCGCCGTCGCACACCGTACAATTGAGAAAGAGTAAGCATAATTAATGCCCATACAACTGAATAAGGACAAGAATAAACTACCAGTAGGGCACGCAACACCAGAAGAAATACTAAGAAAATCATTAAGACTAAAGGAACAAGAAGAACGTAGAAAAAGATTGAAACAGATTGTTGAAAAAGAAAATGAACAACATGAAGAGGTAGATCAAGGAGGTGATGAAAATAGTTTTAGAACGCCAATAACCAATAAAGGAAAAGAAAATAATCTGACAGAAGAATTAGAGAATAGTATACGTTGGATTGTGGCATTGTCCATTTCAGACGAAAGGCCGCGGAACAGTGGACCTGAGCCCGAGACCCCTGCCCAGAGAGAAAACCAAGGAGAGCCAGAGGAAACTCGAAGTGTAGAGGACGCCGGAACCGGAAGTGGGAAGGAACCGTACGTGGCCGGCAGTGTCGGGGAGACACTGGAACGACACGGTAGAACCAGTCCAGTCGGGTCAAAAACACAAAGAGGGTACCTCAGGAAAAAGATGGTGACCCCACCGGCAAGTGAAAGGAAGAAGTTGCCGAAATTCATGGGGAACGGGTCAGAGGATCCTGTCCGACATTGTAAGACGTGTGAAACCATTTGGGTGGCAAACGGACAAGAGGACGAAGATTACTGGGTAAAAGCGTTTCCAGCGACGCTAAGAGGTATTGCCATTGACTGGTACACAGAACTAGAAGCAGCACAAAAGACCTCATGGGACGAACTCAGGAAAGCCTTCGAAAACGAATTCAAACTTCTTAGAGACGACAACGAGATTGTCGCTGAAATATACAATACCAAACAAGGGAAGAATGAAAACGTGAGGGCATATAATAGAAGGCTCAAAGAGTTACTCGGCAAACTGGAAACACAGCCAGCCGATGGACTAAAGAAAAGATGGTTCATTGAAGGGCTAGTTTCGTCATTAAGAAAAAAAATGAAAGTGGTGCCCCCATCGTCGTACGCAGAAGCATACAATCGGGCAATGGACATAGAAAGCGAAAGCAAAACATCATCCCGAAGTAAAAGAAGAACTGAAGATGATGACAGTATGGGGGATGACAGCAGTGAGAACGAGTCGAAAACCATACAGGCACTGAGAAGGGACATGATCCACATGATGAAGGAAATGAAAACAGATAAAGAAACAACGAGAGAAGGTCGGGAGTTGTGGTGCACAGAGTGCAATGGCGAGGGTCACATAAAGGCAAATTGCCCGAGAAAATTATTTTGTGACATATGTCAGGTAATGGGACATTCAATCAAGGAATGTCCATTCAACTTGAAAGCAAGAAGCACCCAAGTGCTGTTTACCCAAGGAGAATCATCAACTCCGCCGACCACACCACCGAAACCTCAAAATAGTCCGAACGCATCCCCGGGAGGATACAGGAATAACAGAAGGTTCAACAATAACAGCCCCAGAAATAGATTGCAGTACGACAGTAAGGGGCGACCAATAATACAGTGCCGGCAGTGCAACGAGTGGGGACACTTCGCCAGAGAATGCCCCAGCAACAATCAGAACACAGTGAATGCATTGTGCAAATGGTGTGGACCTGGGGATCACGAGGAAAAAGACTGTCAGAAGCAGAAAGGAGTGAACCTTATCAATCTCAGGGAAGATGAGGAAGAAATCTGGGCTATCACCCGAGCACAGTGGAAAAAGGCCACTTATCCAGATCCCCGTACGGAAAAAGAAAGACTCCGAGAGGCACAGAAAGAAGTGGAAGTTGCCATGAGAACCGAATGAAATAATTCAGACAAAAAGGCGATACGATCAGAATCAGATAAGAACATAGCAAGTCAAGTGTTGCAAACTACCGTACCAATCAAATTGGCAGACCTTCTCCAAAGCTTGCCTCAGTTAAAAGTAGCAATATCCAAGGTACTGGAGGACAACCCACACGAAGACCAAAACCTCACAACGGAAGATGTCATAGTAGAACCACCGCCAACGGGAGAACAAGTACTCGACCCGAGGTTGCTGGCGATTGATACTGGGAAGAAACCGGCTGTAGTACGCATGGAAATCCTTGGGTGAAATTTGACAAATACTATAGTCGACGGGGGATCCGGAGTAAACGTACTACCAGAAGCGACCTGGAAGAGCCTCGAGAAACCTACTTTATGGCCACAAAACTTCCAGTTAGTGGGAGCCGACTAGCACGGGATCAAGGCGCTGGGAGTGCTAATGGCTCAAAAGGTAAGAATCGGTACCCAGCAATTCTTGTTAAATTTTGTAGTCATAACAGCACAAAATGCATCATATGATGCATTATTCGGCCGAGGATGGCTAATAGCCGCCAAGGCCAACCACAACTGGAAGAAAAACACACTGTCCATCGAAAATGGACGTAGGAAGTTTGTCATTGACTTGAAGACACAAACCGTCAGTGAAGAGTTGGCGTCAGATTCTGACTCGGATGGAGGGGACTCGACAGTAAGTAGGAATGGACCGATGGAGCCCGATGAGGAAGGGGTGCTAAAATTACAAGAATGCTCAGAAGATGAAACAAATTCGTTCAGTGGGCTATTCCATTGGCAAATGGAAGACTACGAGTTTTTTCCGCCACAGTGCAACATGATTTCAATAAAAGAAATCGGTGAAAACTCGGGAACGACGAGTGAGCAAAAAGACGACGGTGACACATTGGAACGAGCAAATGGAAAGGAGGAGGAAGTAGCACACATGTTCCCAGCGGCGTACGGAGAATATAAGGAAGGGAATGCTGAAGTAGACAGTACGCCGGCACATCAGTTTGAACCGGAAAAGAAGATTATGTACGAAGAGCCGATAACAAAGAAAGTTAATCTCGGCGAGGAAAGTGACCCGAAAATAATTCTGGTCGGCGACGACTGGGATCCCGTACTTAAGGCAGCAGCATTCAGAATCTTCCTAGAGTACAAAGATGTATTTGCCTGGACATACAAGGACCTGAAGGGGATACCACCAGAACTATGCGTCCACAGAATTCCACTCATACCAGGAGCACGTCCAGTACGGAAAAGGCCATACCGCATGAACAAGAACTATGCGGCAAAAGTACAAGAGGAAATTGAAAAAATGCTTGAGGCAGGAATAATATTCGAGGTGGAAACGAGTGAGTGGGTGTCACCGATTGTGATCTCACTTAAAAAGGAAGGGGGACAAATCAGGATTTGCGTAGATTTCAGATGCCTCAATGCAGTAACAATCAAAGACCCCTTCCCCATTCCATTCACAGACTCCATTTTGGAAGAGGTGGCCAGTCACGAAATATATTCCTTTATGGATGGATTTTCGGGATATAACCAGATTAGCATCGCCGAGGAAGACAAACTGAAAACAACATTTGTGATTGAAAATGGAGTATATGCATACAACCGGATGCCGTTCGGTCTGTGCAATGCACCAGCCACATTTCAGAGGATTATCCTACATATATTTGACAAAATGTCGGTGGGAAACTTCAAGGCATTCCTCGATGATTGGTCAATTTACAGCGACCAGCAGACACACCTTAAAGCCCTCACCGAATGCATGGGGCGTTGCAGAGCCGCACGGTTGGCCTTAAACCCGAAGAAGTGCAGATTCATGGTGTCCCAAGGAAAACTTCTGGGCCATATCGTATGCCAAGCAGGATTAAAAGCAGACCCGGACAAGATTCGGGTAATTGTAGAAATGGAGGCTCAAGAAGATGTCACCGGAGTGAAGTCCTTTCTCGGCCATGTCGGTTATTACCGAAGATTTATCAAAAATTTTGCCCAGGTATCACAACCACTCGACATGTTGACAAGGAAAGGGGTGCAGTTTGTCTAGTTGGAGGAGCAACAGAAAGCTTTTAAAGAACTAAAAACAAGACTCATCAGTGCACCTATCCTAGCCTATCCAAACTGGGACAAGGAATTCCACGTGCACGTAGACGCATCAAACTTTGCAATTGGTGCTACTCTTGCACAGGTCGGATCCCATGGGTTAGATCATCCAGTATACTTTGCCAGTCGGTTGCTCTCCAAGGCGGAACGGAACTACAGTACTACAGAAAGGGAGGCTCTGGGAATGGTGTACTCCGTACAGAAATTCAGGCATTACCTCTTGGCAACACCATTCACTTTCTATGTGGACCATCAAGCTCTAATGTATCTAGTCAACAAACCGATTATTCAAGGCAGAATCAGTAGGTGGTTGTTGCTACTGCAAGAATTTACTTTCACCATTATTGTACGACCGGGAAAAAGCCATGTAATTGCCGACCAGCTCTCAAGGATCAAATCCGGAGAACCAGGAGATGGAGTCAATGAGGATTTTCCGGATGCCCACCTATTCCACATTGCTGCCTTGCCGCCATGGTACGAGAAAATTGGTGAGTACTTGTCCACTTCAACGTTCCCGCCAGAAATGTCTACAAGTGAACGACGGAAGATTGCACTGAAGAGTAAGACATTTCAACTGATAAACGGACTGCTCTACAAAATGGGCCCTGATCAAATCCTCCGGAGGCGTGTGATGGAAGAAGAGATAAGGGGGGTATTAGCAGAAGCCCACGAGGGACTGGCAGGAGGACATATGGGTCCCGACGCCACGGCACGGAAAGTCCTACTCGCCGGCCTATGGTGGCCGACGTTACACACAGATGCCCGGGAATGGGTAATTCAATGTGACACTTGTCAGAGGGTAGGAAAACCATTGAAGAGGGATTATATGCCACTCTGGCCATCACAACCTCAAGAGCTTTTCGAAAGATGGGGGCTGGACTTTGTAGGACCTCTGAAGGTCAGCCAACTACACCGATGTCGGTACATAATAGTGGCTACAGAGTACTTAACGAAGTGGGCTGAAGCAATGGTACTGGAGGATAATACTGCAGTAAGCACGGCGAAGTTCCTATGCGAACAGATTGTGACGAGATATGGAATTCCGATCCAATTGACCAGCGACCGTGGGGGACATTTCGTCAACCACGTCATCCGACTCATGACTACAGAATTCAAAATCCTGCACACCCTGTCAAGTCCGTACTATCCAAGGGCGAATGGACAGGCAGAGTCAACAAATAAAGTACTCGTTTCGGTAATCCACAAGTCATGCGGAATCGAAGGATCGGACTGGGAAGAAAGGTTACCAGCAGTGTTATGGGCTTACCGAACCACTTATAAGGTAACGACTGGACACACACCTTTCCAGTTGATGTATGGGCAGGAAGCGGTAGTACCAGCAGAATACCTTGTCCCAAGTCTGAGAATTGCAGTGGAAAACAGACTAGGAGATACTGAGAGCCTGGAGGAAAGACTATTCCAGTTAACCAACTTGGACGAGAAGAGAATTTTGGCTCAATGGTCGACGGAAATCATGCAGAAACGCCGGAAGTATTGGCATGACAAACATCTACGGAAAATGGAGTTCCGGCCCGGGCAGTTAGTCCTGAAATATAACGGCCGTAACGAAATCAAACCTGGGAAGTTCAAAATTCAGTGGTTAGGACCGTTCAGAATACGGGAATTGATGGACAATGGAGCTATAAAGCTAGATAATCTAGATGGAAGTCCAATCAACGAAGCAGTGAACGGGTCGAAACTGAAGATTTACAAAGAGAGAAAGAGAGAAACAATACAAATCAACATGCTGGGATTCGCATTAACAAACCATGGCGTAAAAGAGGAAAGAGGCAAACAAGAGGAGACAGAGAAAGTTGACGGAATGGTAATTGCAAGTACCCAGTTTGAACCAATCACGGGATTCTTTGCACCAAAGCCAGTACGGATGGTAGCCCGAGAGGGCCAAATTGATGAAGACTATGGTGGTAAATGGATTAACCAGAACTACCCCGAAGAAGAGGAAGAAGAAGAAGAGAATTGGAACAATTGGATAAAAAAATGCAATCAAGTGCGGGACAAATTTGAGTTCCTACTACCAAAAGAGGTCAGAGACCCGCCAAGAAGGAAATACTTGGCGGAAGCAATGTTCATTACAGAGAGATCACCCTACCATGATGAAGTCTAGGAATTAAGAAGGAAGAATTGGCCAGTTGGACTACCCCACATACAGCTTCCAAAGAGTCAGCTTTGGAAAGCAAAATATAGATGTAGGAACGGGAATGTGAAGATGAACGAAGACGGAAAAACATTTCAGTGGGTCCAGGAGTCAATGGGGTGGAATCTGACGTGGGTAAGAGATCAATCAACGATCTTCGACCAGATATGGGAGTTAGAGGAAATTGATGGATGTTGCTCGAACGATTGCCTGAGACAGAAAGGCTACATAAACTGCATCTTCCGTCAACTCACAGAAATCGAGATCCTGGAGAACTGGGAGGACGAAAAGAACTGGGAGGACGAAAAATTCCAGAAATCTGGACTAGGCATGTCAGGTAAGGGAAAAATCAAAATCGAATAGAACAACAAAAAAAAAAAAAAAAATTTAAAAAAAAAAATAAAAATAAAAAATAAAAAATAAAAAATAAAAAATAAAAATAAAAAAAAAATTAAAAAAAAAATAAATAAATAAAAAAATAAAAAAAAATAAAAAAAGGCAAAACCGTACGGAAAGGCCGTACGAATCCCTTAAAGGCCATACGTACCAAAACTATTCGTACTATTGCTGACCGTACGAATCATATCCCTTAGCTACCGTACGAACCAAAAGATAAGCCACCGTACGGAAAAGTGCCGTACGGACAAGAGGTTGAAGCTGCCGTACGGATTCTTGGCGTACGGATTCCTGCTTGGCCATACGAGTTGATCTAGTACGGACCCCTGCTTGGCGTACAAATTTGTCTAGTACGGATTCTTGGCCGTACGGAATTGCTGGTTCTTGCTTTGGCCGTACGAAATTGCCTAGTACGGATTCTTGGCCGTACGAAATTGCTGGTTCTTGCTTTGGCCGTACGAAATTGCCTGGTACGGATTCTTGCTTGGTCGTACAGATTTCTGGCGTACTGAGTCTTGGCCGCACGACCTCTGTGGTACATCGAATCTTTTAGGCGTCCGTACGAATCTGCCATACCAAGCTAAGCCGTACGGTTGCTAAATTCTTTCCTGCCGTACGGACTTTTCTCTGCCAGTCTAGCTGCTGTGGTGGCGGATTCTCTCAGCGAGGCCGTACAATCGAAAGCGAAAATAACTGTCACAGGGAGTATAAAAGCGTCGGAATGTCATTTTTGCCAAGCAACAGGGTTACTAGAGCTCAGGACAGGGGAAAACAACTTCAGATATCAGGTCGGGCGGAAGACAAAAAGATGGCAGCAAAGGTAATTGTGGAAGAAAAACCAGCACAGACACCACAAATTGACGTGGGTTCATCAGCGCAGAAGAAGCAGTCAAAAGGGAAGGGGAAAGACAAGGACAAAATCACAGTGGATTCCTTGCAGTGGGAAAGTCTTACGGCCAGCGAGTGCAAACAGTGGTGGAACAGCCATGCTGACGATCATCTTCTCAAGAAGGCACTGCAGAAGGCACAAGTAGACAAGGTAATACAAATGCCCTATTTCAATTTCTGAGAGTTTGAGGCAATATTGAAGAACATGGTGGCAAATTACAATCCCCGAGCAAAACACACGATCATCAGGTTCATGAATGTATCCGTCAAAATTACATTCTCGCCACAGGATTTCGAGAGAGTGATGGGTATACCGCGCCAAGGATTTACAGTCGGCAAACAGAAAATGACCGGAAGACACAAGGACAGCATTATGGCAAAGGTTTGCCGACCAGACCTGAGCAAGAAAGAAAAGAACCAAATAAAGGCTGCAGGGAATAGAGGACTTCGCCGAGATCACTTGGCGAATGAGGAATGGCGGTGCATAATGGATGTCATCCAGGGACGGCTAACGGGAGCGTCACGCTCGTCAGACATTCCATTTTGGATGGCAGATTATATGGTTGGCCTTAGCCAGGGTGCAATGTACAATTGGGCAGCAGTTCTCTCCGACAGGATTCACGAGTTCATGAAAATGACTCACAAGTCATTCTACATGACTCAGCAGGCCATTGCACTGTTCCTGGACGCCATCTGCACTCACGTCCCCTCATTAGCACGAGCTCTGTTTCAGCCAGATGCACAGTATGACCCTACATGGCTGACCGTATTCCGATGGACAAACCTGAAGGCTCCTGCACAGGGCGGGAAGGGAGAAGAATCTCGGAGTAGCAAAAAGAGAAAGTAGCGGGAGTTACCGGAGACTTCGTCAGAAGCTTCGTATAGTGCACAAGGTGCCGAGGGGGATTGCATTGAGGCCTCGTCAGCCTCAGCCACTCCTGGCAACCCTGCCAGCCCCAGTCCTATAGTACCAGTAGGGGAAAATAGATGGGATTTTTCACTGGCAAAGAAGCATGCACACTTACACTTGGACACACGCACTCAAGCAGAAATTCCAGTTCGGCCTAGTACCACACACGTCTCTTGGGGGCAGGTTATGAGGATGAAGGGAGATAACACCATACCAGTTCCTCTCCCATCAGGGCAGATTACCCCATTCGAGACTAGATCTCCAGAGAGTATAGCACATGCAGACAGCTCACTACAGGTAGATGCTTGGCTTCAGCTACTAGGCATGCCTTCAGAGTTGGCAGACATTCCTCCTCTAAGCCCCACTTAATCTCTCTTACCGCCACCTGCACTTGAAGGTGAGATGGTACAGTCCGAGGAGGAGAAAGCAGTTGATGTTGCCATCACGATTAGTGACTCAGAAGCCAAGGAGGAAGGCACAGCCATAGGCAGCTCAGAGGAGGAAGGCACGAGCAGGACAGAGAGTGCTGATGATACAGAGGATACTTCTCGCTCGGATGAGCCAGCTGGGTTGACAGTACATATGAGTGCGCCAGATGAGAGTGACCCACTCGGTACCATTCTCCGGTATGCACAGGATTTGGGGTCTATGGGAACCATCCTTCAGAGGGTATCGGATATTGCTGCCAGGGTCAACCCCCAATACTCTTCTAATACGTGCAGAGGTACAACGAATTGAACATTTTGTCAAGAATGTTGAGACGGAGTTCTTACGGGTATTCTGGAATAAGGGTTGGCCAGAAGTAATTACCGAGGAGATGCAGAGGGCATGGAAACCAGAGAGACCAGACTTGGGAGTGGGAGATGCAGACAGTGAGCTACTGGCAGCCCTTCATAGCATTGAGGACCAGTTCAGAGCTTTGTACTATGCTCGACAGGAGGATTTTCAAAAGACAGAACGGTGCAACAAACGGCTGGAGGAGGCTGCAACTATGAGTAAACAGCTGAGGGAAAAAATTGATGAGCAACAGGTGCACTTCCAGCGGCAATTGGCACAGGAAGCCGAGCTCACACAGTCGGAAAGGAACAAGGCTAAGGCACTGAGAGTCGAACCCGAAACCACAAGGAAGGAGTTGGCCAAATCTCAGACGACACAGGAGAAAACAAAACAGCAGTTGGCCGAAGCCGTCCAGATGGTACGTCTCACCAGAGACAAGCACATCGTGGCCTCAACACATCTGAAACAAAGGACTGAGGAGGTTTACAGACTTCGGCGGTTAGTTCAACCTCAGCAGGGGACTCCTGGATCAGCACGGACAGCATCCACACCTCCAGGGACGTCCACTGACCCTCCTACTTCCTAGTTCATTTGGGCTCTTGTTTGTAGTCGTCTGGAAGACGACAAGTTTTTTGGGGGGGATGATGTTAGGCGTACTTTACATTAGTTTAGTTCTTTTGGCAAAATATGTTTTGTTAGTGGGTTCAGGAAGTATGTTTATGTTTTAGTTTCGGCGAGTAGTTACTCCCGATCGGTACAATGGTTGGCGACGGTTGGCAACCGTCGGCCAAACTATATATGTTCATATGACGCCATTGTATGGGCATGGAGTTTTTGGACTGTATTTGGACTTATTGTTCTGAGTAATATATGCAGTTGATCTTTTAAGTACCAATCCTGGTTGTTACTCTTTCTGGTTATTATTCTCGTACAATGTAATTTATTTCAGTGCACTATGATAATGCAAATATCCTTCCTGGTTACTCTGTCTGAAACCAATTAGACCACTTAGGCAGAAAACAGAACTTTCTTAAGAACTACTTGGCTTACTAAACTCTTCGAAGGAATCACCAAAGGAATATTAGTAAGAGTTGATTATGAATCAACTACTTGCTTTGCTTTATTATTGGCCTTAGCTGAGAGGATTTTATGGGTTATGTTTATTTTTTTCTTGGTGTGTGAAGATATTTTTTTGCTTGACCTAGTTCGCCATAAAGATAATTTAACACAACTTGGTTCGCCTCTTAGTAGAGTGAGCCTCAGAATTCAAACTTGGGTCATCTGAATGCTACAAAAAACTTTGCATTAATTTACATGTGTACATAAGAATATGTCTAAATTTAATATATCAAGTTAATTTAAATTTATTACTTATATGTAAGAATGTAAGCTTATTATCTTACATGATCACTTACTTGATCAAAATCACAACACACAGTACCATTTTGAGAGCACATGTGACTTGATGATATATCTGCTTGCATAAAAATACTACATATTTTCAAAAAACATAGTATATGACACAATCTACATGTAAAATTAAATTGTTTGAAATAGACTTGATGTGTTGAATTATACTTACAAAACCTTATAAATATACCTCTATAGTTGCATTAGGATGGTCATGTTGAACCAATTCTCTACAAGATGACTGATATGTCTCACCTTGACATCAGTGATAGTGTCTACTTTGGAAGTTGTGGAACATCATCAACATACACACCTACATTAGAGAGAGGGATGTTGTGTTGTGAGCTTAAATCACTAGGGATAAGTGAGCTCAACAAGTCAGAAGCAAGAAATTGTATGTTTATAGGCAAGCACAATATAACATCCCTATCTACTCTGATGTAGGTGTGTATGTTGATACATTTGTTCCATAGCCCAAAGTAGACACTATCACTGATGTTGGTGAGACATATCAGTCATCAATTGTAGAGAATTGGTTCAATAGGCCATCCTAATGCAACTATAGAGGTATAAATAAGGTTTTGTAAGTATAATTCAACATGTCTATTTCAAACAATTTAAGTTTACGTGTAGACTGTGTCAGATCTACTAATTTTTTTCAAATATGTTTTTTTATGTGAGCAGATATCATCAATATATTTCAATGCTCGTAACATGAGGAGTAATGTATGAGGTATGTCAATATATTTTTCTCAAATTATATGCTTCGAATTTAAAATGCATATATATAAATTACAGTTCGTTGAAATTTTTGGAATACATATTTCAAGGATGTTTGAACAAGTGTATATAACATTCATCTAGGTTTTCAAAAGATTTTAACAAATTGTTTGTTGAATTAAGCTATAATTGGACATTTAATTTTCTAAAGCTCCTTTTTATTAGATCTACATTCAATTTGAGACTTGTTTTTTGTCTTCTTATTTACCTTGCCCTTATATCCTATTAAGAATAGGGTTATAGAACTATCAATATACAATCCTACATCCTTGATTCATACTTCTTTCTAGAGTAGTTATGTTGTTAAACATCTATATTTTTAGATTGAATTGAGTGTTAAGAGCTATTAAACTATTTTTTGAATAGGATTTTAGCAAGCTCCCAAGAAGCATCATCACTATATCTTCTTCTAAAATTGCTAACCCACATGCTACCTACTATTTTTTGAAATACTTAAATTGATTCATATGTTTTGCAATATGTTCTAATTCTCATGTTTTCCATTGAAAAAACTTCTTTTGACGATACAATCTAGTATAGACATCTCTTGATTCACACATCTAAGTCAATTAATCCAAAGCATCCTTTGCTATATTTGAGTCACTAACACGTAGAATCACATTATTAATTAAATTATATAATATCCAAAAGAAAACTTTACCATATCGATATTACCTCCCACTTGTTGATAAATTTTGTGGAGGCTTGACTTTTTTTATCAACTAAAATGAGTCCTTATTTTAGTAAAAACACCTTAATTATAAGCTTTCATATATTAAAACCTTAATCATTGAATTGATCTATAAGATTTTATGATTCTCCAATGCCTTCTACTACCATCTCTTTTTCTTTATAAAGCTTCAAAATCTTACAAGAATTCTAGCTGATAAAAAATGAGATTTATGGCTTTGATAACATGTTAAAATATTGAGCATATTTCAAACAAGTATATACTGAATAAATTGATTCATAAATAACATACTCAAACAAAGGCATATAATATAATTTCCTTTCTTTTCTTAAGGCGTGTAAAATATAAAATGTTATTGTATAAAATGTTCTTGTATTGTATTATGTGTATTCTACTGTACTTATTCTCTTTCTTGATTTCTTATTTATATAATATATTTATAAACATGAGTTATGAATTTCTACATGCATGATGTATCTCTATGTCTAATTTTGCACATGTTTTATCCAACTAGAGATCTTTGACTAAATCTGTATTTAATAACTACAACTTTAATAAACTAAGCTAATGTAGTTTTTTATATAGACATTTAATAGTTTATGGAGCTAGATGGGCCTACCAAGGTTTCTTCCTAAATTCAAACTAAACATTTAAAACTTGTGTAATGGTGAAAATTGCATACCCATGCCCTGTTCCCTTTATGTTTTGGGCCCATTTTAATTGGAGCTTTTTATGCAATAACAAGTTTACAAGTGATATATTCTTGCATGAATGTGTACATGCATGTCCAGTATTTCTAGATTCTCTATCTAGATTAAAGCAAGAACTTTGAAAATTTTCTCCTTCAAGTACATCACATGGCAAATTATGCACCAGTTCTACCTCAGGAACTATTTGTATGAACTAATATTCAGATCAAGAGATTGAGAGTTTCCATAAATGATGGTACTAACATGAGAATATATAAGGACACTTGTAAGTCCATAATGGAAAGCCTAAAAAAATGAGAGATAAAATTTGAGACACAAGTGCTCATTCCCCTAATGCTATAGATGTTATTCTTTCCCACATGTGGGAAGAAGTTTGTGGTGATGTTCCCCTTTCTCATGTTTAGATTGTGGTGACCAAAGAAACCATTAAATCCCAATGTTTTCCATTCTATCAGGATAAGGCAAAGGTGAAGGGATATCAGGTAACTAGATGTGTGGATCATGATATGGCTAGTTTTGTCTACCCTCAATTTCTTGCTATCTTTGTTCGTTATCCAAATAATGACCAAATTCCCTTATATTTTGCACAATAGTTGTATGTTGAGGTTCATTTGGGTCTCAAAGTCAACTACTATGACCATCTAAAATAGTTTGGTAGGGTCATGGTAGGCTTGTTGATAGGGATGCTTATCGTCGAGCTGATTAGGCAGCCCCAGCGTATAGGGCATTGGTTGGTGATTGGAATCCTGCTATCTCCCCAGCCCTGCCCCCCTTAGTAGATCATGTTGTCATTGCTTCCCAAAGGGAAGAAATTAACAATGTTGACAATATTGCAATTGCCACTACTATGATAGCTAGTGATCATGTGGGTCAGTTTTTGATGGAACAACATCCACTGTCTAGAGCTTCATTTACAACACAGTGTAGGAGCACTCACTGTGATCTTTATACTATGGCAGACATCCCTACACCTACACAGTTGGATGGTCTTATAGGGGAGATGGCACATAGCACTTTACATTATTTCATGGAGGATCTCTTGGAGGTATATGCCTTCATTGAATCAGAGCTAGGGATCTCGATAGATCAGGTTAGAGATCATCTAGCTACATCTATTCATTCACATTCAAGATCTCATCATTCTCACCATCCTACCAGGCCCAACACTAGTGCACATTAGGATCCACCTACAGATCATTTAGTTGCTTCACAGGCTAGTGATCCTTTAGATGACCTTGACAGGATGCAATTTGCAGGCTTTGTAGAGATGTTGATGCATTCATATTCATCATCGTTTCCATCTCAGTTGTTTAGTCCCCTCTACTCATCGTTACTGCGGCATGAGAGGGCTCAAAAAGATACATTAGATCATGACACATCTCAGACAACTCACTTGAATGATTTAGTGGAGGCAGACATTGTAGAGGGTTGAGATCTTATGCCACATGATATGTAGGTATGTATGTGTATCTATGTGTATGTGTGCATGTGCATGTTTAATTTATTTTTTTAAAATTATTTAGATTTTAGTTTTAATTAAATGATATATATATATTGTAGATGGAGATACCTCATGTTACTTCTAGCCTAAGGTCAAATCGTATACATCAGCGTGATTCTGTTGATGATATTGTTGTCAGTGGACATGTGATTTTTAAATTTTTACATGTATATATAGAAAGATATAGATCTATTTATAATATTACATATACATTTTTAAATAGTTCTATATATCTAGATAAAATGTATTTAACACATTGTACTTGATTTTATCTCCAGGACTTAGCACATCCATTGGAACAGGATGCCCATTTAGAGGGTCGCTCGACTAGGAGTCAACATGACAATTAGGCAACCACCTAGAGACCTCCATTTGATGTTGCATCTAGACATATCTAGATATATGTTTGATATGTCGACATTTCTAGGACATGATTTCATACATGTTTGATGATTTATGTTTGATATATTAACATTTCTAGGACTTGATTACATACATGTTTGATGATTTATGTTTGATATATTGACATTTCTAGGACTTGATTACATACATGTTTGATGATTTATGTTTAATATATTGACATTTCCATGACTTGATTACATACATGTTTGATGATTTATGTTTGATATATTGACATTTCCAGGACTTGGTTACATACATGTTTGATGATTTATGTTTGATATATTGACACATGCACATTTACATATAGTTGCAATTAAAGTAATTCTTTTCCCAATAAATTAACACACACAATTTAATCAATTTGGCTAAGGAATGAAGCTCAAATAATATTTCAATTCATAATTTGAGATAAAATATCACAATTTGTTAAATGCAAGATAACAATTAAATATAAATATTCTTTTCACACATGTCTAGAAGTAAAAAATACCACCTATAAATTTTAAATTGACCCTCCATGATAATATTCTTATATTTTATATTTCAATTTATATAAAATTTACATTTCAATTCATAATTTGAGATAAAATATCACAATTTGTTAAATGCAAGATACCAATTTATTATAAAATGTTCTTTCACACATGTCTAGAAGCAAAAAATACCACCTATAAATTTTAAATTGATCCTCTATGATAGTATTCTTATATTTTAGAGCACCTATAAGATGAACCATAAAATACCACACATCTCTAACTAAAATACAATCCTTCCTATAGAAAAACCCACTAAAAAGCAACGAGCTCCATGAAATTAATACATAGACTACACCAAATGACTATTGATGGAAAACAAGATCCCAATTGTGAAATAACTTGACCTAAAATTTCAAACCCTTGGTTATAAAGAAGAGGATGCATCTAAAGATACAAGATAACTTAAGAAAGAATACTTTCCAAGGATGAGGAATCCAAAATGAACATCCAAAAATAATAATTCTATATGTATGGTAATAGCATCATTGTTTTTAATAAAAAATAATGAGAAATTAAAGTCTCTAAATCATAAACACGTTTCTAATGGAAAGGAATTTAGTGTTTTATTACTCTAAAGGTTCAAATAAGAGTCTCCTAGAATAAGAAAGTAACTCTATGAAGAGAGGGATTGTACATCATAGAGAATTCCTCATTGACACTTTAAGTGGAAAATGACCAAAAAAAAATTATTTTCATGGATGAAATATTAGAAAATATAATATGTTGATTTGCATGTGTATGAATGTATAAAACTCATAATGGACTAAGAATTCAAAATTGAGTATGTCATACATTCAACTCTAATAATTACTTTTGTTGGAATAAATGTCTAAGGGACTAATCTTTCTTGTGTGGCAAAGTATGAGTCTATTTCACTCATTTAAGGTGGTCATGGAGTAACCACATGATGTAAATAGTTTCTTCCATTATTAAAAGAATTTGAACATGGAAGATTTTGTATCTACAATCTCAGAGAGAGATTTAACATATCCTATAGTCATTTGTGTTTCATTAAAAGAGGCTAAGATGATCAATTTGAGAGAAATGGAAAGACACTACGATTATAATGAATAATGTAGGAGGATCAAGACACCCAAGAGTGTAAAAATATTAATTGGTTGGTATTTTATGGGGTCAAGAATTCTAGGACCAAGCTATTAGGAAAAAATATAATTTGATTCCTTTTAAAATTTGATTCCATAAAAATTACACCTCATCTAGAGATCTTATGCATAAGTTATGCCATCTACAAGTTGCACATGACATACATAAACTGTGATAGTTTTAGCCGAGGATGAAAATTTCATGCCAAATGTTTAGATTTTTGAATGGTTTGGCAGGTCTAACATATATGTGATGAGATCCTTCTAGGAGTTGAAATATCTTTTGTCCCTTCTCACACAAGACAATATATAATTTCTCTTTTTCTTCATGTGCTCACTTGGGACTAAAGAAAACTATTGGGATATGGAGTTAATTATGTTTTAAGGCTCATAAGAGGTTGGAACTTAGATCTAGAAAGAGTTCACATGAGAATCCTAAATATATTTTGAATTATTATAGTAAATGTTTAGCAATCAAAGGTTGCATTCCTTTACCATGTTTCTAGAGATAATTTGACTATTCTTTGGTTTATGGTTTGGTACCTAATATATATGTCATATATAAAAAAAAATAGAAGGATTAATACTCCATGATATTAGGTCTTAGAAATTAGATTATGTGTGACAATTTGTTAAATGCAAGATAACAATTAAATATAAATATTCTTTCACACATATCTAGAGAAGCATGTACAGGTAAATCACAAAAACTTCTCATTAAGAAAATGTATAAACTAGAAATAAATACAAATACAAACTAGGAGATATAATAAACACATTTAATGAGAACATGTGCACAAATTAATAGTTTATTTATAATACATGGATCTATCTAATTGACATCGATTCGGATCAAGTGATAATTTCATAGGTATCAACAAAATAAATCGCATTATGACTTGAATCAAGTGAGACGGGGAAGATACATAGAACATATAAATGCCCAAACTAAATTGTCTCTAATTAATTATATTTGAATATATATGATGTTGTTCACTCTAGGATAACATAATCAAATCACATATATCATATATCTAGTGAAAATAATAAATCGAAACAAATTGAAATATAAATTAGACATATAGTCACAACATGTATGCATCCAATTTAATACATGTAGTCAAACATCAGATGCCAATACAAAACATTAAATAGTACACATGTATCATCCTTAAAAGTGGACCACATTAAAAATAATACTTCATGTCCAGGTTTAAAATAGTGTTGAACACTAAATATAAAAGTAAGTTTTGAATTAAATAGTACTTCTAAGTTTGGATCCTAAGAACATCTAGAAATTAACTTACACCAATGTGTAACTTCAAGATCTCACTAATTTTATAAACTATAACTAAAACAATGGAGTTCAAACAAGTTACTAGATAGAAGTTCTCATTCAAACATCTGGTTCAACGACTCTTCAATAACATGTAATATTTTCTGATGATCGTGACTATCTAGTCTCCATTTTTTTCATCCATGTGCATGTGGAACTGGATGAAGATGTAGGGTGGTAGCAATTACTAGGTGACTATATTGATATACCTTGTTCTCAGGTTGATAGTCAATAAAATGAATCCCATGTTGAATAATTTTGACTTGTTTGAGATGTGTCCCTTGTACTACAACTAAACTTTCACGATAAACAACATGAACCAACTTGGTAAGACATGTGCACGTAACATTTTCACACAACCCAAGTATTATAATATAATGTAATGTTTAATATACATGTGTACATGTATATATAAATTTAAATCTGACCCACCTGTGGGAAACACCATTTCATTGCTTGTTTTAGGTCGTGTTAGCTTCTTCCTTTCGTCTGTACAATGCATTAAATAATAAATATTACGTTCTATGTTTCTAGACTTTGTTATGGCTGCAAAAACATCTCCTAGTGTACACACCAAATTTACATGGTTCAAAATTTGTAAAAAAATTAGAACTGTCTAGACTTTATAATCATTAAATTTAACTCTTTAAAGTACTAAACAAAATAAATAACTGTACATGTGTTGTAAATTTACATTAAATTTATCAAATTGTACACATACATATATACATACCTTGTTCTAATCAATCTTGAAATATAGTCATAATCAATTGAAATCAAAGTAATGTCTTCAAAGCCTTCATCCTCATCTTCATCGTATGTGTCAGAAATGACTAATGGCACTACATTCCATTCACTAACATATCCAAGTTGTTGGCTATTGCATGCCTCAAAGTTTTCCAAAATGCACTCATCATAGAAATAAGAGTAGTCCTTTGTGTACAATTTCCATCTAGGATGATCATCTATACTCATGACACAATGCAAAGATATTGTTTTGTCTACCCTCTTGTATCCATGCTTTGATATTCTTTCCACACCTAGATAGAAATTCATTTAAAATAATTGAATTTACTAAATTTAAAATTTAAACTTAAATACCAATTCAAACACACACACACACATACACTCATACATGTTGGTAAGAGACACTGCTTCGCATGACAATTGTTGTCGTTGATGGAAACTAAGACTATTCAACTCATCCACATAACATAATTCATTCATACTGAATGTTAGAATCATAATTTATCTAAGTCCGAGTAGCCAGAAATAGAGCATGTGATAGGGTCCGGTATCTTGGTCTGGATCTCTCTGGTGGTAAATCAGAGTATGCTACGGATCTGAAGGAGTCATAAGGATTGTCAGGGCAATCTAAATCTAGAATTTTAATCTCTGATAATGAAGGATTTAAAATTTATTTGCATCTAAGTATAGGGTTACAGTTTAACAGTACAGACAACAGAAGAACAGGTCGACCTTGTAATTGATCTTGATTCTGGATAAATGGAAGATGTCAGTTGGATGATTTGTGATGATCAGTGATAGTGGCCAACATGATTGATGATTTATTAATGCAAGTTTTGATCCATGTTACAAGTTATGCATGGATTTAGCTGACAGAGCAGAGTCTTCAACAAAGTTCTAAGTGTTCTTGAAGTTGACTGAAAAGTGATTGAATATCATGATGTAGGTATATATAGCTGATGGATTTAAGTGAATTTAGTGTGTGTGTGTGTGTGATGCGACTATGGAGAAGGTGTGAAAAGGGAAGAGATCTAAGGTTTATATGATAGCAGAGCAGTAAATAGGGCAGAGTAAAGATGAAATGTGTAAGATCAATATTTTGTACTTAACCGGAATTAAATTCTTGCATTAGTAGATGTTATTCATTAGTTCAAACTTCTTGTTATCCTCTTGTAATCAACTCTGTAGGTAGTGAGCCTCTATTGAACAGTGAGCTCTGGGTAGTGAGCCTAAATGCATGTGCATTCCCATTTGTAAAATACTTTTTACAGAGTATTAATCTTTGTGGGTTAACCCCCACCAAGGTTTTTTCCTTAACTGGGTTTCCACATTAAAAATCTTGGTTTAAGTGTGTTATTGTGTTGCTGCTCATATATTTATGATTCTTATTTTTCATGGTTAAATTATTGATCTATGTTAAGTATTAACTGTAGAAAGTATTGAAGTTTTGAGACAATTGTTTCACCCCCCTCTCAGTTGTCTGCCCTAATTCCAACAATTAGTATCAGAGCAAGGTTCCTTTGAAAAGTTTAACAGCTTGAGGAAGATCTAGGAAGGTAATAAAATGGATGAATACAACCTCCAAGGATAACTTAAACTTGCATTAGAAGATCTTGAGTAGTCTAGAATAGGAGCCAAAGAGCTCCAAGAGGACCTTAAAAATGTTGAAGACTTCATTGAGACCTTAAAAACAAAATTGAGCAAATCCAATGAAAAGAGGAAGAAGCAAGCTCTTCAACTGGGAAATCATTATGAAAACAATGACAAGGACAAGGTCTTGAAAGAGAAAACAAAAGAATGTGAAAATTTAGCTAAATAAGTTATTGTCCTAAAACATGAGATGGAATCCATGAGATGGAATCCGGGGTGATGAGGCTAACCAAGAAAATTGAAGATACTAAGAGAACTGAAGAATTCCTAAATCAAAATCTAAAAGAAAGAACTGAAGAATGCTGCAGATTGGATGGAATAGCTAGCCTCCTAGAGTCTAATCTACAAGAAAGCATAGACAAAGAGAAAGAACTTGAGAGACAAATTGTCATTCTCAAACATGACCTAGAAGTTAGAAATGAATACAAGGAGAAGTTCAAGATAAGCTCAGCTAAACTTGAAGCACTGCTTAAAGGTCAAAAAAGAGGTGATGACAAGCATGGTCTTGGATATGAGAAAGGTGAAAGCTCCAGATCTGGACAAAGAAACTTTCAACCAAGGAATAGGAAAAATAGACCTAGAAGACCTCTAGTAAGACAGGCTATTGCTCAAAGATATCCATCATTCAATGGAAATTACTTCCAATGCAATAAATTTGGTCATAAAGCTACTCAGTGCAAAAGTAGAGTAAATCAAAATGGTGCATCCTTCTCCAGTCAATGCTTCAAATGTAAGAGGTATGGTTATAGATCAAATGAACGCAGAAGTATGATAATGAATAACTCTATAGGAAATGGCAACTCTTTGAATGGTTACTGCTTTACTTGCAATAGATTTGGACACATGGATAATCAGTGCAGATCAAGAGAAAATCAAGTATATAAGAAAAGAAATGTTGTGTGTTGTAATTGCAATAGATCTGGTCATATTGCAAGATTCTGAAGAAGTACGAATAATGAAAGAAGAGGTCCGGCAAACAGAAAACTAGATGAGTAGAGACAAGACAAAGGAAAGGGAAAATGTGATGTGAATGAGATCTAGAATGAAATGAGCAAGACATGGGTCAAAAAAAGTGTTGTGAATAATAATAATGGGTCCACATCAGAATCCGGTGCTGATAATTCCTCTGGGAATTAAATTAGGGGTTCTGGCTCAAGGGGAGCTGCAATGAAATCTAAATTCCCCTAGCCAGTAAATGGGTGCCTGAATTTGGTACAATGAGAGAAAATAATTTAGATTATTATGCATCATTTAAAAGGATTTATGGAAGATAAAAAGTGGATATGATGATTTGTGAAACAATTAAAGATTGACTATATTCAGAAAGAGTGTAACTGGATGTGTTAGGGCAGGGCATTTATTACAATAGAAAATTAGGTTTTGTACAACATAAAAAGGTCGTTCATTTCTCATTTGAGTCACTTTACACTCAAAGAAAGCAAGAAGAATAGTGTCTGAGCTGAGATTACAAAAACTAAAGTGTGACCAACGAATTTATCCGTCAACCCTAATTTCATGAAAAATGTATTTATCTGCGAAGCTTTGAACTTGTAATCTTTTTGAAATGGCTACACCTTTGGTTGTTGACATTACTGAAAGACCTCGACTCAAATTTAAGAAGCATCCACACAAATCAATAGAATTCAACCCATTAGGTTCTTTTTCAAGTGTTCCATATGGTGTGCTGCATGTTGAAGCTATTAGGGTTTATATTCATGTGAACCTAGATGAATTTGGAGACTCAAGGTATGTAGATTTGTTTGAGAGTCATCTCAGGGATGAAAATCATGACCTTAAACCCGAGTATAAGGCACTACTTGATAAACATTTTATTCAGATTATGAGGTTTCCAACATTCAATGAAGATGAGTGGGTCCAGTATGTTTTGAGTCAGATGTATGATGAATTCAAATGACTGTTAAAACCATTTAGGATTACCAAGGATGTTATTAGAATTGTGACTAGGTTAAACTCAACCGGTGGATTATCCATGTTGAAATCTGTGATTAATCTAACTATTACTGATGCAACTAGTGTAAAGTTTGATAACAGGGCTATGACCATAAATAACATTATAGAACCAGATGTGAAGTTTGCTTCCATGGTGATTGGCTACAAGATCTATCACTCTAGTAGAGAGAATTCAGTCTCTGGAATTGCCATTAATGTAGCATATCAAATGTTGAAGGAGAATGCAGATTATGACCTAAGTGAGCTATTACAGAACCAGCTAATTAAAAACTTGGACATAATCAAGAAAGATAAGAAAAACACTTTTTATGGTACATTGGTTCTATGCTTGATTTTATATTATATGAATGAAGTGCTTGGAGTAAAGGGTGTTCACTAGACTAATGATGAGCTAGTTGCCATTCAGATCAAAGATCATCTTCATAGCATTGGTGATTATAAAGCTCAGAAAAGTGCAATCTGGGGATACTTCAAGAATTTTTAGACTATGATGCATTCAAGGGAAAGAATCCCTAAATCAATTGTTGAAAAGTACAAGAATGAAATATGTTTTATGGTTTACACTAATTAGTGCTTAATGGAAGCAGTGGAACCCAAAACTATTTGGATCATGCCCATGGGGTATAAAGTAGATGGAAAAATCTTGAATATGTATGCTCAACATCTTCTAAGCAAGCCAAAAGACACAATAGTTGAGAGATTTGGGACATATGAGGAGCTAAGTTTAAAACTACATACTAAGATCAGAGAACTTCAAACCAATAGAAAAGTAAGGAAAGAACTTGAGCAGTTGGCCAAGAATCTAGGTCTCACAAAGGAAGTCGTGAGGTAATTCAGGGAAAGAACTAAAAAGATAGAGAAGGAGAAGTAGGATAAGAAACAAGGAAGTGCTCCAGTAGGATCCTCCACATCGAGGACTACTAGAAGCTCTGCTGCTACCCCTGTTCCCCCAAAACCTGCTAATCCTAAGAAATCAAAAGGAAAATCATCAGGAGAAGAAGGGAAATAGTAAAAAAAAGCCACAAGAACCTATAAGAGCACAAAAGTTGATGTAGAAGAAACAAATTTAGATGTTGAGGTAAAGGAGTTGAAAGCCTCTAGAACAAAATATGCCAAGGTGACTAAGGAGAAGCCCTCCAGAAGCCAAAGGGTAAGCAAAAGGTAGAAGATAGATACATATGTTGAGAAGCCCACACTTTCTGTGGAAGATGTAATAAAATTAGTCACTATGGATGGAAATTTGAAACCCATGACTGAATTCTATGATGAATACATTGATACAGATAAGAGGGTGTTAGAGGAAGTAACTATTTGATATCTGAATATCTATAATAAGGCCTAATTGAAATAACTTATGAGATCCCTCCAAGTCTTGTAAACATTTTGGAGTTGAGGAAATAAAATGCAAAAAGAAAGGATATGAAGCTTAGAGAACATGTATTGATAAAACTATGCCCTCAGATCACTCAAGTTCAAATGAATATGATATTCAAAGAAGTGAAGGATGAATTCAGGAGAAAGAATAGAATGAACAAACTAATGCTTGGAGAATTGGACCAAATAGTTAAAGAAACACAGGAAATACTTCTAAGTGCATTGAAGAGACACAATCTTCCATTTGTTGAGGAGGAGACTGGTGATGGGATTGATTCACCAATCCCAAATATTGAAAAGATGAAAAATGATGAGCAGAAAACCAAGGTTAATGACTCCTATGTTCCAGAAGAAGAACAAATAAATAAATAAGATAAAGAGATGGTGAATCAAACTGATGATGTAGGAGATACTCTAACTTCTCTTGATCAATTTGAAAAAGAAGATAATGTTGAGAATATTGCTACTACACAAGACCCTCAGGAACATATTGCAAATAGTGAGGTCAAAAGAAAGAATCTAACTACATATAACACAGAGAAAGACAAAGTAGAAGAAGTCAAAGGTAAAAAAGATAAAGAAGAAGAAGATGGTACAAATGTTGTTAGTCCTGATATTATCAAAACTCAAGGAAAGGAAGGTGGTCTAGAAATGGTGGCAAGAGACACTGCAGATGTAGTGAAAAGTTTTTTGAGTAAAGAGATGCTAGAATTTGATGAACTAGAACTGACTCAAGGACCAATCAACTTGGATATTCTCTATCTGGTCCAAATGATGAAGATAGCATCCTTCACACAAGCCAAAGACAGTGAAAATATATTAAAATCTCACATAGAGGATAGTGAGCTATTAAGTCTTGCATCTGGTATATTGGAGAAGATAATGCAAACCTTCTAGAAGAATCCATCTGATTCTCCCTCTAGAAATCTAAAGAGCCTTGTAAATTCTGTAAGTACCCATTTTGAGTCTATTAAGAAGTCTGCAGAGACTAAAGTTAGGAATGAATTTTTGGATAAGAAATTCAATGAAACAAAGAGCCTAATAGGGAATGATAGGATGATACTTGATATCAGTATCAAGAGCATTCAAAATGCTCTAAGTGATGGAGGTGATATATACAAATTTTGTCTATCCTAGCCCAAAGTTAGTGAAGATATTGAGAAGAAGATAAAGAAGCAAGAACAAAAATTGTCGAATCTATCTCAAAATTTTGATCCTCTAGCAGTTTCTCCTATAAGTTAGGAATGTCAAGTAATCAGCTTGATCAATAAAATAAAGAAGCTTATTAAAGAAAAAGGTAATAGTGTGAAGAGAATGTGTGAGCTCTGGGGATTGATTGCCCCCAAGTTAGAAACAATATTTAATGCATTATCAGAAGCTCAAACTGCAGTTCAGACAAGTGATCCTTCGGATCTAACAAAGACAAAAGCATATGCATTTCTACTGAGTGGACACATCTCAATTTTGGATAGCATGAAAAGAAGTTGGGCCTCTAAACTTGAGAAATTAAAAAGTAGTTTTCCAGATATTCTCAAGTTCATGTAAATATAACTTAATGATTGAGTGTACATATGCAGCACTATATATAGAATTTTTGAGAATTTTGGCTTGCAAACTCCATCCTTTGCCATTGATGTCAAAGGGGTAGTGAAGAACAGTGAAAAATGAGGAATCTAGCAAAGGAGGAGCTCTGGAATCAGTGGCGAGCATAAGAGTATAGAGTAAGGGGGAGTAACACTTAGTTATTTTTCACTAAGTGTTACCATCAATGCCAAAGGGGGAGATTGTTGGCAAGAGACACTGCTTCACATGACAATTGTTGTCATTGATGGCAACTAAGACTACTATTCAATTCATCTGCATAACATAATTTGTTCATAACGAAAGTTAGAATTAGAATTTATCTAAGTCTGGGTAGCTAGAAATAGAGCATGTGACAGGGTCTGGTATCTTGGTCCAGATCTCTCTGGTGGTAAATCAAAGTATGTTGTGGAGTTGAAGGAGACATAAGAATTGTCAAGGAAATCTAAATCTAGAATTTTAATCTTCAGTAATGAAGGATTCAAAAGTTATTTACATCTAAGTATAGGGTTACAGTTTGACAGTGCAGACAACAGAAGAACATGCCAACCTTGTAATTGATCTTGGTTTCAGATAAATGGAAGTTGTTAGTCAAATGATTTGTTATGATCAATGATAGTGGTTGACATGATTGATGATTTGTGAATTCAGGTTTTGATCCACGTTACAAGTTATGCATGGATTTAGCTGACAGAGCAGAGTCTTCAACAAAGTTCTAAGTGTTCTTGAAGCTAACTAAAAAGTGATTGAATAGCATGATGCGGATATATATAGCTAATGGATTTAACTGAATTTAGTGTGTGTGTGTGTGTGATGCAACTATGGAGAAGGTGTGAAAATGATAGAGATCTAAGGATTAGATGATAGCAGAGTAGTAAACATGGTAGAGTAAAGATGAAATGTGTAAGATCAGTATTTTGTACTTAATCATAACTGAATTCTTGCATTAGTAGATGTTATTCATCAGTTCAAACTTCTTGTTATCCTCTTGTAATCATCTCTGTAGGCAGTGACCCTCTATTAAGCAGTGAGCTCTGGGCAGTGAGCCCAAATGCATGTGTATTCCCATTTGTAAAATACTTTTAACGAAGTATTAATTTTTGTGGGTTAACCCCCACTGTGGTTTTTCCCTTAATCAGGTTTCCACATTAAAAATCTTGGTGTTAAGTGTGTTAGTGTGTTTCTTCTCATATGTTTATGATTCTTGTTTTTCATGGTTAAATTAGTGATCTATGTTAAGTAATAACTATAGAAAGTATTGAAATTTTGAGACAACTGATTCAGCCCCCCTCCTCTCAGTTGTCTACCCTATTTCCAACAATATATATATATTAAATTTAAACTTTGAAATTTTCATTTATATAAAATTTATATATATATACCCTATATCTCCCAAAACACTCTATGTGGGATGTATCGATTCATTCCTAAAGATGTGCCAACCTCATTTGATGCAAAATGTTTTTTACACCATTCAACAACATCATGTGTATTGTCTATACAATCTCTCAAAGAACTCATTTGATTCTTTCTTAGAGCATGTTTGATGCAAGCTCTTGTGCCATCATGTTCACCTTTTTCATGCCCACTCTCAAAGAAACTCCAAACATGTTGTACTTTGTAATTTTGATGATGTCTACATAGTGCATAAAATGGTCGTGATGATTTCAATTGTGTCACACATCGATCTAACCATACAAAATGCTTTTCAATTTTTACACGCCTATTTGCCAAATTCACAAAAAAAATTGTAATGCAATGTTGTCCAAAAAGTGTCATGGTCTTTATCATCACTAATATAAAAGTGACATTCTTTCTTAATGACTCATTCATTATTTGTACTCTCAACACCATCCAAATCCAATTGTGCATGTTGATAACACACATGCACCATAATAGTGATCTACTTTGAAAAGTAATAATCTGATTGAATCTATTTTTGATGCACAAAAGAGTAATTTTCTGCAAAGTCGACTACTGATAAAATTGTTCCAAGTGGGAAAGTATCTCTTAATGTTTGAAACTATTGTGCTTGCCACCTAGAAAAAAATGCATGTTGTATGTGTGGTTGTATCAATTTTTTTAAAAAGTTTCCATTAATGTTCCAATAGGTATCTCCTCTTCTACATAGTTTAACTTTGTGGATTTTTTCCTAAAATTTGTTTGAAGCTTTACATACTTGTAACTCTTGCAATTTACTATCTTTGTTGGGTTGTGTTGATGTATGTTTTTACACATAAGTAACATGAGATAAAATTCACAGAGAACTTTGTCTCTCTTGAAAAGTATGGAGAATATCCATAGATAATTCTCAACTCCAAGGCTCTGGTAGTCAGTTTATGACTATGTTGGACAGTTAAGTGGTTCATTTTGAGCTGTAATGTTCATGGGGCCTTACATAAACTAAGGTGATCTGTGAGTTACTAAAATTGTTCAAATTGCACAAATAACTCTTAATTATGTCAAAGTGAGCAATCCTTTGCATGTATTTATTGTTTAACAATGAAGCTTTACATGAATTTTGATAAAACAAGCTTTGCCTTTCAAATTTGTATGAAAATTGTCATCAATCTTTACAATTCATCATTCTTTACTCAAATATGTGAAAATTTCCTTTAGATTCCTACGTGTATGCTAATTATTTGTGATTTATTTGAGAAAAGTTAGAAGAAAATGATTAGAAAACTTAATTCAGTAGGAACTAATTCTTTGCTACTCATGTATACAAGATCAATCGATTATAATGTTTCAAAGAAGTAAATTCCATGCATGTTTATCCTAAGCAATATCATGAACTCACATAGAGAAATGCGATCATCAAAGGAAATACACTAAAGAACACCTAAATCTAATGCACTCTAGAATAGAAGCAACAATTAGATGTTTGCATTCATTAATATATGAAAAGCCTTTCAAATTTACAATGTATTTAGACTTTAAATGCTTTGAAAACATCAACAATCAATTAAAACTCACAAACACTTTATGTTGGAATAAGGTGCCATTAACCTTGTAAATTCCAAGATTATATTTTATTCCATTTATTATTTGTAATTACCCATAAGGGATGTACAAGTTTCACAGGTAGTGGTAAAAGTTATTTACTGTCCACGGTAATTACGGAGTTACTATAGGGTAAGTCCCAGAGTTACCGGCGGTAGTTATGGGATGTCATTTACTATGGTAAATGGTAATTGGTCAAAGTGGGATGCACATGTAGAGGAATAATCTATTTTTAGTGTTATGATGCACACCATAGATAATGTAAGAGGGTGTAAGAGATTCTATGACAACTGTAAGTTGTCATTAGAATCTATGACACTAATAATAGCATATGATGTATCATAAGATGTTGTAAGTGGCTATTTTTAGCCCCAAGCCATTCAATCTTGCATGTGCATTTTTTCCCAAGTGTAGGATGCATGTATGATAGTATTTATGACCCCATAAGAGCCTATTCTTGGCCATGGACGCCTAAGGTTGTATTGTTGACTCTTGACAAGTATTATGGGCTTGTAAGACATCATTTAATGTCTTAAAGTTCTATAAATTCTATAAAATCCATAGCATAGTAGATGAGGGGTATATAACAGTTTACAGGTACCCAGGTTCTGTCGGAGTGAAGGTTAGAGGACAGAGGAAGTGAATGTATTTGTAATCTCCTTTTGTGAAGATAATACAACTTGGCCTTTTTTCTTGGTGGAGTTTTTTACCTGAAAGGGTTTTCTCCATGTTAAACACTTGTGTTATGTGCTTCATTCTGCTTTTGGTATATTTCTATATTGTGGGTTTATGTTTTGTTACAATCTCCATTATTAATGTACACTTGAAAGATTGCTGAAATTTATTCGAATCAGATTTCCATTGAAGTAGTTATTTTTCATTTCTAACATTTGGTATCAGAGCCTGGCCAGCTTTGATTCTTGGGTGGTAGTGTGGAAGTTGTAGTTGCAGTGGGAGATTTGGTTGCATTTGTTTTGTAAATCTTATGTTGTTATTATGGCTGCATCCACCATTGCATCAACCTCTCATTTGGACATTGAGAAGTTCAACAAAATGGGGTATGAGTTGTGGAAGCTGAAAATGGTAGATTTGTTGGAAGAAAGAAACCAATGGTTGGTTGTCCAAAAAGAGAAGAAACCCGATGATGTCTCTCAAGATGAGTAGGATAGACTAGATAAGAAGGCATAGGGAACCATCCGGTTGTGTCTTTCAAACTCTGTCATGTCGAATGTGGCAAAGGAAGAGACTGCATACAAGTTGTGGAAACGGTTGGGTGAGATCTATCAAGCCAAGAGTATCGTAAATAAAATTTATTTAAAAAGAAAATTATTTTCCATGAAAATTAAAGAGGGTGAGTCAGTTGCAAAGCATTTAAATTCTTTTAATTTATTGGTGATTCAGCCTGATTTAGTAGATGTTGAGGTTAGTGAGTTAGATAAATGTATCTTACTTCTATGTTCTTTACCTGAGTCTTGGGAGAATGTTATCCTTGCTATCACTGCTAACCTTGTGGATCTGAAGTTGGATGCTCTTGTTTTAGTGCTACTATCATAGGAATTGAGGAAGAAGAGTTCAGATAGTTCAGGGGATCCTCTCAGTATCAAGGGAAGGTCTAAGGAAAGGGGACCTAGTAAAAAGAACAGAGTTAAGTGTTGGAACTACGGTCAAAGGGGACATGTGAAGGAGTACAGAAACCCTAAGAAATAGTGGGAGAGTACTTCAGATAAGTCTCGAATGCAGGTGAAGAATTTTTACTTTCTGCATGTAATCTTGTTTCTGATGATCACTGGTTGATTGACTCAGGATGCTCATTTCATATGACCCCACATAAGGAATGGCTCTCCTCATATGAAGAATATGATGGAGGTAATATCTACCTTGGTGACAACTCTACATATCTGATTGACATGAAAGGAAAGGTATTGTTGTGTTTTAGTGATGGGAGGATTAAAACCCTCCCTGGTGTTTTACATGTTCCTAGATTAGCTAGAAATCTTATTTCAATTTTGAAGTTGAATGATTTGGGATTGCATGTGACATTTGACAAGCATGGCTGCAGATTGGTGAGAGGGAACTTGGTGGTAACGAAAGGGAAGAGATTTGGGAACCTGTTCAAGCTCGAAGCCACTACAGTTTGTAATGCCTTCTATGTATCTAAGGCCACTACTGAAAATACATGTATGTTGTGGCACTGTAGATTGGGCCACACAAGCAATAATGTATTGAAAACTATTAAGAATAAAAATTTGTTGGACAATTTCTCTTATTTTGATGAGCACTTTGATTTCTATGAGCATTGTGTGTTTGGTAAACAAAACAAAAAATCATTTCCTTCAGGAAGCAATAGAGCAAAAGAAAAGTTAGAAATTATTCATACAGATGTGTTTGGACCTGTGGATAATGAATCTATTGGAAAATCTTATTATTTTGTAACCTTCATTGATGATGTATCCAGATTTACATGGATTTATTTTATGAAGCATAAATCTGAAATTTTCACTAAGTTTAAGGAATTCAAAGTCTTAGTAGAGAACCAATCAAATTTAAATATAAAAATATTAATATCTGACAATGCAGGGGAATATTGCTCTAATGAATTTGATGAGTTTTGCAAGCATGCAAGTATAATCAGACAAAAGATAACTCTGTATACACCACAACAGAATGATGTTGTAGAAAGGATGAACTAAACTATTATGGAAAGGGCCAGAAGTATGCTTAGTGATGCATAGTTGGATAAATGCTTTTGGGAAGAGGCTATGTGTACTGCTTGCTACTTGATAAATAGATCTCCTTGTAAGGCTCTTGAGTCAACACCTTATGAAGTGTGGACAGGTAAGAAACCTTTTGTTTCACATTTAAGGGTTTTTGGTTGTGAGACTTTTGTTCATGTGCCTAAGGAAAAGTGATCTAAGTTGAATCCAAAGGCTAAAAAGTGTACATTCATTGGATATGGTGATAATATGAAAGGTTATAAGATTTGGAATCCACTAACCCACAAGATTATCTTTTCTAGAGATGTAATTTTTAGGGAACTTAGAGCTATTTCTGAACTTGAGTAGCCAAAAGAAAAAGATGAAAAGGTAAAGAGAGTGCACTTTGAGTTAGAGCAGCAAGATGTACCTCAGGAAGAATAGAATGATGGATTAGGGGGTGAAGAAGAAGAAGAAGAAGATTCAAGTAGTTCTGATAAAGATGAATATGTTGTGATAGAAGAAGTTGGTATAGATGATCTTGTAGAAGAACAAATAGAGTCTCTTACTCCACCCTTGAGGAGATCTACAAGACAATGGAATCCAGTTGATAGGTATAGCCCACTATATTTGATGCAGAGGCATCCACACTAAAACCTTGACATATAGCATGGATGTCCGCAACCCTTCATCATCATCATCATATTTCTTAACACTATCAACATCATCATATTTTCTCTGCCGACCGATATCCTCCTGTAGACAAGCCTTCGCCCTTTCGCATGTCAGCAGCATCATCATATCCGACAAGCGCAAACATCCTCCTGATGTTCACTGTTCACCTTACCGCCAAACTCTACCTTCAGCATCATGATGTTCAACATCATGTTCATCAGCAGGATATAGAACATCCGGTTCCCTCCATATATCCTGATGATGATACTCAACTTCACGCACCTTTCCTTCGATGCTTACGTCACCCCGATATCCTGATGACGATTATCCTGATGACGATGATGTCACATGCAACTCCGTCAATATCCTGATGTCTCGATATCCTGATGACGATTATCCTGATGACGATGATGTCACATGCAGTTCCTTCAATATCCTGCTGTCGGCCAAACTTAATATTATCAGCCCGCGATGACTTTATCAACCCGATCTTCTACCTTATGCTGATACGCTCCTCCTCGGCAACACCTGATGATGATCACCCCAATGCACATTCACCTTATGCAACCGATTGCATCATGCTCATCTCCATCTACTCGAATGACGCCTGAAGCGACTGTAGGATATACACAGAAATATCCTAATGATGCCGTTTTGACAAATTTCCAGTCTTAGCGAATTTCGATCCGCCGAACCTCCTGGGATGACCCGATCTACTTTCAGGGTGATCTTCCAAACTCTAACTATCAGCTTGACCTAGCACATACCCATGCTAGGGTCCTCAACATCTTTCAACTGCGATCCTGCACACCTGCATGCGAACAAACAGAAAATGCAAACTACCTCCTAAACTACTGTACACAACCATTCCACTGATTCGACGAATCAACCGGTGGAATGGATCAGCGAATCCATGTAACCACCAAAACAGCAAATCGATTTCACAATGGAATCCAAACAGAGAATTGACACAACAGGATCTCTTTATTGATTTCAAAAGATGCAAATACAATACTCAGTCTCACTCTCTGCCTCACTCTCTACAATGCAATGCTATCGATGATCTAAAACCAACCGATCCTCATGTATAAATAGGATCTCCTGCGAGTACTACTGACCCGACTCCAAGTGGCTGGGAACTCTCCAGGCGGCTGGGAGGATCCAACCGAACACACAGCATAACAGCTGTCCTAACAACCTACCTAAAAATAGTAAAGCATGGTCAACATGACCTTATTACATGCATTGGTCTTATACGACCTTCTTGAAAACATTAACAAGACCTAAAACAAACTAACTGCCTCATGGAGGCTAGCTGTCAGGTAGGTGCTCCTGCACCATACTCCCCAACAGAAAAGAACTCATGTCCCATGAGTTTAGTTGTGGAAAAATCCTAGCTTTACACTTTGCCTTTGCAGTGTCTTGACCTGTTCCAGCTTTGTCCTCTGCTGTCTCTTGGCTGCTCCAAGACTTCTGAACTGTAACTTGCCTTCCTGCAAGTAAATACTCATGCCTGTCAATGTAGGCCCTTCTCTCACATACCTTGTGTTTGTCAGGTTGTCTGACCAGAACCTCTGTCTGAACTGCCTCTTGAACTTCTGTAATGTTCAACTCTGTCTTTCTTTCAACCTTTATAGGACAAACAATAGTCCCAACTATGACAACATCCTTGTCATTCCTCTCAACTGGTTGCTGTTTGCACATCTGTTTCTGAACCTGCTGCTGACCTCTATCAGTCACAACTGAAACTTTCTTCAACCTGTTGTCCTTAACAACTCCTTTCCCTGCAGTGTCCTCAACTGCCTTTATGCCTGCTCCTATAGGCTTCTACACAAACTCCTTCTTTCCCACTAAAATGATTTTGGCTGCCCCCTGTGCTGCAGCTGCTTCCTGTAATGGCATCAACATAATAGTCTTCCCATCTTTCTTGATGGTATAGGTATTAGCATACCCATCATACAGTACCCTCCTATCAAATTGCCATGGTCTACCCAACAGTAGGTGACAACATTCCATGGGCGAAATGTCACACAAAACTCTATCATGATATGCTCCAATCTGAAAATCAACATATGCCTGTTCATAGACAAAAAGTGATTGACTATCACTCACCCAAGATGCCTTGTAAGGGTGTTGGTGTGGAATCCTTTCCAAATTCAGTTTATCCACCATTTCCTGAGATACTATGTTGTCTGTTGAACCAGTATCAATGACAACCTTACATACTTTACCTTTGCTCTTGCATGTGGTCTTGAAAAGAGCTCTTCTTGGCATCATGTCCTTTGATGCCTGCAAACTAATTCTCCTTAGCATCAATGCTTCTCCCTCCTCAGGATATGCATAATTGTCAGGATCTCTATCTTTTTGATAAGTGTTTGAACTTTGTACACTTTGCTCTACTTTCTCTTCTTGCACAAGTTGTACTCTCTTGTCATTCGTTCTATCATCTCTAGATGATGAACCTTTGCTTTCTGGACATTTGAAAAATGGATGACCAAACTCACCACAGGTGTAACACTTTCCTGAAAATGTAGTAGAACCTCTACCACTTCCAAATCTGCCTCTATTACCTTTCCATCCACCTCTGAAATCAGACTGTCCCTGTCCTTTACCAGTGTCTTCTTGACCCTCATTGGTTTGCCTTGTTGTAGGGGCTGCTCCTCTTCCCCTCATATTGCTGCCTCTTCCTCTCATGGACTTATCTTGTCTCCTATTCATCTTTTCTTCAATCCTGATTGCCATTTGGTAACAATCCTCCACATTCTTAGGGTTAGCTAAAACTAACTCATCCTGTATGTTCAATCTCAAACCAGCCAAGTACCTAGCCACCTTTTCTACCTCATTCTCATGATGACCAGATCTCATACTCAACTTATAAAACTCCTCAGTATATGCCTTCACATCCATTTCCTTCTGCCTTAAAAATTACAGCTTCTTAAACATATGAATCTCATAATCCTTAGGCAAGAATTTACCTTTGATCCTTGCTACCATCTTATCCCATGAAGTGATCTTTGACTTCCCTTGTTTCCTTCTCTCGGATTGTACATAATCCCACCATACCAAAGCATGACCTCCTAACTTGGTCTTTGCAATCTTTACCTTCTGATCCTCAGCAACATCTTCACATTCAAAGTGATTATCAAGCGCAGCAATCCAATCCAGTAACTCATCTTCATTCAAACTTCCATTATACTTGAAAACATCAACCTTTACCTTAGGTTTATCACTCTGCACTGCCTTTAACAGTTTTGCAAATTTCTGGTCTTCAGCATCCAGATCTTCAGCTACCTCTTCATACTCTTCAACAGTATCTTCATCTTCTTCAGACTCACTGTCTTCCACTTCCCTCTTTTTGTTCTTTTCTAGGGCTACAAGCCTGGCTTGAAGTGCTTCAGCAAGCTCCTTCATCTTCCTCATCTCTCTGGCATGTTTTTCCTTCATCTCCTGCAATTCCCTTGCAGTACCATTACCTTTCGGAGGCATTTTGTCAACCTCTCACAACTCTACCTCTATCCTTTCAGTGACAAACTCAACTCTATCTTCTGCCCTTTCGGTGACAGAATCAACACACAACAGCCCAGACCTTTTGCTGAGCTCTGATACCACTATGATGCAGAGGCATCCACACTAAAACCTTGACATATAGCATGGATGTCCGCAACCCTTCATCATCATCATCATATTTCTTAACACTATCAGCATCATCATATTTTCTCTACCGACCGATATCCTCCTGCAGACAAGCCTTCACCCTTTCACATGTCAGCAGCATCATCATATCCGACAAGCGCAAACATCCTCCTGATGTTCACTGTTCACCTTACCGCCAAACTCTACCTTCAGCATCATGATGTTCAACATCATGTTCATCAGCAGGATATAGAACATCCGGTTCCCTCCATATATCCTGATGATGATACTCAACTTCACGCACCTTTCCTTTGATGCTTACGTCACCCCAATATCCTGATGATGATTATCCTGATGTCTCGATATCCTGATGACGATTATCCTAATGACGATGACGTCACATGCAGTTCCTTCAATATCCTGCTGTCGGCCAAACTTAACATTATCGGCCCGCGATGACTTTATCAACCTGATCTTCTACCTTATGCCGATACGCTCCTCCTCAGCAACACCTGATGATGATCACCCCAATGCACATTCACCTTATGCAACCGATTGCATCATGCTCATCTCCATCTACTCGGATGACGCCCGAAGCGACTGCAGGATATACACAGAAATATCCTGATGATGTCGTTTTGACAAATTTCTAGTCTTAGCGAATTTCGATCTGCCGAACCTCCTGGGATGACCCGATCTACTTTCAGGGTGATCTTCCAAACTCTAACTATCAGCTCGACCTAGCACATACCCATGCTAAGGTCCTCAACATCTTTCGACTGCGATCCTGCACACCTGCATGCGAACAAACAGAAAATGCAAACTACCTCCTAAACTACTGTACACAACCATTCCACCGATTCGACGAATCAACCGGTGGAATGGATCAGCGAATCCATGTAACCACCAAAACAGCAAATCGATTTCACAATGGAATCCAAACAGAGAATTGACACAATAGGATCTCTTTATTGATTTCAAAAGATGCAAATACAATACTCAGTCTCACTCTCTGCCTCACTCTCTGCAATGCAATGCTATCGATGATCTAAAACCAACCGATCCTCATGTATAAATAAGATCTCCTGCGAGTACTACTGACCCAACTCCAAGCGGCTGGGAACTCTCCAGGCGGCTGGGAGGATCCAACCGAACACACAACATAACAGCTGTCCTAACAACCTACCTAAAAATAGTAAAGCATGGTCAACATGACCTTATTACATGCATTGGTCTTATACGACCTTCTTGAAAACATTAACAAGACCTAAAACAAACTAACTGCCTCATGGAGGCCAGCTGTCAGGTAGGTGCTCCTGCACCAATATTTCTGTTGTGTATATTCTTTATTGAGTACTAATGATGAACCTAGATCCTACAAGGAAGTTATTTCTGCAAATGATAGTGAGTCTTGGCAGCTAGCCATGCAGGAGGAGATGATGTCTTTAGACTCTTGTAACACTTGGAATCTTATTCATTTGCCCAAAGGAAGAAAGGCCATAGGTTGTAAGTGGGTCTTCAAGAAGAAGTTTGGAGCAGATGGGTCATTGGAGAAGTACAAGGCTAGACTGGTAGCCAAGGGCTACTCGCAGAGAGAGGGAGTTGATTTTGGTGAGATATTCTCTCATGTTGCTAAATAGACTTCTATTAGATTTGTCTTATCCATTGCTGCAACTTATGATTGGGAGATTGAGCAAATGGATGTTAAGATTGCGTTCTTGCATGGAGATCTTGAAGAAGAAATTTATATGCAACAACCTACATGTTTTGAGGTAAAAAGAAAAGAACATTGGGTTTGCAGGTTAAAGAGGTCTCTTTATGGTCTGAAACAGTCCCCCAAAATGTGTTATCAAAAGTTTGATTCATTTGTTTTGAAATTAGATTTTGTTAGAAGCGAGGAGGATCATTGTGTTTACATTCATTATGTTGATGATTCTATATTGGTTATTGCTTTGTGTGTTGATGACATGTTGTTTTTCAGCAATACTAAGGGTATGGTCAGTGAGCTTAAAGCCCAACTTTTAGGTGCATTTGAGATGAAGGATATTGGTGTTGCAAGGTATATTCTAGGAATGGAGATTAGGAGGGACAGAGTTAACAAAAAGCTTTGGTTATCACAAAGTATGTGAATACTATTATGCAGAGGTTAAGTTTGTAGGACTATAACCCAGTTAGAATTACTTTACCCATTGGTACTAAGCTTTCATTAAATATGTGTCCAAAGACTGAAGATGATCTTGATCATATGCTAGTATTGTAGGGAGTTTGATGTATGTAATGGTTTGTACTAGACCAGATATTGCCCAAGCAATGGGAGTTTTGAGTAGATTTATGTCTAACCCTGGTAGACAACATTGGAACTATGCGAAGAGGGTGTTTAAATATCTTGCAGGTACTCTTGATCATTGTTTTGTTTATTTTAGTACTGATAGTGCTGATAAATCTTTAGCCATATAGGGTTTTGTTGATGCAGATTGGGTAAGTGACTTGGATAGTTGAAGGTCCACTAGTGGCTATGTGTTTACTTTGTTTGGAGGTACAGTGAGTTGGATGTGTAAGAGGCAGCCCACAATTGCTTTGTCCACCACAGAAGTAGAGTATATGACTGCTACTTATGTCTCTAAGAAGGTAATTTGGTTGTGGATACTGTGTATAGGTATTGGTTTTGATTGTAGGATCATTCTGATTGGTTGTGATAGCTAGAGTGCTATATGTTTGGCCAAAAATCCTATGTATCATGCTCAAACTAAGCATGTTGATGTTTAGTATCACTTTGTTCGAGAGTTGGTTACAAATGGAGAGATTGAGCTGAAGAAGATAGACACTCAAGAGAATGTTGTAGATTCATTGACCAAGCCTGTAAGCATAGAGAAGTTCATGTGGTGTAGAGAGGCCATAGGCCTTGTTTCTAGTACCTGATTACTTTTCATTTGATTTCATATGGGTTGATTTACAATGTATAATGTCAAGTGGGAGAATGTTGGAATAAGGTGCCATTAACATTGTAAATTCTAATATTGTATTTTATTCCATTTATTATTTGTAATTACCCATAAGGGATGTACAAGTTTCACAAGAAGTGGTAAATATTATTTACTGTCCATGGTAATTATAGAGTTACTACACGGTAAGTACCGGAGTTACCGGTGGTAGTTATGGGATGTCATTTACTATGGTAAATGGTAATTGGTCAAAGTGGGATGCACATGTGGAGGAATAATCTATTCTTAGTGTTATGATGCACATCATAGATGTTGTAAGAGGTTGTAAGAGATTCTATGACAACTGTAAGTTGTCATAAGAATCCATGACACTAATAATAGCATATGACACATCATAAGATGCTGTAAGTGGCTACTTTTAGCCCCAAGGCATTGAAGCTTGCATGGGCACTTTTTCCCAAGTGTAGGATACATGTATGACATCATTTATGACCCCATAACAACCTATTCTTGGCCATGGACGCCCAAGGTTGTATTGTTGACTCTTGACAAGTGTTCTGGGATTGTAAGAAGTCATTTATTGTCTTGAGCTTTTGTAAATTCTATTAAAACCAGAGCATAGTAGATGAGGGGTATATAATAGTTTACAGGTACCTAGGTTCTGCCGGAGTTAAAGTTGGAGGACAGAGGAAGTGAATGTATTTGTAATATCCTTTTGTGAAGATAATACAACTTGGCCTCTTTTCTTGGTGGAGTTTTTTACCCGAAAGGGATTTCTCCACCTTAAACAGTTGTGTTATGTGTTTCATTTTGCTTCTAGTATATTTCTTTATTGTGGGTTTATGTTTTGTTACAATCTCCATTGTTAATGTACACTTGAAAGATCGCTGAAATTTATTCAAATTAGATTTCCATTGAAGTAGTGTTTCTTTCATTTCTAACACTTTACAGATACATGGAGAAACTGGATGTTCCACAATATCTCTGCTACAGACACAGGTACATTCCACTTCACAAAAATTCACTCAAAGTCTATTACTTCTCTTGCCTAAATGTATCATATGTCTTGTTTTAAACTCTGTGTAAATAAAACACCAGTAGCAGGGTTCTTTATATAGAATTAAATTCTCCCTTTCTACAGTTACAAATTCAATCTATGGTTCAAATTTAAATTCACTAGATCAATGGTGAGAATCATTTCCTAACCACCCTTCAAAATATCTTTAGGAATATTCCTTCTGGCACAAAGGATTCTATTAGGAATCTTTCAAAACATAGAATTTCTTTGACTTTCTCCTTGTTGACTTTTCCCATTATAACATAACAAAATTTACTACAACATATACAAATGAAGATACAAAAGAAATAACCACTACCACTAGTCCCTTTTCTTTCTCACTTCTCTTCTATTTTCTTCAAGTACTTGGCTATCAATTTTGTAATGGAATCATGATTATTCTTTTGACTCCTTGTCCACATATATTTTTGTGTTTCCACTTTCTCTTTCAATGTACTCACTTGTTCTTCTACTTCTTCTCTGTTCTCCTGATATTTCTTGATTTTTGTATTTAATTCCATAATGGAATCAATCATGTTAGTGCTTAAATATACATTAGGATTCTCCAGACAGGGTATGAAACTTGCTTTGAATTCTATAACTGCCATGACCACATTGTAGATTGGTATTTCCTAGCATTCATGCCCAATAAACTTTTGTATTATTTTCATATGCTTTCTGATTATTTCCTCAGCAATTACTTCCATCTCCCAGGAATTCATAATACACCCCTCTAACATACTATCCTCAAATTTCATCTCAAATATGTATTGTGGCAGCTGGTTTTCCATTTGAATGGTTATGATTTCTTCACCTATTAGTTCTTCAACCCTTTCATTCATTTCTTCAAATTGACTCAACTCTTCTCTGCATTCCTCCACTCTAGATTTACAGTGATGCAAAACAACATTGCAATTATTCTTTTTTGCAAAAGAAGCCTCCCAACTAGTAATTACCAGCCTTATTGTGTTTTCTCCCTTTTGGATGAATATATTAAACCATTCTTCAAACACATTTGCCTCAACCTTTTTATTCTCCAACTTAGTAACTTGATCTTTAGATAAAATGGCCAAGTTTGTGGGTATATCAGGCATGCCAATATTACGGTCAAATATCCCCTGTATAAACTATTACAATTTCATAAAATGCTCCTTTAGATAGTCAAACTTGTCCTTATCCCTTTTCATCATTTCTACAGTTACTTTATTCATATCTTCAAATTAAGCAACATGTTGTTCTCTAGTCACATGTCTTAGGTCAATATTCATCAGTTTATAATATTCAAGGGTCATTTCTCCCTTTGGTTTGTCTTTCTATGGTACGGCCAACTCTAAAGTTCTAGCTCCAGATGGGCTCCTTTTAATAGCGAACATCATTCTGGCTTTTCTCTTTTCCTTCTGTGGAGGTCATCCCAACAAACTTTTGATATCAATGGGAACTAATTGTATCTCTACTTTTTCCCTTCTTACCTCAAAACCCAACTAGGTTGGCACTTCTCAATTTATTTCCACCCCATTCTCCTCATTTATGACCTCTCCTTTAGGCTTTTCTGTTTCTACTGATCCTTACTATTGTTGTTGCTATTGTTGTAGTGGATTTTGATCTAGAGGTAAACCCTTTTGTTGTGCTAAGAGTGATGCCTCATCTTGATATTATTGTTTTTCTTCTTCATTTTCTTTTTTCTCTTCCACCTTTCTCTATATCCTTTTCATTATTTTGTTCTGCATTTCCTTCCTCTGAATGCTTTTCTTGTTCACCTTGTTCAGTATTAATATTAGAAACAACTAAAATAGTAATATCCACAATACCTACTGGCACTGCCCTCTCTATCTACACATTAGACACTCTTATAGTAGCTTTGAGTTTATTTTTTGTAGTGTACCATCCATAGAAGATGGCCATTTTGCAATCTTTTTCATTCTTTATAAAATCTACTGTGTATTGATCAATGTCAATGATCATCATTTGCTCTTTAATTTCTAACCCAAAGGTTCGGGCTATACCCTCTATAGACAGATTTGCAATGGTCCTGCAATTATGCATTATCTTTCTTGTAGTTAAATTGTATCTGTCTATGCACTCTAATACTAAGTCTTTGGCTTCCACAGCCAATGGAAATCCTGCGGCCTTATATAATCCCTTCTCCCAAATTTTTCTCATATCATCAGTAGCATCCAGTGTTGTGACCTTCTATAATACTTCTTCTGCATCATAATGGCTGATATTGGTATTAGTAATGTTTCCCCTAGAATAAAATATTAAAGATGAATATCCCTTGACCAATGGTAGTTCCTCTTTAACTGCCTCCTTCATTTATTTTGTTTCTTTCTTTACTTTCTTTTGTTGGGGTGCCATCCTGCCAAAATGTATACATTTTACCCTTTTTGTTTGTGCATAGTCCTAGGGTTTTTTACCATCATTTTTATGTTTTTCCTATTTACCCTAAGGTTTTTCTCTTTCTTCTCTCAATTCATAATCAACTATAGTAATGATAAAACAATTTGCATTCTTTTCTTAATGCAATTACTGTAATTAACCCTAATTATTGTTTAATAGTAATTCAATGGTGTTTCATGTACATACCTGTAATTCACAACCTCTTTCTGATAATGATTTACTGTTTAACCTTTAACTGTTGACTATTCCGTTCAGCTTCTGAATCATGTTTTCCCAGCCAATCAGACCTTTCTGCAATTTTTCTTTTGAAATGCTATTATGCAATAACACATTTGAATTTCTACTTTTATCCCATTAGAAACTCTGTGTTTTAATGTTAGTTGTGCATTAAATACATCAATTAATGCACACAATTCAAATTACTCCCTTTTTCTATTTAATTTCGCACTTTAAACCTTGCATGCATTAGTTCCGATATTCGCTTTCTTTGTATTTTGCATATTGCATATTTCCTTGTATATTGTTTTTTGTATATTACTTTGTATATATCACTTATACAATCCTCAAAACATACAACTTCGGATTCATGTGAGTTTATAAAACCTATTGCATTTTATTTCATGTCTCGCTTTGCATTTGATCTTTTGTATTCTACAATGTACATACGGTACATATATTCAAACATACAAAGCCATAATTAAAATTTATATCCATTTTGCTTTGATTTTGTAACCATTCCAGCATTGTATCCCTACCCTTTTTGAATATCATGCTTACCCGATACATATAATTTAACATACATACAAATTGTGGAACCCCTTATACTATACATCATATTTAAAACCTTTCCAGGTCCACCCTTGCATATGTTAATGTACACTACCCCTTTACATACTAAATACCTCATACAATAATGCACCTGTGGGGCCCGCCAAACATTAGGTAACTTTTTACTTTCTTTTGAAATCCGTCATTGCATCTGTATTTTAAATGCAAGCATTTATGCATACAAATGACTCTTAATACTTATTTGGATTCCAACCTTTATAAATCTGATTGCATATTTATTTCAAGTCTAGACTTTTATATTTGCCTACTTGCATATTGGATACATGTATAAACATACAATACAAAACATGAATACAAGCGCAGACGTCAATGTTTTATGCACCTAAACTCTGAACCTGATCAGGTCCGCTTTTGCATATTAAAGTTTGTATATTTAACATGTATATGCACAAGATGAAATACAAAAGCTGATTAGACCTTAATACAACACTATTTTAGCATCTCTTATGCAAATAAATTTGTACATGACATACAAATTTATCTTAACACTATATTTCACTAGAAAACTCATATCTCATGAAATACTAAGAATTTCAAAATGGTTCAAAAAGCAAACCTTAATCATTTTTCACACAAAATTCACTAGTACCTCCTATTTTCATTAACACTGGGTATTTCTTGATTTTTTTTTGAAGTATTTCCTACAATACTTACCCTTTTCCCTTTACCACCACGCAGACCAAGCCACAACAAAACAAAAGCAAATAGGGTCCTCATTTTGCTAAAAGCTAAAATGGGGCGTGTTGTGAACATCACAACAACTAGCAACCAAATAAAACAACCAAATTCAAACCATTAAAGAAACCAAAATGAAATAAATTCATAACTTCTAACTTCCTAATTAGGAAAGATGATATTCATCATAAAAGAAATGTATTCAATACGATGCCTAAACCCCTTTCAAAAGAGATTTAAGTGTGTGCATTTGATTAATAACCCTCATCTTGAAAATGAATTGAAAACACTAGTGACTGGTGTTAAGCTACATAGTTAAGTTCATCCATCATAGCCAACCAGATAGAGCCTTGCTTCCAGCAAGTGTTCATAGCCCCAACAAGGTTATCGTTGCAATTCCCCTAAGTAGAGCCCCACTGCTAGTAGGCATCTATAGCCCTGGTAGAGTTACTTAGATGGCTTAATCTAGATTTTTAGTATAATCCCATTTTTTTGTATTGGTGTATAAATTCGTCAGATATTATCATGTAAGTTCATTATTGCAAGGTATGGTCACTTGCTACTTTAAGCTGAGAATTGCAATGGTAGCGAAGGTGACCTTTGATTTTTCACTTAACACCTACACTGGCACGTTCAATAAACCCAAGGCTATTAAGTGTATGATTGTGAAAATCTCCTTGAATGTTTCCATTTACAACTATTGAATAAAAACCTTTATAGAATAAACAACATCTCCCATTCATAAAAGTTTAACAAGTTATGCATAAATTTCAAATGATTTACCTAAATATCCCAAATTTTGTTGTTTTCAGTGGTTGCCAATCTACTCCTGTATACCCTAAACCAAAATGAACATCCCGACAAAAGAAACAAAATAGCACAATCCAACACACCAAAACAACCAACCAAACAACAAATAACTTTACATTATTTACAGTATGGTACACAATAGGAATAACTCACACTTTAAGCTTGGAAATAGTGCTTTAGATGTTGACCATTAACAGGGAATGACACATATTTGTCAGTTAAAGTTTTAAGCCTAAAGGTATTGTCTCCTATAATTTCTAAAACATGTAGTGGACCTAACCATAATTTATCAAACTTTCCATGGTTTCCTTTCTTCTTGTGGGCTTTGTCTCAACATAATACCAAATCTGATATCTTCAATGTTTTCACTTTTTCTCTTTTATCAAACCATCTCTTAACTACAGCTTGATGTTTTGCAAACTTGTCAATAGCTTGATCTCTTTTCTCATCTAATTGTAACAGTTGGACTAGCCTGGCCTCTCTATGATCATCAAACCCTAGATACTCATTGGCAAATTTCCATGTAGGAATTCTTAAGTTTACTAGGAGTATAGGATCAGTCCCATACACTAAATGATATGGTGTATTTCCTAAGGCTGCCTTAACCTTCATCTTGTCTACCCGCAATGCATACTTTAACAATGTATTCCATTCCTTGGATTTTTTTCCAATTAACATTTTGATGATGTCTAGCAGGATTTTGTTAGTAGATTTAGCTAACCCATTACCCTAAAGATAATAACTAGAAGAAAACTTAAGAACTATTCCATATTCAAACACCCATTTAGAAAATTTCAAAAAAGAGAAAGCAGGGCCATTGTCACATACCAGAGAATAAGGAGCCCCAAACCTAGTGATAATATTCTCTTCAAGAAATTTGATGACCACCTTAGTAGTAGAAAATTTACAGCATGTCGCTTCTATCCATCTAGTACAATAATCTGTCACCATTAGTATGAACTTGTTTCCAATAGAGGATGGGGGACTGATAACCTCGATGAAATCTAGTCCCCATTGTGCAAATGGCCTAGACTTTATAACTAGCTGTAATGGATGAGCCTGATACCTCCCCTTGTCTGCTTTAATCTGACATGTGTGACAACTTTTGATGTAGTTTTCTGTGTCCTTAAATATTGTGGGGCAATAATACCCTGACCTTAGAATTTTATGAATAGTGGATAGATGAGAACCATGATTAGTTCCATACTTATCATGTAGTTCCAACAATACCTTATCTGCTTCATCTTTGTTCAATCATCTGAGATATATGCCTTCATGATCTTTCTTGAACAATAAGCCTCCTTGCACCATATACCTCTATGCTTTAACTTTCAATACTCTCCTTTGAGAAGATTTCATCTGATTCGGATACTTTCTAGATATGAGGAATGTATTCAGATCATCATACCAACCTAGTGTATCATTAGTGTTCAACATATACTCTATTTTACCAAATTGGGGTCAGTATTAGCTATTGTTTTCACTAAGAATTTTCCTCTGACCAACTTCATGGGAATGATCTCCATATCAAACTCTTGCAACACTGTGATCCACTTTGCTCTTTTCTCCCCAGGATCATTTTGCATTAATAACATTTTCACCACTACATTAGGTACTATGGCTTTTACTTGGATTCTCAAGATGTAATGCCTAAACATTTTCACTGCCCTTACTAATGCAAAAGCCTACCTTTTTTTGTCTAAATACTTCAATTGTGCATCTTTCAGTGAAGCACTCATGAAAGCGATGGGTTTCTCTTCATTCTCTTCTCCCTTTTGTGTTAGGGCAGCTGCAACTGAATGCTCTGATGCAAATGAATAGATGTAAAAAGGATTTGTATAATTTGGAGTAGATAACATAGGAGCATTAGAAATAGCCTCTTTAATGTCCTCAAATGTAGCTCTGGCCATTGGCATCCACTCTATATTCACGTCCTTCTTTATCATAGTATTCAACAACTGCACTATTTCTACAAATCCTGTAATAAACTTTCTGACAAAGTTAATTTTACCAAAGAAAGATTTCAATTCCTTTTTACTATTAGGCAATTGTAGCTTCTTAATTCCCTCTACTCTATCTGGGTCAATGGATATCCCATTCTCACAAATAATATGTCCTAACAACTTCCCTTTAGTTACACCAAATGAACATTTCTCTAGGTTAAGAGAGATTCCATACCTTTCACACCTTTTTAACACTCTCCTTAAGTCCTCTGCATGTGTAGATGCATCCTTAGAATATACAATCAAATCATCCATGTAAATAAAAATACACTTACCTGACAATCCACGGAATGCAATATCTATGGCCCTTTGAAATGTGACAGCTGCATTTATTACACCAAATGGCATTCTCTTGTATGCATAGTTTCCCCATTTACAAGTGAATGTTGTTTTTAACCTATCCTCTTTGTCTACTAGGACCTAGCTATACCCTAAAAATCCATCTAGAAATGACATCATCTTAGCTCTATTTACTGCCTGCAACACTTCATCTATTGGAGGCAAAGGATAATTATCTTTTTCAGAAGCCTTATTCAGATTTCTAAAATTGACACAGTCTAATATCCCCATTTTTCTTCCTTACAAGTACTAAATTAGCTACCCAGGTTGAATGTCTTACTAGAAAAAATTATCCTACCTAACAATAATTTCTTAACTTCCTCAAAAATCAAAGGCTCTAAGATAGCATTTACTAGCCTCTATTTTTGCCTAAATGGTTTCACTCTTGGTCTCAATGGTATTACATGTGTTATAATAGAGGTGTCATAAGTTTTGAAATCTTCATAGGTCCATGCTATCACATGCTTATATTCTTTCAAAACTTCCACAATTTCTTTTCTTAATTCATCAGAGCAAGACTTTCTAATTAAAACATTTTGTGGATTCTATTGTGTACTTAAATTGAAGGGATCACACTTACCCCCTTCTATTTTGGGAAGATATTTATGTCTAACTACCTCATCAAAATCAAAGATCTTTTCCAACTCTATCACCCCTTTAGGTAAGAAATTACTCTTCAGGTCTATTATGTCTTCTTCATCCCAAGATACATCAGGTCTTTCCTATTCATCAATGGTTTGCATTTCAAACACCTCATTACAAGTGAGAAAGTCTACAATCTATTGGTCTCCTTCAAATACTTGGAAATGAGTGACATTATCAGGTATATTTGGTATATTTACTAGTTTTGCTGCAAATCATTTCAAACCTAATAACATTAAGAGTTCTAAGGTGCTAGAAGCAACTGCTAATGCATCTAGTCTTTGATTTAGCTCCCTAGGGATATGTTCAATGTTAAAGGCATCAAAAGATTCGATCAAATCCCATATTCTATGCCTATAACTAACCATTTTCTTGTAATTACATGCATATAATTTCTTGACTTGTTTAACCACTAACTCAAAATCAGAAATACCTTGATCACTTTTACCTTTTTCTTAATGGCCATAATAAGTCCATAAATTAGAGCCTCATACTCTGCTACGTTGTTAGTGCAAGGAAATTGGAGCCTATATGCTGCCAAAAATGATTTACCACTTGGATCAATGAGTTTGACCCCTGCTCCTACCCCTTGCTTGGATTTAGATCCATCACATTTTAATGTCCATATGTCGCTCTTGTTCTTTTGACCTTGACATTTTACCTTAACAATAATCACTTTGTTTGTCGCCTATCCTACAACAGTGTACCTATTTTCATGTCTCTGTCTGAACTATAGATACACCTATATTTTTTAGTTTGTTTGTGTAAGTCAAAACAGAGGATGATTTTTACTCCTATATATTCATTTAGACCCTATATGAACTCATCTACATTTTCATGAAAACATAATTTAGGTTTATCAGGAATAGACTCTCTTTTGTTGTCTCATCCTTTTTATGCACTTTCCATATTGATATTCTATTATATCCCTACACATTCCATAGTTTTCTCTAGGATGAGCAGTGTTATGAACCCTACATAAACCCTTGTACAACTTACATTGGATTGGAGATTCCCGCTGAATGCATTTTTCCATCTCCTATCTTATGGTTCAACCAAAGCTACTTACAACATTATCTTCTTCCTCAGAAGAGTTATAATCAGATTCAATGAATATATTTAATCATTAGTAGGCTTTGTTTTAAAGTCTAAGACTAGGATTTCCTCTATTTGAACTCCTCTATTTGACACCCTGTAGACACCTGGCTCAACAGACGCATAAAATACCTCATTTGTTTGATTGTACTCTGTAATCATGTGCTTCATTCTAGGTTTAGCTTCTATTCCAATCTAATTTGGAACACCTCTCCACGGTAACCACATGTGTGAAAAATTATTTGACATGTATCCATTTAAAGTCTTGGACTAATCTCAACTTAGCAACATACCATAATTGACTAGGATATCTATGACCTAGATGTCAGTAAATTAGCTTACCCTGGGATCAGATGCTAACTGCATTTGGATATGCATCAGCTCTCCTACCACATTAACTTCTATTTTGTCCAACTCAGTAACAACTTTAGCAGATTTTGTGGGAGTAAGTCCTAAAGTTTTGCATATTCCTAGTAGCATAACGTCAGTTGAGGCTCTTGAATCCACCATACAATTATGTATATTTTTCCCAAACATTCTTATGGTTAGCAAAAAAGGAGGAGCTTCCTTCTTTTCTACATACATGAAAACATTAGTGTTTGATGGTTGTTTAGTTTTCATACCCTTATTTTTGGACTGTACATCTCTTCTATGAGCATCTATGTCAACTTAGTTCTCTTTTGGTGTTGACTCATCTAAAGACTTTATAAAGGCATTTTGTATGCCTGGGCTTTTCAACAATTCATATAGGGGCACATTAAACTTGATCTTTCTTATATCTTCAAATAAGTAGTTCATTAATTTTGATGTTTCATTAAACTCTATTTTCCCTACCTAAACCTTTGGTGATATTGTCCCACCAGTGCCATGATAATTAGCTTTTAAGGGTGCTAGGTTGTTACTAGCATGCTGATCTAGTGGGGTATTGAAGTTATTAGGAGAAGTAGAAGTAGTGAAAGGACTCTAGGCTTATTGTTGCTTCTCAAATTATAGGTGTGGTTCTTATTAGATTGTTGAAAAGCCTACACTTCCTCTGGTTCACATAACACCTCATTTTCAGTTTCAAAGGGAAACTAAAAGGCTTCTAGTACTAAGGCTAACTCTGGATACAAGTTCTCACAATAATAAAGCTCATTTTCTTCTATCTAATTTTCTTCTTCCCTTGTTGTGAAAGTAAAACTTTCCAAGACCATAGTAGATTCAAATCCTGAAGGTACTATTTTATTCCCCTTAGGAATTAGGAACTCAAACATAGGGGCTTGTACTTCCACATTAAAAATACTAGTAGCTAGATGAAATTGAGGACAATCAAGTTTAGCATGTGCATTCATGTTATGAATTATGCACCAAATTTTTAATGCTACATTAGCTATTTGGATTCTAGCAGGATTCTTTAACTCTTGATTATCTGGACTCTCAAATGGAGAAGCCAAAGTACCATTATTTGGTCCTATATTCCACATCCTAGAAGCTTTAGGTTGATTCAGATTTCTATTGTTGTTGCCCCATGCCTTATTATCTCCATTATGTCCTCTATTTTGTATCCCTTGTCCCTGATTATGATTATGTCCTTGGTTATGATTTTGATTTTGATTTGAACCTTGGCTTTGACTATAATTTTGATTTTGGTTATAGTTTTGATTCTAGTTTTGACCTTGATTTTGAGAATTTCTACCATAAAAATTTTCATTTCCCAATTTAGTCATCTCTATGGTTAGTCTCTTTAAATGTGTAGTAATTTATTTTATTTCTTCCCTATTGTCTTGTGTTTTGGCCATAAATGTATCTTGAGGAGGTTGAAAGAATGACTAACCACTAGTCTGATTACTATTAGCACTGTTACCTGTATAAGGAACTATAGCCTGAAAGGGGGCTGGGTTATACACTAGTGCATAACTAGGAACTGGATTTATTAGTGGAGTATTGTGCACTGGAGTACCACTCCATGGCTTTGTTTGGTTTAGAATTTCAGGATTCCCTACACTCAGAAAAGGATTATATGTCGTTTGTCTCATCTCCTAGTTCACTGCAACTGCTTCCTTGTACGCTTTTGACAAACTATCTATATTGGCATGTCTCTTAATAAACATTGTAGTCAAAGGATCTAAAGTGGCGTAATACATTGCCAATATTGCCTCAAGAGTTACAGTATAAGGAGCAACCAATTTAGAAAATGCTTTCTGGAACCTATCATTGAAATTATCTATGAGTTCCCCTTCACCTCTCTTAATTGCTGCTAATTTGTGATACAAAGTAGATAGTTCTACTGGTCCCCTAAACCTAGAAAAAAATGCCTCTTCCATGAGTTCCTAGGTAGTGATATAACCATTTGGTAAGTTGACATACCAATTAGAAGCCTGCTTATTGAATCTGTATGGGAACAACCTACACATGACATCTTGATGTTCTAATCTTGCCCTAAAGCAAGCCTCTTTCAAGATTCTGATATGATCTTCTGGATCTTGATGCAATTGGTACTTAGGGTAGATCTTCTTAGGATTCTTAGGCATGTCATAATAAGAAGTAAATGATATGGGAGAATTGACATTAAAGTATGCCATGACTGGACCTCTAGGTGGACTAGAACTTCTTGGAGGACTTGGATTTATGGGTGAGCTAGGACTTCTAGGAGGACTTGGAACTCTAGATGATCCTGAACTAAGATTTAATGATCTAAATGCTAAACCATCAGGACTCACTATATTATGTATATTAAAAGGTGATCCAAGGGGAGTCCCTAATGAACTTCCTACCTGCAATACTCTAGGATTCCAAATTAAAGGACTTTTATTTTGCCTTTTGTCAGGTAGTTGTATGAAAATATCACCTAAATTAGACTTGGACCTAGTCACTCAACCACTATTATGAGCCATCTTTACACAAATCCTACCTTAATTCCAATCAGGCCCTCCTTCTAGTGCCAAAAACTGTTGATGTATGTTTTTACAGATAAGCAACATGAGATAAAATTCATAGAGAACTTTGTCTCTCTTGAAAAGTATGGAGAATATCCATAGATAATTCTCAACTCCAAGGCTCTGGTAGTCAGTTTATGACTGTGTTGGATAGTTAAGTGGTTCGTTGTGAGAGCTGTAATGTTCAAGTAGCCTTACATAAACTAAGGTGATCTGTGACTTACTAAACTTGTTCAAATTGTGTAAATAACTCTTAATTACATCAGAGTGAGCAATCCTTTGCATGTATTTATTGTTTAACAACAAATCTTTACATGAATTTTGATAAAACAAGCTTTGCCTTTCAAATTTGTATGAAAATTGTCATCGATCTTTACAATTCATCATTCTTTACTCAAAATTGGACAATTTCCTTTAGATTCCTACGTGTATGCTAATTATTTGTGATTTATTTGAGAAAAGTTAGAAGAAAATGGTTAGAAAACTTATTTCAGTAGGAACTAATTCTCTGCTACTCATGTATACAAAATCAATTGATTATAATGTTTCAAAGAAGTAAATTCCATGCATGTTTATCCTGAGCAATATCACAAAATCACATATATAAATGCAATCATCAAAGGAAATACACTAAAGAACACCTAAATCTAATGCACTCATGAGTAGAAGTAGAAATTAGATGTTTGTATTCATTAATATATGAAAAGCCTTTCAAAATTACAATGTATTTAGACTTTAAATTCTTTGAAAACATCAACAATCAATTAAAACTCACAAACACTTGACATATATAGGGAGAAACTGGATGTTCCACATTATCTCTGCTGCAGACACAGGCACATTCTACTTCACAAAAATTCACTCAAAGTCTATCACTTCTCTTTCCTAAATGAATCATATGTCTTTTTTTAAACTATGTAAATAAAACACCAGTAGCAGGGTTCTTTATATAGACTTAAGTTCTCCCTTGCTACAGTTGCAAATTCAATCTATGGTTCAAATTCAAATTCACTAGATGAATGGTGACCCTTCAAAATATCTTAAGGAATATTGTTTCTAGTGCAAAGGATGCCATTAGGAATCTTTCAAAACATAGAATTTCTTTGACTTTCTCCTTGTTGACTTTTCCTGTTATAACATAACAAAATATACTAAAACATATACAAATGAAGATACAAAAGAAATAACCACTGCCACTAGTCCCTTTTCTTTCTCACTCCTCTTGTATTTTCTTCAAGTACTCAGTGTACTTGGCTATCATTGCTGTAATGGAATCATGATTATTCTCTTGACTCCTTGTCCATGTATATTTCTATTGTTCCACTTTCTCTTTTAGTGTCCTCACTTGTTCTTCCACTTCTTCCATGTTCTTTTGATATTTCTTGATTTTTGCATTTAATTCCATAATGGAATCAATCATGTCAGTGGTCAAATATCTATTAGGATTCTCTAGATAGGGTATAAAACTTGATTTGAATTCTTTAACTGCCATGGCTGCATCGTACACAGGTATTTCCTAGCATTCATGCCCAATAAACTTTTGTATTATTTTCATATGCTTTTTGATTATTTCCTCAGCAATTACTTCTAGCTCCTAGGTATTCATAATACATCCCTCTAACATACTATCCTCAAATTTCATCTCCAATATGTACAGTGGCATCTGATTTTCCATTTGAATAGTTATGCTTTCTTCACCTATTAGTTCTTCATCCCTTTCATTCATTTCTTCAAATTGACTCAACTCTTCTATGCATTCCTCCACTCTAGATCTATAGTGATTCAAAACAACATTGCAATTATTCTTTTCTACAAAAGCAGATTCCCAACTAGCAATTACCTGCCTTATTATGTTTTCTCCCTTTTGGATGAATATATTAAATCATTCTTCAAACACATTTGCCTCAATCTTTTTATTCTCCAACTCAATAACTTGATCTTTAGATAGAATGGCCAAGTCTACGGGTATATCAGGCATGCCAATATTAGGGTCAAATATCCCCTGTATAAACTATTGCAATTGCGCACCCTGTCCCTTCTGATAGTCAAACTTGTCCTTATCTATTTTCATCATTTCTACAGTTTCTTTATTCATATCTTCAAATTCAGTAATATGTTGTTGTCTAGTCACATGTCCCAAGTCAATATTCAACAATTTATAATCTTCAAGGGTCATTTCTCCCTTTGCTTTATCTTTCTTTGGTATGGCCAACTCTAAAGTTCTAGCTCCAGATGCACTCCTTTTAATAGCCAACATGGTTCTGGATTTTTTCTTTTCCTTCTGTGGAGGTCCTTGTAACAAACTTTTGATGCCAATGAGAACTAATTGTATCTCTATGTATTCCCTTCTGACCTCAGAATGCAACCAGGCTAGTACTTCTCTATTCATTTCCACCCCTTGCTCCTCATTTATGACCTCTTCTTCAGGATTTTCTATTTCTACTAATCCTCACTATTGTTGTTGTTGTTGTTGTAGTGGATTTTGATCTAGAGGTAAACCCTTTTGTTGTACTGAGGGTGATGTCTCATCTTGATATTATTGATTTTCTTCTTCATTTTCTTTTTTGTATTCCACCTTCCTCTGTATCCTTTTCATTACTTTGTTCTACATTTCCTTCCTCTGAATGCTTTTCCTGTTCACCTTTTTTAGTATTAATATTACAAACAACTGAAACACTAATATCCACAATACCTGCTAGCACTCCTTGCTCTGTCTACACATTGGGCACTCTTATAGTAGCTTTGGGTTTAATTTCTATAGTATACCATCCATAGAAGATGGCCATTTTGCAATCTTTTTCATTCTTTATAAAATCTATTGTGTATTGATCAATGTCAATGATCATCATTTTCTCTTTAATTTCTAACCCAAATGTTCGAGCTATACCCTCTGTAGACAGATCTACAATGGTCCTGCCATTGTGCATTATCTTTCTTGTAGTTAAATTGTATCTGTCTATGCACTCTAATACTAAGTCTTTGGCTTCCATAGCCAATGGAAATCCTGTGGCCTTATATAATCCCTTCTCCCAAATTTTGCTCATATCATTAGTAGCATCTAGTGTTGTGACCTTCTGTAATACTTCTTCTGCGTCATAATGGTTGATATTGGTATCAACAATGGTTCCCCCAAAACCAAATATTAAATACGAATATCCCCTAACCAATGGCAGTTCCACTTTAACCGCCTCCTTCCTTGATTTTCTTTCTTTCTCTACTTTCTCTCCTTCCTTAATAGCAATATCTACTTTCTTTTGCTGGGGTGCCATCCTGCCAAAATGTATACATTTTACCCTTTTTGTTTGTGCATAACCCTAGGGTTTTTACCTTCATTTTTACATTTTTCCTATTTACCCTAAGGTTTTTACCTTCATTTTTACGTTTTTCATATTTACCCTAAGGTTTTTCTCTTTCTTCTCTCAATTCATGATGATAAATATTTTCAATATTCAATCACCTCAAATTCTACTTCATAATAAACTACAGTAATGATAAAATAATTTGCATTCTTTTCTTAATGTAATTATTGTAATTGACCCTAATTATTGTTTAACAATAGTTCAATGGCATTTCATGTACATACCTATAATTTTCAACCTCTTTTTGATAATGATTTACCATTTAACCTTTAACCATTGACCATTTCATTCCATTCTGTTCAGCTTCTAAATCACATTTTCCCAACCAATTGGACCTTTTTGCAATTTTTCCTTTGAAATGCTATTATGTAATAACACAGTCAAATTTTTACTTTTATCCTGTTTGAAACTCTACATTATAATGTTAATTGTGCATTAAATGCATCAATTAATGCATACAATTCAAATTACTCCATTTTACAATTTAATTTCGCACTTTAAACCTTGCATGCATTAGTTTTGATATTCACTTTCTTTGTATTTTGCATATTGCATATTTCCTTGTATATCATTTTTTGTATATTAATTTTTATATATCTCTTATACAATCCTCAAAACATACAACTTCGGATTCATGTGAGTTTATTAAACCTATTGCATTTTATTTTGACGTCCCGCTTTGCATTTGACCTTTTGTATTTTGCAATGTACATGTGGTACGTACATTCAAACATACAAAGCCAGAATTAAACTTTATATCCATTTCACTTTGATTTTGTAACCATTCTGGCATTGTATCCCTACCCTTTTGTATATCATGCTTACCTGATACATACAATTTAACATACATACAAAGCACGAAACCTAGTCTATTATACATCATATTTAAAACCTTGCCAGGTCTACCCTTGTATATGTTAATGTACACTACCCCTTTGTATACCAAATACCTCATACAATAATGCACCTGTGGGGCCTGCCAAATATTAGATCACTTTTTGCTTCCTTTTGAAATCTGTCATTAAATTTGTATTTAAATGCAAGCATTTAAGCATACAAATGACTCTTAATACTTATTTGGACTCCAACCTTTATAAACTCGATTACATATTTCTTTCAGGTCCAAACTTGTATATTTCCCTACTTGTATTTTGGATACATGTATAAACATACAATACAAAACACGAATACAAGCACAGATGTAAACATTTTATGCACCTAAACTCTAAACCTGATCAAGTCCACTTTTGCATATTAAAGTTTGTATATTTAAAATGTATATGCACAAGATGAAATACAAAATCCAATTAGACCTTATTACAACATTGTTTTAGCATCTCTTATGAAAATAAATTTGTAGATGACATACAAATTTATCTTAACACTATATTTCACCAAAACACTCATATCTCATGAAATACTAAGAATTTCAAAATGGTTCAAAAAGGAAACCTTAATCATTTTTTAGACAGAATTCACTACTACCTACTGTTTTCATTAACGCTATTATTTCTTGATTCTTTTTAAGTATTTCCTACAATACTTACTATTTTCCCTTTACCACCAAGCAGACCAGGCCACAACAAAACAAAGGCAAACATGGTCCTCATTTTGCTAAAAGGTAAAATTGGGCGTGTTGTGAACATCACAACAGGTTGGTATCTTCATTTCTCAAAGGTAATTTAGCCAAATTTCTGCATGTTTCATAAAGTCCTTTTATGCAGTTTATTTGACCAATTGTATTATCACATAAGATGGATTCTATGAAAAGACTTACCCATTTAGGAGGTGCATTTTGAAAACCATCACTTTCTTCTCTCATCTTTCGAAACACCTGATAGTAGAGATCAAATTCAATATGATAAAACAAGTTTCAAAAGCCTTGTTTATCTTCACATAATATGGCTTTAAGCTTTCAAACATTGTTTGCCCAATCTTTATATTAGGATTCGAATTACAAAATTTCACATACATCTCATGTTGTGTTATGTCTCACTAATGTTTTGTATGGTGTTCATAATCATTGAGCCCAATCTTGTGTCTGATAACATCTCTACTATTTGATGATGGACGAGTATTATCTTTCCAAAAATTTGAGACCAAGTTCCTAACAACATCTTCAATCCTATTAGAACAGGGAGCTCTACACATAATTGCCCACTTGCCTTCTAAATTATCATCCAAAACCTTTCTCCTTTTCATTTATTTTGTTAGTGTCTTTCTACTAATATGAATTTTAGTCGAAAGTGAAGAGATTTTTCTTTTTCTTGATATATTTCTATTTAAAATAGTTGTCAACATCACTCTTCATGTAATGGCCTTATCCATTGATCGAGATTTTTTCCCAACGGAACCTAAACCTTTTTTACATTTTTAAACAATACCTTTTCCTAGGCCATATGAAGCTTTCCTCATATTCAATGTCAAATCTACACCCAACAATTGTAATGGCTCTTTCAACTCATTACAAAGAAGTAAAAGTGATAACAGTTGGGTTTTTTCAAGTGTACCAAGATGATTGAAATGAGCATTGATTATTTCCTTTATAGATTTATTCATTGACCTCTTCCTAGTATTTATAGGTTGTTTGGCATAATATTTCAATTTATCCACATCCATTTCAAGTAAATGATCTAAATTTCTATAACTTGAAATTTTTGTCTTCACCTCTTTAGGTAGATTCATATGCTCATCCATACCAATAGAAGGAAGTGATCTTGACCCCTCTCCAACATGCATTGTTTGAACTTGGGTCTCCTCCCTATCTTCAACTATGTGCTCTTCAGTCTCATTTGCCTCAATAACTAAATTTTGCTCAACTTTTGCTTGAGAACTTTCTGCCTGTTGAGCCCGTTCTACACATAAAATACTTAAGTCAAGAGAGATCTAAAGAAAGAGCTTTAAAAAAAATTAAGTCAAGAGAGAGATAGAAGACCTATCTAGATAAGTCCTATAAAGAGAGAAAGAGGGAGCTTTAAAAAGACTTAAGTCAAGAGAGAGAGAGAGAGAGCTTTAGAAATCTACTTGTACTTGTCAAGAGATAGAGAGAGAAAGGACCTTAGAGAAAAAGGATAGAGAGAGAGAAAGAAAAAGATTTAATAAGTCTTACTCAAGTCAAGGGAGAGAGAGAGAGAGAGACTTGACTTATCTAGATTTAAGGAGATCTCTAGAGAGAAACAAAGAAAAATCTTTTAAAAGATCTACTCAAGAGAGAGAGAGAGGAATTTATGATTAAATTTAATACAAGTATGATTTACTTAATGTGCAAACTTATGAAGGACCCTAATACACCTTCAATTGAAAAAAATATAAATTCACTTAGTATTTATGTTCAAAACTAGAAATAACATCCTACTACATGCTAAAATCTCATAAATTAAATAGGAAAGAAAATATGGATACATATCTTGTTTTTTTTTATGGTATCTTGTCAAATTTATATGGTGCATCTCTTGTTCTCTTTCTTTTGAATACTTTCTTTGAGTCTTATTTTGTCTTTTTTTGTCTCCCATTTTCTTCTTCAAGTTTTCTTCAAAATCTTTCTTGTTGAATAATAATGCGAATTAATCTTGCAATGATATATGAAAAATAAATTTAAAAGTTCATATTTATATGTATATAACATTATTAAAACAAATAGTAACAATTTGGTCGGGTAGGGGTTCAAACGAATGTTGGCGGTTAAATTTTTTTTTAACCGACAGGGTTTGATCAAACTCCCCCTGGATTAATTTTGAAACATTATTTTAATAGGGTTCAAATGAATGGGGGTTTAAATGAACCCCCATTCATTTGAACCCCCTTATTTTGCCCTTGCCCCTCTGCAACTACAATTTTATGTAGATTTTTTACTTTTGAAGCTCAGGTTGAGGATCAAAATGGAACCAACTTGACAAACCCATCTAAAGGATTATAGTCCTCAAAACAACATTTCTATCAAGTATAAATTTCATATATTGTGGTTTTATTATATATTTTTTAGTTTAATTAAACATAGGTTTTTCACTAAAAATCAAGCTCTCTATTCTACACATGTGGAGAAATAGTATATTACAAAAAAAAATTATGAAAAATATCTATCATCTTGGTATTCATGTCCTTGATGCAACAAAAAAAGAATTAAATTCTAATACATACAAAAAAAGTTATGCTTTACACAGTACACCTATGTCTAAATTGTAATTGGTTTGACTTCAAAAGTTAATTAAAAGCAAAATATTCAATAAAACATTATGAAACCAAATGCATCCTCTAAATATCATAGTTAAAAATCTAAATTCTAAAAAAATAGAATTTTATCCTTCATAGAAAAAAGTTATGTTTTACATAGTACACGCCACTCTTTAAAAATGGTGTTTACTGTTAAAAACTAGTTATTGAAGGAAATGGAAAAAGAAATACAATTTGATTCCAAAAAAAATTAAAATATATATTTAGAATCTAAAGACAAAATGTGACAAATCATTAGTTTACATCATCTTCAAATTCTTCATGGTTTAGAAACTATAGGTGTTCGAATGTGAAGAATTTTTTCAAAATGTTCATTTCAATTGTAGACACCCAATAATGTCCATCTCTTTCAACACCTTATGTTTTTGCCCTAGGTACCCATGTTGCCATCATAACCCCTTCTTCATCCTAGCACTTGCTCTAATAAATTAACTAAATTTAACATTTATTTAATTTATCCCATCCCTTCACATTATTAAATAAATAAATTTTATTTATTTATTTAATCCCCTTTCCTTTTAAAATAAATAAATAATTTTATTTATTTATTTAATCCACATGCCTCATAATTTAAATATTTTTTTAAACTATTTAATTATGAAATCACCTACCTTCCATTTCCATCTCAACACATCTCTCAAATAACTCTAATTAAACTTCTAATTCCCTCTCACGTGAACACTATTCACCTTCTATTTTCTCTCCCAAGTTGCACAAGCACCTTTCTAATCCCATCTCCTCTCACAAAATGGAAACCTTCCCCAATCCACATCACTCAACTTGGGAGGATCTTCCATTTCAAAATGGAAACTTCCCAACTCCTCTCCCACCAAAAAAATCTATATAAACCCCTATTTTTGCTTTTTCAAAGGATCCCACCTTTTGCATGCAACATTACTTTGCCAACATTCTACCTCACATCTTGCACCTATCATCTTTCATCACCTATTTTCTATCTATCATCAACCCATCAATCTTCATCCAATTGTCATGCTGCGAACGTGAGCGATCAACATTCTATCATTCCAGCAATCAATCATGCATGCATCAACATCTGAGGTATTCTAAGGACTTGGGTAAAAAGGTAATTGCATGTATTGTTTTATCTTTTGATTTGTCCAAATTTCTTGTTTACATTCTAGCACGCCCAGTGGGACTCACTTCACTTGATCATTTTTGCAAGATTTTGTAATAAAATTTTGTGTTTATTCTAACTCTCGTTTGCAAGTTTTGCATGTGATCTATTGCTGGTAACCTTCGGGACAAAAATTGACTGTGTCATCATGTCCAAGAGGCTATTTCCATGAAAATCAACTATAAACTTGCTAGGGTTTCATCATTGTAATTTTTTTATTATTTTGAAATTTTTTTAGTTGGCAGCCATACTGTACAGATCTGTATAGATCCATATAGTACGGATCTGCCATTGGTGTTTTTACTTTTGCATTGCATGCTTCAAGTTCAAATATTGTAGGTTTGTTTCGATTATGTAGTCCAAGTTTATTACTGCAGGTTCCTTTGTCGACCCAGAAAAAAAAACCCTAATAGTTGTTTGCAAACCCTGATATTTATCTTGGTCGAAGTCTTGATATTGCAGGTCGAAGGTTTTGGTTTCCTGTTGACTATGTCAAAATCCTAATATATGCTCCTTGTAAGCAGCCACCATTGTCATTGTTTAGGCAGTCGCCTAAGTCCTTGTCAAAGTTCTCTTCTATCATTTGGTCCTCCTAACCCTAGCCTATAACCGTTGAAAACCTTAAGCATCATTTTCTATTCTGTGAAATTTTAACCTTGAAAGAGTTGTCACCTCTTGTGGTGGCGACCTGATTATCGCCACCTCCAAAAACTTGTCACCACCTTTATGATTTTTTTATCACCGCCTATTATTCTGCCGCCATCATCCAACAAATCCTTTTTCGTCGACCTCCATTCATCCATCATCAACTATTCACGAACCCTAACCATTTGCCAAAAACTCTTGACCTTCACATTTTTAATAGATTTCCACTACCAGGTTGAACTTCCTATCTCCTTGTCAATCCCCCCTCTGCCACCATCGACAATCCTTACACCAACTTCTTAACGGCCCAGTCGCCACTTGCAAATTATATTGTCTCCACCGAGACTTACCTGTTGGCCAATTCTCCCCATCTCAGTCACCTCCTTTGTTATTATCCATTTCCTCAGGTCACAGTTTGAAGTGTAGATCGGGGTCTAAATCTCAAGTCGCAGCCCAAAGTCAAAGGTTGGCATTGAAAACATTTTAAGGTCACAGTCTAAATTTTAGGGTTTGACTCAAAACTTTATGGTGATAGTCAGTTGAGTATTTAAATCATCAGTTAAATTATTGAAATAGGTTTGAGTTCCAAGATTTAAGGCCTAGGTTTTAGGGTTTAATGTCATAGTGAACATTATTGTTTGGGCTTCTCAAGTCTTTAAAATGATAGAACAATACCTAAACTACAACCACAAACACAAAATTGCCTTCATACATGCATGTGACACTAAAAATCTTGCAAACATCAAAAACACAATAGTCAACCTTTCGATCAACAAGTCAAACTAGTCAACCTATCATCTCAAGCATGCCAAAGGAGGCATTTTTTTTCTTTTTGCCATAAGTTGGTCATATGAAATTGAAATCACACAAACGAATACTTGCTAGAAATTTGACTTTGTAGCTGTACAACTTTCATCAGGTAATTTCTCAGTCAAACAGCAGCTTTCTTTCAAGCTTGAAATGCATATAACTGGAGTAAAATTGATCCTTTTTCAATGAATTTTTTTAAAGTGTATAGATTTTCATGTACTCTCTGTTGGTGCAACTTATTTTACTATATCAGATCATCAATTGCAAACTTTTAAAAAATCATATCTTTTTGACCTAATCATCTTTGGTAGCTAACATCTATCTATGTAGTGTGTCCAAATCACTTGTAAAAGAATGGAGAAAACAAACTACTGACATATCTTTTGTAGGTTTGACTGGTCAAAGAATATTTTTTATCACTAGAGTAGGCACATTTGGATTTGGTGTTTAAAATTAACTCTGCTTTCTTCGTGCCTGCTTTCGCTCTTTGTTTTCTTTTCTTAACTCTGTGTAACTTGACTTACCAAAGAGAGTATCCTCTCCTCCTGCCTAACCAATAGATCTGGGGTGCAAGAGAAATCATTGCTAACTCTAGGGAACAACCCAAGCGGAAAAAAGATAAAGACAAGCCCTTCCAAGCCGCTATATAAATAAAGTGTTTGTGATGAAAGTCATAAACAACAAGTGCAGTTATGTCATACCAACGAAGGTCTCCCTCAATACCTTATGGTGCATGAAACCTTGTAGAGCGTAACCTCTATAGGCTGGGAGGCCTCCTAATCAAAGTGAATTGCCGCATGTATGGCCACCTGAATGGAAGCCCTTACTAGAAACCTTTGTCTAGAAGCCAAAAACCTTCTATATGCTAGTGTAGGAGGTCAGACCTCTGAAGTCTTCCCACATTCTCGTAGCTTATAGTACAGATGGCAAATTTTTGGAGGTCTTTACATCTTTAGAAATTTGAAGTCTAGTATGCCCAAGAAGTGAGTGCACTATAAGAGGGAGCTAGTGCTACCAGACTTCTAGGCCATCCGCTATAAGTAGGCACGGCTAGATAAATCCAAGTGGGAATCCAATAGATATTTTCATTACCTAGCCTAGGTTTTACAAATTTATCATTGTGTTTGGTGTGCATGCATGTAGATGTGAGATCTTGTGTTTGATATTGCCCAAGTCAAACTTCCAATAAACAATTTCCATATCATCCTCAACCTACTTGTCATAACACATATCCTAATCATTACACTTCATCCAATCATTCCAAGCCAAATCATCCTTGTCATCCAATCAACTACATCTTAATTAATCCAAGTCATCTAACCTCATCATTACACATCATCCTCTTTCTAATCCAAATCAGCATCATATTCCATCATGTCGACATTAGAGGGCCTAGCACAAGACCTCATTGACCTACTTCACCAGGTTCAAACAATCCAATCACCTCTAGGCCAACAAATGATTCAACATGTCCATAAAATGATCCAACAACTGCAAACAAGCCAATCCCCACACATGCAACACCTCTTAGCACAAATCCAACACCTCTTGGCCACTTGTCAAATCCAAAAGGCACATCATCAACCAATGCCACATGAATCCTATGTGTCCTCTATACCATCATATCAACCTCATCTACCTATATGTCATGCCATCCCTTCATCAACCTACCCTACTTCTTATAATAGAAACCCTTATCCATACCAATCTCCATCTCAATAATCATTAGCCTATGTGATTCCTCCACCAACACAACATCAATACCTTCAACCACAACAATAGAAACAACATCAACCCATCCAACAATTCCCACATCAACTTGTTTAACATCAAATCCCAACCTCGTCACATTCTATCTCAATCCCATATATCACTTCTATCTTCTTGTCATGTCAATGCCATATCTACCCAACAACATCCACCTCAAAGTCATCCAACCACCTATTCCAACATGCCAACACACCATCAAACCCATGTCCTAGGCCAAAAGGTGTCTTTACAAGAGGTACATGCAAGCCAAAATGGTCCCATGTACATAAGTCAAACGTCCTTAAGTCCACTTGTGGAGCAAGATCAAATGTCCTTAGGTGAGGCAGATACCTATGTGCCACCTAATCCTACTCCAAGTGGTCCTTTGTACAAAAATCAATTATCCTCATGTCCACTTTTGCAGAAAGACCTAGTAGACTTAAGTTCACCTTTGCAAAAAGACTTAATGGCCCTTGACAAGGGAGAAACCAATCTAGTCAATGCATCTTATGAGCCACCTCCACCATCCAATCACATGCCAACACATGAGCCTACTAGTCCTATCTCGACACCCTCATGTAATCCTAATTCCAATCCAAGTCCTAATTCATCCAACCCTAACATTACTCCATCCAATCCTAGTCCCAATCCAAAACCTAATATGTCCAATCCATCCAACCTTACAATCCCTCCATCCAATTCAAATCCCAATTCATTCGATCTAATTAGCCCTCAACCTTAACATGATCATAAACATACCACTCCATCTACCCTTATCATTCATCCCTTATATTGTCCATCCACCCATACTCTTGTAAGGGATGTGATCCATTGGCTACTAGCTAGGAAAAACTTATTCCCATGTCAAACATCTATCTTAGCACCTAGCAACAAGCCTTCAAATGTCATTCTTAGCCATCCAACCCCATCATGTGACCCACATGCCATTGAACCAATTGAAGAGCCTCATATCATGAGCCTAAGTCAAAGTCCATCATACTCCCTTATCGATGAATATCAAGAACCCATCAAACTCATCTAAGAGCCTCTCACTTTCACTTCCTTTCAAGCCACTCAAGAGATATATCAAGAGTATGAACCTAAGCACATGGAAACATTAACCCTTTATCTAAATCAAGATCAAATCCTTTCCATGCTACCCATTCATAACATTTACCTTTTCCATGATTAAGATGATATCACCTATAAAAAGCTACCCATGAGCACCTTGATCTTATCCATAATCCTATACCTATCCATGAGCAAGATATCCAAATTGCTCCTATCTATCCTCCATCTAACCCTAATGAGACAGTTTCCACTTCCCATGATGAGACATGTTCCTCCCAAGCAAGCATAAAAGATCAAACAAATATATTGGATCTTAATGAGAAAAATGAAAATCAAGATCCTAATGATCCTCCATCCATATCCACCATCGACCCTATCACAAATCCACCATCACATTCTATTGGTCTAGCCACCCTCATTAATGAGTGTTCCTCCCTAGGAGTACAACCTGTTGTGATGCTCACAACATGCCCCATTTTACTTCTTAGGGAAATGAGGACCCCTGCTATGGCTGTTGGGTTTGCTTATGTGTGTGGGTCTGCTTGGTGGTAAAAGGGAAAAATAAGTGAAAGTTACAAACCTTGGTGAAAATAAAGAAAAATAACACTAAGTACTAGGGCAAAGTATGGGTGAATTCCTTGTCAAAAATGAGTAAGGTTTGCTTTTTGAACCATTTTAGAATTCCAAATATCTTGCAAGTTATAAGTGTTTTTGGTAAATGTACAATCAGAGGGTTTGTATGTTGTATATACAAAGTTGTTTGTATGTTGTATATACAAAGTTGTTTGTATATACAACGTCGCTCATATATAAGGTCATTTCTATTTTGTGTCCTTGTGTTAATTGTAAAAGGGAGTTGGTGGGTTTCTTATATGTTGTTATACTTGTATACATCTTGCTAACACTTTATCTTCATAAACAAGTCAGGCCCGACAGACTTAAAGTTGAAATGAATAATCGGTCAAGTCAGTTGAATGTATTTTAGGATTGTATGTTTGGTGAAAGTGAAACATACAATAGGATATACAATAGGTTATACTGTTGATAACTGAGAGGGGGGGCTAAATCAGTTATCTTAATTATTTCAGCTTTCTAAACTTTCTTAACAATTAATGCAGCATTAATTCAAATAAGAAAACATAACCATGAAATGGAAATACACATGACACAATATTTTTGACATGGAAACCCTGTTAAGGGAGAAAACTATGGGGTGATTAACTCAAGATTGTATTCTCTATTAGAAGAATAAGATAGTACAAAAGTGGCACTTACCAGTTAGGGCTCACTACCTAAGCACACTGCTCACAAGAGGCTCACTACCTACAATAGTTTATACAATGAAACTAGATACTTGAACTGATGAGAAGCATCCACACATGCTGAGGTTCAATTTCAGTTAAGCTCAATAAACTGATCTACTGCACTCCATTCTTCCTCTTCTTTAGTGCTGTTGTCATGTCACATACTTGACCTGTAATATAGCTGTTACTCTTTTCCTCTACTTTTCTTCGCACAACTCACCACACCTACACACCTTCACATCTAAATCCATCTGGTATATATATCCGCACAAGTGATTTCAACACCTTTCTAGTCAGCATTCAGAATAGTCAATATTTTCCCAAACTCTGATCTGTCGGCTGAATCCTTGGATACCAAGTGATGCAGATTTACAGAAGTCATCTAACATGTCAGCCAATCATGGATGATACCTTAAGAACCTTGATCACCATCAATATTTGATCCGAAATAATTCTGATACTCTGTTGATCAGTTCTTCCTCTGTCTACTCTATCAAACTAGACCTCAATACTTAGATGCTCATATCTCTTCAGTCTTTCATCACTAGAGGCTCAATCCCTGGAATCTATCAGTCAAGGTATTCCTCTTGACTTTCCCAAGTCTATACTTTGAAAAGATACTACCTATAAGAGATCTAGACTTGACTGTCAGACCTTGCTGCATGCTCTGTTCTTGCTTACCAGACCAAAGTATCCTTCAATCTGACTTCCGGTAGAGATACACTAAGTCCTGTGGATGTGTGGGATGGTCTTTGTTGCCATCAATGACAACACCAATCAAGCCATACAGTGTCTCTTGCCAACAATCTCCCCCTTTGGCATTGATGGCAACACTTAGTGAAAAATGACTAAGTGTTATACTACACTCCCCCTTTGTTGATGCTCTATTCTATTGTACACTATACCAGTGCTCCCCCTTAGTTGGAGTCCACATTTTTCACTTCCCTCACTCCCCCTTTGACATCAATGGCAAAGGGTAGGGTCCGCACACCAAAATTTCCCAAAAAAAACAATCTATACTTAGCCACATAGGTATATATACATGCTATACTTACATATACTGAAGTATGTCTGCAAAAGATGTCTTCAACTGGGCAAATTATGTTGCCCAACTCTGCTTCATCCTATCCAAAATTGAGATGTGACCACTCAACAGGAATGCAAAAGCTTCTGCCGTCTTAAGATCTGTCGGATCACTGGTTTGGGCTGTGGTCTAGGCATCAGTTAGGGCCTCATGCATGGCCTCTAATTTAGGGATAATCATCCCTCTAAGTTCAGCCATCCTAATTAATATGTTTTTCTTTTCCTTCTCAAGCTTCTTATTCTCATTCACGACTGCAATAGTTTGACATTCCTAGTTATTATGGATACAGTGAGAGGATCAAACTTCTGAGAGAGGCTTGACAATTTATCCTCTTGTTCTTTCACTTTCTTCTCAATATCCTTTATTACTTTACTCCAGGATATACAAAATTTATATACTTCACCTCCATCCTTAAGAGCATTTTCTAAGCTCTTTATCCCAATATCCATATTTCTCCTGTCATTGGTTATAAAGCCTTATAACTCAAAGAATCTCTTATCCAAAAATTCTTTTTGGACCTTCACCTCATCTGATTTCTCGAAAGATTCAAAATGAGTGCTGATAGAACTAATAAGAGATTTAAGGTTACCAGATGAAGAAGTTGAGGAATCCTTCTGAAAGGATGGCATGATCTATTCAAGCACACCAGATGCAATTTCTAGCAGCTCACAGTCTTCCATGTGAGACTTTAGAAGTTTTTCTTTAGCCTTGGCATTGGTAAAGGATGCTATCTTCATTGTTTGAACCGAGGAGAGAGAATCAAAGTCAAATGGTCCTTGAAGTAACTCCGGTTCATCAATCTCCATCATTTCTTTAGTTAAGAAATCCTTGACAGTTTCTGCAGTGTCTCTTGTTGGAGACAAAGTTTTCTTTCCTTCTGCACTGTCACTTGTGTTTTTCTCAGCTTGACCTTCTTCTTTTCCCTTCATTTCTTTTTCTTTCTCCTCTACTTTTTGACTGGTCTTTTCTTGTATTCTTTCTTTTTCAGGGGAAACTGGAGGAGAGATGTTTGCTTGATCATGAACCTCCTCTTTTGGAGCAGAGGAATCTAAGTCCTTACCTTTTTCTTTGCCTGTCTCCTTTACCTCTTCTGCCACTTTCTCAGTAGCATCTGTAGCCGAGAGATCATCTCCTAAGTCCTCTACAATAGGAATATTGAATCTTTTAAAGGCATTCTAGAGGATTTCCTCTGTTTCTTTTGCCGCCTTTTCTCTAAGCATGAGTTGATTCATTCTAGCCTTACTCTGGAACTCATCCTTGCAATCTTTGAAGATCATATCCATTTGTTTTGGAGCAATTGAGGGATAGATCTGGATAGCTATCTGATCTCTAATCTCTAAGTCCTTTGCCTTGGCATTTTCTTTTCTCATATCAAGTTCCTTCTCTAAACTTTTAGGAATTAGAGAAATTATTTCAATAAATGCTTTATTGTATATGTTCATGTATTTGATTGTGGCTTTCTCTAAGATCTTATCAGCATCATTATATGCGTCATAGAATTTTGTTATTCGTTACAGGTTCCCATCCACAGTAACTACTTTAACCACATCATCTAATGATAGAGTGGGATTTTTAACAAACTCTTCTGTCTCTACCTCCTTGGTTTCACTAGAAACTTTCTTCTTTTTCCTCATTTTCCTTACCTCCTCATCTAACTCAATATCTTCATCATCCTTCTGATTGATGTAAGACCTTGTGGCCTTTGTCTTAGTTCTTTTCTCTACTTTATCAGATGATTTTGCTTCTGGTTTTGATGCCTTTGAGCTTTTAGTAGTTGTAGGAGCAGAGGTCTTAGAGGATCTGGTCCGGGAGGGGACTTCCACTGGAGCACCTTCTTTCTCTACTTTTTATTTTTCTTTCTCTGCCCTTTCTATCTTTTCTCTATTTGTATCAAGTGCCTCCTTGGATATCCCAAATTTCTTAGTGACTTCTTCAACTTCCCTTCTTACTTTCCTCTTTGTTTCTGGTTGTCTAAGTTCTACATGAATCTTTACACTCAACTCTTCAAAGGTTCCAAACCTTTCTGCCTTGGGGTCCTTGGGTTGACTAAGCAAGTGTTGAACATGTAGATCTACAATTTTCTCATCTACTTCATACCCCATTGGCATGATCTAGACTATCCTTGGCTCCACAGCCTCCATTAGGGACTGATCAGTTTCTACCATAAACCAAACTGTATCCTTATACTTTTCAACTAGAGATATGGGAATTCTCTCTCTTGCTTGCATCCTACTCTAAAAATTCTTGAAATAACCCCACAAAGCTGTCTTTCTAGCATTAGCATTCCCAAGCCCATGCAAGTAGTCTCTGATTTGAATGTCAATAGGTCTGTCATTCTACCATACCCAACCACTAGATCCAGGTAGCTCATTCACAAAGTAGAAAAACAAACACAATATTAGTCCACCATACTTAAAAGAGTTCTTCTTGTCCTTCTTGATCTTCTGTAAGTTTTCCATCAGTTGGCTTAGGAGTTCACAGAGATCATAATCTGCATTCTTTCTCAACATTTCATACGCAGTATACACAGCAGTTCTAGGTACTAAATTCTCCCTGCTAGAGTGGTTATCTTATAGCCAATTATCATAGATGCAAACTTGATATCCAGATTAGAGATATCTTCTATGGTCATTGCTCTCTTATCAAATTTTGATCCGGTAGCCTCACTCACAATTTGGTTTTTGACATATTTGAGAACTAGGATCCCATCAGAAGAGTGCAAACTAGTTACTGCCCTAATTGCATCCTTAGTGATCTTAAATTTTTTATCCAACCATAAGAAGTTACCATGCACTCTACTTAACACATACTAGACCCATTCATCTTCAAAATAGGGGAAATGAATGCACTGACCAAAATGCTTATCCTGGATGGCTTGGTACTATGGTTTAAGTTCAAAAGCATCATCTATTAACTGATTGTGATAGATATCTGCCAGCATGGATTCCCCAAAATCTTCAATGGTCACATGAATGTAAACCCTAACATCTTCTATATGCAAAATACCGTGCGGAATGCTGGAAAATGCACCTAAGGGGTCCACTTCTAGAGATTTGTATGGATGGTTCTTAAATTTAGGGCGTGGCTGATTAGAAATCTTCACCACATTTAGAGTAGCCATCTTTCAAAGATTTTCAGAGAGATATTCAAGAATGGAAAATACCTTTTACACTTCTAGGTTTCACGGAGAGAGCCAAATCGATTGTTGGATGAATCATCTTCTGCAAGTGATCTTTGATGGGCTTGAGGGAATTTGTTACAGAGCTCATTTTCACTTCTTCTTGAATGTAGAATGAACAAGTGTTTAATGAGAAAACCCTTATATTACTCCGCAAGCCCTAATACCAAGTTGCAATAAATGCGCAAATTAAGTCATTCTGGTTTGCCTTGTTTTCCTTATTCGGATGACCTGATGAACTGGATCAATCTTGTTCTAAACATCTTGTGGGTCTTTCATATCTTAACCACAGTTTATTTAGATGTTTCTCTTATGAATCTTTTAATCCACAACTCTCCTTGTGCTAGTTCCGGCACCAATTAACTGGTTGGGGGAAAAAGTTTTTCCTTGTGTCTCCCCCTGAGCCAGAGCTCACTTTTTAATTTCTAGAAGGAATATCAGCACCAAATTCTGGTGCGGATCCATCTCCTATATTTTTTGTACTTCTCTTCACCCAAATCTTGTTCATCTCACTTTTAACTTCATCCATATTCACTTTTCTTTTTCCCTTGTCTTGATTCTGATTATGATGTACCAGACCTCTTTTGTCCTGATTCTTGCTTCTACAGAATTTGAAAATATGATCGAATCTATTGCAATTGTGGAAAACAACATTTCTTTGCATATTTGAATGAAATCCTCTTAATCTGCATTGATTAGCCATATGTCCCATTCTATTACGTGTAAACCATCTACCATTGAATAAATTGTTCATCTATATATTTCTACATTCTTGAGATTTGTGACCATACCTTTTACAGTTGAAACACTATCTAGAGAAGGATGTATTAGTCTGATTTATTCTCTTTCTGCACTGATTAGCTTTATGACCAAAGTTATTGTAGTTGTAGCAATATCCATTGAAGGATGGATATCTTTGAGCATTAGGTTGCCTTACTGGAGGTCTTCTAGGCATGTTCCTTAGATTTTCTGATCTAAAATTCTTTTGACCAGATCTAGAGCCTTCACCTTTCTCATATCCCAAGCCACGATTGTCATCTACCCTCTTTTGGCTTTCAAGAAGAAATTCAAGTTGAGCAAAACTTATCTTGAATTTCTCTTTGTATTAATTTGCTGTTTGAAGATCCCTTTTAAGAGTGTTAATTTGATCCTCAATTTTTTCTTCATTATCTCTAGCATCTTCAAGATCAGATTCTAGATGCCTGATTATTCTATCCATTTTATGGTAGTCTTCTAACTTCTCCTTGAGGGATTGTCTTAGATCATCTTCAGTTTTTCTTTTCTCTTCAATTTCTTGGGTGAATTTCATAACTCCTGATTCCATTTCATGTCTTACCATAATGACCTCTTTTGATAACTTTTCACATAACTTGATTTTCTCCTTCAGATCTTCATTTGTACCATTGTCTTCACTTTGATTTACCAATTGCTGAAGTAGATCTTTTCTCTTTTTCATAGAGATACTCAATTTCCCTTTTAGTTCATTTATGAAATCATCAGCCTGTTTGATTCTTTCCTTTAATTCTCTAACTTCAGAGTTAGATTGCTCAAGATCATCTAGGGCAGACTGAAGTTGCTCCCTCATACCATTTTAGTTCCCAGATCTTCCTCAAGTTGTTTGGCTCCTTTTGGAGGAACTTAGCTCTAATACCAATTGTTGATAACTAAGAGGGGGGGAGGGGTGAATTAGCTATCTTAATTATTTTAGCTTTCTAAACTTTCTTAACAATTAATGCAACATTGATTCAAATAAGCAAACATAACCATGAAATGGAAATACACATGACACAATATTTTTGATGTGGAAACCCTATTAAGGGAGAAAACCATGAGGTGATTAACCCAAGATTGTATTCTCTGTTAGAAGAATAAGATAATAGAAAAGTGGCACTTGCCAGTTAGGGCTCATTGCCTGATCACACTGCAAAATAGAAGAATGCAACTAGATACTTAAACTAATGAGAAGCATCCACACATGCTAAGGTTCAGTTTCAGTTAGGCTCAATAAACTGATCTACTGCACTTCATTCTTCCTCTTCTTTAGTGTTGTTGTCCTATCACATACCTGACCTGTAATATAGTTGTTACTCTTTTCCTCTGCTTTTCTTCACACAACTCACCACACCTACACACCTTCACATCTAAATCCATCTGGTATATATATATCTGCACAAGTGATTTCAACACCTTTCTAGTCGACATCTGGAATAGTCAATATTTTCCCAAACTCTGATCTGTCAGCTGAATCCTTGCATACCAAGTGATGCAGATTTACAAAGTCATCTACCATGTCAGCCAATCATGGATGATACCTTAAGAACCTTGATCACCATCAATATCTAATCCAGAATAATTCTAATACTCTGTTGATCAGTTCTTCATCTATCTACTCTGTCAAACCGGACCTCAATACTTAGATTCTCATATCTCTTCACTCTTTCATCACCGGAGGCTCAATCCCTAGAATCTATCAGTCAAGGTATTCCTCTTGGCTTTCCCAAGTCCACACTTTGCAAAGATACTACTCTAAGAGATCCAGACCTAACTATCAGACCTTGCTGCATGCTCTGTTCTTGCTTACCGGACCGAAGTATCCTCCAATCTGACTTCCGGTAGAGATACACTAAGTCCTGTGGATATGTGGGATGGTCTTTGTTGCCATCAATGACAACACCAATGAAGCCACACAGTGTCTCTTGCCAACATATACATGTCACGGAACCAAAAAAGATATGAAATAAGATATAATGGGTGTATATTTCGTGCTTTGTATGTATGTTTTAGAGATATGCATTGTGGTATACATACGATGTGGAACTCAAGGAAAGTTTAAATCTGATATAATGGATGCATCAGGACATAATGTATATTGGAGTATGCATTTCATGATATATAAAAGTCAGAGTTGAAAAAGGTTACATAAAGTGGTTTATAAAAAAGGCAAGTCTAAAAGGTGATACAAAGGATGGTGTATGTATCCGGACTTGCATTTAAAGGTTTGATACAAATGTCATATGCATCATTGAGATACACCTAAAAAGTAAGGTGGACCCCACTGATTGTACATTTGGCTTGTATAATAACAATGTATATTTTACATAGACAAGCTGATGTATGTTAAAAGATGCAAAGTGGAGATACAAATCAGATGCGGAAGAGAAATTAAATACAAAAAAGTCTTTGTATGATTAAATTCTTGTATATTCATGATATACATACCTAATATACAAAGAAAGTAAAAGCATCATGAGAGAAAAGGTAAAGAGAGGGTTTGCATAAGGTGTTTATATATTCACTTATACAAGAGTACTACACAAGCATCAATATACAAAGAAGTATGGAAAAAGCAAAAAAGGAAAGGAACAGTAGTTTGATTCTTTACATAAAGTGCTTGTATGTTTAAAGATACAAGGATATACAAAGGAAAACATACAATGAAAAATACAAGTGACAAGGTATGCATGTAGAATTAGGCTAATGGTAAGAAAGTTTAAAACTGCAAACACTGGAATAGAAGGTCGAAGTTTGGTGCATTAATTGTTGTAATTAATGCAAGTCTAAGACTCAAGAAAAGTAAAATTTAACAAGAGTTAGGGTAATTTTAATGTTATTTCACTTTCAGATATACTGCTAAGAGCTAAAATTTGCAGAGAAAAGAGAATTATTACAGTAAATTGAGTAGAACTCATTGCGTTGACAGAGTTACAGTAGCTGGATGAAAGCAAAAATGGTAAAAGTAAGCCAACGACAACGGTTTAATGGTCAAGATATACATGTATTTATCCCAAAATGCTATTTACATTCCAAATGGTAAAATATTGTTAATTTCAGTAATTTCATTGTAAAATGTAGGAATTTATTTAATCCTTGTTTTAACTGTTAATTAGCTGAGTAGAGCTTAACACATTTAAAGGTCAAAACAGAAAGGATGAATGAGTTAGGGTAAAATGGTAATAGTAGAAATTCATACTAAAAACCCCAGATAGGAAAGTAAAACAAAACTTAAAAGATGCATGTTTCCACAAGATGGCCCCAAAATAGAAGAAACATACAGGGGGCGAGGTGAAAAAATAAAGGAAACCACAAAAGGAGCTAGAGAAAGAAGAATTGCCCTTGCATAGAGGTTATCCATCTCTAATTAGAAGCAGTGGAGTTGGTACGGATACGAATATAGGAAATTATGATACAAAGGATGTGTTAAAGAAAATTACTGTTGCGGATGCTTCACAGGATATGAAATGTATCTAGGAGAGTGGACTATACAGGGCTACAGGTTTCCCACTAGCTATGGAGGCCAGAGATTTGTGTTTAGACTATGTGAATTTATATGATCCAGCCACCAAGAAGATTATGATGTATGACAGACTTATTGCTGATTTAACCACAGAGGGGATTGCCAGGACATTTGGATTAGAAATCAATGAGAAAATGAGAGATATTGATATTGATCAATATAATGAAGACTTTCATACAAACAAAAGAGACTATAAAGGTAAAATATTCTACAGCTGGTATAGCCCAGAAAATAAACCCAAGGCTGTAGCCAAGGTACACATGAACTTGATGAGGATATACTTCAAGGAAGAAATTTATTTGATGATCACAATGTTGAGTAGGTTAGCTAGACTGAGAGTTGGCACCAAATGTGAACCATGGATGTTCACTGTATTGAGTTCATAAGAGCAGGAGAAAAAGAGTAAGGGCAAATCCACTAGACCAAAGCAATAAGCATAGCTATTTGGAAGTAGGCCATGCTAAGAAAATAAAAAATGATGCCCTTTTATTTGTCTTCCTATGTGTTATATTCATGTACAATAGAAATTAGACCATATATACATGGAATTGAAAGGTTGGTGCCCTAGGGAATGGTCTTGATTAGAAATTAGTGTATGAACATTATCCTGACTTACAAGAAGAAAATGCATTGAAGAACTTTACTTTGGTTAATGATGTCTTTTATACTTGCATGGTAAGAGTTTTGAGAGAGGAACCTGACAAAAGATTATCTAAAAGTGCAGAAGATGCAATTGGATTGCATAGTTCTTGGTTCATTCAATTTGAATAGTTTACTTATATCAGGACTGAAGGATTTGAAGGAAAACCATTTATACTACCACGGTATCCTTCTGATAAATTGATTGTGTTGGAATTTTCAAGGCAGAACTTGAATGTTTTTAGAATGTATAAAAGGAAGTTCACTATAGGGAATCTAAAGTTTCCTTGGGCTATTGGCAGATACTCTTGTTACAGTGAAGAGGTTGCAGGATATTCAGAGCAAGAACTGAGATATTATGGCTTTCAAGAATTTGATTTAGTCAGGAGATTTGATCCTTTCCATAGGATCCAGAATTTTGTAGCTAAAAAGTATAAACACCAAATACATATTGAGGATTTTTGGGCTGATGGCAAAAATGATAGGGAAGTGAGGAAAAAACTCATAAAAGATTAACCATTGAGCAAATGAAGTCTATAGGTAACATATATGTCCCCCCAGAGGTTTAGGATGATGATAAGATGTTACATCATAGTTATGCAGAGGCAAGGTTGGCTCCTATTACAGAGCCTGATTGGTTAGAGCCCTGGAACACATCTCTGGACATATTGTCCAAGCCAGTGATATTATTTTCAAAGACATGGCTAAAAGATAGAATTGAGGAACTTAAAGCTGAAGGAAAGGATATCACTTATCCAAAGAAAGGGAGAAAAAGAAAAGGAGAACCTAGTGAGGATCTGTAGTCCTTCTATGAGAAGAAAAGGAGGATTGTAGAGGTCAAGATTGTTGAAAAAGATAAAAATGTTACTTTAATGGATTCATATGCATTAGGAATAATAGTAGTAATACGATCAGATACTTTTGTAGATGAAAGGTCAATAAGTCATGAAATTGGTGCAGAAGAGGCACAGACTACCAAGGAAGTGGCAAGACAACAAATTAGAAAGGCAATACCAATAAGTTTGTCAAAGGGTGAGACTTCTAAACCAAGTTGTATAATTGGAGCATAGGAAGTAGGTACAAAACTAAGTAGTATACCTAGTGTCTCCACCTCCTCAGAACAAAGACAAACAAATGTTCAAGTAAAAATAGAGTTGGATGGAGAAATGCAGCAAGATTTAGAAACTCACAAAGCCAAACAAACTATTGAGACTGTGCACATTGATAGTAGTGATATTGAAGAAAGAGAAATGTATAAGGGAAAGGAGATTGAAATAGAGGAAGATTCTAGTGATTTCCTAAGTGAAGAAGAATAACCAAGCATTCAAGATGAAATGGAGATTGAACAAAGCTTAGAGCATGAAGAAGAAAAGGTAAAGGAAGAAACAAGATCAGTGGATCCCTTTGGTACTTTAGTTCCTCCTCAAATCATTAAAGATGTGCAAGAAGAGGTCCATAAAATTGAAGAAGTTGAGAAAGAAGGGACACCTGATCAAATAATCATAGAAAGGCATGCTTCGGCAAAAGAAGAAACAAAAGAGGACATCTCAGGTGTGGATGCCTTAAATATGCTGAATATGTATGATAAGAAAAGTGAAGAAGAAAAGAACACATAAAGCATACAAGAACAAGAAAAGGAAGTAAAAGAAGATACTACAAAGGTAAATTCCCCTGTACATATAGAATAGGTACATATAGAAGATACAGACAAAATAGAAGATGAAACCAAGAGGCCTGAAGGTAAAGAGGAAATAGAAAAGATGGATGAAAGTAAAGAAGATGAACTAACAGATGATATCAACATGCCAGATGTAGAGCGAATACATACAGAAGAGGATCAAGAAAAAGAGTCATCAAAAGAAAAAGGTCTTGAAGAGGAAGAAAATGAGGGTGAATCAAAAGAATAAGAAAATGATCCCATGGAAGAAGAGCCCCCACCTCAAGAAGAACAGCAGGAACAACCATGATAGGAAGAAGTGGAAATAGAGAAACCTCATGAAGAGGTAATTGATGAAGTTAAGACTGCAGAAGGTACAAAAGAAATTCTTTCATGGTTAGGAGGAGAAATAAGAAAGAAGGAAAAAGAGGTACAATTAGTACCAATTGACATCAAGAGTTTGTTAGGTGAGAAGACACCAAGGAAAGAAAAAAGAAAGGCTAGGACAATGTCTGCTATATAGAGAGGTCCATATGGATCTAAAATGATGAACCTATCCATACCACAAAAGGAAAAGGCAAAAGTTGAAATAGCCTTGGAGGAGTATAAGATATTGAATTTTGACCTTAGGCATTTTACAAGGGAACAACACATTAATGAATGGGAAGATATGCACCAAGTGATAGTAGAGATGGTGAGAAAGGGCAAAGATAAACAACAGTACTTAAAAGGACACATTGTCCAACTTCAACAATTTATTAAAGGGATATTTGATTCCAGTGCAACAGTCCCAGAACTGCCTAGTGACATAGCAGTTATATCCAAGGAAGAAATAAGGGACATGGAAAATAAAAAGATTAAGGCTAACATTTTTGATGAATGGTTTAGAGATTTTATACAAGAAGGGGAGCAAGTAATAAAGAAGGTTGTGAAAAGTTGGGAGGCAGTTGCAAAAGAAAAGAATAAGTGCAATATACTTGTACATAATTATCAATTTAGAAGAGAAGAGTGTAGGTTCAAGCTGACACAGTTGACAGAAATAGAAGAAAGAGCAGAGGAATTAATTAATGAAGGAGTAATTACCACAACACTGGCAAATCAAGTGCCACATACAAGATTAGAGCTTAAATTTGAGGAAGATAATCTCATAAAATGTATAACAGTTGTACAAGATTTAGAAGAGAAAGCAGATGAAATGATAAAAATGCACAAGAAGATAATAGAAAGACTTCTAGAGCATGAATGTATGGAAGTGCCAGCATATAGAGAAGAAAGGGCATTAATAGAGTTTAATTCCATATTTACACCATGCATAGAGAATCTCGATGCAAATCTCAGCAAACAGATGATGGATACATTAATGGAAGAAAGCGCTAAAATGAAGAAGTATAAGAAAAGAAGAGAAGGCTCAGAGAATAAAGAAAAGATGTTGAGGGAAGGAGTTGTGATGTAGGAATACATATGGGCAAAGAGTCCAAAAGGGGACTGTACCTTTGTAGAAGGTGTAATCATTAATTTCAAAACATATTTGAAAGAATGAGAAGACAAAGGCAATCAATGGTTTTGAGAAGAAGTCAAATAAAGAGTATCAGTGAGAGAAATTCAATGAAGAAGAGGAATCTTGGTTTTTGAAAGATTCCAACAACATCCTTTGAGAGAGGAAAGATGGCATTTAGATATTTTGACAGACGGTTGGAGATGAATGTACACCGTTGATTGATAATAGAAGGATCTCAACCGTAGATGGAGTTGTAGCCGTAGCAATGAGAAGTTCAAAATCTATATAAGAAACTTTTCTACCTATACATTACTTACATAGGGATTTTTAGAAGATAGCTAGTAGTTGTAATTGATTCAAGCATTTTGAGTAGGAGTATTTTAGTTTAGAGGAGGTCACCTGTGTGTGTGCTAAGGAACGCGTTGAATGTCCAGCTTTCTTATTATATCTGTAAAGCGTTGTAAGTTCTCTGTGAAGTTGATTAATGAAGGTAAGAGTCATTCATACATTGTAAATCATATATGACTATGTGTTTTGAATATAAATGAATATGGAATTCTGCGTCTACATTCAGAGTGTCTTTTGGCTCTTCTTTGTATTTGAAATAATATCTCTTAAAGCTCGTAATCTTGAATGCATGTTCGTGAAAATACTCGACATTCACATTTAACAATTTAGTTTGTTGATTTGATCAAATTTGTTGTACTTCTTATAAAGTGCATGATAGAACATTTAGATCCTGTAGATAATGATGTTGAATTTGATTTTCTCTAATGTTTCCCAAACATTTGAAATATTTAGCTTAAACGGAGAAATTCAAAGGAGATTGTCCAACATTTGAAGGAAATAGGAACAATTGAGTTAATATTTGGGAATATTCATAACATTTGAAAAGAAAAGCTTGTGTTAACATAAGTCATATAAAGCTTTGTGATACAATAAAAAATTTATACAAAGAGATAGATAATTTGTTGATATTTGCAACAGTTTGCATAATTCGAGTCCAGTAAGTCATCAATCACCTTAAATGAAATAAGGCCCATTGCATATTATAGCTTCATATTAACCTACTGAACTGTCCATGAGCTGAAGACCTGACCATACGAAAACTTGGGATTAAGTAATCTTCATTGATTTCTTCATATCTTTCAAGACAGTTAGGTTCATTTTATGAATTTTAACTTTTGTTATGAATGTGTAAAAACAATCATCAACACAACCTTTGTCCACCACCTCATCTTCTCCATCCAATAAGGAGCTCGAGTCTAGTGTCCAAAACACACCTAGTCCCATTGTTTACTGCATGCTTCAAAACATAAACTATCAAGGTAATGGCTTAGGCCTTCTTGAACAAGGTATTCTGGAGTCCATTCATGTCAAAGCCCTTCACACTCATATGGCCTTGGATACACACCCCAAGGATAACAATCTAAAGATGTTGGTAATTCTGCCTTGCCTCCTAAGTCCACTACTTATCACAAATCCCATCATACTCCTAAAACATATGTTTCCATTCCACCTCCATCATCTTATAAATGTTAAAAGCATGTGACCATTCACCTCCCACCATCCACTTTTCCTCTGCTTCTTCCAACCCCTAATATCCCTCCATGGAATCTACCTTTGCTACTTCCAATACCTTATCCATCCATCCATAAATCTTCTAAAAATCCCAATCATGACCAACAAATGCACATACTGTCTAAACATAAAACTTCCTCTCCTTCCACTCACCCCATGGGATTTAAAAATAAAAACTTGGATGCCTACACTTATGAAGCAAAAAATTCTAAAGATCGTCATGCCTTAGGGTACAAATGCAAAGAATCAAAGCAAAATCCATCCAAAAAGTTATCCAAACCCATACCTTCATAAGAAAAGTCAATAACTAAAGTGGTATGGGTCCCTAAGCAAAAATCCATCAAGTCAAATGAGGCATCCACCTCTCAAAAATCCCAACCATCCACTTCCATACAAAATTCCCATTCCATTGAAATATCCCAAAAATCCCACAAGCAAAATAAAAGACATGAAAATATTAAGTCTATGTGGGTTCCTAAGGCACTCCATCAACCATCTCCTAAGAAAACAGCCCCATTGCTTCCTACACCACCATCCAACCAAAAGGTTCAATGTTTATCACGGTGTGTGCAACCATTGGTCATGGTTCCCTTCCACTCCGCAACATTCCCACATATTTCCATCTCCCCTTCCTTCTTCCACTATCCTACATATCTTCCTCATCCTATTCCTATGGTCCATGCTTTTGCTTAAGCCTTTCATCCATCTTTACATGAGCCATACATAATCCACATCATAATCAACTATCGTTCCCTCCATTATCCACTATCTACCTAATCCATCTTTAATGTAATCTCCTACCAACATCTATGAGAACACTTGACATGATCCATGTGATGACATCTTTCTCTAGTGGGACACTATCACTTTCATGTAACTAGACACTTGATTCCCTTTCATCCATATCCACCTATCCCATTGAAAAGCAAAAAGAAAAAAAAAGAAAAAAAAATGAAAAAAGTAAAGAGAAATCCCTTCATCCAATGGTGAAAACTTGGTAAACAGGCACCTTGGATAAGTACCATGATGAAAACCTGGCAAATACGTGTCATGTGTAAATTGATCTTCCATGTCACCTACACTTGGGGACACCTTGTCTCATCCACCTATCATGTTCCAACTTATCATTTTCCATCCTATCATATCCTCTCCTACCATCCTTATCCATCCTACACATGGCTATCCTATCGAGTCCATCTATCCTCCCTTCCTCTTTTGATCTTGACAAAGATTGGAGGCAAAATGTTGAAACAAGCTTTGGAAAAACTCTTGATATATCACATCCCTTCCAATCCACCTTATCAATCCTATCATCATCCCATTGTCATAAGAATAATCCTATCACTATCCTATCACCATGAGCTTTGTCATGAAAAATATTAAGTATTGCACCTAGAATGGGGCATGTTATTCCTATGCGACATAGTCTTTGGAGACCACATCCTAGCTCCATTATGAGGCATACATCCATCCACTATAGTTTATACTTGTAGTCATCCATCTATCATGAGCTTTCCATCCCATCCACTATCACCTATCCATTTATCTATCCATCCAACCTGCCTTCATCCTTGCACCTAGACTTGGTTTCCCCTTGTCATTGGTCTCTAGCACAAAAGGCTATCCACATTATAAATCCATTGACATTCCAAAACATTCCCAAAAATGTAAAAAAAATCAAAACATAACAAAAATCCAAAAAAATCATAAAAAGCCCTAAAAAAGTCCAAAAAAATCATAAAAAGCCCTAACAAAATTCAAAAAAATCATAAAACGCCCTAAAAAAATCCCAAAAAATCATAAAAAGCTCTAAAAAATTCCAACAAATTCATAAAAAGCCTTGAAAAATTCTAGAAAAAAAGAAAATGTCCTAAAAAAATACAAAAAAATCAAAATACATTCCCAAAAATACAAAAAAATCAAAACATTCCCAAAAATCCAAAAAATTAGAAAATTTCTTGAAAAAATCCAAAAAATCATAAAAAAGTCCTGAAAAAATACAAAAATCAAATATCCAACAAAAATCCAAGCAATAAGATCAATCATCATCAAACAATCCATCACATCAAATCGAATCAAACCTATCAAATCAAAGAAAATTAATCCAATCAATCAATGAAAATCACACCATATCACTCAAACAAATCGAATAAATTACATCAAATCAATCATATCAATCAATTCTTCTACGTCAAACCACTCAATCCAATCAAATCATTTCTTTTGATCTAATCAAATCATTCAAACAAACCATTCCAATTCAACCAAATCAATCAATCAATCAAATCAATCCATCCAAACACTTCTTCCAACTCCATCCAATCCTTAATCCCCTTCATCACTCATCCCACCACCATCAACCATCACAAATTAGAACTACATCTCATCTCTATCATTAAGTGCCTTGATCCCATGGATACAAGGTATGTAGGCAGTCTGGAGTATGAAGGAAATATCTAGATTTAGGCATAGGTGATATTCCTCTTTCCTCCATCTCTCATCTTCTTCTATCATCCATCTTCATCAATTGATCAATCTTTCAAAATAATTCTTCCACTCAAGTCATTTCTTCAAATCATCAATCCATCACTTCTTCCAATCAATCTCATCATTAATAAACTCAAATGCAAGTCATCATCAATCCATACCAAATAAGTCAATCAAGCTTGTCAAATTATCCAAACACATCTTTGGTCTTGATCCTATCCTTGTCATAAACTAAATCAATTGAATCACCAATTAATCAATCAATCACTTAATGAATCATCATTGTGTTGTCCTAGGGATATATCTTTCCCCACAATGACAATACTATCATCATCAATCAATCAATTAATTATTGGTTTGCAGCTTGACAGGGGCAATACCTTGTTTGTTTTTGTATCATTTGTGCATGCTTACTTGCTTGCTTGTGTGTGTTATCATTTTTATCTTGAATGCTTCATCAAATCCAACTCAGCTAATATTCATATCTTGTACCTAGACAAGGTTGTATTATGCTGGGGCATTAGACACATTGACACCTTGGTCTTCATACCTTCGTGCATAATGTCTAGTGCTAAATCAAACATACGATTGCTCACTTTCATTGCAACATAACATATCCTTCATCTCTTTCCTCCACTTCCTATCTTGCATCATTCATCTTAACCCTCCTTTACCAATCCATTTCATTTCAAGAGCATACCTGTGTTCTTCTAACCCGCCTATCCTCTCGAGGGGCCATCCTCATCTTATAATTCCATCATCATCCTATCATTCCATCATCATCATCTTATCTTTCCTTCATCATCTTTCTTCCTCTATCCATAACTTAGCTTCTTTGAAATGATGTTACTTGACACAAATCTCATCATCTTGAACATCATCTCAAAGAGGGGCAAACTGTAGACACCCAAAAATGTCCATCTCTTTCAACACCTTATGTTTTTTCCCTAGGTATCCATGTCACCATCATAACCCCTTCTTCATCCTAGCACTTTCTCTAATAAATTAAATAAATCTAACATTTATTTAATTTATCCCATCCCTTCACATTATTAAATAAATAAATTTTATTTATTTATTTAATCTCCTTTCCTCTTAAAACAAATAAATAATTTTATTTATTTATTTAATCCACATGCCTCATAATTTAAATAATTTTTTAAATTATTTAATTATGAAATCACCCACCTTCCATTTCCATCTCAACTCATCTCTCAAATAACTCTAATCACCCTCTAATTCCCTCTCAAGTGAACTCTATTCACCTTCTATTTTCTCTCCCAAGTTGTACAAGAACCTTTCTAATCCCATCTCCTCTCACAAAATGGAAACCTTCCTCAACCCACATCACTCAACTTGAGAGGATCTTCCATTTCAAAATGGAAACTTCCCAACTCCTCTCCCACCAAAAAATCTATTTAAACCCCTCTTTTTGCCTTTTTGAAGGATCTCGCCTTTTGCATGCAATGTTATTATGCCAAAATTCTACCTCGCATCTTGCACCTATCATCTTTCATCACCTATTTTCTATCTATCATCAACCCCTCAATCTTCATCCAATCGTCATGCTATGAATGTAAGTGATCAACATTCTATCATTCGAGAAATCAATCATGCATGTATCAACATCTGAGGTATTCGAAGGATTTGGGTAAAAAGGTAATCGCATGTATTGCTTTATCTTTTGATTTGTTCAAATTTCTTATTTACACCAATAATAGACATCAATTTTCCATAGTCCATAATATTGTAAATGCGTGCTTCAGGATTAAACTATGTGTTAGTTTTTTCCCTCAACGTTTCTTCTAATGATGGATCATGGAGTGTGATTTGAAACGTTGAGGGAAAAAACTAACACAGTTTAATCCTGAAGCACGCATTTACAATATTGTTCATTTTAATGTCAACTTTAGCCAAAAAGTGTAACCCACTATTGTGGGATCACCCATTACACAGTATGTCATAGAGTAAAATCATAGGTTGAAATAGGCAAAGCTAGGTCACCATCACATGTATTAGAGACTATATCCATGGAAATAGAAGAAGAGCCATCACGGTCATCTTTCTCGTGACTATTCATGGAGATGAATTATGTTAGATCTTCTAATAGTGAAGGATGATCACCCATGAGGGTTATGAATCAATAAAAATAAAATATGCAACCAAGGATTTCATATAAAGAGCCTTTAAATATATCAATATCTAAAACATAAGGATGCATATTAATAAATTTGTAAAAATGTTCAAGATCTTTGATATATGCATGCAAAGATACGAAAGAGAAATAACATTAAGATGCCATAATGAAATGTCTTGGAATAACAGTGTACAATCAAATCTATTCATTTATCAAGTACCACTAATGTGATCATGCAAGAGAATTTTTAAAAGCCTAATGTAAAACTTTACCAAAATACAAGCTTTTGAAGGCCTAGATAATGCACTTTTCCAAAATTATGCAAGATTTTCAAATGAATATTGGTAAATTTTCAATAAATCAATACAAGATCTAATTTGAACAATCATCAAGATGAAAATGTTGGAGGCTATGAGTTCACCAAAATGTTAGGTATGAAAAAGGAGAATGATGGCAACTAGATTGCAAACTAGGTCAAACCCTTTTCCGTATAACATTCAAGGACAAGGCCAAGCCAAATCACTACCAAATGAATGTGAAATCAACTATTGACCTTGTTCTCATGTATGTTATAGATGGATTAGATTTAATTTAGCCTTTTCCTCAAACCCTAGGTTAACAATGCATGAAACCCTAGTTCTACAATGATCTACTTATAACAAATAAAATGTAATAGAAACCTAGAAACTAATTACATAGGGCTGATCAAAGGAATGATAGAACCCATCTCTAGAATTCAAAGGTGTCAATGGACCAGGGTGGGACCACCCAGGGCTTGACTAAAGGAATCTGGTGTAAAATGGAGAGTTGTTGTAAATGTTGTCTTCACACTAGATCTAAACTCAAAAAGGGCAAAAGGACATGGGTAGTACCACCCAAGTCCCTAGTGAGAGAATACTATGAAACTATCTCTGGATCTTGAAACTCTAATCTGTACCTAGTCTTCCTGTAGCTCTATACTTTCTAGATCTTGCTCCTATAATCTACACATAAGAAGATAACAAGGGGTTTGGGGGTTATTGTGTTTACGGACTTGCCTCAGTCAAATCTTGGGATAGCATTCAAGATTCCCAACACCATTGATTGGTAGAGAGTACATTCCCTCATGGGGACAGAGGTTGAACACAATGATAATATGATGGTCCAAATGATGATAAACAAAAAATGATATCACTTATGTGATGAACCGTTAGAATGATGACGATCCTTCAACTCCTAAGGAAGAATAGATAATAGCTCCATATCTACAATGACACACAATAACAATATACAAATCTTCTCTAGAATCATAATGAATGCTTTTGCTTGCTTCACTTCAAGATCTCAAGTTAGCTTTTTCCATCCTAGTTGATAGTGAATCCAAAAACACAATTATATATGCTTTCCTACTCACAATTGTAAATTCAAACCAAAAGAGCCAACAAGAAGAAACCTCTAGAGAGGTAAGGAGTGGACACATACTTGATTTAGCCCTGACCTAAGAGGGGGGACATGGGCGGTACCTCACAGGTCCTTTAGCCCTGTTTAGGTCCAGGGTAAGCTAAATGAAGGGGTCCATATTCTCATTTCATCATGGTGTCAGGCAGTGTTGCATCAGGATAAATATTTTGAATGTATAATGCAATCAAGAGGACCTAAGAGCTAAACAAGGAGGTAAAAAGACATGTGGACACTTTTTACTCCATAACACTAGGACAACCAATGCTTGGGTCTTGCCCATTTCTTTTAGGATTGTAGAGCACTCTTAAGGTCAATATTGATTTGGACAACACAACCTTGATTTCAAAAGTTGTGAGTGTGCTTAAATGGATCCTAAATTCAAAATACTTGTCAGCTTCTACCCTAAATTATTCCTATGATTCCCTATTTAAACTAGTATTCTTTCCATTATGAAGCATGGTGTGAATTCTATAGTGAAGCTCTGCCAGAATGAACACTGGCTCTACATTTTGGAAAATACCCATTACTGCAAGGAAGCTAAGGTAATAGAAAAACTTCCTACACTAATCTTGAGAGTGTTAGAAATGAAAGGAACACTACTTCAATGGAAATCTGATTTGATATAATTTTCTGCAATCTTTAACTATGTGTTATTAATGGAGATTGTAACACATTTAAACAAAACTATGCTTCACAGAAATACAAAATCAGAAATATGAACACATAAAACAATGTTTAACGTGGACAAAACCCATTCAGGTAAAAAAATACACATAGGAAAGAGGCCCAATGTTTGTATTAATCTGAAAATCATTTACAATACAACAACACATCAACTCTCTCCACAAGTCTTCAATTTGACAGCATTCCAGAAGCACCCGAGTACCTAAAATCTATATTGCAGCAACTAATAGATGGCAAATACTTATAGAAACATTTTCTAACTTATCTTAGGTGTTTACCTTCTCTCTCCTAAGATTCTCCAACCTTTAAACATTAATTACCATCTTACAAGCATCTTACACTTGTCCAAAAATAGCCATGCAAAGGTTGGGGGCCCAAGACTAAATCTGCCCTCTTACAACATCTTATGATGTGTCATAACCATCATAGATTCTACAAAAGAGTATCTTTCCAAGATAGGAACCTTGGGCCAAATATAGAAAATATACAACTAACATATTTGTCATATGCGTCATAGAATCACAGAATCTTATGACAACTTCTAGTTGTCATAGATTCACTCACCAAACATTATGATAGTTGTCATACATGCCAAAAATAGTATATTCCTCAAGGGAGAATGCCTACTCTCGTTTACTTTGAGTTTTTACATTTTCCAATAGTAAAAGTCACTCTGTAATAACTTCCAATGACTCTGAAATTACCCTTGCTAGTAAAACTAGTACATCTCCTCATGGATAATTACAAATTACATATAATAAATAGAATATTGGGATTTACAAGGTTAATGGCACTTTATCCCAACATTCTTCCACTTGACATTATACATTGTAAATCAACCAATAGGAAATCAAATGAAAATAATCAAGCTCTAGAAACAAGGCCCATGGCCTCTTTGCACCACATGAACTTCTTTGTGCTCACAGGCTTAGTCACTGAATCTACAACATTCTCCTGAGTGTCTATCTTCTTTAGCTCAATCTCTCCATTTGCAACCAACTCTCAAACAAAGTGATACTAAACATCAACATGCTTAGTCCAAGCATGATACATGGGATTCTTGGTCAAATAGATAGCACTCTGGCTATCACAACCAATCTGAATGATCCTGTAATCAAAACCAATACCTGTACACAATCTCCTCAACCAAACTACCTCCTTAGAGACATGAGTAGCAGCCATATACTCTACTTCTGTAGTGGATAAAGCAACTGTGGGTTGCCTCTTACTCATCCAACTCACTGTACCTACAAATAGAGTAAACACATAGCCACTAGTGGACATTCAACTATCCAAGTCACCTGCCCAATCTGCATCAACAAAACCCTGTATGTCCAAAGATTTATCAGTACTATCAATACCACAATAAACCAAACAATGATTAGGAGTACCTGCAAGATATATAAACACCCTCTTTGCATAGTTCCAATGCTATTTACTAGGGTTAGACATAAATCTGCTCAAAACTCCCACTACTTGGGCAATATTTGGTCTACTGCAAACCATTACATACATCAAACTCCCTACAACACTAGCATATGGCACATTAGACATATCCTCAAGATCATCTTCAGTCTTTGGACACATATCTAATGAAAGATTAGTACCAATGGGTAAAGGACCTCTAACTGGGTTATAGTCCTACCAACTAAACCTCTGCACAATAGTATTCACATAATTACTTTGTGACAACCAAAGCTTTTTGTTAACTCTGACCCTCTTGATCTCCATTCCCAAAATATACCTTGCAGGACCAAGATCCTTCATCTCAAATGCACCTGAAAATTAGGCTTTAAGCTCACTGACCATACCCTTAGTATTGCTAAAAAACATGTCATCAATATACAAAGCAATAACCAATATAGAAACATCAACACCATGAATGTAAACACAATGATCCTCCTCACTTCTAACAAAACCCAATTTCAAAACAAATGAATCAAACTTTTAATACCACATTCTGGGGGACTGTTTTAGACCATAAAGAGACCTATTTAACCTACAAACCCAATGTTCTTTTCCTTTTACCTCAAAACATGTAGGCTATTGCATATAAATTTCTTCTTCAAGATGTCCATGCAAGAACGCAGTCTTAACATCCATTTGCTCAATCTCCCAATAATAAGCTATAGCAATGGATAAGAGAAATATAATAGAAGTCAATTTAGCAACAGGAGAGAATATCTCACCAAAATCAACTCCATCTCTCTGGGAGTAGCCCTTGGCTACCAGTCTATCCTTGTACTTCTCCAATGATCCATCTGCTCCAAACTTCTTCTTGAAGACCCACTTACATCCTATGGCCTTTCTTCCTTTGGGCAAAGGAACAAGATCTCAGGTGTTACAAGAGTCTAAAGCCATCATATCCCCTACATGGCTAGCTTCCAAGACTCACTATCATCTACAAAAATAGCTTCCCTTTAGGATCTAGGTTCATCATTAGTACTCAATAAAGAATATACACAATGGAAATTTGGTGGGCTATACCTATCAACTGGATTCCATTATCTTGTGGATCTCCCCAAGGGTGGAGTAAGAGATTCTACTCGTTCTTTTGCATGATCATCTGCATCAATTTCTTCTGTAACAATAGACTCATCTTCATCAGAACTACTTGAATCTTCTTCTTCTTTACCCCCCAATCCATCATTATATTCTTCCTGAGGTGCATCTTGTTGCTCTAAATCAAAGTGCACCTTCTTTACCTTTTCATCTTTTCTTTTGGCTACTCAGGTTTAGAAATAGCTCTAATTTTCCTAAAAAATAACATCTCTACAAAAGATAATCCTATGGGTTAGTGGATTCCAAAGTTTATAACCTTTGACATTGTCACCATATCCAATGAATGTACACTTTTTAGCCTTTGGATCCAACTTAGATCTCTTTTCCTTAGGCACATGAACAAAAGCCTCATAGCCAAAAACTCTTAAATGTGAAATAGAAGGTTTCTTACCTATCCACACTTCATAAGGTGTCGAATCAAGAGCCTTACAAGGAGATCTGTTTATCAAGTAGCAAGTAGTACACATAGCCTCTACCCAAAAGCTTTTATCCAACTATGCATCACTAAGCAACTTCTATCTCTTTCCATAATTATTCAGTTCATCCTTTCTGCAACACCATTCTATTGTGGTTGATACAGAGCTATCTTTTGTCTGATTATACCTGCATGCTTGCAAAACTTATCAAATTTCTTAGAGCAATATTCTCCTCCATTGTCAGATCTTAATATTTTTATCTTTAAACCTAATCGGTTCTCTACTAAGACTTTGAATTCCTTAAACTTAGTGAAAACTTTAGATTTATGCTTCATAAAATAAATCCATGTAAATCTGGATACATCATCAATGAAGGTTACAAAATAATGAGATTTCTGATAGATTCATTATCCACAGGTCCAAACACATCCTTATGAATAATTTCTAACTTCTCTTTTGCTCTATTGCTTCCTAAAGGAAATGATTTTCTATTTTCTTTACCAAACACACAATGCTCACATAAATCAAAGTGCTCATCAAAATAGGAGAAACCATCCAAAAAAAATTATTCTTAATAGTTTTTAATACATTATTGCTTGTGTGGCCCAATCTGCAGTGCCACAACATACATGTATTTTCAGTAGTGGCCTCAGATACATAGGAGGCATTACAAACTATAGTGGCTTCAAGCTTAAACAAGTTCCTAAATCTCTTCCCTTTTGCTACCACCAAGTTCCCTCTCACCAATCTACAACCATGCTTGTCAAATGTAACATGCATTCCCAAATCATTCAACTTCGAAATTGAAATTAGATTTCTAGCTAATCCAGGAAAATGCAAAACACTAGGGAGGGTTTTAATCCTCCCATCACTGAAACACACCAATACCTTTCCTTTCTTGACAATCGGATATGTATAGTTGTCACCAAGGTAGATATTACCTCCATCATATTCTTCATATGTGGAGAATCATTCCTTATGCAGAGTCATATGAAATGAGCATCCTCAATCAACCAACCAATGATCATTAGAAATAAGATTACATGCAAAAAGTAAAACTTCTTCATCTACATTCGAGAACTTATCTAAAGCACTCTCCCACTATTTATTGGGGTTTCTACACTCCTTCACATGTCCCCTTTTACTGTAGTTATAACACTTAACTCTATTGTTTTTACCAGGAGTCTTAGACCAGCCCTTGGACTTGTCCTTAGACCCTCCCCTGACACTAAAGCAAGGATAACATTCTCCCAAGACTCAGGTAAAGAACAAAGAAGTAAGATACATTTATCTCCCTCACTAACCTCAACATCTACTAAATCAAGCTGACTCACTAACAAATTAAAAGAATTTAGATGCTCTGCAATTGATTCGGCTTCTTGTATTTTCATGGAAAACAATTTTCTTTTTAAATAAAGTTTATTTACCATACTCTTGGCTTGGTAGATCTCACCCAACCATTTCCACAAGTTGTATGCAGTCTCTTCCTTTGCGACATTCAACAGGACAGAGTCTGCAAGACACAACTGGATGGTTCCTCGTGCCTTCTTATCCAATCTATCCCACTAATCTTGAGAGACATTGTCAGGTTTCTTCTCTTTTTGGACAGCCAACCATTGGTTTCTTTCTTCTAACAAATCTTCCATTTTCAACTTCCACAACTCATACCTGATTCCTTTGAAATTCTCAATTTCCAATTGAGAGGTTGATGCAATGGAAAATGCAGCCATAATAACAACATAAGATCTGGAAAACAAACACAACCAAATCTCCCACTATAGCTACATCTTCCACACTACCACCCAAGAGTCAAAGCTGGCTAGGCTCTGATACCAAATGTTAGAAATGAAAGCAACACTACTTCAAAGGAAATCTAATTCAATATAAATTTCTATAATCTTTAACTGTGTGTTATTAATGGAGATTGTAACATAGAAACAAAACTATGCTTCATAGAAATACAAAATTAGAAATATGAACACATAAAACAATGTTTAATGTGGAGAAAACCCTTTTGGTTAAAAAACTCCACACATGAAAGAGGCCCAAGTTTGTATTAATCTAAAAATGATTTACAATACAACACATCAACTCTCTCCACCAGTCTTCAATCTGATAGCATTCCAGTAGCACTCGAGTACCTAAAATTTGTATTGTAGTAATTAATACATAGAAAATACTTATAGAAACATTTTCTAACTCATCTTAGGTGTTCACCTTCTCTCTCCTAAGATTCTCCAACCTGTAAACATTAATTACCATCTTACAAGCATCTTACACTTATCTAAAAATAGCCATGCAAAGCTTGGGGGCCCAAGACTAAATCTAGCCTCTTACAGCATCTTCTGATTTGTCATAACTGCCATAGATTCCACAAAAGAGTATCTTTCCAAGATAGGAACCTTGGGCTATATATAGCAAATATACAACTAACATATCCGTCATATGTGTCATAGAATCACATAATCTTATGACAACTTGCAGCTGTCATAGATTCACTCACCAAATATTATGATTGTTGTCATACATGCCAAACATAGTATATTCCTCAAGGGAGAATGCCTACCCTCATTTACTTTGAGTTTTTACATTTGCCAATAGTAAAAGTCACTCTGTAATAACTTTCGGTGACTCCAAAATTACCCCTGCCAGTGAAACTAGTACATCTCCTCATGGATAATTACAAATTACATATAATAAATGGAATAAATACAATATTGGGATTTACAAGGTTAATGGCACCTTATCCCAATAGAGAGGAGGATAATGCAAAAATTTACAAATCTTTAACAGTTATAGAAACTTAAACATAAATAAAAATAGATATCATGCATACTACAACACAGTGATTTACATGGGGAAAACCCTTTCAAGAGAAAAACCCCACACTCCAAAAGCCACCCAATATATTATTCAAAAATCACAATGATTACAATATACTTGTAGAGAAAGCTTCTTATAGGAGTATCACCACCAGAGATATAGAGAGAATGCAACCACTATCAGACTCTCAGAGTGCATCACGATACCACAGCTGTAATATGACACCCTCACAAAATAGGGTTACCTTCTAGGGCAAGACAAGCCAACAAAATATCTACCATAAGATCTAAAACCTAATAATGAATGGTCCAGATTTACATTATATCATTAATTTCATGTATGTCAACAATTTAACAATTTTTTAACAAAAATGTGTTAACAAGCATCCCACTCCACCCCATGGTCCCATTGTATATTACACCTATCAATGTAACTAGGAAATATATATGTAGACACCTAAAAGTATCCTCATGTCGCAAATCCCTAATCTCTCCCACATTTTACCATTTTCCCTAATCTTCCTCTATGGATAATTAATTAATTTAAATTAATTAATTATCTAATCATTCACATTCTAGATATCCCCTTTCACTCAATTAAATAAATTCCATTTATTTAATTAAGGTTCACAAATCCCCCTTCTCAAATAAATTAAATAAATGAACCTAATTTATTTAATTTAAAAATCATTCTCCACCTCACAATTTCTCCCAATTTAAAATTGTCTTTTGTCCTCTAGTGATGAGAAAACCCTAACTCATCTCAACCCTCCATTTCTCTCAAAAGTCAACTCTTAATCCTAGACATTCATTCAAATTAGGTCCTCTATAAAATAACCCATCCAGCTCCGTTTTGATCCCTTATGTTCTTCTTAGCTCAAAATCTGCTTCAACTATCCAAAATCTTGTTGTCCACATACATGAGCTTCTCAAGATGTTGCATGAACTTACAAATCTGAGAACAATAATGCAAGATAGAGGAAAACAATGGAGATAGGACAATACTAGTTTAGATTTGTAAGGCTTGCCCTTCTCTCATAGGTACGTACCAATTTATCTTACAGTTCTAGATTTAATGATAAATGAGTTGGTTGTCATACAATATAATTTCATTATAGGTATGTACCTAACTAGGTTATGCATCCTCACTGGACTATTGATATTGCTTCGGCTATGGTTTCATGTTGGATTAGATGTTTCAAATTTAGTGTGTAGGATACATTTAGATCATGGCATATTCATGGACAGGTATATAGGATGGTTGTCATATTTCATTTGTCATATGGTTGCATACATGCTTGATATATTGTATATCATATAGCGTCATTCATAAGGTATTGAAACCTTATACACTCGTGCCACTAATAAAGAACTGAGATCCTATAAATATTTCATTTATAAACTATCAATGGCTTATGTACGCAAGGTTGATAAGTTATCAATAACTTATGTTACACAAGGATGATTAATCGATCAATGACCTAATTTCAAAAGAATTGACATGAGACTATGTGATCTTGGCAAAATACATGGTATTTTGATTCAACATCATATGTGAAAATTGTTTGGGTACTTACGTGGAATATTATTTGTGACCATGGGATAAACAAGTGACATTATGGCATGAGAAGGTAATAAAATTATCTATTTTACTTTGAGCAAGGATCATAACATGAGTAATGAGTTGGAAAGGGCATGACTATTGTCGACACTTTACTTTGGGCATCTTGTTGCACTATATGGATGAAAGGAATTATTGATGAGACTTTATGATTAGGGCATAAAAATATATTTTGGGATAAAAGGATTATCATGGTATAGTTTGGGGGGGGGAGATTTTTTGGAGTGGGAGGAGAACATTATGATGGGGTGGGTAAAACCCCTTAGCGAAGATATACTAGGGCACAGGTAGTTTGTGGGAGGGGACAACAGTTTTTTTGAGTAGGGGATTTGGGCTGAGACAGTGGCACGGCTTGGGTGGATTTAGCATCAAAGTGTGGGGCTGTGGTGGTTATCTCTCCAAGTGACTTTGGTCTATTTTTTGCTATTTATGCAGTTTGGGGATCCATTGGAAATTTGGTTTTGTTTCTGTGAAATAATTGTAAACAGTTCTTGTATTATTTATGGGGATGTAGTCTGAGGTTTTGTAAATAGTGAATGCTTTGATTAAGCCATTAAGGTATTTAACTGAGTGGTTTTTCACCCCTTGAGGGTTTTCCACTCATGAAAAACACCGTGTCGTGATTCTTGTGGGTTTTAAGATTTCATGTTGTTTTTCAGTTTCGTTATCTTGCTCTATATTACTGATGGTTTAACGATTGCCATGATTGTAAACAATGGAACATTTAGTTATATGTTTGGAATAGATTATTAGAAGACCAATGTTTAGGAAAATGGCTTTACGCCTGCCAATGCTTCACTTAATGGCTTTCTGAAGCCTAATTTGCAAACCCATTTAGCACATATAGTGTGATCATTATTGTCCATGCTTTCACTTCTCATGGAGGCATTCTATTTGAAGGCATTCTATCAAATGGTTCACATGCCTTGTTTGTGCTCCTCTGATGCAAAAAATAATGTTACCAACGTACTTGCAACCACCTTTTGATAAAAAACACTCTTCCATTATTCTCTAATGGACGTCCCTATCCTATTTAGGAAGCCTCCATTTGGCATAGGCAGAGAGGACATGGCAAAGGTTGCAGAGTTTGGCTTTTTCACATTTGCTTAAAAGTTTTAAGCCTTTTTAACAAAACCCATTTTGAGCATTTCTTGCCATCATTGCATTCCTTGCAACCTTTTTTGTTCTTTTCTATCAAACTGTTCATGTGCCTTTTCTTTGCTTCCACATTAGTTCCAGTAAGGATTTTTGAGAACATCAAAACTCGGATAAGCTGTTAATAAATATTACATATGCTCTTCTGGCTTATACTAGCACCTCAGAATATGTCCAATTTAGTTAACTATTGAATGCCTTGTTAACTTTACCTTGGAATTCAATAATCTGAGAAATCTATTTAATCCAAATCTGTATGAATTAAAATTCATTCATGACCTAATTTTTTTTAAACTAGACTTCTTATAATTGGGTACTACAATGCCTCTTCTCAACTGTCCAATATACAAGTTTTTAAGCTATGCATTTCTGATACTAAATATTGTTTTCATCTCAGATATCAAGTGTTATGATATTAACTGATAAGTGTCTTGTTCTTAATACTGTATTTGTATTGTATTATTATTTTCCAACAAGCACTTGCATATTGCGAAATGATTTAGATAATGTCTAGAAAATTTGCATTGCATTATTTTTGGCAACCATACAATTCTAGCAGGGAGTAATAATGGAATTTAAATGAACTAAGTTTAGATTTATCTACTCAATTCACATGGAATAAGCCTTTCATTTTACTTATAATTTTTTGAAATCATTTGAGAGTTTTTTTTTGCCATAATAATATAGTGCTCTTTGATTGTTGGGTAGAGTATTTCGTCATACAGTACACACTTGGCTACAAATGCTAGGCCATCCTAATTGTGTCCTTACTGGATAACTTGGATTCTCAAATATAGGAAATGCACCTAGTCTTTTCTATTGAAGCTAAGAAATTAGATGGTCCTTTCCTTATTCCATGTATGCTCCATGATAACATTTTCATCAGGCTTACAATAAGTGCTTGATGCAATTGCTGCCTAGTGCTACAAGTATTGATTAACTCCCATATCATTGGGTATTGTCACTATTTGAAAATGATTTGAAGTTTTTATATCATTCATTGGATATATTTTTTTCTTGAGTGATCAGTACCTAACCAAAGCTCTAAAATATGGTATTAGTGGTCTTATACCTCATTTGTTTGTCAAATAGCTATTTTCAGCATACAACTTTTGATGTAGGAGTCATGGCTTTGCTAAGCCAATCTTAACATATAAAAATCCTTGAATGTATATTCAAGTCATTATGTGTATATGCCCAACTCTGAAATATTAGGATGATAGTGAAACAAATGACCCATAAATGAAAGTTATTTTTAGTAGAAGTGATTACTATGCCAATGGAAAACCGAAGGTAACATTTAAATATATTTCTGTAAGTCAGTTTATAAATATTAAGAATTATTGTTTTAATGTTACATAATTAATTAAAAAACAATACATCTATGCTTGATTTGACTACAAAATTATATTTTGTCATTTGATAAGTAATGACATCTATTTATTTAATCCTCCCAAGACTTGTGTGTCTAGTAAGGTGACCCATGTTCCCACATCCTTGACAGCCCCAAAATATTTCCATAGGGTAATCCCATTGTAGAGGTTATTCATCCATGTTAACATGTGCTCAAGACTCTTTCTGTAGAGTTAATTGTAAGAGTTGCAGAGTTGCAGTCATTGCAAATACCTAGGCTTGAACCATAGCTATGGTCATATGTTTTGGAGATGGCAACCAAAGAAGTCCAAATGTATCATTTCACTTTACTTCCCGTTGAGTCTACAATTTGGGCATCTTAAGGGTCAACATTTAATTCAAATCATAAGTGGCTTAGAATTGTATCTGGGGATGCAAAAAATAAGCATAGGTATAAGAGGTAATTTGGACCATACAACTTTCTCCTACCAATCATATAACCATACCAACATCAGTGACCATGTCTGGATTGTATATACATTGAAAGTATATTATACTCTTTGCATTCTTAAACATTACATTACTTAGTGATAATTCCCCTACATTCTTGTCCTTACCTATCTCAGTAGTATAAATGTTATCAACTCATAAGAGAATTCATTTATGTGCATATGAGAATTCCATTTGCCTTTATTTAAAATTTAGGAATGGATTCATTTCCAAAAATTATAAGAGCTGTTTTATTTAGGAGTAAAGAGAATCCCACCGAATTCTCTCTATAAAAGAAAATTTAATTAGAAACAAACTTTTTGTTTATTAGAAAATACTCCTCTTTAGAATCACATTAAAATTATAATAAATCCTTTTTGAATTATCCTTATTTTATATAATGAATAAGAATTGTGTATTCTATGCTTAAAGGAAGGTAGGAAAATAAATTATTTTTTTTATAGAAAATATTTATCTAGTATATAGAAAGTTTCTATCTTGTATTATAAAAAAAAAGAATGATTTGTATCTTGTATTCTTGAATAGGAAATTGTCTCAAAATTATAGTAAAAAAAACAAAAACAAAGAAATTTTCCTTTATAAAGTGCATATGCATTATTCAAAGTAGTATTACTTCTTAAGGGGTATCATTTCCTTATATGGAATTATTTAAAATTTAGTTAGATTATCATATTTAATAGACTAAGAAATTAGGATTACCTCATTTGTGTAATACTTCCTTTAAGGCTAATAAACATTTATATTACCTTCCTAATATACTGTTAAGGTGCTCATAGGATGGAATTGGGTCACTCTCAAATTGTATGTTGAATGAAAGACATGTAGTAGCATAAACACTTAAATTCATCCCAAAACTCTATGGACTAGTTTGTGATATAAACTAATTCAGGTCATTTGTTTGATCTAACTCACAATAGTAGAGTTGTCCTAACGCTAGTTTAGTAGTGCTGTGGGATACTAGATTCTTAGATAATGTTATTATACTAGAGTTATCATAAGAAGACGAGGTGGTTGCCTTTGCTGCATATTTGATTTTCCTCTCTTCTAGCTCACATCTTGCCTTATTCCACATAACTCCTCAAGCCTTGTTAACTGTTCCAATCCATCTTCGTATGGCATATAGTTGTGTAAGACCCTTTTGTTCAGATTCCTTATTGTGAAAAATTTCACTCGGTTTGGATTCTACAGTTGCCTTTAAGAGTTAGTTGCATGCAATCAAGAGCAGTTGAGTGCTTGTTTCCCCTACCTTGCGGTGTTATTAGACTTAGAAGAGTAGGGACTGAAAATAGTAAAATGGAGGCAAAAAAATGATTATGCCCAAGTCATATCCCAAGGGAATATTTAAGCTCTTGACTTTGAGGGCAGTGAGATTAGATTGATACCAACTATCTATTGTGTATATTGGTTAGCTAAATGTAAAGATGTTGGGAATTTGGTTAATCTCTAGGAGGTTTGTTTCCTTTAACGTATGAACAACATAGTAACTCACTTGCCTAGGTTTGTGCTTCTCTTATGATAACCAGAACTGGGAGGATGTGCATGTTGCTTCTTCTATATTGATATTTGTGTTTGACACTTATGTCGTCTTTTCTTGGTTTGGTTCACCTAACAAGGTGTCGTGGATATCGCATCCCACACCTTTTTTCCCTTCCCTGGCTTTGTGCAATGGGGTTTTAGGGATGGGTGGAAAAGTTTTTCATTGTTCATGTCATGACCACATTACAAATGTGGACATGACATGTTTTTTGTGTCATGGCCACATGACAATAGTGGGCATGACATTTGGTATCAGACCCAGGTTTCAACATTGGGAGCTCTGGAGTTTGCTTATTTGTTTGGGCTGACATGGAGTGGATTGAAGGTGGTTTGACCCTCGTCCTACTCCATGTAGTTGCAAGAGAGTGAGGTTGTGGTTTGTTGACTATCCTTCATTTTGGAGGAATATCCATCCTCTTGTTTTGTCATAGTGGTGGCTTTGTCACATGATTATCGAAGTCTTCTGCTTGTTTTTTTTTTGGGTGGTTGTGTTCCTCCTTGTCGATTCTCCTCTTGAGTTGGTTGGTCTAGATTGTGAGGGTTGTGTTGGGTCATACCTCACCCTTGTGTATTTTTATGGAGTGTACTGATGTCTTAATGCTTATTTGATTAAGTCTTGCCTTGTATACCATGCGTGTGATTGTATTTTATGCCTTGTAAAATAGTATGAAAGAAAGAGGTGATAATAAGTTTTATGCATGGAAAATTGTTAAGAATTAATGTATGTTTCCGAAATGTTTCAATGATGCATTTGTGAGCTTGGTCACTTTATTTTTAAAGTACTTCCATAATGTAAATTTTGCATTTTATAATTTTGCCTTGTGTGAATTTGATATCATGTTATGCATACCTTGTGTGGAGAAGATATTTGACATCATAAGCTAGAATACTAAATTAGGGACTTGACATTGAAATTAGATTCTTCTGATGATATATCTCCACGTTATGAGCTTGGAGGTTAGATATGTTGGCAAGAGACACTATATGGATTCATTATTGTTGTCATTGATGGCAACAAAGTTCATCCCACACATCCACAGGACATGGTGTGTCTCTACCGGAAGTCAAAGTGAAGAATGTTGTGGTCTGGTAAACAAGAACAGAGCATGTGACAAGGTCTGACAGACAGGTCTGGATCTCTCAGAGGAAGTATCTTGGTGCAGTGCGGATTTGGGGAAGTCAAGAGGACTGCCTTGAGTGGTATATTCCAAGGATTTAGTCTCCGGTGATAGATGAGGAAAAAGATATGGATAGTTGAGTACCGGATTCCTGAGTGACAGTGTGAATAGAGGAAGAACTGACTGATAGAACATCAGACTACTTTCCAGATGAGTTACTGATTGTGGTAAAGGTTATGAAGGCATGAATCATGTCTGGCTGACATGATGAATGATTTATACAAGCATATACTTGATCCGCATTACTTAATGTGCAAGGATTCAGCTGACAGATCAGAATTAGTGAAAAGATTGACTATTCCGGGTGCCGACTAGAAAGGTGATGAAATTGCTTGTGCGGATAAATACACAATGGATTTAGTTGTGAGATGTGTTGTGGTTGTCAAGGATGTGTGAATAAAAGTAGAATAGTAGAACAGAAGTAGTAAGGAAGATCCGGTATGTGAAAGGAAAGCAGCAAAAGAGAAGAGGAAAGATGAAGTGCAGTAGATCAGTATACTTAGCCTAACCAAAACTAAACTCTAGCATTTGTGGATGCTCCTAATTAGTTCAAGTATTGTATAACATTCTCTTTGTAGACAGTGAGTCTCTTGTAGGCAGTGTGCCTCTTGTGAGCAGTGTGCTCGGGCAGTGAGCCCTAATTGGCAAGTGCCACTTTTGTAATTCCTTATTCTTCTAACAGAGAATAATCTTTGGGTTAATCACCCTATGGTTTTCTCCCTTAATAGGGTTTCCACGTCAAAAATGTTGTGTCATGTGTATCTCCTTTCATGGTTATGTTTGCTTGTTTTTAATGTTGCATTGATTAATAAGAAAGTTCAAAAGGAAGAAACAATTTGGATAACTGATTCACCCCCCCTCTCAGTTATCAACAATTGGTATCAGAGCCAAGTTCCTCCTAACAAAGAGTCTAACAGCTTGAGGAAGATCTAGGAATCCAAATGGATGCATATGGTTTAAGAGAGCAACTCAAGACTGCCCTTGAAGATCTTGAACAGTCAAACTTTGAAGTCAATGAATTAAAGGAAAGACTTAAACAGGCTGATGATTTCATGAGAGAACTAAAAGACAAATTAAGTCTCTCTATGAAAAAGAGAAAGGAACTGCTTCAGCAATTGGCAAGACAAAGTGAAGCAAATAATACAAATGAAGAGCTGACTGAGAAAACCAAGTTATGTGAAAAGTTATCAAAAGAAGTCATTATGGTAAGACATGAAATGGAATCAGGAGTCATAAAGTTTACCCAAGAGATTGAAGAAAAAAGAAAAACTGAAGACAATCTAAGACAATCTCTCAAGGAGAAATCGGAAGATTGCCACCAGATGGATAGAATTATTAGACATCTTGAATCTGATCTTGAAGATGCTAAAGATAATGAAGAAAAACTTGAGGATCAAATTATCTCTCTCCAAAGGGATCTTCAAACAGCAAATGAATATAAAGAGAAATTCAAGATAAGTTCTGCTCAACTTGAAGTTCTTCTTGGAAGTCAAAAGAGGGCAGATGACAAGTGTGGTTTGGGATATGAGAAAGGAGAAAGCTCTGGATCCGGTTAGTAGAATTTTGAATCAGAAAATCCAAGGAATAGGCCTCGAAGACCTCCGGTAAGATAGCCCAATGCTCAAAGATATCCATCCTTCAATGGATACTACCATAGCTGGAATCACTTTGGTCACAAAGCTAATCAGTGCAGAAAGCGAATGAATCAGACTAAGTCATCCTTCTCCAGACAGTGTTTTAACTACAAAAGGTATGGTCACAAGTCTCATGAATGTAGAAATATGCAAATGAACAAATCATTCAATGGTAGATGCTTTACATGCAATAGAATAGGTCATATGTCTAATCAATGTAGATCAAGTGGATATCAATCAAATATGCAAAGAAATGTTGTTTGCCAAATCTGCAATAGGTCCGGTCATAGTGTAAAAGTCTATAGAAGCAAGAATCAGGACAAAAAAGGTCCGGTATATCATAATCAGAATCAAGATAAGGGTAAACAAAGGTGAATGCAGATGAAGTTAAAAGTGAGATGAGCAAGATTTGGGTGAAGAAAAGTACTCAGAATATAGTGGTTGGATCCGCACCAGACTCTAGTGCTGATATTCCTTCCAGAAACTAAAAAGTGAGCCCTGGTTCAGGGGGAGACACAAAGAAAACCTTGTTCCCCCAGCCAGTCAATTAGTGCCGGAACTGGCACAAAAAGAGTTGCGGATTGAAAGATTCATAAGGAATACATTCAAACAAATTGTGGCTAAGATTTGGCAGATCCACAAGTTGTTTAAAGTTCAGGATTGATCCTGTTCTTCAAGTTGTCTGAATAAGGCAAAACCAAAATAATGTAGGTCAAGCATTTATTGCAACCTGACATTAGGGTTTGCAGAGCAATATAAGGGTTTTCTCATTAACCACTCATTCATTCTACATTCAAGAAGAAATGAAAAGTGGAGCTCTGCAACAAAATTCCTCAAGTTCATCGAAGATCATTTGTAGAAGACATTTTTACAGAAATCAATCTGGCCATCTCTGTGAAACTGAAAGGCACAAAAGGTATTTTCCATTTTTCAATATCTCACTGCAAATCTTTTGAGAATGGATAGTTTGAATATAGTAAAGATCTCAGATAAGCCCCGACCTGAATTTCAGAAACACCCATACAAATCATTGGAGGTAGATCCTTTAGGAGCATTCTCTAGTGTTGCACATGGCATTTTACACACAGAGGACATTAGGGTTTACATACATGCAAACATTGAGGAGTTTGGGGAATTCAAACTTAGAGATATCTATCATAAACAACTGATAGATGATGCTTTTGAGCTTAAACCAAAGTATAAGGGTATCCAAAAGAAACATTTTGATCAATTCATTCATTTCCCCTATTTTGAAGAAGATGAATATGTATTGAGTAGGGTGCATGATAACTTCCTATGGCTGAATAGACCCTGCAAGATCACAAAGGAGGCAATTAGGGCAGTAACTGGTTTATACTCTTCCAGAGGGATACCTATCCTCAAATCTGTCAAAAATAACATTGTAACTGAGGCCACCGGATCAAAATTTGATAAGAGGGCAATGACCATTGAAGATATTTCTGACCCGGATATCAAGTTTGCATCTATGATAATAGGATACAAGATTTATCACTCCAGTAGGGAGAATTTAGTATCCAGAACTGCAGTATATACTGCCTATGAAATGCTGAGAAAGAATGCAGAATATGATCTCTGTGAACTTCTTTTAAACCAATTAATAGAAAACATACAAAAGATGAAAAAGGACAAAAAGAATTCTTTCAAATATGGTACACTAATATTATGTCTATTTTTCTACTTCATGAATGAGCTGCCCAGATCAAGTGGATGGGTATGGCAGAATGACAAACCGGTAGCAGTCCAGATCAAAGATTACTTGCATGACCTTGGGAATGCTAAGGTAAGGAATATATCTCTATGGAGTTACTTCAAACACTTTCAAACTACGATGCAAATCAGAGAAAGAATCCCCAAATCAATAATTGAGAAATACAAGGATACAGTGTGCTTCATGGTAGACACTGATCAATGCCTAATGGAGGTAGTAGAGCCAAGGACAGTCTAAATCTTGCCTATGGGGTATGAAGTGGATGAAAAAATTATAGAATTTCATGTCCAACACATGCTTAGTCAACCAAAGGACCCAAAAGCAGAGAGATTTGGAACCTTTGAAGAACTAAGTGTGAAAATTCACACTGAGCTCAGGCAGCCAGAAATCAAAAGAAAGGTAAGAAAAGAAGTTGAGGAAGTTGCAAAAGGTTTTGGCATCTCAAAGGAGGCACTTGATGCCAACCAGGAAAAGAGGCAAAAGGTTGAGGAAGAGAAGAAAGAGGCAGAAAAGAAAAGTAAGAAAAGTACTCTGGTAGAAACCTCAACCCAGACCAGATCATCAAAAGGATCTGCACCTGTCACAACCAAAAGCTCAAAAACATCAAAACTAGAAGGTTAGACATCTGGAAAAGGAGAGAAAAGGTCTAAAATAAAAGCCACAAGGGCTTATGCAAGTCAAGAAAATGAAGAGGAAACCGAATCAGATGAGGGGGTAAAGGAAATAAAGAAACAGAAGAAGAAAGGATCTGGTAAACCTTCCACAGGACAAGACAAGGAAGAGAAGGAAGAGGAATTTATTGAAAAACCCTGATGCAGAGGCATCCACACTAAAACCTTGACATACAGCATGTATGTCTACAACCCTTCATCATCATCATATTTTTTGTTAACACTGTCAGCATCATCATATTTTCTCTTGCCGACCGATATCCTCCTGCAGACAAGCCTTCGCCCTTTCGCCTGTCAGCAGCATCATCATATCCGACTATCGGCAGCATCATCACATTCGGCAAGCGCAAACATCCTCCTGATGTCCACTGTTCATCTTACCGCCAAACACTTTCTTCAGCATCATGATGTTTAACATCATGCTCATCAGCAGGATATAAAATATCCTGTTCCCTCCATATATCCTGATGACCACAACTTCATGCACCTTTCCTTCGATGCTTACGTCACCCCGATATCCTGATGACGATGATGTCACATGCAGCTCCTCCAATATCCCGCTGCCTCGATATCCTGATGACGATTATCTTGATGACGATGACGTCACATGTAGTTCCTTCAATATCCTGCTGTCGGCCAAACTTAACATTATCAGCCCGCGATGACTTTATCAACCTGATCTTCTACCTTATGCCGATACGCTCCTCCTCGGCAACACCTGATGATGATCACCCCGAAACGCATACACCTTATGCAAACAATTGCATCATGCTCATCTCCACTTACTCGGATGACGCCCGAAGCGACTGCAGGATATACACAGAAATATCCTGATGATGCCGTTGTGACAAATTTCTAACCTTAGCGAATTTTCAATCCACCGAACCTCCTGAGGTGACCCGATCTGCTTCTTGGACAACTTTCCAGACTCTAACAACTAGCACGACCTAGCACATGCCCATGCTAGGGTTCTCAGCACATCTTGACTACGATCCTGCAAACATACATGCGAACAAAAAGCAAACTAAATCCTAAACTACTGTACATAGCCATTCCACCGATTCGACGAATCAACCGGTGGAATGGATCAGCGAATCCATGCAACCACCAAAACAGCAACTCGATTACACAATGGAGATCAAACAGAAAATGAACACAAACAGGATCTTTATTGATTTCAAAAGATGCAAATACAGTATTCTGTCTCACTCTCTGCAATCCAGCTTCTCAACAGCTATATCTCAATCTGTCCTAAGACCAACCGATCCTCATGCATAAATAGGATCTCCTGCGAGTACTACCGACCCGACTCCAAGCGGCTGGGAACTCTCCAGGTGGCTGGGAGGATCCAATCGGACATATAGCATAACAGCTGTCCTAACAACCTACCTAAAAATAGTAAAGTATGGTCAACATGACCTTATTACATGCATTGGTCTTATACGACCTTCTTGGAAACATTAACCAGACCTATAACAAACTAACTGCCTCATGGAGGCCAGTTGTCAGGTAGGTGCTCCTGCACCATACTCCCCAACAGAAAAGAACTCATGTCCCATGAGTTTGGTTGTGGAAGTCCTCCACCTTTATACTTTGCCTTTGCAGTGTCTTGACCTATTCCAGCTTTGTCCTCTGCTGGCTCTCGGCTGCTCCAAGACTTCTGAACTGGAACTTGTTTTCTTGCAAGTAAATCCTCATGCCTATCAATGTAGGCCCTTCTCTCACATACCTTGTGTTTGTCAGGTTGTCTGACCAGAACCTCTGTCTGAACTGCCTCTGGAACCTCTGTAATGTTCAACTCTATCTTTCTTTCAACTCTTATAGGAAAAACAATAGTCCCAACTATGACAACATCCTTGTCATTCCTCTCAACTGGTTGCTATTTGCAAACCTGTTGCTGAACCTGCTGCTGACCTCTGTCAGTCACAACTGAAACTTTCTTCAACCTGTTGTCCTTAACAACTTCTTTCCCTACAGTGTCCTCAACTGCCGTTATGCCTGCTCCTATAGGCTTCTGCACAAATTCCTTCTTTCCCACTAAAATAATTTTGGCTGCCCCCTGTGCTGCAGCTGCTTCCTGTAATGGCATCAACATAATAGTCTTCCCATCTTTCTTGATGGTGTAGGTATTAGCATACCCATCATACAGTACCCTCCTATCAAATTGCCATGGTCTACCCAACAGTAGGTGACAACATTCCATGGGCAAAATGTCACACAAAACTCTATCCTGATATGCTCCAATCTGAAAATCAACATATGCCTGTTCATAGACAAAAAGTGATTGACTATCACTCACCCAAGATGCCTTGTAAGGGTTTTGATGTGGAATCCTTTCCAAATTTAGTTTATCCACCATTTCCTGAGATACCATGTTATCTGTTGAACCAGTATCAATGACAACCTTACATACTTTACCTTTGCTCTTGCATGTGGTCTTGAAAAGAGCTCTTCTTTGCATCATATCCTTTGATGTCTGCAAACTAATTCTCCTAAGCATCAATGCTTCTCCCTCCTCAGGATACCCATAACTTTCAGAAGCTCCATCTGTTTGCTCTACTTTCTCTTCTTGCACAAGTTGTACTTTCTTGTCATTCGTTCTATCATTTCTAGATGATGAACCTTTGCTTTCTGGACACTTGAAAAATGGATGACCAAACTCACCACAGGTGTAACACTTTCCTGAAAATGTAGTAGAACCTCTACCACTTCCAAATCTACCTCTATTACCTTTCCATCCACCTCTGAAATCAGACTGTCCCTGTCCTTTACCAGTGTCTTCTTGACCCTCATTGGTTTGCCTTGTTGTAGGGGCTAATCCTCTTCCCCTCATATTGCTGCCTCTTCCTCTCATGGACTTATCTTGTCTCCTATTCATCTTTTCTTCAATCCTGATTGCCATTTGGTAACAATCTTCCACACTCTTAGGGTTAGCTAAAACTAACTCATCGTGTATGTTCAACCTCAAACCAGCCAAATACCTAGCCACCTTTTCTACCTCATTCTCATGATGACCAGATCTCATACTCAACTTATAAAACTCCTCAGTATATGCCTTCACATCCATTTCCTTCTGCCTTAAAAATTGCAGCTTCTTAAACATCTAAATTTCATAATCCTTAGGCAAGAATTTACCTTTTATCCTTGCTACCATCTTATCCCATGAAGTGATCTTTGACTTCCCTTGTTTCCTTCTCTCGGATTGTACATAATCCCACCATACCAAAGCATGACCTCCTACCTTGGTCTTTGCAATCTTTACCTTCTAATCCTCAGCAACATCTTCACATTCAAAGTGATTATCAAGTGCAGCAATCCAATCCAGTAACTCATCTTCATTCAAACTTCCATTATACTTGGAAACATCAACCTTTACCTTAGGTTTATCACTCTGCACTGCCTTTAACAGTTTTGCAAATCTCTGGTCTTCAGCATCCAGATCTTCAGCTACCTCTTCATACTCTTCAACAGCATCTTCATCTTCTTCTGATTCACTGTCTTCCACTTCCCTCTTTTTGTTCTTTTCCAGGGCTACAAGCCTGGCTTGAAGTGCTTCAGCAAGTTCCTTCATCTTCCTCATCTCTCTGGCATGTTTTTCCTTCATTTCCTACAATTCCCTTGCAGTACCATTCCCTTTTGGAGGCATTTTGTCAACCTGTCACTCCTCTACCTCTGTCCTTTCAGTGACAGAATCAACTCTACCTCTGCCCTTTCGGTGACAGAATCAACACACAACAGCCCAGACCTTTTGCTGAGCTCTGATACCACTATGATGCAGAGCCATCCACACTAAAACCTTGACATACAGCATGTATGTCTACAACCCTTCATCATCATCATATTTTTTGTTAACACTGTCAGCATCATCATATTTTCTCTTGCCGACCGATATCCTCCTGCAGACAAGCCTTCGCCCTTTCGCCTGTCAGCAGCATCATCATATCTGACTATCGGTAGCATCATCACATTCGGCAAGCGCAAACATCCTCCTGATGTCCACTGTTCATCTTACCGCCAAACACTTTCTTCAGCATCATGATGTTCAACATCATGCTCATCAGCAGGATATAAAATATCCTGTTCCCTCCATATATCCTGATGACCACAACTTCATACACCTTTCCTTCGATGCTTACGTCACCCCGATATCCTGATGACGATTATCCTGATGACGATGACATCACATGCAGCTCCTCCAATATCCCGCTGCCTCGATATCCTGATGACGATTATCTTGATGACGATGACGTCACATGCAGTTCCTTCAATATCCTGCTGTCGGCCAAACTTAACATTATCGGCCCGCGATGACTTTATCAACCCGATCTTCTACCTTATGCCGATACGCTCCTCCTCGGCAACACCTGATGATGATCACCCCGAAACGCATACACCTTATGCAAACGATTGCATCATGCTCATCTCCACTTACTCGAATGACGCCCGAAGTGACTGCAAGATATACACAGAAATATCCTAATGATGCTGTTGTGACGAATTTCTAACCTTAGTGAATTTTCAATCCGCCGAACCTCCTAAGGTGACCCGATCTGCTTCCTAGACAACTTTCCAGACTCTAACAACCAGCATGACCTAGCACATGCCCATGCTAGGGTTCTCAGCACATCTCGACTGCGATCCTGCAAACATACATGCGAACAAAAAGCAAACTAAATCCTAAACTACTGTACATAGCCATTCCACCGATTCGACGAATCAACCGGTGGAATGGATCAGCGAATCCATGCAACCACCAAAACAGCAACTTGATTACACAATGGAGATCAAACAGAAAATGAACACAAACAGGATCTTTATTGATTTCAAAAGATGCAAATACAGTATTCTGTCTCACTCTCTGCAATCTAGCTTCTCAACAGCTATATCTCAATCTGTCCTAAGACCAACCGATCCTCATGCATAAATAGGATCTCCTGCGAGTACTACCGACCCGACTCCAAGTGGCTGGGAACTCTCCAGGCGGCTGGGAGGATCCAACCGGACATACAGCATAATAGTTGTCCTAACAACCTACCTAAAAATAGTAAAGTATGGTCAACATGACCTTATTACATGCATTGGTCTTATACGACCTTCTTGGAAACATTAACCAGACCTATAACAAACTAACTACCTCATGGAGGCCAGCTGTCAGGTAGGTGCTCCTGCACCAAACCCACTCTCTCCTTAGATGATGTAGTTAAAGTAGTCACAGTAGATGGGAACCTGCAACCCTTAACAGAATTCTATGATGACTACAATGAAGCAGATAAAAAGATTCTAGAGGAAGCCAAAGTTAAGTTCTTGAACATTTACAATAAAGCTTTTATTGAAATTATCTCGTTAATTCCTAAGAGCTTAGAAAAGGAGTTGGAAATGAGAAAGACCAATGCCATGGCAAAAGACCTTGAGATCCGGGAACAAATAGCTATTTAGTTATATCCTTCAATCGATCCCAAGATAATGAACATGGTATTCAAGGACTACAACGATGAATTCAGGAGCAAAGCAAGGATGAATCAACTTATGCTTGGTGAGACTGACAAGGTAGCCAAGGACACTGAAGAGATTCTCTAGAAAACCTTTAAAAGATTTAATCTTCCTATCATAGAGGACTTGGGTACTAACCCCTCCACCACAAATGTTGCAGAAGAAACTCCTGAGAAAATGTCAGAAGAGATGGGCCCCGAACAGACAAACATTTCTCCTCTGGTTTCCCCTACAGTCTCCGGATCTAAAGGTGAAGAAAATTCACATGAGAAAGAAGCAGAGGTAAAAGAAAAATAAGATGGCAGTGTGAAGTCCTCAACAGAAAAGACCACAACTGCTAGTGGTGAGAATGTAGGAGGAGAGAAAACTCCTAAGGACAGCTCCAAGGTTGCAGAAGAGAAGAAACATCTATCTCCGGCAAGAGACACTGCACAAACTATCTAAGAATTCCTGAGCAAAGAAACAATGGAGATTGATGAACCGGAGCTTCTACAAGGTCCATTCAATTTTGATTCTCTTTCTCCGGTATAGACAATGAAGATAGCTTCATTTGCAAATGCTAAGGCTAATGAAAAACTCCTAAAGTCTCATATGGAAGACTGTGAGTTGATAGAAGCTACATCTGAAGTGCTGGAAAAGATCATACCATCTTTTCAGAAGGATCCCACAGCCTCCTCTTCCGATAATCTCAAAAGCTTAGTCAGCACTGTTAGTACACATTTTGATTCTCTAGAAAAATCAGCTAAAGAAAAGGTCCAGAAGGAGTTTTTGGATAAGAGATTCTCAGAGGTACAAGGATTAATCAGTAATGATAGGAAAAATATGAGTATTGGAATAAAGAGCTTAGAAAATGCTCTTAAGGATGGTGGTGAAATATACAAATTTTTTATCTCCTGGTCCAAAGCAATAGTAGAGATTGAGAAGAAGATAAAAGAGTAAGAGGATAAACTACTAAGTTTGTCTCAAAGTTTTGATCCTCTCTCTTCCTCCATAGTAAATCAAGAGTGTCAAACTATTGCAATCACAAATGTAATAAAGAATTTTGAGAAGGAAAGGAAGAACATAATTAGCCAGATGGGTGAACTTAGAAGGATTATTATCCCTAAGTTAGAGGCCATGCATGAGGCCATAAATGATGCTCAGATTACAGCCCGGACCAATGATCCGATAGATCTTAAGAAAGCTGAAGCATTTGCATTCCTGTTGAGTGGTCACATCACAATTTTGGATAGGATGAAGCAAATTTGGGTGACAAAAGTTGTACAGCTGAAGAATACTTTTTCAGACATACTTAAGTATATGTAAGTACAACTTGTATATATATACTTATGCAGCTAAGTATAGTTAAATTTTGAAAATTTTGATATGCAGACCCTATCCTTTGCCATTGATGTCAAAGGGGAAATGAGGAGCAGTGAAAATTGAGGAATCCAACTAAGGGGGAGCTCCAGAAAATGTATATAAAGACAGAGCATCAGCTAAGGTGGAGCATAGTGTAAACACTTAGTCATTTTTCACTAAGTGTTGCCATCAATGCCAAAGGGGGAGATTGTTGGCAAGAGACACTATATGGATTCATTATTGTTGTCATTAATGGCAACAAAGTTCATCCCACACATCTGCAGGACATGGTGTGTCTCTACCAGAAGTCAGAGTGAAGAATGTTGTGGTCTGGTAAACAAGAACAAAGCATGTGATAAGGTCTGACAGACAGGTTCGGATCTCTCAGAGGAAGTATCTTGGTGTAGTACGGATTTGGGGAAGTCAAGAGGACTACCTTGAGTGGTATATTCCAAGGATTTAGTCTCCGGTGATAGATGAGGAAAAAGATATGGATAGTTGAGTACCGGATTCCTGAGTGACAGTGTGAACAGAGGAAGAACTGACTGATAGAACATCAGACTACTTTCCAAATGAGTTACTGATTGTGGTAAAGGTTATGAAGGCATGAATCATGTCTGGCCAACATGATGAATGATTTATACAAGCATATACTTGATCTGCATTACTTAATGTGCAAGGATTCAGCCGACAGATCAGAATTAGTGAAAATATTGACTATTCCAAGTGCCGACTAGAAAGGTGATGAAATTACTTGTGCAGATATAAATACATAATGGATTTAGTTGTGAGATGTGTTGTGGTTGTCAAGGATGTGCGAATAAAAGTAGAATAGTAGAATAGAAGCAGTAAGGAAGATCCGGTATGTGAAAGGAAAGTAGAAAAAGAGAAGAGGAAAGATGAAGTGCAGCAGATCAGTATATTGAGCCTAACTGGAACTGAACTGTATCATTTGTGGATGCTCCTAATCAGTTCAAGTATTGTATAACATTCTCTTTGTAGACAGTGAGTCTCTTGTAGGCAGTGTGCCTCTTGTGAGCAGTGTGCTCAGGCAGTGAGCCCTAATTGGCAAGTGCCACTTTTGTAATTCCTTATTCTTCTAACAAAGAATAATCTTTGGGTTAATCACCCTGTGGTTTTCTCCCGTAACAGGGTTTCCATGTCAAAAATATTGTGTCATGTGTATCTCCTTTCATGGTTATGTTTGCTTGTTTTTAATGCTGCATTGATTAATAAGAAAGTTTAAAAGGAAGAAACAATTTGGATAACTGATTCACCCCCCCCCCTCTCAGTTATCAACAAGATAAGTATATGTATTGTTCGTAATTCATATGTAGTATGTTAAGGTGTATAGACAACTCCATGATGTGTGTTGTGTTGTCCACCATGCGAGTTTAAACAATGTTGTTTAGATTCAAATATGACCTATTATGCATTTTCTAGTATGTTAGTATAATTAATTAGGTGTATTGCAAATGTCTCTAAATGTGAAGTTATTGTTAGGTTCCATCTATGCCTTAGAAAGGTTAATTCAAATTGGTGTTAGAAGGACCTCGTAGAAATCTTTATGCTAAATATTATCTAATTTTGTGTAAGAAAGTTGTTCTTCTTCCCTAGGTAATGGACGGTAAAGGGAAATTGTGTTATGTGTTGCCTTGTAGATGTGAATACCTATTAAGAGCGTGCTTTCTATGTGTTGTGAATATCTCGTACATGAATTGTGTACTCATGAGCTTGTGATACTAGGTATCCATCCATGGATTGAGTGTATAACTACAAGTATGGTGGAGTCATGCTTGCATGGTTTCTTGTTGTTTACCCTATAAGGTCCAACCTTGGAGTTGGAGACCTTCCATGTGTGCATTTAAGTAGTGGAGAGGAAGAACTTAGGAGGCTATGGCAATATGTTGTGACATTGGTTTGGGGTAACCCAGCTAACCATACCTTCCTATGACAGAGTACCCCCTACTTCTCCTATTTGAATGACCCTTTGAGAGGTTCATAGTGCTATCCTATCATGCTCTTGTCTCCTTGGTAATACTATTGGCATCTGACTTGGGAATCTTGGTTATGGTTTGGTATGGGCATGTGATTTTCTCGAGGCCATGTTACTTGGTGTAGGTTTGCTCTTACCTTTGGTATTTTTATTTGAGTTAGATGTGTAGTAACTTGGGAACATTGGCACTTTGATAGAGTTGGCATTTGTACAAAGGAAATGCATGTTAGTTTTGATCATATCTAAGTATTAAATGAGATACCTTGGACTTAAGCTATGTTATGGTAATTATGTGTGTCGACACCTGGTGGACATGAGGTGAATAAATGCTATGCCACACCACACTGATGTTTTAACATAGTGTTGGTGATGATGACATGTTACCTTTGAGAAGGGCACGATTCCATGTAGGAGTATGTGAAGGCGCATTGATAATACTTATCTACATGATGTTATTGCATTGGTTGTGTTTGCATAACACATGTAGTGACCGTGTTTCCCTCCTTCCTTATTGGTGACTTAATGTTAGTCACATTGTGCTATAATGTGCAATTTCATGAAATGTGATCTTTCTTTTGGTTATCGATGACTTCTATTTACCTTGCCTGTGATGACCAGTAGTGTTATTTTATCTTGACTGTATGTAGCTTAGCCACAATATTTGAATCTTCTTTTTTCATGTGACTCTTGTGGTTACATGGTTTTATTGTTGGATTTGCATACATTTATTTATTTTATTGTTGATTCTGGTAACTTCTTTTTTTTTTTTGAAAATCTGTGTTGGCTAAGCTAGTTTTTTTTTTGTTTTCAAGTGTTGGTCTTGTGTTGTGTTGTTTTTCTCGCCATGTCAATGGAGCAACCTCTAGTAGAGTGTATATAAGGAAGTAGATGTGGGAAACTTGTGAGGATGGGGGTATGTGTGGACTAGTATGGGTTGGTCATTATTCACTTACCTTCCTAGTGATCTATGTTTCTTATGTTGACTATCTCTTGGAGGGTAACCCCCTTAAACAAACAAGAGGTAGGTCATTTGTGGGTATGTATGGAGGGGCCCCCAGGCACATGGCCTCGAGACCATCGTTCCACTTGGTTCTTGGATCTTTGGTTACCTGGCACTAGTTATTGGTTACTTGGTTCTATGATGAGACTATGACATCCTCTAAACCTATATGTGAACCTTGTGAAGTTAGCCCTGTAACGTGGATGAATGAAAATATGTGTTAAATGTAAGATCTGTATTTGATGTATTTATAGATGAGTTGATGTTTTCTATATAACATGTTGTACGATGTGTGAATCCCTCTATGCTTGTGTGAAAAAAAAATGGTTAATGATCATGAGATTCATTGTGCTGAGTTTCAATCTATAGAATGTGTTCTGTGGAAAGAAATATGCCTTTATGGCATTTAGTCACCATGCTTTATTTTCTTGTAAGGATTTCTTTATTGCATATGTTACCTTTTGTACTTACCTTGTCTGGTTCAAGGAAGTTTAGGAGAATGCTTCTATCCTCCTCTTGATGACCTCTTGGAGTAAGTCATTTCCTAGGGGGGTAGTATGTAAGGCTTACCCTTGTCTCACAGGTACGTACAGATTTATCTTATAGTTCTAGATTTAATGATAAATGAGTTGGTTGTCATACAATATAATTTCATTATAGGTATCTACCTAACTAGGTTATGCATCCTCATTGGACTATTGATATTTCTTCGGCTATGGTTTCATGTTGGATTTGATGTTTCAAATTTAGTGTGTAGGATACATTTAGATCATGGCATATTCATGGACAGGTATATAGGATGATTGTCATATTTCATTTGTCATATGGTTGCATACATGCTCGATATATTGTATATCATAGAGCATCATTCATAAGGTATTGACACCTTATACACTCGTGCCACTAATAAAGAACTAAGATCTTATAAATATTTCATTTATAAACTATCCAAGGCTTATGTATGCAAGGTTGATAAGTTATTAATAACTTATGTTACACAAGGATGGTTAATCGATCAATGACCTAATTTCAAAAGAATTGACATGAGACTATGCGATCTTGCCAAAATACATGGTATTTTGATTCAACATCATATGTAAAAATTATTTGGGTACTTACTTGGAATATTATTTGTGACCATGGGATAAACAAGTGACATTATGGCATGAGAAGGTAATAAAATTGTCTATTTTACTTTGAGCAAGGATCATAACACGAGTAATGAGTTGAAAAGGGCATGACTATTATCGGCACTTTACTTTGGGCATCTTGTTGCACTATATGGATGAAAGGCATTATTGATGAGACTTTATGATTAGGGTACAAAAATATATTTTGGGATAAAAGGATTATCATGGTATAGTTTGGGGGGGAGATTTATTGGAGTGGGAGGAGAACATTGTGATGGGGCAGCTGAAACCCCTTAGCGAAGATATACTAGGGCACAGGTAGTTTGTGGGAGGGGACAGTAGTTTTTTTGAGCAGGGGATTTAGGCTAAGATAGTGGCACAACTTGGGTGGATTTAGCATCGAAGTGTGGGGCTGTGGTGGTTATCTCTCTAGGTAACTTTGGTCTATTTTCTATTATTTATGCAGTTTGGGGATCCATTGGAAATATGGTTTTGTTTCTATGAGAGAATTGTAAACAATTCTTGTATTATTTATGGGGATGTAGTCTGAGGTTTTGTAAACAGTGAATACTTTGACTAAGCCATTAAGGTATTTAACCGAGTGGTTTTTCACCCCTTGAGTGTTTTCCACTCATGAATAACACCATGTCATGATTCTTGTGGGTTTTAAGATTTCATGTTGTTTTTCAGTTTCATTATCTTGCTCTGTAATACTAATGGTTTAATGATTGCCATGATTGGAAATAATGGAACATTTAGTTATATGTTTGGAATAGATTATTAGAATACTACTGTTTAGGAAAATGGCTTTACGCCTGCCAATGCTTCATTTAATGGTTTTCTGAAGCCTAATTTACAAACCCATTTAGCACATATAGTGTGATCATTATTGTCCATGCTTTCACTTCTCCTGGAGGCATTCTATCTAGAGGCATTTTGTCAAACGGTTCACGTGCCTTGTCTGTGCTCCTCTGATGCAAAAAAAATGTTACCAATGTACTTGCAACCACCTTTTGATAAAAATCACTCTTCCGTTATTCTCTAATAGACATCCCTACACTATTTAGGAAGCCTCCATTTGGCATAGACAGTGAGGACGTGGCAAAGATTGTGGAGTCTGGCTTTTTCGCATTTGCTTAAAAGTTCTAAGCCTTTTTAACAAAACCCATTTTGAGCATTTCTTACAATCATTGCATTACCTACAACCTTTTTTGTTCCTTTCTATCAAACTGTTCATGTGCCTTTTCTTTGCTTCCACATTAGTTCCAGCAAGGATTTTCAAGAACATCAAAACTCAGATAAGTTGTTAATAAATATTACATATGCTCTTCTGGCTTATACTAGCAGCTCAAAATATGTACAATTTAGTTAACTATGGAATGCCTAGTTAACTATACCTTGGAATTCAATAATCTGAGAAATCTGTTTAATCTAAATCTGTATGTATTAAAATTCATTCATGACCTAATTTTTTTTAAACTAGACTTCTTATAATTGTGTACTTCAATACCTCTTCTCAACTGTCCAATATATAAGTTTTTAAGATACACGTTTCTGATACTGAGTATTGTTTTCATCTCAGATATCAAGTGTTATGATATTAACTGATAAGTGTCTTCTTCTTAATACTGTATTTGTATTGCATTATTATTTTCCAACAAGCACTTGCATATTGCTAAATGATTTAGATCAGAATGTGTAGAAAATTTGCATTGCATTACTGTTGGCAAACATACAATTCCAGTAGGGAGTAATAATGGAATTCAAAATGAACTAAGTATAGATTTATCTATTGAATTCACATGGAATAAGCCTTTCATTTTACTTATAATTTGCTGAAATCATTTGAGGGTTTTTTTTTGCCATAATAATACAGTGCTCTTTGATTGTTGGGTAGAGTATTTCATCATATAGTACACACTTGGCTACAAATGCTAGGCCATCCTAATTGTGTCCTTACTCGATAACTTGGTTTCTCAAATATAGGAAATGCACCTAGTCTTTTCTATTGAAGCTAAGAAATTAGATGGTCTTTTTCTTATTCCATGTATGCTCCATGATAACATTTTCATCAGGTTTACAATAAGTGCTTGCTACAATTGCTGCCCAGTGCTACAAGTATTGATTAACTCCCATATCATTGGGTATTGTCACTATTTGAAAATGATTTGAAGTTTCTATATCATTCATTGGGTATAATTTTTTTCTTGAGTGATTAGTACCTAACCAAAGCTCTAAAATATGGTATTAGTGGTCTTATACCTCATTTGTTTGTCAAATAGCTATTTTTAGCATACAACTTTTGATGTAGGAGTCGTGGCTTTGCTGAGCCAATCTTAACATATAAAAAGCCCTGAATGTATATTCAAGTCATTATGTGTATATGCCCAACTCTGAAATATTAGGATGATAGTGAAACAAATGACCCATAAATGAAAGTTATTTTTAGTAGAAGTGATTACTATGCCGATGCAAAATTGAAGGTAACATTTAAATATATTTCTTTAAGTCGGTTTATAAATATTAAGAATTATTGTTTTAATATTACATAATTAATTATATAACAATACATCTATGCTTGATTTGACTGCAAAATTATATTTTATCATTTGATAAGTAATGACATCTATTTATTCAACCCTCCCAAGACTTATGTGTCTAGTAAGGTGACCCATGTTCCCACATCCTTGACAGCCCCAAAATATTTTCAGAGGGTAATCCCATTGTAGAGGTTATTCATCCATGTTAACATGTGCTCAAGACTCTTTCTACAGAGTTAATTGTAAGAATTGTAGAGTTGCAGTCATTGTAAATACCTGGGCTTGAACCATAGCTATGGTCATATGTTTTGGAGATGGCAACCAAAGAAGTCCAAATGTATCATTTCACTTTACTTGCCATTGAGTCTACAATTTGGGTAGCTTAAGGGTCAACATTTAATTCAAATCATAAATGGCTTAGAATCGTATCTAGGGATGCTAAAAATAAGTATAGGTATAAGAGGTAATTTTGACCATACAACTTTCTCTTGCCAATCATATACCAACATCAGTGACCATGTCTGGATTGTATATGCATTGAAAGTATATTATACTCTTTGCATTCTTAAACATTACATTACTTAGTGATAATTCCCTTGTATTCTTGTCCTTACCTATGTCAACAGTATAAATGTTATTGACTCATAAGAGAATTCATTTACGTGCATATGAGAATTCCATTTGCCTTTATTTAAAAATTTAGGAATGGATTCATTTCCAAAAATTATAAGAGCTATTTTACTTAGGAGTAAAGAGAATCCCACCGAATTCTCTCTATAAAAGAAAATTTAATTAGAAACAAACTTTTTCTTTATTAGAAACTACTCCTCTTTACAATCACATTAAAATTATAATAAATCTTTTTTGAATTATCCTTATTTTATATAATGAATAAGAATTGTGTATTCTATGCTAAAAGGAAGGTAGGAAAATAATTTTTTTTTTTTATAGAAAGTATTTATCTAGTTTATAGAAAGTTTCTATCTTGTATTATTAAAAAAAAAAAGAATGATTTGTATCTTGTATTCTTGAATAGGAAATTGTCTCAAAATTATAGTAAAAAAAAAAAAACAAAGAAATTTTCCTTTACAAAGTGCACATGAATTATTCAAAGTAGTATTACTCCTTAAGGGGTATCATTTCCTTATATGGAATTATTTAAAATTTATTTAGATTATCATATTTAATAGACTAGGAAATTAGGATTACCTCATTCGTGTAATACTTCCTTTAAGGCTAGTAAACGTTTATATTACCTTCCTGATATACTGTTAAGGTGCTCATAGGATGGAATTCGGTCACTCCAAGTTGTATGTTGAATGAAAGACATGTAGTAGCATAAACACTTAAATTCATCCCAAAACTCTATGGATTGGTTTGTGATATAAACTAATTTAGGTTCTTTGTTTGATCTAACTCACAATAGTAGAGTTGTCCTAACGCTGGTTTAGTAGTGCTGTGGGATACTGGATTCTTAGATAATGTTATTATACTTTAGTTATCATAAGAAGAGGAGGTCGTTGCCTTTGCTGCATATTTGATTTCCCTCTCTTCTAGCTCACATCTTCCCTTATTCCACATAACTCCTCAAGCCTTGTTAACTATTCCAATCCATCTTCATATGGCATATAGTTGTGTAAGACCCATTTGTTTAGATTCCTTATTGTGAAAACTTTCACTTGGTTTGGAATCTACAGTTGTCTTTAAGAGTTAGTTGCATGTAATCAAGAGCAGTTGAGTGCTTGTTTCCCCTACCTTGCGGTGTTATTAGATTTAGAAGAGTAGGGACTAACAATAGTAAAATAGAGGCAACAAAATGATTATGCCCAAGTCATATGCCCAAGGGAATATTTAAGCTCTTAACTTTGAGGGCATTGAGATTAGATTGATACCAACTATCTATTGTGTATATTGGTTAACTAAATGTAAAGATGTTGGGAATTTGGTTAATCTATAGGAGGTTTGTTTCCTTTAAGGTATGAACAACATAGTAACTTGCTTGCCTAGGTTTGTGCTTCTGTTATCGTAACCAGAACTAGGAGGATGTGCATGTTGCTTCTTCTATATTGATGTTTGTGTTTGACACTTATGTCATCTTTTCTTGGTTTGGTTCACCTGACAAGGTGTCGTGGATATCGTATCCTGCACCTTTTTTCCCATCCCTGTCTTTGTGCGATGAGGTTTTAGTGATGGGTGGAAAAGTTTTTCATTGTTCATGTCATGACCACATGGAAAATGTGGACATGACATGTTTTTTGTGTCATGGCCACACGACAATAGTGGAAATGACAAGATTCTTATGTTTTTCATGTTTATTTGATTCTTTTCTAGGCTAGAATGCTCTGCATTAGCAGCGAGGGTTAGCTATGTTTTAATTTCTAAATGTTAGCTAACTTTTTCCCTGACTTCATTTGGTGAACCTAACATGAAAATATTAGTTTTTGTCAACTTTTGAAAGGAAAAATTTGGAGGTGACCTCCCGAGCTCAAATGGACCTTACCATTGAGTCTGGGAGGCCCTTTCGTGAAAAATGACATAAAATTTTCTATATTTTCATGATAGGAAATTTTTGTAATTTTTTTTTTAAATTAGTTCCCTGTCCATACTATACAGATCCCTATGGATCCGTATACCATATGAATAGGTTGTACTAGTTCTGTGCAGGTGCTTATGGTCTCTGGTCACATTTTTGGAGTTTTCTTGTTTTCAGGTTTAATATTCGTGCTATTGCAGGGTTTATATTTGTGGTTGCAAGTCCTAAATCATTTAGTGAGTATCGTCTGCTACAAGTGGTAAATTTGATTTGTTGTAAGTTATGTTTGTCGAAACCCTATGCCCTATCCTCTGCACACCTATCAACACTCATATGTAAACTTATTGTCTCCTCGCATGGTCACTATTGATTCCCCCGCTCATAAAAACCCTAATATCCATTAGAGAAACCTTAGCTGCCACTGATTAAGCTTATGTCACTGCTCGAGCTTCTCAGAATTGGTGTCATTTTTCCTGGTCACCACCAACTCCATAGCCAACCACCACCTCGAAGACTCCCATTTTCCACCTCTGAAACCTTTCTGCCACTTTGAAAAACCCTATGCTGATGTTAAGAAAACAGGTTGCTGCCCCCATTACCTTTCTGCTAGCCACTGTGGTCGACATTCCTGTCAACGTCTTGCTTCTCATCACCACTAGGTTTGCTACCTAAAATCCATGTTGAAACCCCTTTTACCTTCCACTCCTACAACATCCTACTACCCACCCAAGTCTCAACTTCCCGTCTCTGTTTGAAACCAAATCTTGATGCCATTTTCAACACCATCCACTCTACATAAATCCTTTGTCGCCATTGTTACAAGCCACCACTCCTATTTTTTGGTGCCCAATGATACATTTCCCTCTACAAAAACTTTTTGAGGTCCTGCATTATGTCATCCTTTACCTCAAGCTTGAGAGCCACACATTTAAGCATCATCGGGTGCTCGAAAACCCAGTTTCTGTACTCATATAGCCTATTGTCTTTGCCTTTGTTAGTGTCAATCTTCCAATGCTAGTTTTTGAGCTCAAGAATTTTGGCCTCTACCATTATGTGCGGCAAATAGTTGTCAAATACCTTAAACTAAATCTATGAAACAAAGGAAATGATCAATGATAACTTTAAGGAACCCCCTTCTAAAACAACTTATAAAATCTTGGTGAATCCTAGCTAAGTGCTATAATTTTCCTGGTGAATCTTTTTTTTTTTTTTAAATATTAATTTTCCTGGCAAATCTATGTACATTTTAGAAATTTTTATAAAATCCTGGTGAATCCTAATGAATAATTAGTAAAAAGATAATTACAATGGCGAATCCTAGCAAATAATCACTAAAAAGTTAATTAGAATGGCGAATCTTTCCTTTAAAAATTTACATAGTTGGTTGGCATAGTCCCCCTATATATGTTTTTGTTTTTTTGTAATGTTGAAGTAGGGGCCTCGGGGTGGTAGCCACTGGCAGGATCAAGGGACAATGCCACTTATGGAGGTCAAGGATCGCATCTAACCATAAAAATCTAAATATTTAAAATTCTAATTTAATTGATTAGTTATAAATAAACTCTATATTTAACCCATCTCTCTAAGGCAATTTAAAATGATAAACTAATTCAATAGAATAATAATAAAAAAATTCATTGCACTAACCCTTAAATGAATTAAGGGAATAAAATATAAGTCCCTTCATATTTGAAAATAATAAATATTTAAAAAAAAATAGAATAATAAAATCCAAGTATAAAAAATAAGAATAAATAATTATTTATTTCTAAACCTTAGTCAAATATTATCATGGTTACATGCACTGATAAAATATAAAAAATGAATAAAGCACAATTTAAAAGTACATTTTAAAACAATAATAAAGCACAATACTCCACTAAAAACTCAAGTTAACTACATTTTAGGAGCTAAATATGCAACTTCTATTATATTTAAAACTTGCTAGAACAATAAAATATTGCACAAATACTTTTCTTTCTACCTAATTCTCTCATTTTTTCCTAATTGTTTTGTTGGAGAATGATTTTTTAAAAGATTTCATTTTTTCCTAATTGTTTTGCTGTAGAATGATTTTTTAAATGCTTTCATGTTTGCTATAGATTGATTTTTTAAATGTGAATCTGAGAAACCCATTTCTCACCTCCTCCATTTTGATGGGCTTCTCCATTTCTATTTATCTCTGTTATTGATTTTATTTTTTGCAAATGGTTAACTTTATTTTTAAATGGTTTACTTATTTGAATTGATATTGGTATTATTACATGTTGTAGGTAAAATCTAAGGAGGGAGATTTAAAAGTTTCACATTATTTGCATGGCCATGCATGATTGCAAATGAAGGATTTTATTTTTATTTTAATTCTTTTAAAGAATGTAAAATAAAGAATACATGTTTCTGCATTTTCTCTTAAATATTTTAAAAAATAAAAATAAGAATAGATGTTTATGTTTTAAAAAAAGTTAAAACATATATTTTTTGTTTTAAATATGATGATAAGAGGGAGTAGGGCCAACAAAAAATGCTACAATTTTTTTTTAAATTTATTAAATTTTGTTCTCTATTTTTTTTCTTTATTTTAGATTTTTTTATCATAAATTTATTTTCAATCTAAAATGATAATGAAAATTACAATTCTCTGCATCAATAACAATATGTTTATCAAACTAAACCAAATAATAAATCAAATTAAAAAAGACTAATTTTGCACCTTATATTTTGTCTTGTAGGGGCCTCTATGAGATCTGGATCAATAAATTGGTATTGGATTTGGATTTGTGCCTAGAATTGAACTATAGGTATCTGCAAGTAGACTCTGGATCAATTGTTGGCAATGAATCTACAACTAGAAGGAAGTGATGTTATAGGATATGCTTCCTATCCTCTACTAGTGATAGTGCTGCTACTATGACTAAATTTTTCTTTCCAGTGATAGGATGGATCTGTGCATGGGACCTTAGCTTAGGGTTTATTATGGCTTTGATTTGAATTCGACGAGAAAGAAATTTTGGGCCTCAAGCAAGCCTTTTAAAAGGCATGTGCTTATGGCCCCTAGAATCAAATAAGAGTTGTGAGATTAAATTCATAATCAATGGCAATAAACAAAGCCATATTAAAAGCAAAAATAACCCTAAAACTATATAATAATTTATTAGTAAAGGCGAATATTATCCCAAAATTAATGGTGGGAATATAATATTACTGGCGAATACCATTAAGATGTATAATTATATTATAAACTATTGGCAATCACATTTAATAACACATTGTGTACCTGGCAAAATAATTTAACTTATTAGTTTAAAATAATAATGTTTTGGCGAATTAATTAATACTAAATTATTTTTTGTAAAAATGGGGCGATTTAGTCCCCTTTATAGCCTGATATATTCACCATTTTTGTAGGCCTCTATTTCAACTATTTTCCAATTAGCAAAGATTCGCCACTAAAAAAATCCTTGGAAATGATGTGTGGATTAAGCGCCTAACTGCCAATCTAACCCTAATTGCCACTGTAGCCGCTCCATGTGACTGGAGCCATCATTCATTTAAGTCTATCACCTCCTTCCCAAACCTAAGCATTGCCGGTCAACACTACATGTAACCCTGGTCATCGATATCCAATAAGTTTGGTCACCATTTTTAGAACTATTCCTTGTCACCTACAAATGTCAAGTTGGGGCACTGGTGGCTTCAACTTCCTTGACCCCCCAAAACACTGCTAAACCCTAATCTTTGGGCTAGTGATCCATTGTCAAGCAATAAGTGATAGGTCATGGGGCATAGCTCATGGTCCTCTTGTTGATCATGGGGGGGGTGTGCTAGGGGGCTGTCGGCCCCCTTGGGTTTCTTTATTTTTATTTATTTATTTTTCATCCTCCTTGGCCCCTAGTCACATGGGTGACCAGTTGTGACCAGGGACCCATATAAAACCATAACCACTCAACCTAACTACCCAATCCAAACTGTACCATGTGACTAGATTTCACTAACAGCTAGTAGTTATAGATATCCACCAAGGTTACCCTTGCTCTCTACATGCCCTAATAGGGGCATTTTTTTCTTTTTCTCATAACTTGGACAAACAGGCATGAAATTTCACAAAATTGGTGGCATTGGAAAGATAACTTAGCAAACTTCACAATAGTATAGGTTTCATCAAGTAAAAGTGTCATTTCATTAGGTAAATTTTTGGTCAAAGTCAAACTTGTTTCCAAACTTCAAATGCTTATAAATCATGCAAAATTGATCCATTTTTCGTGCAATTTTTTTTAAAAGTGCTTAAAATTTTTTGAATCTTCTAATTTTACTCTCTAATTTTCTATAGCTGATCAGATTTTGCAGATTTTTATCAGATTTGCTTTTTGACCTTTTTGACTTCGAGGCTTGCAAAATGAAATGTTTACTTGATGCCTCTTGCTTTTTTCACACATTCATGGGGATTATATGGTACTGATGTCTAATTTTCAGCTTGTGGCATTCGCTGGTCATAGACTTCAATCTAAAACTACTAACACATTTTGATGCAGGGATTCAATTTCTTTCATGTGCATGTGTTTTGATATCATAGGAACATTTGGTTTTGGTGCACTAAAATGAACATATCTTATTGTTTTCACACATATCTTTGGGGGCTTACAATGAATTAGTGTTTTCTTTGTTTGGTGATTGTGTTGGTATTTTGAGCTGTGTATCCTCTTCCCTCACACATTATGTGATCTTGGGAATCAAAAGCATGTCTCAACACTTTCATAATCACACCACACATTTAAATTCTAAAGGTCAATGAACATGTGCGAGTGTGAGCAAGTGCATGTGTATGCTCTCTCCTTGCGTCTTAGTACAAGCCTGGAGATCAAAAACATGTACTTCTCTTACTTTTGTGTAACCTATTAGAGTGGGTCTGCTCTTGAGACACATGCACAAGGAGAACTCATTTTTGACCTATTGTTCTCAAAATCATCTACACTCATTTTTGTAGACAACCCCTACGAAACTTATTTGTTTCATAGCCTACACTCTAAGTTCGCAAATCAAGACAAGTACCCTAGACCAGTGCCTAATCAATTAGGTTACAAACAATTAGGTTATATTTGTTGATTCCTTGAAATTCATGCAAATCCCATTAGGTTACAAATTGATCAAAATATCAATTTTGATCATTTTAGGGTGTTAGTAAGTTTTTGAAACTTCATGTGCAATAGCGGTCAAAACTACCACTCTTGAATATCCTTGTTACCTCCTATGTATGATATCAGTCAAAATGACCACTCATACATATCATGTTTCTTTGTTAACATGCAAAGGCGGTTAAATCCGCCGCCCATACATGTTTTCCCCTTGTCAAAATTCACATATGCAAGAGTGGTCTTATTCACCACTCATGCATGTTGTATTCACATCTGTAAAAGCGGTCTTATTCGCCACTCATGCATATTATCCCTCATGAGTAAAAGCGGTCTTTCTGACTGACAAAACATGATCTCGCAAATCTTGAACTCAGGTGTCATTAATGGCGCTCATGTCGCCATTAATACTTTGTTTTAAATGTTTTAACGTATTTTACTTATTGTTCTTTTTAGTTTTATATTTTCAAACTCATCGAACAAGTTATCCAAACCTTTGTGAATTTGATTGAACTGTGAGACTCGTAGATTGCAAAAATTTTGTGCCTAGGGTTTCCGTCTTTATTTCTAAGTAGGGTAACATTTTCTTTCTTGTTTTCATTTTTGTTTTTCTACCTTCTATTAGCATTTGTTGATAATAGAAATGTTTGGGATTTATGTATCTATTTATGTTTACATTGAGTCATCGTTTTGCATGATTATGAAAACCCTAGTTTTATTTTGAATTCATTTCATTGATCAAAATCATCCTTTGTTTCTTTTTAAAACCCTAGTTCTTAATAGTTTTGGGTTTTGAGTACATTTTTGTTTTGTTGAAGATTTTATTGCCTTACGAGAACTTAGGTTATACCTGTGTGTAGTCGGTATTTTCTACGGATGGTGTCTTAGAAATCTTTTTCGTTGTATGTATGGTCAGTGAAATGACTGACGTCTACACCTTTCTTTCGAACTACCCCACATGTAAGGGTGGTTAAAACTGCCACCCTTACACAAACTTTGTGTTATCCCCTATGTGTAAAAGTGGATGAAACTCCCACTATTGCATGTCTGACCTAGAGTTTAGCAGCACATGTATAAGTGGTCCTTTCAACTGACTCAACGCCTCAAACCTTTTTCCTCATATGCATTAGTGGGTGGATTTACCGCTTATACACATATAGATCAAACTTGAAGTTTTTTCCATCCAACGGGCACCGGCGGACCTTTTCACTGCTTTGCATGTTCCTCAAACTTGCAATTTTTATCCTCATGTAAGGGCGGCCATTTTGACCGCCCCTACATAAAAAATATAAATCTCCCCAAACACATGCAATAGCGGTCAAAATGACTGACTTTGCATGATAAGTGAAAGATCCCATGTGCAAGAGCGGTCATTTTGACCACCCATGAACATTTTCTTGAATTTTTCCTAACACTATGAATATTTGCCTTTCAAGGCTTGTTAACCCACTTTCACCTTTTACCTTGATTTGTGTGCACTCAAGCCCTTCAATGCATGCTTTCCTGTTCATGATCATCGAATCGTAGTAATCCCAATTTTTTCCATTTTTTCCCTAACTATGAGATCATGGCTTTTTGTAGTTTTCAACAAATGTTCATGGTAATTATTGTTTCTAGTTTCCTCTTCAAAATTGATGTCAGAGCCATCTCCATCCAAAGCCAAAATCATGAAGTATAAATACCAAGGGGTCTTCCCTGTTACTTCAGTATAGTCAAATGTTGATGAAATTAGAGATATAGAGATAGGACATGTAGATATGATAGAGTTTGTGGACATAACTAAATGGATAAATCCTTCTAGACACATGCAGAAGATCATTGACAACAACATTCACTTGGTTGCCTCTTTTCCATTGTCTGCCCATAACCCTGAGTTTGTTCTTCAGGTGGCTAGCCATTACAACAGGGATACTAGGGTTGTGACAGATTCCCAAGGGAATGTGATTATGAGGTTGGATGTAGAATTTCTTGATAAGATCTTCATGTGTCCTCCTATTGAAAATATTATACAAATTGATTTTGCTCAAGGGCAAAGAGACTATGATACAGATGTGGAAGCCGCAAGAAGGTACATAAATAGTAAATGGTTGAAGATTCCTCAAAGCAATATGACCAGATGGCTGAAGGATCTCCCTAGGAGTGACTTTGTAGAGGAGGTTTGTGATTTGATCACACTTTTGAGTCATATCAGAGGACTCCCTTCTTCCTCCAAGTTTTAGGAATGGATGTATACATACATCAAAGTGATTCTCCAGTGCACACAGAGGATCTTTTGGGGAGATCAAATTAGTAATGCTTTGCATGAGAAGTTGGTGAGGGTTAACACAACATTCATATTTTATATGACCTCATATCTTGTATATGTTGCCGCAAGCATGAGAAGTTTTCCTAGTCTTACTCAGGTTGGTGACAGGAGGTTGGTTCCCATGTATGAGTATTATCCTCAAATCACTCTAAAAGGATCAATCCATCATTTTCATAGGGTTAATGATGCTTTCTTTTTAGTGTTTATGTGCTTATGGGACAATGACCTTGTTCAAAAGAGGGTTTTAGATGAATCTTGGGAAGTTGTAAATTCTTTTGGCTGCTTGTTCTTACAATTTCCTACTTTCACATATCTCAAAGTAGGGTATTATCCTAGCTACCCTTATATACTTCCACGATATCCTAGTGACTAGATTGTTCTCATGGAATTATGTAGGCAGTTGATTGTGGTACATAATAAACAAATGGAGCTAAAAAAGTTAGGGATAAATTTTCCCATAGAAATTGGAAGGTACTCAGTTCAATCAGCTACCAAGGCAAAAACAATTGATTCTAAATTGTAGTTGGTCACCATGAAAACTTTTAAGAAAAGGGATTGTTTTGACTTTAGGAGAGTACAAGATAAAATCAAAAGAAAGTCAACTTTCCATATGCCGATGGTGGAAGATATTTGGGCTGATCTCAGGACACAAAATGAGATTAGGAAGTTAGACTATTGCATACTTCATTTAAGTCAGATAGAAGAGCTAGGCCTTGCAGATATTCCAGATAGAATGGAAGATGATGGGGATGTTCTAGATCCCAAATATAACACTGAGAATGTTGAGGCCTCACCTCTTCCAGAGGTCAAATGGTTAGTCAAAGAGGAGACCTCTATAAGGAAAAGATTTTAGCCAATCTTGGCTAACACAAACATATGGTTGGAAAGAAAAGGGATCATATTGAAAGAATTTCTTATAGGGCCAGAGACTGAAATACAAGAGCAAACAGGTAAGAAAGTGGAAAACAAAACCAAGAATAAGAGTGATACTCCTTCCTCCAAAATACGTAAGCCAAAAATCAAGTTTGTATCTAAGGGAGGGAAGAAGAAGGAGGTTACAGGGACCTCTAATGTTACCAAATCCAATATTGAAGACACTAATGTTGAGCAGATGGAGATTGAGGATGTTGAAACTGAACAACAAAATGTTGAGAAATCTAAAGATGCCCAACAAGCATAAATGTCTGAAAATCCCATTGAGGAAGATGAAACCGAACAAGGTAAAGATGAGAATGTAGAATAGGAACAACTTGAAGATTCATGACTCTCCCCATAGAAGGACCTTCCATCAGAATCTCAAGTTTCTAAATCTCATATCCCTGTTCCTAGTGTTTTCCTTGTAGTTTCAAATATTCCTAGTTCTCCTATTTTGGTTGTTTCCTCTGATAATACTCCCCCTTCTTTAAGAACAAGTTTTGGAACAGTGTTTGATTCATCTAGATCTATTCCTAGTTTGTCTTCCCTATCTTTTGATATTGGTGAACAAACTATGTTAGAACATTTTCTAGATAGTTCTGAAAAGGTTGTTGATACTACTGTTGTTTTTACTCCTACCAGTCCCATTGTTACAATAATAGGAATAAGCGTGGACCTAGAAAAGCAAGTGATTGACCCTTCTCCTAATGTGGGTGTATTTGTACTTCCTCCTTGGTTGTCAGTATATACCCCAAAAAGGAAAAAGCAAGCAATTTCACTAGATGAAATTGATATAGAGAAGTTGTTGCCTTTGAAGTCAAAAACTTTGAAGAAAAAGCCTAAGACTGTTTCTAGGCTTTTCAATGAGAAAGGAATCAGATATGTGGAAATTGCCAAGCCACTAGAGGATGCCACTATTGATAATTTTGACATGAATGATTATGTCATCTCAAGGGTCAAGTTAGGTAAGCTAACTTATGAAGACATTAAGGTAGATTTTCAAACTACTGCTAGCACCTTGCTCAAAAAATATGATGAAGTCAAGAAGGAGAAAGAATAGTATAAAGCTAAAGCAGAACAACTTGTTGTTGTTCTTAAAAAAATAGTAAAGTCATCTAAAATTGTGGAACCCATGGTAGTGACTATAGAAGATCATCTGATCTAGAAGGTTGAAAAAGCTTAGGCCAGAGGAAGAGTGATAGGAGATATTGTGGAATGTTTTCTAGCTCAAGGGCAAATTCTATTGAAGACCATTGTAGAGAGAAAAGAAAAGATGGATAAAGCTAAAGACAAGATTGATAACATGGTTGACTTACTTTCCCAAGAACTGCAGGATTAGGAAGAGAGCTTGGAGGAGTGGATAGAGATGAAAAAGATTAAGATAAAGAATTTGATTACCATTGGGGTCATCTCAAATAGGGAATCATATCTCAAGACTAAGGAGTCTCTTGTTCATTGTATCCATATAGTAAAAGGCTTACTTGATGATTTATGCCAAGCTCATGAAAACAGTGAAGACAGCGATGTCATGCTTCTACACAGGGTGGAAGAACTCCCATGCACCCTCACAGGTGAAGATCATAAGTTCTTTTCAACAGATGAAATGATAAGCTCCTTTGAGAAGATGGTTCAATAGAAATTTGAAGATGAAGTGCCCTCAGTACTTTCTATGGACAGGCTCTATGATCAGCATTCAACTTTTGAGAACCTGAAGGACAACCTTGACAAGCATGAGAAGGCAATAATGGTAGTAAAAGATGCAATTCTCTGGGCCCACACTATCTTTGAAAAAACAACAAAGCCCGATGCATGTGAAATGGAAGCTATACAGGATATGTATCAGAACTTTCTAAAGAAGAATGATGGAGGAAGCTAAAGTTCTTTTTGATACATTAGTTTATTTTATTTTTGTAGATGTAATTTGAATTTTGTTGTCGACATATTCATGTGTAATTTTCTAAAATGTAATTACATATGAGGCAAAGGAAGTCCTAGGTCAAATATGACTCTTCTTTTTGAATAAGTCAAAGTAGTTAGGATTTTCCTATTTTTGCTCTCGGTTTCTCTTATAAATAAAGAGGGCCCCCATTGTAATTATCATCTTTTAGTTATTACAGTGAAACTCTGCGAAATTGAAGAGCATTTTGAGACTTTGTGTTCAAATTGTAAATCATATTTTATCAAGTGAATAGAAAAGCAAGCAACCTTTCAATATTTGCATTGGAATAACTTGTAGTATATTGGAAAGTGTTCTCATGTCCTTTTCCTTATGCTATCTTATCTACTTGATCAAATTGTAGTGTGAGTGTCGATAATCTAGGAGATGTTCTAAAGTTGATTGTGGAGACTTTGTGCTATAACAATTATAGTTAGTTTGTGATTTTATGTTTTGAAGTAAAAGATATTGGAAAGACTTTGAGCTGCTATTATCTTTTGTCATCATATGTTTTATCGTAGCATTCGATGAAGACTTTGAGCTACACCTTATCCTACTTAGTTCTAAATTGTAAATCAGTAAAAGGAGCAACATAGACTTTGTGCTCTCATGGGTTTCTTGGTTATTCAAATTTGTATTATGAAAGTACTCTTTTATATTGTAAACATCATTTCTAAAAAAAGAGAAATGGATGATATGGTCTCACCCTGAAGTTAGTATTTAGTGTAAATAATTTTGTAATAGTTAATAGGGAACCTCCCCTTGCTGAGAGGAGAGATTTATCTCATTACACTGTGGTTAATATAACCATTTTGCCTTTAGTGAGTTGAAGACAAAATATTCACCCAACATGACCCCAAGTGGTACTTTCATCTAGTCTATTCTACAAATTAGGATAAGGTAAAAGCCAAGTCTAAACTAGTATTAGCATTTACCGTACAACATTAGCTAGAAAGGAGGTGTACCTTTACATATATTAAACTCCTAGTAGGGTTGTTCAAAGCCTTTAGTGGCTTGTTGGACACTCGTAAGGTGGCAGTCCCTTGGATATTCACTAAGTGCTAGTGGCTAAAATCCCTCTATTTGTTGGCATAGGAGGTTGGAAGATAGACCTCTGAAGCCATCCCACATTCTCGCAGTTCAAAGTAGAGATAACAAATTTCTTGAGATCTTCAGGTCTTTAGGAATTCAAAGCTTGGTGTGCCCAAGAAGTGAGTTCTATGTAAGGGGGAGTCAGTGCCACCAAGCTTCTAAGTTATCTATTTTGAATAAGTGCAGCTGGAGCAATCCAAGTGGGAATTCAACAAATATTGTCCTTTCCTAGCCTAGGATTGTGCATGTTTACAAGCATTTGCAAAACATCAAAAGTCATCAAAAGAAACCAATCTAATTGCCAAGTGTCTTCTATGATTGATGTGTGTACTTGTCTAATCATCACCCTTCGACATTCAAATCCATTCATTCATTCCAAGTCATCACATCATCATCACATTCTTGTCATACCATTCAACCTTTGTATCCTAATCACTTTCCTAAGCCAATCAATTGCATCCTAAACATTCACATTATCCTAATAATCTCCTAACTACATCATCTAACCTTCCACATCTTGATTATCCTACTTGTCATGTCCTAATCCATTTTCATCCAAATCAATCAAACTCATCATAACCATATCATATTCATCATATCCTCATCATTACACCTCATCTTAATCATACCCTATTCATCACCCCTAATCCACCTCATCCTTATCATACCCTCATCATCCTCCTAAGCCAATCAATTTCATCCTAGACATTCCACATAATATCCTAATCATCATCCTTGTCCTATCCTAATCACATGTTCTAATCATAATTACACTCCATCCAATTCACCATATCCTAATCATCATTTCACATTTCCAATCATTTCCCTCATAATCATACCCTAATCACATTCTTATCATATCTTCATCATTGCACATCATCATAATCATACCCTAATCACCATTCCTAATCATTTCACTTCATATCCTAATTATCCTAATCATCCTTCCTAATCATTACACATCATCGTTCTCATCCAATCAACATCAACCCAATCATATTCTTATCATATATGCATCCTCCCTAGATCATTACACCTCATCCTCACCATATCTTCATCATCCTATTCATCATTCCACATCATCCTAACCATTCTCCTAATCATTTCGAAGTCATCCTTATCAAACCTTAATCGCCTCTTCCATCCAATCAACATCATCTTAATCATCCTAGTCATATCTTAGCCATTCATTCATAACCCAATCAACTTCTTACTAGTCCATCGAAGTCATCTCATCCTATCTCTATACATAATCATCTTCATTCATAATCCAATCAACTTCATCCCAATCCATCCCAATAATCTAATCTAGTCACTCCACATCATCATCTTCATCCTAGTCATATCGATCACATCCTAATCATATCCAACCATTCACTCCTCATCCAATCAATCACATCCCAATCATATCCTAACCATTCATTCTTAATCCAATCAATTTCATCCCCAATCACAATACACCACAATGATAGGGAAACCTTTGAGTATCTACTCTCCCTATTAAATCTGATTGCAATCATGTCAAAACCTTATAGACCTACTAGTTCTATTCACACACTACATATTCAATTTCATTTAGCCCTTGACATCTATAGAGGACCCAAAACATTAGTCTTCCTAAGGTTGAAAAATAGCGAGAAACTAACAAAGCTTGACTATTTCACAAGTACAAATATGGACTAAGAGCCCTTGACATCTTTTTCAAATCAATAACAACATGGGCTTAATACTCCAAGGCTAGTTTAAGTCCATCCTTCCAGATGAATTCTGAAACTCATGGGTTCACTTTAATCAATCATTTCTTCCACACCTCAAGGTCTTGATAAATCCAATTTATACTTTGACAAGGTCATTAGTAGATGAGAGTACCCTCTTGGAGATAGACTTTTCGAAGACTAATATCATTAGCCTCTATCATATTTTGGGCCTCATCACTTTGCATTGACATCCCCATACCATCTCAAAATCCACAAGTCTCATTTAGTAGAGACACAGTTGCAAAAAGAAGAGGAAAGGGAATAGATCCTCCTAGTCATCCCTCATTCACATCATTCACAACATTCTCACCAGCACATTCATCCTTGTCATTCCACATCATCCTTGTCCTCTAATCAACATCATTCTAATCATATCCTAATCATTGTTCTTGTCATTCGACATCATCATAATCACATCCTACTCATATCTTCCTCATTCAAACTTCACATCCTAATCACCCTTTCTAATCACATCAAAATTCATCCTAATCATTTCCTAGTCATCCTAATCACAACCCTAACCATAACCTAATTATCCCTAATCACCCATCTAATCATCCAATCAATCCCACACTCTATCACATCTCATTCATCCTAATCACTCCACATCATCATTCATCCTAGTCAAGCACTTGGCAACATGGTCCTAGTCTCATAGTATGACATAAAACGATATGAAGACATGTGTAATTCCATGCCCATCCTAGAGAACAATGTTCTAGCACGCCAAGCCTATTCATAACATTATCCAAGTCCAACTTGGCAACAAGACAAAGTGCCTTCAAATTCCAATGCCACCTTTGATAAAGGAAACATAAGTCTACCTCATCCATCCTATAAGTACATTCTATCACTACACTCCTAATCCTAATCATGAGTCAACATCATCTAGCCTCATCATCCATCTGCTATATTATCCTTACGCACATACCCTTGCAAAGGATGTGATCCAAGGGCTACAAGAAAGGAACCAATCCTCCCCATGTCAAACATCTATCTTTGATCCTAGCAACAAGCCTTCAAATACCATGACCATGCCTTCAACCCCATCATGTGGTCCAAAACATATCTACACTATTCAAGAATCTCCCACCACTAATCCAATTCAACCTCCATCATGCCTTCATGTTGTTGACCAAGAGCCTATCCAAGAGTCATCCACTGCCCTTCCAAGTCAAGAGCTATGTCAAGAGCACAATCCAAATTATGAGGAAACATTACCCCCTTTCCTAAATCAAGATAAAAGACCTCCTAATGATCCTATCCATAACACACTTTATCCTTTTCATGATCAAGCTCCCATTTATGATCACGATCCCACTTATGATCAAGAAGGCCATGATGATCCACTTATCCAACTTTATGCATTCCATGGTCAAGAGGTTATCACCTCATCCATCCATCCTCCATCTATCCATGATCCAACCACTGCCACTTGTCATGATGAGACCTGTGCCTCCCAAGAACACATAAGCATATAAGATTAAACAAATAACTTGGATCTACATGAGCTTAATAAAGATCCTAATGATCCTTCCACATCCACACCCACCATCGACCCCATTTCAAATCCATCATATCCCCTTGGCCTATCCATCTTCATTCATGAATGTTCCTCCTTAAGACAACAACCATTGTCTTCCACCTCACCTTCTCTAGCAAATAAGGAACTCATGTCTAATGTTCACAACACACCTAGTCTCATTGTCAATCGCATCCTCCAAAAGATGAACTATCATGGTAAAGGCTTAGGCCTTCACGAACAAGGAATGTTGGAGCCTATCAATGTCAATGTCCCCCCACGCGATATGCACCCCAAGGACAACAATCTAATGATGTTGGTACTTCCTCCATACATCCTAAGTCCACCACTTCCCATCACATAGCCTATCATACCCCCAAGACATATGTTGGAATTCCACCTGCATCATCCTACAAATGTCAAAAGCATGTGACCATACACCTTCCACCATCCAATCTACCTCCACTTCTTCCAACTCCGCATATCCCTCCATCTACTTTGCCATCATTGCTTCCAACACCTAACATTCCTATCATCCACATTCCTAAAATCTTGGATTCCTACACTCATAAAGCAAAAAGTCATAAAGGTCCTAATACCCTAGGATATCAATCCAAAAAGTCAAAGCAAAATCCATCTAAAAATCCATCCAAGCCCAAACCCCCAAAAGCAAAGTCAAAAACTAAAATGGTATGGGCCCCTAAACAAAAATCAAACAAGTCAAATGTGGTATCCACCTCTCAAAAATCCCAACCATCCCATTCCATTCAAAAATTCCATTCCATATACAAATCCTACATGAAAAGCAAAAATCATTAAAATACTAAGTCCATGTGGGTACCAAAATGCTTAAATCATCCATCCACTAAGCAAACATCGCCATTGCTTCCTACACCACCATCTACTCAAAAGCTCCAATGTTTATTATAGTGTGTGCAACCATTGGTCATGATTCCTTTTCACACCTCCATCACCCCATCATTCAACTATTATCCTACATATCTTCCCCGTCATGTCCCTATGGTCCATGCTTTTGCATAAACATTTCATCCATCTTCCTTGCATAAGCCCTACATAATCCACATCATAATCTACTATCTTTCCTACATAATCCACATCATAATCCACTATCATTCTTTTCACAATTCACTATCTACCTAATCCATCTCACTTTCACATAATCTCCTACCAACATCTATGAGCATAATGACATTTGACATGGTCCATGTGACTCTATCCATCTCTAATGGGACCATCACTTTTATGGCACTAGACATTTGAGTCCCTCCTTTCCATATTCCACCTATCCCATTCACAAAAGTCAAAAAGTCAAAAAAATCAAAAAAGAAAAAAAAAGTCAAAAAAGAAAAGAAAAATAAAAAAAGTAAAGAGAAATCCCTTCATCCAATGGTGAAAACCTGGTAAATAGGTGCCTTGGATAAGTACCATGATGAAAACCTCACAAATAGGCGTCATGTGTAGGTTGATCTCCTATGCCACTTACACTTGGGGGCACATTGTCTCATTCAACATATCACTTTCATCCTATCATTTCCTATCATACCATTACATTCATAGACTTATCATATTGAGTTCATCCATCCTTGCTTCTTCCTCTTGATCTTGATAAAGATTGGGGGCACAATGTTGACACATGCTTTGGAAAAACTCTTGACATACCTCATCCCTTCCAAACCAATCCATCCATCATCCTAGTGCCATGAGCCTTGTCATGAAAAATACTAAGCATTTTACCAACAATGGGGCACATTATTTTGATGCAACATAGTCCTTGGAGATCACATCCTTGCCCTCTTACACATGTATTCCTTCCATCACCCACCCTTTCTTCCATTCATCTTGTCCCACCTAGACTTGGTCCTCCCTTGTCATTGGTATTTGGCACAAAGGCTATCCAAATTGTCACCCATTGACATCTCAAAACATTCCAAAAATCCAAAAACATCAAAACATTCCAAAAATCCAAAAAAATCACAACATTCCACAAATCAAAAAAAATCACATGTCAAAAACACAAAAAAATCAAAACATCCTAAAAACACAAAAAAATTGAAACATTTCAAAATCCAAAAATCAAAATATGTCAAAATCCAAAAATATCCAAAATATTCCAAAAATCCACAAACATTGAATATCCTTAAAAATCATAAAAGAAATCAAATAGCCAACCAAAAACCCAAGAAATATATAGTGTCAGTTCACATGGTCGACCTACATCGCCTTTGAGCTTTCACGTAGGCAAGGTCATCTTTGATGCACCCTCGAGGCATTAGGTCAGTCCCTTAGGGTTCATCGAGTCAACCATCATAATAAGTCATCCTTTCATGAAATGGACACTTTGATCAAACTAAAGGATTCAATCTTTTACACTTCAAACCAATCCCAACATCAAACAAGACAAGTCAAACTAATCAATCACCTCATGATAATCATATGTCACTATCAAGCTATCCTTATCAACCATCACATTCCTACACATAATGGGGCATCATCGAAATGAAGATTATGTTCCTTATATGACATGCATCATTTCTAAAATCAACCAATCAATCATCAATCAAACCCTGGTGTTGCTTGCATGACCAACAACACTAGTGTTAATTAATCTAATCACTTGCCTTATATAGGATGTTGCATTGTCGAAACCAGACTAGGCATATTATACGACATGTTTCTATCTTGAAACTAGGCCTTCCTCATCCATCCTCAATCAATCAAACACATATCACTTGGCAAAAATTCCAACTGGCTATTGGTCTAGTCTGTCTTATTTTACTAGATTGTTTTGTAGTCTCGTTCTTATGCTTCTCAAGGTAGTACCCAAGTGATGGAGAGAAATGAGGATAGAGCGAGACCCTTTTCTTTGATTGTTGTTTGTGGTTTGTATTGGCAACATGACTAGGGTAACTTGGTGCCTTGCATGTGATCGGGATTCCATTGGGTGTGACTCAAAGACATCCTATGCATTTGAAAGAATAACTACTTCCTTGCATAAGGACTTGCACACCTCATAGCTATCTCATCACATGTTTTGACAAGGTACCACAATTACTAGTCTGGGTCAAGCATTCCTTGTTTGTTATGTGTCTGTTTCACAAGGGACTACACTTTCCACCTTAGCCTTTGACATGCCATGGTGACTGTCATCCTTTGACATAATAAGTTCTATGTGGTGCAGTCACAATAGGAGGGTTCATAGAATGAACTTTCCAGACCATGCAACAAGAGTAAACACAATAGAAACAACTCAAAGATATGAAACAAATGTAGATTTAGTCATTCGGTATATTATAGGATTCAAATACAATTTGGCCAACATCATGTAGGCTTACAACTAGGGCTCAAAGTCCTGATTACAGAATATCAAAATATGTGTAAGACATAGCTTCAAAGTTCCCTCACACAAAATCTAAACTATCAACTATCACTACTCTCATGAATTTATTTCCTAAGGATCTATTACATCAATATATATCATCTCCGATACAAAAGATTCCTTTGAGTCAGCCAAGGAAGATCACAAACTCCAATGAAGAGTTGTAATGTGTGTACACAGATAGGTTGGACCTAATCATGTAGAACACCTCCACAAATGTACGTAATGATGTGCGGATCTTGAGGAAGGTTGACCACAAACCAAAGATCATTGAATGATGTGTAATTAAGCTTCACAAGTTGAGGAATGCTTCGCAAGTCTTCTCTTTTAGCTGATTATCTAAGACTACTAGGATACTCTATTTTGAGAAAATAATCAATCTTATGATAGAGATAACTTTCTGGTAATTGATCCAAATGCTCTGAATCCTAAATATGATGTAGATGAATGAATCAAGATGCTAATTCATGCTCCACAAGATCTAAAATGCAACTATGGTAGAATGCAGACCAAAATATAGAAACTGCTACTGACTGAACTACCTGAACTGAATTGGAAAATGAACTGCAAACAAACTGAAATGCAAATGTTTTTTTGGTTGATGCAAGATTTCTCTTGAACTAGGGATGCTCCTACATCACTATGATGATAAGAAGAAAAAATTGCAAGTGAGAAGCTCAAAAATCAATCAAAGAAAGATCTCATTTCCATTCTTCTAGCCAAACTTTCATTCCTCAACCATCTCTCTCTCACATCTTCATTCCTCCATTTTCATTGCAGCTTAACGTATCATTCATTTCTTCTGTCCATTCTCCTATCTTTCTTCCTTCACCAATCCCTTTCATTTTGAGAGCCTACCCGTGTTTGTCCAACCCGCCTATCCTCTCGAGGGGGCATCATCATCCTTTTCCTCTATCCATTTCCTTAGCTTCTTTGAAATGATGTTACGAGACCTAAATCACATCATCTCAAACATCATCTCAAAGAGGGGTAGAATGTAGACACCTAAAAGTGTCCTCATGTCGTAAAACCCTAATCTCTCCCACATTTTACCACTTTCCCTAATTTTCCTTTATGGGGAATTAATTAATTTGAATTAATTAATTATCTAATCATTCACATTCCAGATATCCCCTTTCACTCACTTAATTAAATAAATTCCATTTCTTTAATTAAGGTTAACAAATCCCCCTTCTCAAATAAATTAAATAAATGAACCTAATTTATTTAATTTAAAAATCATTCTCCACCTCACAATTTCTCCCAATTTAAAATTGTCTTTTGTCCTCTAGTGATGAGAAAACCCTAACTCATCTCAACCCTCAATTTGGCTTAAAAGTCAACTCTCAATCCTAGCCATTCATTCAAATTAGGTCCTCTATAAAACAACCCATCCAGCTCCATTTTGATCCCTTATGTTCTTCTTAGCTTAAAATTTGTTTCAATTCTCCAAAATCTTGTTGTCCACATACATGAGCTTCTCAAGATGTTGCATGAACTTACAAATCTGAGAACAATAATGCAAGATAGAGGAAAACAATGGAGATAGGACAATACTAGTTTAGATTCTTATGCTTTTCATGTTTATTTGACTATTTTCTAGGCTAGATTGCTCTCCATTGGGAGCTAGGGTTAGCTATGTTTTCATTTCTACATGTTAGCTAGCATTTTCCCTGACTTCAATACAAAAATATATACCCTATCAACAATAAACCTTATATATAATTGCAAGGTTGAGACATATTTTCCCAACAAATCTCCCACTTGTCAAACACCTTGCAAGAGAAATGGGAGGGATTAAACATCGTCTCTTAATTGCTAGGGGCCAAAAGGCCCATAGTCTCTAAACACCATCTGAACTTGTTTTAGGGTTAAAAAAGGGGGATGGTTTTGGTTTAAGTTTCAAAGGCAAATCCTCACTTCTCACCAAACATTCAAGGGCATATCAATCAAGTTGAATCTCCACTAAGTGAGAGAAATGACTACAGGTTGGACTGCCACTTGGAATGATGCAGAAGCTCAGATGTATCAAACAATATCTCAATTTAATGCTCAATTACTCTTAAAACTATAAATAAGAAAAACAATAAGAAAATTAATGAATTACAGCAAATCCTTTTAGACTAAGGTGAAGGATAGAGATTGTTAACTCACTATTTTTCAAAATCTAGAGTGCGGAACTATCAGGGACACTAGCATTAATGCCTCTATCCAAGGTATTCTTTTCTACATGGAATCTAGATCTCCTTCCGACACTGATATGCACTGTATCTTATGTTTCTGCTATGGAAAAAGTGGACATTGGCACTAGCGCCCTTATCTTGAAATGTTGAA